>OU892282.1:34052936-34677936 GCA_917834065.1 Ceutorhynchus assimilis | reverse complement strand
GGTTTTTGTCAATGTTCTGGATTTATTGCCGCAATCGGGCTTCTAGTCTCATCGTCACCATAGTTCACCATTATAGGATTCTCAGACTCTTCTTGTTCTAGTTCATCATCATCATAGTCATCTTCGGATTCATCACATTCAGATAGTTTGAATCTTTTCATTGAATTAACAGCAACTTTGTAGAACTTTTGAGTAGGTACGCTGCGTCTCAGAAAGGTCTTCTATTCGATATCTGTCATTCGATAATTTCACCACAATAAGATACCTAAGGCCCTTTATATTTCTCCAATAGTTTTTTTGATTCGCTTGTAGGTGGATTTGATTGTTTTCTAACTAAGACAAGATCTCCTAAAATGTAGTTTGTCTCTTTTGCTCTTCCTTTATTAAATCTCTTTCTCTGCTTCTCCTGATCTTTTCTAATCTTTACTAATGCATCTTGTCTTCGTTCTTCTATGTCTCCAACAAAGTCTTGTTTCTCTAACTGATCCTATATGACGTCACCACTATATTTCTTTGCTTGTGATATTCATGATTTCTAGCTGATCGACTTAGGTCTGAATGCATAGTTATTGGGGACTTTAACATTCCTAGCTATGTTAATCAGCTTTCGTGTAACAATAATCTAAATGTTTTAAAGGGATTTTTAGCATTTAATGACTTAAGTCAGCTAAATCAAGTTAAAAATCTAAATAATGTAATTTTGGACCTTGTGATTGCATCATTTGATAATGTTCGTGTTGCCAGGTCCGATGATTGTGTATTGCCTGTAGATAGTCATCATCCCTGCTTGTGTGTTACCATTAATACTAAAACGCCAATTCAATATTGCAAAGTTGTGCCCACTACAAAGTTTAATTTTAAAAAGGCAAATTTTTTGCTAATGTATGATCTTATTACAAATCAAAACTGGGATATTATAGATGAAATTTCTGATGTAAATGTGGCAATGGATCTTTTTTACTCTATTCTCAATGACATTTTTGTAAAGTGTGTGCCGAAATCGACACAAATCGACAAGAAATATCCAGTCTGGTTCAACAACGAAATAATTAAATTAATTAAACTTAAGCATAGCTATTTTTTAAAGTCCAAACGTTATAAATCTCAGTATTGGAAATCCAAATATATTGCTCTGCGCAGCACCATCAAACAAAAAATTAAGCTAAATCACACTAAATACCTTTATGATGTTGAAAGGAGCTTAAAGTCAAATCCAAAGTTTTTCTGGTCTTATGTTAAAAGTCTGAAAGACATCCATGACCTTTTTTTGTTGTTTTGCTAAATTTTTTAAATCAGTTTATATCAATGATCCTGATGTAACATGCAATTCTACAAACTCCGTCATTTTTCTGTCAGAAAGAGATATCTATTGAAATGATTAAAGTGGCACTAAAAAAAGTTAAACCTAATAAGGCGATTGGTCCAGATGGAATACCAGCATATATTTTAAAAGGTTGCAGCGATCATTTTTTAAAACCACTTCACGCGTTATTTAATTTAATTTTAAGAACATCAACCTACCCAGATAAATGGAAAATCAGTAAGGTTATTCCAATCTTCAAGAATGGATCCAGAGAGGAAATCAAAAACTATCGGCCTATTAGTATCGTATGTGCAGTTTCCAAAATTTTTGAAGTAATAATTTATGATATGCTACACTCAAAAAAATCCTCATCATAATCTCAATGAACTGCTTTCATCAATTACATTTTTATTGATTCAGTGAAATTTTCATTAATCCTAAGTACAGAAAACTGTAAGTATCATGATTTCATGAACAGCTATCATTGGAATAAAGAATGATGCTTCAGTAAGTTATGAATCGTTATCTACACGAATCTATGTTCAATAATGCATCAGTTACATGAACTAAGTTCATTGATATTATGAAATTAAACCCTGATATTGAAGAAAATTTCTTTGACGGAGCTTCCACGGAATGTTCATAATATAAATGAATATTAATATAAATAATATGAATATAGTTCATATAGCCTTACTAGAAACGTATCCTTTCAAGAAAGAAATTCATTGATACAATGTACGGTTCATTTAAAACAAGCAAATATTCCTAGAAACAAAGCTGTAACCATTAGATCAAGATAAATCATAAATACAATAAACAGTTCATGGCATTAATGTACACAGTTCCTAAGCACATGCGCAAAGGTCTGCAGTCGGGCAACGACATAGAAAAATATGTTGAAATAAGAATAATTACATTTCTATTTTCTGGATGCATTGCTATGTACTTCGTTCTAGTCATTTTTTTCGGTCTTGTGTTGTTCGAGGTGTTAAATAGAAAGTCGGTTATACCTGTCGCCGGTTTTTTCTAAAAGGTAAGTTGTATACCTCTATTACCTCCATAATATGTATACCTATTATGTAGGTAGGACGTTGATGCTCAAAATGGGAATGCGAAAGAAATGACCTACAGATTTTAATGTCATCCGGGGAGAACGTGATAGACAAGAGCGTCAAGAGCTCCTCAGAATTTCTAAGGCATACTGAAGTCTCTAAAAGTAAGTATAGGTACTCAATTTCAAATCAAGTTGTAATTTTTTTCATGGATATATTTTTGTTAAATGGTTTTGTTTCACTAGGTAGAAAAGCACAAGATTCAATGCCGTAGCTATTGTTTCATAGCTGAGGCAAGGAAACCAGCCAAGCCAAGACATCAAATCTAATTTTCTGACGTGGCTTGTTTTAGAAACTTTGGATGTTGATAGTTCAAAAACAGCTGGAACAAACATAGACATAGTAATATATATTTATGGAAACAGGATTTAAGGAGGATTTCAAAGATAGTACAATATACAGTTAGTGTCATTTGAAATAAAAATACATAAGTAGTACTTAGATTTTTGAATTTTCAGATTTTGGGATGCCCATTCGTTTGTTTGACAATTCTGGAAGATGATACGAAGAAATCATACAACTTTTGCATTAGAAGCTTTTTTTCCTATTGCTCATATTCACCAGTACAGGGGTCACGCAAATATAAAAAATGACCCTGTACCCCATTTAAAATCATAAGTATATTTAAGGCATAATCCAATAAAAATAAAGAATAGGGTACATATTATTGAAAACGGCATTAATAAATACAATGAATGAAATTCTTAGTATTCAAGACTTTGATTCATAAATACAATGAAACGGTTTCATCGAATTATATCTGGGCTTCATAAATAATATGCCGTCTGTTCATCAGGCCAATGAAAAAGTACATATAAAATAAGAACGATGTTCATTGTCACTATGGAAAGTTTCATTAATACAAAAATCTTGCCACATACTTCAATGTTCGTTGTTCATACACAAGATGAATCGAACTAGGAATTAAGAAATTGTTCTTCCTTCAATAACGTAGAGTTCATGTAATCAAAGAAGCAGTTCTTTGGACCGATTTTAATGAATTGTTCATTAGATCAAAGAACAACTTCTTTTTATTTATGCTACTATTTGGTTGAGTGTATTTAATGAAGTATCTAACAGGATTACATCATGCCAGCATGGCTTCCTTCCTAAAAAATCAACTACGACTAATCTTATCACATTCTGTCAATATGTTCATGAGGCACTCAACAGCAAGTCGCAAGTGGATGTGATTTTTATGGACATGGAAAAGGCATTTGATAGAGTAAGACATTGCATAATACTACGGGCCTTAAATGACTTGGAGGTGCCTGCATATCTGGTAAACCTAGTCCGATCATATTTGAATCAAAGACATCAGTATGTGGAAGTAAAGGGCTGCAAATCAGCTGTGTATAAAAGCACTTCAAGGGTACCACAGGGCTCCAATCTGGGTCCTCTTCTTTTTCTAACAGCCATCAACAGTATTATAAATAAATTAGAAAATGCTAAGGGTCTACTCTTTGCGGATGATTTTAAGTGTTTTTTCCGGGTTAGTTCAATTGCAGACTGCGAAATGCTTCAGAATGATTTCTGTAATGTCGCCAACTGGTGCAATGACAACCAATTTAAGTTGAATGTTCATGTATGTCTTTTACCCTTAATAACAATGCTGTACAGTTTGAGTATACACTGAATGACGTTGCGCTTAATAGAGTCAACATTCAGAGGGACTTGGGTATAATTTTTGATTCGGCTCTGTCTTTCTCTAAACATATTGTCAGTAAAGTTGAAAGTGCCCAAAAGATGGCTGGTTTCATTGCTCGGAACTCTAAAGACTTTTCAGTGGATGTGAGTTTACACCTCTTTGACAGCCTTGTGGCGCCCATATTGGAGTATGGAAGCATAATATGGTCCCCACAATATAATGTATGGTTAACAGTGCTTGAGAATGTGCAGAGAAAGTTTTTAAAAAGTATGTATTTCAGAAAGCACGGTGTCTATCCACCGATTGGATATGATAACTCTCAACTCTTGAGAGAATTTAATAGATTAAGTTTGGAACATAGACGAATTAAAATAGTGCTTTGCATGATGTTTAAGTTATTGAAAGGAAATATAGATAGTCCTGATATTCTGAGCCAGTTGCCTTTCGCTATTCATCGTATTAACTCGCGTAATTCGAAAATATTTTACCTGGCGTATCCGAGAGTTAATCTTTATAAAAACTCCCCTATCTACAGAATGTGTAATGTTTTCAACTTGTACGCTTGTGACATTGACATTGATGTCATTTGTTACAATCAGTTTAAACAACTTATTCTGTCCAAACTAAAAGAATAGCATTTAGGTGTTTTATTTACGACTAATGTATAATGTGCGTATTATATTTGTGATTTTGGCAGTATAATGACATATGTTATTCCTCCAGGGAAAAATGACGAGTAGCGGGATTAATGGTCATTATTCCACAAAAATGTCAGTGTCAAACGTGTAGTCCTTGTGGATTTGTATTGAAAATTATGAGACGGATAAAATTTGTTCATTGAAAATCTCAAATAAATTAATTTGTCGTAAATAAAGTAGAGTATACTACTCGCAATAATGGCTATTATTCCCTCGGAATGTTACTCCCTCGCCGCTAACGCGGCTCAGTTCATAATAATCCTTGGGAATAATAGCTATCATTATTGACTCGTGGTATAATCTACTATTAATTGTATTATTTGTATGTTTATTGTTAGGATTAGGTATATTTAACATTTTAATATTATAACATGACACATACTATTACTTAACTATTATTATTGGATAAGTGGATATCTGTAATTGGCTTAAGCTGTTGATATCTTTGAGTAAATAAATAAATAAATAAATGATCGGTATCTCAGGTTGTCCATGATCATCTAAATTAATTACGCATCTATGATTGCATCTTTCATAAAAATTTTGACATTTTACAAATAGGTCTTGATTTTGGTTATTTTTTGCAGCTCTGGTATCTTCAGATCCTTTAAACAGTCATCCATCCTACCTTCATTCTTCTCTTCAAAGATTCTCAGTGTAGTGCCTCTTCGTATTATCACAATACCTATGTGTTACGTGTTATTTATTCTAAAATTTGAATTTCTATCGTTATCCCAAGAAAATAATAATAAATGATTCAAAATTGGAAATAAAACAATTGATCTCATTCACTAAATATTTTTGACTATGCATGATTTCTTAAAGAGGGAAAAAGAAAGAAAATAAATCTAAAAAGCCATTTTCTTCTTATAATGAATATTAATTTAAATATTTATTGCAACCAGGAGAAAAAGAGAGAACACATTCAATGGTATCTATTTTTATAGTACCACCGAACGGTACTGAGGAAAACCACCTATTAAAAATATTATTTCTTCAAATCTAAACTTTAAAAAAGAAACGTTTACTGAATAAAAGTAAATATTGCAACCATGTACTGCGCCACGAAGTTTAGATTTAGGGGAGAACGAGGGTACCGAACCGAACGGGAGGTAGAGAAGAAGCGATTAGGCATTAGACTAGAGAGCAAGCTAGGCTGTTTTGCATTAAATTGATTGTTCAATCCAATTTGTTATTAGTGTGTGTGTCAAGGAGCGGTAAGGTCAGTCGATTAATTATTATTTTGTTTTTGAGAAATCAATTTATAGAAGTATTATTTTTTTCATTTTTATGTTTTTTTGTTTTTTTATAACATGTGCATTGTTTATGTATTTAACAAAAATCGTTTCATGCTGTAACCAACACAGATAAAGAAGTAAATTGAAACCTAAGAAATTATGTGCTGTCTTTTTGTGCTGAGATATTGATTTTTGGATTTAGAGCATACATTAGGGCCTTGTTGAATTTACTAACATTTTTCTACCCTGACAAGAGAATATCCTAACAAATTGAAATAATCAATCTGGAGATATTGACTCAAAAACAACTATAGCTGAGTAGCTTCTCGTATGGGACCTCAGTACCTGCTAGGAAACTGGCTAACTAACCAAAAAAAACTTTTCAGTATTAAATATAGGTAGTGTTGATTGAATGTAGTAAGTGTAATTGAAATTTTAGCACAAGAACAGGGGCGGTACCTAATTTAAACTTTCATTGACTTAAATTATTGAATTGACTTGAAATGACTCACACTTATTAATAAAATGACACAGTATGTTTAGATTTTTGAGGAATGTTAGATCGAGGGTTTCTCTGCCCCTCGTTAGTTCCAGGATGAGAACGGTACGATTCACTTTAATAATAGAGTAAACGTTTCACAAATTTTTCGTTTCTTTTACATATGACAACTTCCCTTAAATTCCCCAAATATTTGCTATGTCGGGCGCATGTCCAGTAAGTAAAATTGAGTAAGTTTCCACAACGTAGGTCCTATTTGTTTTTAATTTCGTTTTCCAGAAGATTTGTTGTTTAAAAGGTAATAAAAATTCACACCGTTCAAACTAACTGAACGAACCCGGGTATGTTATACTACAGTACCTACCGATTCTCAGGCATTCAAATAAAAAAAGGTTGGTCATTCGATTTTGGCTTTGAAGGCTATCTGATCGACTCTGGTCCGTTTTGCCGATTTTATGTCTAGAAAATCAGTTTTCCTTTCCCAATTTAATTGCAAAATAGTTTTCTGGACCTAAGCATTTGTTTGCTGATGTGAATTTGGGAAAAATCGTGGAAAATATTGAAGTTTTTCCTTCGAAAGTTTACTTTCGACCCGTGGGCCGAAAGTAAATGAAATTTTTAAAATTTATTGTATTTTTTGACTTTTACTTTCGGACTACGGGTCGAAAGTTTACTTTCCTACCGTGGTCCGAAAGTAAATGAAATTGTTAATTATTGTATCTTTTAGTTTTAATTCAAATAAAAATTTCAAAATTCGAATGATTGTAAATAAAATAGTATACACATACCTCGGTGAAAAGTTTCATTACTGTTTCGAGATTTTAGTTGAAATCTCTCGGCAGTAATGAAACACTTTCCACCTCGGTATGTAATATACTATTTCACCCCTCTCAAAAATTGACAATTTCCATCTTAGGTATATTACAGCCCCAAGACCCCCATGAAAACGTCTTGCATGTGTTAATCCAATTTTGTTTGTGTACAAATTAACTCAATAAATAAATGCAAGACGGTGTATAATTATATATTTTCCTTGTTTATGACGACATTTTCTGAAACATTCTTTTCACCGAAATCCCCCACTCCCATCTATTTCCCTGCACAAGTGAGTTTCAGTACCATGTTATCTAACTGATGATAACAATGCAAGACGGTGTAAAATGATTGGATAAAATGGGCCTCGTATCCCGTACTATTTCTAGCTAAGCCCAGAGACTTGATTTTTCCTTCGCCAAAACCTTTGATCCACATGTCAATTTGTCAGACTTCAATTTCATGTTTTCAGCATCTGATAATCTCAGCATTGCATTGTTTACCTAAGTCTACATAAGATTTTATGCTGTTTTCATTGACAGTTGGGCGTTGGCAGTTGCTTCCTGAAAATACTTCAAATTTTGCTCTTTTATACCACTATTTTGTGAGTTTACCGCTATTGCGCTATTGCTAAGGTTGATTCTGGGCAAGGTTCCTAAAGTTGATAGGTCGTCTGGTAATGGTAAACCGCGGACGTCATCAGGAAGATCTAAGTGAGATTTGCATTATGTTTAGGCAACCAGATGACGTCATAAAAACTTATTAGGAAACCTACCTTTTTCAAAACCTTGGATTCTGGGAGCAATATTTCGATATGTGCCTATCCATATTTCTTACATTTGAAACAAAGGGGTAAGTATCTCGAAGAGTGCTGACCCTCTACTCTGATGGTATTCAGGGGCGGATTAACCATAAGGCGGAACTGGGCAATCGCCCAGGGGCGAAAAGTCAAAGGGGGCAAAAAAAAAAAAAACCTCAAGAAAAATAAGAGGAAAAAAATCAGAAAATTAGACAGCAAAATGACAAATACTGGATTTCCTACACAAAATATGACAAAATGTTGAACTTATTCGGATTTTTTGAAAAAATTGTCACATTATCAAACAAAAGCTCATCGACTTAAGGAGACCTATAAGAGCAAAGAGCCTATTCAATATAATTTTTTTCTGATTTTTAGTGGACACGATGATACGAGAACTTCTACAAATTTTAAATTCTGAAAAACTAATCTCGACATTTCGTCATTTCCCAATATCGAGGTAGAACTGAGAATATAATAAGGAATGAGGCTATTAGTCTTGACTCATCTTTGATTTTTTCTTGATTTCTTATTAAGTACTATACAACTTAGATGCGAAATGTGTTAATCTTCACCATTATCCTTTAATCAACCATCCAAGGACCTTTTTTTTCAGTTATACGTTATACATGTAAACCCCATACTTTGTGAGTGGCTTGCTTACATCAAGTCCGACAACTTTTTCCTCTAAGACTTTTCTCGGAAATGGCACGTATGCGCGCAGGCGACTCGCAAACATGTCGATCTGAGGTAGCTACATATGTTTCCTAATACATGTAAATCTAATTTTACGAATAATGTTTGATTTTTATGTCTAAATCACGGAAATCAACTTGGCCGACAAAAATAATGGCAAATTAGAGGAGTCTGACACCCCTACAAAATGTCGATCTGACGATCCATTTAATGTCCCGTGTCCTTGTTCCTCTTGGTACTTCAGGGTCATGTTCCTCATTCTCTTCTTCTACAATTTCTTGGTTCATATTTTCTTCTTCAGTTTCGCCATCGCTATATTCCATTTCATCATGCCTTAGGGGTAATTCTCGCCCCCTTGCTTGATATAAATTCCTTTCATCGACTAACGCGTGGAGAGAGATCCTTTTCCACCCTAAGCAGGATTAAAGAAAACACACTTTCAGATGAAAAGACAAGTGATCTGGCACTAATCAATGTATCTCATGCTATTTTCACAATACTAAGTATTTGTCTTTTTTATATTACAGAATCTTCAAATGAAGAAATAAAATATAGTGATATAAGCCAGAGCCTGGAAGGGGGCGAAATGATTTTAATGTTCTGTGCGCAGAGGGGCGAAAAGACTTAATCCGCCCCTGATGTTATTACCAGTTTGTCGTAGCGTGGTGTCTTATCTACGTCATTGCTCAATGTCTGTGGTGCCTGGTTCTGCTTCCAACTTGTTTTCATGTTTATTCGTGTTTTCCTTATTCAAATTAGTTCTATTAAAGTTACCTGCTCTATGAATGCCAGTAAAACGCTGCTGACGCCTACTTTCAATAATGTCTGCGTAGCTGTGCAAGTTTTGAAATATTGCATCTGTGCTATAATGCCCACATTATTGCATCACACAGTGATCGAGACTGTAACCCAATAAGCACTTGCTCTTTGATTTCATCTATTTCTAGGCCTAAATCAGTGCATAACTTTACTTTCTCATGAAAATATGAATTTAAACTTTAATTTTTGCCCTGAACTCTGCTCTCCATTTTCTTAAATTTCACTACCAAGCTTTTTTCAAGTGAAAATGTAGCATTATTGAACTTGTCTGCAAAATCTTTCCATTTCAGAATCTCATTACGCTCAGTCAAATACCAATATTAAGTTCCTTCTATTAACCTCGTTCGTGCTGTTTCCAGCATGTAGCTGTCTGGAATTTGGTGTGCACACTATTTAATTTGTCCAACCACAAAAGTGCCCTCGAAGGGGTTCCATCAAAATTCTCAATTCCTGGGTACACAGAAATACCTTGTGAGTGTTCGGGGGCTATGAGGTGATCACTATGTTCCGAGTTCCGACAAAGCTCATTTAAATCAACAACTTCTACCTGTGTATCTTCTGCGTTTCTAGTGCGTGTTCCTGTTGGAGTACCACCGCTGAAACCGCCTCTGGAATCATGAAAATCGTCTCTTTCTTCGTCACTCATTTTACGCCACTTTAAGTTCACTTTTCGTCTCAACTTCACAAATAACTTCACGATTTCACGTCTCTACAGTTTTACGTGAAAATTTTTCAAAAAGAACTCTGATCGCTGGTCTCCTAACAGAAAAGTATTGTTATAGAAAGTAGGCTTTCGCAAGACCAAGACCAAGACTGACCAGTCTTAGTCTTGGTCTTGATGTTTCAAGACCAAGACAAGACTGGCGCAGTCTTGGTCTTGGTCTTGGTCTTGAAAAAAATTTATACCTACCAAATTTTCAAAATATACATAACATATAACGACAGACCAGAGATAATGGATTTAGGACTTCAGAAATAAAAAAATAAAACTCCCTTTCTGAAAAAATTATGCCGACGTTTCGACCATGCATTTGGTCTTCTTCCGGGATATTTTTACCAGCAAGAGCGTTTCATGTCAAAAAATACCGCATTAAGAGGAACAAATTACTATCAATTCTTAAATTATTAGAATGTTTATTAACGGAACAGGAAAATTGACAAACACACCATAAAATTGCCATTCTGTACCAAGGAAAAAAATTAATTTTTGTCTGAACCATAAGAATAGACCTATCTTACCTACCTGAGAATTCAGGCCAGACAAAGGTTTTCGAGAACCCTCTCGCGTGAATTTGAAAAAAATAATAAATTTGATGAATTGATTCAATTAAAAGACATTAAAAGAAGATTATAGAAATTTGCGTATTTTCATAAATATTAAGTCGCGACTTTTCTTTTCAAGACCAAGACCAAGACGAGAGTCTCGAGAGAGAGTCTTGGTCTTGGTCTTGAGAAGACTTATTCGGTCTCGGTCTTGGTCTTAATCTTGCTACCAAGACCAAGACAAGACCAAGACTAGTCTTGTGGTCTCGCGAAGCCCTAATAGAAAGGGACTGTACAAGAAGCGAATACTGAAGTCAACTTTGCTGTTTTGCTCTACAATTCTGAGTAGATGTAAAACGGAATATATTATGAGCTTTAGATTTAAACATCCTCAAACCTAGTTGAAGTGTTGAAAAGAAGCACAGAATTGCAAAATTAATCAATAAGGCTTTAAGAAGCCTCATTTCCAGTTAGAAGAAGTAGAGCAGCCAAAATTTCAACTCATTGTTTATTTATTTTACAACTGTATATAGTGAAACTGTTATAATTTTGAAAAAGATTCTCAAGGGTGTATTAAAAAAGAAAACATACAATCCTATTTTCAGGACACGTACCGTTAATGCCATTGTGTCCACGTGAAGACGGATTTTCCTCTATGAGACACGTGACAATGCCATGTTTTTATGCCCTTAGTAAGTAAACACGTAAAAAGGACAATTGCACAGAGCGGCGCATAATATCAAATTTCACCCTGACCTGAAGGAATCGAATAAAAGTCAAGGAGTTAAAAAAATATATATATATTTAATTTAAAGCTTTGAAGTTATTTTCCACAATACTAGCTCCTTGCACCGATCGTATTTGAAATACTGTGGAAAATCTGTAGTGATTTCTTCGATTGAAACGTTTTTTAAAATTTTTAGTTTTTCCAAAAAGTAATCGTAGCATGGAGCACAAGTATCACAGTCACTGATGGTGAAAACGTAACGTTTTTCTAAAGCTATCAAAATGCTACGTTTAGGTGGAATGTCTAAGAGTTTTTGGACGGTTTTCACAAAGGCTTCAGTTAGACTATCATCATAAACAACTAAAAACCATTCTATTATTATAACTTTTAAATTAATAGTATTTCTTACCGTCAGCTGCTATCACAGTATTTATTTTAGGCAACAAAGAAACAATCCTCTCAGACAAATTTTGGCTCATAAAATCTAACTCCAATACATCAACAGGATACTTAGAAAAGTGCTTATTTCTATCAACATTTGCTCGTATTATTTTGAAAATATCACCCCTATCAATATCTAAAACAACCAAAAATATATATTACATAAATCTATTTGAGTAAACTCTTACCAGTACAAATAACAGGACTAAACATTGAAGCCACAATCGAAGTAAGGCCTACTCCAGTGCCTAATTCTAGAATGTATTCGTCTTTTGTAAATGCCTTACCATTATGGAGCAGCCAGTCAGCTAGTAACAGAGCTCCACGCCATATTTGTAGACCTACCATGTTTAGAGTTGTGCAGTAACTATGTTCTGAAATATTTACGATTTTATCTAAGCATAAATGCGGTATGTCTTTATACCTGAATAAAACCAATCAACGATAAAACTCAAGACATGCACTCACTTTGTTAGGAGTCAGAAAGGGTCTCGCAAAGCAATTTTTAACTTCCAGAAACAACAAATCAAGTTGGGAAAATTTGCTTTCCAAGGCTTAAAAGAGCTTTCAAGGCATGGAGCAAGTTTTCTGGTTTGTGGAAGCATGAGAAGAGCCTTGTACAGAAATTTCTCGCTTCCAGAAACAGAGACAAAAACCAGGTTGAAAAAATTTGCTTTCCAAGGTTTAAAAGAGTTTTTGAAGGATTTACCGGATACATTGCTTTATTTAGGTACTTGGAAGTTACGTTTTGAGTGACTCAAGAGACTTTTTCAGTTTATAGCTTCCAAATGCAAAAACCAATTTTCTACTAAAATTTCCTGACAGCCTATTGCATGCACCAAATATAGGAGAAGCACATTTCTGACTCTCTGGTGAAGGTTCAAAGAGGTTATAGATCAATGATTATTTTTACCTACCTAATTCAATAAATTCATTGTCCGATTTTTTCCTAGGCACCAGCATATCCCCCTCTTTATCTTCAATGCTGTAATTGGGTAGTTTGAATAAAAATTTGCTAACTACATCTGAAAATTCAAAAAATTTGTATAATCTTGGATACAATAAATTGATACTCACTTTTTGAATTCACAATGGGTTTAGAATTGGACGAATAGTCGTATTCCTCATATAATTCAGAAGATATTTCATAAATTTCGTCGTCCATGGCCTAAAAACAAAGTTAAATTATGCAAATTGGAAATTCCAATATCAAAATCAAAAATCTTTCATCTTTTTAACGAACTAGAAATTATTATAAAATAAAGGAAATTTTTCAGAGAGCCAAAGGGAATTTCAAATTAGACCACCTAGACCGCCAGTCAAACACCTGTCCCATATACAATAAGCTTTGCCCCTAGGGGTCCAATCAAATATAAATTTCAATTTTTACTAACCTGCATTCAACAAATGCTCAGCAAAGTTATATAAAACTGATTTTGACCAACTGGCGATTTAAACTTGAAACCGAGCCAAATAAATTTGTGAGACGCGATATGATGAGGAAATAATTATTTTCAATGTGTGTAAAAATAGCGATTTCCTCTCTAGACATAAAATAACCGTAATCAAAGGACTTGTGACGCTTCTTTGATAATAGAGTTTCACCCCCCAATGAACAAAAGAAAAAATCTCTATTGCGGCACCTTTGATAAATTTATTATGGCCCTTGGAATTCACATTCCTGGCCTTAGGAGACCTGATTCTACTGGGCACATTGATATAAGGGTATTTATACAGATATTCCGAGGCGAACCTCAACAATGTGAAAAGAAATTTGCTTTATATTTATTTGAGAATGAAAACAGGTAGGATTTTTGTGGGATACTTAGATCGAATAGGAGAGATTCTTGAAGGGATTAATCTTAAGAAAACGAAGTTTGGAATTTTGTCGTTTTGATGGGGCTTTTGGCTGAAAGCTGTTCTTTTTTTTTTTCTTCTAGGAGGCAATTTTTTCAGTTATTTTTGAAGTTTTCTCAGCTTTGAGTAAGAGTTTCTAGTTGATTTCGTCAAGTCAAATCTGGAATTTTGATAGCTGAGTCATTGAGGCTTAATTATTTTGAAACAAAATTTCTTTCTCTATTCATCAAAGTAACTGAGAACGTCTAGTGTAAATTTCACAGTTATACAAACAATATATAGACGTCGAAAATGGATGTTTTAAATGCGATACAAATTATACGCTCGATATTTTATTCCCATACATATTACATTTTCCAGTTAATTTATCCAAATGCATGACAAGAAATCAAATATTCCATAAAAGTAATAGATGGTCGATAAATTTAATGAATGCCTGATAGAAAATTTATATGTTCCTTAGGCCTGGATTATGCATCTCTGGATAAACTTGCTTGTAACTATCTGCACGATAAATTTACCGTTCTACAATTCTATTGGTCGGAGGATAGATAACTGGCTGACCCACCTATCAAATTCATATTTTTCAAGCAAATTTACAAACTTGTAATTTTCTATCGAACAAGTTTACTTATGAATTCAATGAGTAGAAAGACACAAGTAAAGTAGGTAGTACGATAAAAATTGCTTTTTTTCTTATTTTTTTCTACTCTGTTTGTGTCACTTTCTTACTTATTGTATTTATAACATTGCATCGTTTATTGATAAGGGGTATTCATTCAGGCTTAATGACCATCCTAAGTTAGAATTTTTTCCTGACTTTTCGCTAGCACGCGTGGTTAACATCTTCAGAGGTGCTTCCATGTCTGACGCGTTCCCGACCGTAATTTATGTGTGAGTGGCTGTGGTGGGGGAGGGGCGGGGTTTCGCGGCACGTGGCTAATCTCAACTTTCTCTGTAGGTACTCAATGGGATCTTTCTTGCGTTTTTGAGGATCAGGTTCCAGGATTGGTTAAGTTTTAGTGTTTCTTCTTTCCTGTTGAAGTTCTCCGTATGTTTGTGGATTGGTATAGCTTCACGTACAAGACGATTGTGGTATCCGGAAGTCGGTGCAAGAAGCTTGACCTCACCAAAGAGTATTTCATGATTCCCTTCACTAAGCGCATGTTCAGCAACTGCCGATTTTTCCGATTGTCCTAGTCTGCAGTTTCTTTTGCGCTCGTTCATCCTGGTTCCCATGGACCTTTTTGTCGTTCCTATGTATACCTTACCACATGTGCATGGTATACAATAGACTCCAGCGCTTGACAGTGGGTTCCTCTTATCCTTGGTTGATCTGATGGATTGCTGTATTTTCCTTGTTGGCTTGAAGATTGTTTTTATGTTGTGTTTCTTCAAGGCTTTCCCTATCCTGCCTGTCACCAGGGAAATTAAACGCAGATATGCATTAGCCACCACTGGCTGTCATCCAGGTTTTGTCGTGTGGCAGTTTTGAGTCGCATGGCCCTGTCGATTTCAGATGCATTGTAACCATTTGATAGAGAGGCCGGCTTGAGATGATCCAGTTCTTGCTCGAGATATTGTGGACCCAGATGTTCCGAGCACCTTCTGTTAATTATGTTATAAAGCCACGTTTTTGATTTCCTGGTTTTTCTCCTTTTCCATGGTAAATTTTATGCTAGAATGTTGCTCGTTCAGGTGGCCTAGGAACTAGTTAAGCTTCTCTTCCCCATGACTCCATCCAAACTACAAAAGTATCATCTAGATATTGAAGCCATACCGTTGGTTTGTGGTCAAAAGATTCTATAGCTTTCCTCTCGAATTCCTCCATAAAGAAGTTGGCTATGACCTGGCTGAGCGGACTTCCCATAGCTACACCGTCCGTTTGCTCGTAGAAATCGCCCTTCCACAGGAAGGAACTACCAGTGAGACATGTCCGGAAAAGCTCAACTATGTCATTGGGGAAGGTACTTGATATCAATTCAAGAGATTCCGTCGATGGCACTTTTGTAAATAGGGTCACGACATCAAAGCTGACCAGGATATCTTTAGGTTGAAGAATAATATTCCTAATTTTCCGGACAAAGTGACAGCCGTTCACACATAAATACAACTTACGGTCGGAAACGCGTCAGTCTGCTACCAGAATCGGACATGGAAGTACCTTTGAAGATGCTAGCCACGCGTGCTAATGAAACGTCAGGAAGAAATTCCAACTTACGACGGCCATTAAGCCCGAATGAAAACCCCTTATCAATAAACCTGGGCCGCGAAAGCCTCATAAACTTTATCTTTGTTTTTTGTTTTTACGAACAGGTGTTGATAAACGCTAATTAGGCATTCCAACGACTTGTCAAAAGTGTGTCAAAAAGTGCGTTGTGGCAAAAGCTCATTATCCCGTATATGAGAGTATGTAATTTAAAGCTTTTTAAAGTGCATTTTGTGGCTGTTTTGTGAATGAACTCTGTTTATTTTTTTATTTTATTGACTTCATTAGCGTTTCTTCCAATTAAAAATGCCACAAACGGATCTTGAAGTTGATTGTGGAAGTAGTTTCAACAAGGTAACAAGGTTGATGTCAGGCTTTTTTCATTACCCTTTGTTTTAAAATTTTCCAATTAAAACGTGAAAATTTTTCACTACCACTGTTCCTGCATCTGAAATAAAGCCATTTTCGAAATATTCGTAAGAATCTGAGCTTTTGTAGGCCTTCATTTGCTCATTAATTTGAACTGTGGATCAAAATGTCATCTGGACATTTTTTTAAACTAACCGTTCGCCCAGATCCCGATTTTCCTGCATTCAAGTCTTTGAATATTCACTCTGCATCTCAAAAAGTATATTATAACAAAGTATACTGTAATTAGCTTGAAAATATTCCAAATAAACTCAAGATAAACAAACAAACGTCAAATTTTCCACGGTCGCCATATTGAAAAATCACGTGGTTCGGAGAGCCTAATTGTGTATTTGATCTCTCTCAGTTCCACAACATCTGCTATCGCTACAACTGATCACTACACGACAAGTCTGCTACTGACCACACTCGAAATTATTGAAGGATATCCTTTTTATTTAGAGTAGGAGCATAGAGAAACAGACTAAAAAGAGAGTAGCGAATTAAACGAGAGAGATCGGCACCGCATTCCTTTATGCCTGTAGCGCAACGCAGACGTCGCAAAGTTGTCCCTTTATTTATCGCGTCGGGATTCGACCTACGTGCTCGTTTCCGTCTCATTCTAGCAACATTGAAGCACTACAGAAGAAGAAGAAAGAAACAGAACGGTAGATATTTCCATATTAACTGACGCATGCTGATGTTTACGTAGATAAACATAACCTCAGTTCACTTCTAGGAAAAATATTTAAAAAAATAATTTTCTATTTTTCCATTAATTATCAAGTCAACAATTGTAATATAAGAAATGTAAGCAAAGGGCTTCCGAAGTTCCGAGAGCTCTCATAATTGTGTGTCAGGTCAGTGTTGTATTTTTTTATATTGCATAAATAATTACATTATACTTATTACTTGTTTTATTTTTATTATTTTTAGACTGAGGATAGTTCAATGATTTCGTTTTCTATCACATATTTTTTGTATTTGAAGAGGTATTTATTATTAATTTCATTACTATTTATTGTTGATATTATTCGTATTATAAGAGTTATTGTTTTATTTCATTACTACTTGAAGAATTCAGAGTTTGTGTTTATATTTTAAGAGTTATTATTTATTTCATTATTGCTTGAAAAATGCCGCTAATAATTTTCTCAATAAAACTAGCTTGATAAAGAATTAGGTATTGTTTTTTTTTCCCTAAAAATTTCCATTAAAACCAAATAATCTTCAGTACCAATTTAAATTTCCCGCCATGCGTCCCACAAGTTTAGTTCATCCTGTAGCTCACGGAGGCGCTACAGGGATACACTGGTGCCGATCTCTCTCGTTTAATTCGCTACTCTCTTTTTAGTCTGTTTCTCTATGAGTAGGAGGTAACGTTTATGAATAACCAAATACTTTTTGCGAAGGATATGCTCATAGTCTTTAAGTATAAAGTTTTACTCGGAATATTATGAATGTGAGCTGAAAGATTTTCTTTATATTCTGCAAGTATAAGCATAACCTTTTTTATGAATACGGCCCATTGTGGTACATAGTCATACAGATAGTTCGAATCCTTCGAAGCTAATGGATGGAGTCGGTCTGGGAATAACTGGATCAAACTTTAGAGATTAGCTCTCCTTAGCAATGCGTAAAACTCCCACAAAATTTCAAGCTGATGTACTGACCACTGACAAGCTAGAAGAGTCCTCTTAGGAGAGCATATTTACATACTGTCCGACAGGCAAGCGGCTCTTAAGGCTCTAGGAGCCATCAAGTGAAATTTTCAGCTAGTTTGGGAAAGTAAAAATATCCTTTAACAACTGGCTGGGAAGAATAAAGTAACCTGGCTGCAGGTACCAGGGCATAGAGGGCAACGAGGAGGCGGGCCTTCTCACAAAGCAAGGCGCTTTAACATCCTTTCAAGACGCAGAGCCTTTTATGGACTAATTAAAAGCCAGGTCTCCGAAAAAATGAACAGATGAAGAAGGTTCATATCCATCTCAGCAAGGAGATCTGAACAACTTATTGACATGAACAGAAGAGACATTAGTTGGTCTTCTCACTGGTAAAATGTGACCTAAAAACAATAGGAAAATCAGATAACAACCACTGCAGTGCAGATCTTGCGAACTAGCAACAAAAACTACAGAACACTCTGTGAATGCCCTACTCACTTCTGCAAAAGGCTGAACTCTCTTGAAGGGGTACTACTAATACCCCAAGAGGTGGGCACCATCCAGGAAGCTGGCCTCCTCTGGGAGAAGCCTACAAATCTTAGTCACTAGAGCGGCTTCAAAAAGCTGTAACGACTTCTAATGCAATCTACAATCTACAAAAAAACGGGAAATAAAAATATTCGAAAATAATTTAGCAAAATAGTAAACATACATCTGCTCTGGAGCAGATGCATTTTTCAAGGAGTAAACGCTTTCAATTTGAAGCAAATACTCTTTTATTCACGAGAAAAGAGTATTTGCTTTTTCCTGAAGCATTTGCTTTCTACTTTCAAGTAAGAGGTTTGGCTTGAACTTTTATCATACTGGATGAGGCATGCTTCAGATTTTGGGAGAAAAAGCAAATGTTCTTTTTTATTCATAGGGTAGAATAAAGAAATTACTAAAGTGGCTCCTTTTTCGTTTTAATCAGTGTACTTAATACAATTATTCCTTGGGTAAGTTTAGGTTAGTTTTGGTAAGTTTGCGTTAGTCTTTGCGTTAGCATCAGCGGATAATTACAGTGTTGTCACGTTTTGTGGATAGTTCTTCATGTTCATGAATAGACGTCTCACAGAAAAAAAATCATCATGGAGATTTAAATAAATCATCTATTTGGCCCATATTGAATTAAGTCAATATTGTATATATTTAAAACTATTAAAATCCGCTCCTTTCAAACAAATCTATCTATTTGCCCTAAATTGCCCATTTATTTGAGCACTAATAGATTAGACCAATAACTTATAAAGATACAAATGATTCATTAACATTTATCATACAAAATAAAAATATATTTAAGTTAATTAGTTAAAATTTTGACCAAATGAACAGGATATTATATCAAATTAAGAAATATAAATAATATCTAGAAACTAATAGTTGCTTCAAATAATGAAAATTAGCCATTAAATAAATATTTATTTGTGTAACAAAATGAAATTTGTGGATTAATAATTACTTTTTCAATTTATATATTTGAAGTAATTTTTTCTTTATTTGGAGGGCAACGCTCTAATTTATTTAATCTGATGTAAATTTGATTTGAACATGCACTTTTTGGCTCGTCTTTGCTATATAGTTGCATTCGTTTGCGTTTCGAGTTTCAGAGTTTCTCTATTGTTCAGTCTGGTTCTGGAAGTGCTGTGTGGAGCCACGTGTAATCGACGTGATACCGGTACCAAACTAAACATTAAACATTCTTGTGATAGAACATTATAAATAATTTGTGTTTATTTCAGTTTTCGAAAATTGCGTTTAGTTTTGTTTTATGCAATATTTGTTTCCACTTAGATCTAAGTAGCTGTTTTGTTCTTCACCAAAAAAAAAATTGACAAAACCTTGAACACAATGTTTTATACCAGTTAGGTATAATTTGGACTAGGTATACCTACTTTTTTTTCTATTTTTTTTTTTTTTTTTATTTATTTCACTGCAAAATTAGTACATATACAATGTAAAAGATTAACATATCTTCTGGACATACAAATGAACCCTAGAAATTGTGTGTGTATGCCCAAGAAATTAAATTAACAGTAAACTTGGTTTTATAACCTATAGAATATAAAAAAGATAACAATAAAAAAAAAATAATAACAATTAATCCTTAGGTGAAGAAAATCACAGAAATATTAAATTTAAGTAATTGTAATCACTATTATAATGGTACTAGAAATTCATTTTCAAAAATCCATGTATTAACTTGTTTTTTAATTTTGGAAGAATCAGGTAACATATTGAAGATTTTTGGACCTATGTACAGGATATGTTTTTGTGTTTTTGTGAAATTCATTTTAGGAACTATTAATTTTTTGTTGTTCGAACACTAAGCTTGTAGTTTTTGTAATTTACCGACTTAATCATAAACCTAACACATACTTAATAGAAGCTTCACGGACATCAGCCTGGCAATTTTGAAGAGCTCACTGGAGGGAAATTTTTTGTTTTTAAAGAGCATAATTTTAATAATAGTTTTTTGAATCACCTCCAGTGGTTTTAGCACTGCTTTCGATGCCAATCCCCAAACTAATAGACCATATGTTAGAATGGACTCAACAAGAGCATAGTACACCGCCTTAATTGTGTTAATATTCAATATCTGTCTGAGTTGTAAAAACTTATAGATCAACTTTCTTAACTTATTTGTTACATAGTCTATGTGTTGTTTATATTGTAGTTGCTGGTCTATATAAACCCTGAGATATTTAACGCAATCTTTTTTCAAAATTTTTGTCGTACAATTACAATTTCTTGTTGAGTCGCATTCGGTATCGTGGATTATTAACTCCTGTTGTTGGGGCTGCGTAGCAGCTGCCATTGTAAAAGTTAGAAAAGTCGTTTTTTCGGCATTCAGTGTTAACAGGCTGCTGTCCAACCACTGCTTCACTCCTCCAATAACTCTCTCAGCTTTTTTATAGGTATCATTCCAGGAGTCAGAACTTATCAGCACAACTGTATCATCAGCAAAACAGATGATTTTAGCTCCAGTATAGCGAGCTTCAAGAGTTCGTTAATATATATTGTAAATTAAACTGGTCCAAGGACCGTACCCTGCGGGACACCGAACTCTGTTGGAAGAGGATTACTTATTTCGTTAGCTATCCTTACTTGTTGAGGTCTTTCACTAATAAATGAACTTAAAATCTGTAGAGGTTTTCCTCTTATTCCAATGTTATCCAATCTTTCCAACATAATTCGGCGTGACACAGTGTCATTTTGTACGAATAGTTTTTTCTTCTTTTTTTTTCAATAATTTTCTCAATATGTGCTGTTTTGTTTGTGAATATTTTTTTAAATAAATTTATTTTTTCCATATGAGCATCATCTTTTTCCCCTGGAACCTTGAAATGTGGTGTACAACTTAAATATTTGAAACAAATAAATGATATATTTATTTCAAGACATATTAATTTAAATAAAATAGATATTCTGGTTTTCTTTAAAACACAGAAATTAAGCCAAATACTTGATCTTTGTATTTAAATACATAAAATATGTGATACAATTAAATAATAATTTGGAATAACCGCTAATGCAAAGGAAAATTATTTAATGTGTATTTCCCGTTATCTAATATGTGTTTACATTAAATAAGTTTTTCTAAAAAAATTCAACTATATTATAACTTTAAATTAAACTCATATGAGTTTCTCCTATATCAAGAATATATTTAGTTAAATGAACGCAAAATTTAGTTAACTTAAACGTTTTCTTTTTTCTGTGTAATAAAGCGTTTTATTTTAGTCCTCGGGGGTTTCGACGTATACGACTGGTCGACTGAATAAAGGAGTCTAACAAAGTTAGGTAAGTGTACCAATTATTATATACCAACATCTGTTTGTAGAAGACCAGTTTTGGCAGATTCCCATTCTAGAACGAAATAGCTGGACTCCGGGAAGAAATACTGTTATGTTTCTAGGAAAAAATTACATTACCGAAGTTGTAGATTGTATAGATGCATGTAGAAGGATGTAGTAAATAAACCTTTCTAAATTGAAAAGATTAGATTCAGGTGATAATGGAATGCATTAGAAATAACATATCATATTCTCCCCCAGTCTATAGTTTTTGACATAATCTGAGAAATACTTTGGCTGAGTTCGAATTCTAGAAGATCTGCGTGGTTGATCTTGTAAATCTTCAGATTATCTATTTTCCTGATTCATCAATTCTTGGGTCTTGATTAGAGTCAGTTGCAATTTCTGGTCTTGATTTGAGTGTGCCAATTCTTCATTTTGATTAAATTGTCTCGCAGCCACCAGTGATAAGAGTTTCCCAGCGTCTGGTAGCATAGATTGACTAGATTCTGAAAAAATCATTAGTGATTTGGCACACAGGATCCGCTTCATTGTATACTGTCTCAGTAGGATTTTGAATACCGCTATGTTCCGAAGGTGCATCTAAAAGTTCTATATCTCCTCTGGGTGCCAAATGTTTTACATAAACAGTAGTTTCCTTTCCATTTTTTTGTCTGATTAAAGCATAGTCTGGATTAACGAAGAGTTCAACCTCTTCCCAGGGGCGCCCGCAGAAAAATATATAGGGGGGGTCAAAATCAATTGAATAAATTTTTTATGGGTAAAAAAGGTCACTTCAGTCTAAAAAAAATCATCATAAATAAATATTTATTTAAAAAAACTTAAAACATTCTTTCTAAGTACCTATCTAAAAAATCACCAATTCGGCGATACTTAGGTATACATCAGGGTGACAATTTCAAAAGCAGCAATCGGCAATATCTCTTAGATGAAAAATACTATCAGGAAGATCTCAAATAGGTACGTATTGGAGTATTGGAGGGCATCTGAGACTTTTATGACAGAATTCTTTGTAGTAAGAGATAGTCAAAATTAATAGTTTTCGAAAGTGCTTACTTTTAAACATTGACACCTATCTCAAAAACTAATCGTACGATTTAGATTTTGCCATAAGACTGTAGAGGGAAAACAACGAGCTATATCCAACGATGTGCAGCACAAGGTAGGTTTGTATTGAAAAAAAAGTAATTAGTTAGGCGGGGTGCCTCATTTTAGTTCCTCGTCCAATCGCTCAATTTCCCTGATACCTATTCGACATCATGATAGAATTTTTATTTAGGGCCATATTCCCCGTAGTTCATAAAGCTTGGCTTAGTGGAAACGCTTGGCTTTTTGTGTGACAAAGCCGAGCTTTTCCACTAAGCCAAGCTTTATGAACTACGGAGAATATGACCCTTACAATCATACATGTAAAGTTGGCTTTTCTGACTTTTAAAAAGTTTGAAAATGTCATTTTTTTGACTTAAATTTGAAAATCGGGTGGAACGGGTAAGTCATTGAGACGCACACTTTTCATTGAAAAACAATTGAAAATCACTTCCGGTTACTTTGGAAATGGACCCAAGTCAAGACATTTTTATGGAACCCTGTATATTTTTTTACCAGTTGGATAGAGCTTAAAATTCCTTTTTCAATGACATATGATAAGTGGAATTTGTTTTTAAGATGGCGGCGTGAGAAGGAACTTTCTTAAATTCAATATGGCGGCATTCTGATCTAACCTTTGAATACCTAACCGATAAATGAATATGCATTTTGGTAGACATTTTTCGGTAGGCCATTGGGCACACTTTAATTCTAGAATTTAATAAGTACCTCTTCCTATTCAAAATTTTTAGGCAATTTGAAACTGAAATTTGCATTTCGAAGAAATTTTGAAATGCCCTTGTTTTTGAGCAAAATCATTTTTTTTTTTTTCAAATTCGATCTAAAGCCATTTCAAATCTAAAAATTAGGGATTGTTAAAAGTGTTTGTTTGACAGAAACATTATCGGTTACGTCAGAATGCCGCCATATTGAATTTAAGAAAAATACCTTCTTACGCCGCCATCTTGGAAACAAATGCAAGTTGTGATATGTCATTGGAAAGGGAATTTTAAGCTCTATCCAACTGTGCAAAAAAAATATACAGGGTTTCATAAAAATTTCTTGACCGGTCCATTTCCGGAGTAACCGGAAGTGATATTTATTTGTTTTTTTACGAAAAATGTGCGTCTCAATGACTTACCCGTTCCACCCAATTTTCAAATTCTTAACTTTGAAGACAAACTGAATGACGCCTTGTATAACGATTTCGTTGTCACCCGGTATTGTGCGGTGGCATTGGTGGCTAGGGTACGTTCGGCTCCGTTTTCCTATTCCGATAAACATTCACGTTTTTTATTTTAATAAAAATAAAGTCGCAAAGTCGCAGTCAGTCCGCAATCATGGTTCAACTAATATCAGAAATTTTAATATTCTTTATTCAAGGAAAATAATTAAAATTTGAGAGATTTCCAGGGGGGGTCGAGTGACTCCCCCTGACCCTCCCTGTGGGCGCCCTTGACCTCTTCTACCAAAGGATCGTATTTACTACGTCGTATATGTTTTTTAAGCAAATCAAAATCTGATTGTTTAAGCCATGTTGGAACTGACGTTCCATCCATAAATAATCTCTCATGAGGCATACAGTTCGTTGCAGTACTCATTGCAGTACAAAGCAAAGATCTAATGGAGTGTAAGGCATCTGGTAACACAAGTACCCATTGAGTAGTTTTCAGTTTTCTAGATTCGACTGCAAGGCTGATAGATTTCCATATAATACCATTATATGGTTCAATTTATCCGTTTCCTTCCGGAGTATATGGTGTAGTTCTACTAGAAGCTATCCCACGAGAATGTGAATATTCAGTGAGTTTCTTTGACATAAATGCTGACCGAATGTATAAAAGTTGGCATTCCAAATAATGAAAACAGATGATTTAAGCAATCTATAACAGTAGAAGCTGATGTATCTTTACAAGGAAAAGCAAAAGGTAATCTTGAAAATCATCTACTATAGTCAGCATGTATTCATTTTTAGTATGATAACTTGGTAGTGGTCCTTTGAAATCAATATTGAGCCTCTCAGAAGGTGATGTTGCTTTTATTAAATAAGCTCCAACATTCTTACAAAATCTAGGTTTTCCTTCTGCACATACAGGACAACTCAAAGTCATTCTTTTTACTTTTTCCAAAGAGTAAACTGAATTTTTTTGACTAAATGGTACATTCTTGTTATTCCAGGGTGACATAAATTTTTATGTAATTCAAATAAATTTGTATCATTTGAAATTGAACCGCAAATCCTTGAGAAAGTATCAGCTGCAACATTTGATTTTCCAGGACGATAGATTATATCATAGCTATAACAAGAAAGCCCTAATCTCCATCTCATGATTTAATCAGTTTTGATTCTAGAATGTTGCTGTGAATCAAACAAGAACGACACCGATTTTTTATATGTAACAAGTTTAAAATGTCTTGCAATTAAAAAATAACGCCATTTACGTAGTGCTTTTACACAAGCGTATGCTTTTTTTTCCACAGCGGAATGCTTCTTTTCAATTTCTGATAATGTTCTATAAGAAAATCCAACAGGTCTTTCTGATTGGCTTAATGTAGCGGCAATAGCAAAATCCGATGCATCAGTTTCAACTATCTATAGTACAAAGAAGGGAATTTGCTATATCTGTTTGGAGTTGTTCAAAATCCTGTTTGACTTCGTTTGTCATGGAAAAAGTTTTACAGTTAATCAAACGTCTAATTTTATCTGAAAAATTTTGAATTCACCTCGAATAATGTGAGAACATGCCCACTACTCTTCGAAGACTTTGTAAATTTTCAGAAACTGGCAAGTTTGAAAGTGGTTTTAGTCTATCCGAATCAGGTCTCAATGCCTTGTTTTCAATAGTATATCCTAGTAAATAATTAAATTTTTTATAATATACACACTTATTTTGATTAAGTGTAAGCTCGTATTTCTTAGTTATTTCTAAAAATTTTGCTAAATTTGACTTTTGATTCTCCCCACATATTGTCACATCATCTAAATAGGTATGAGAAAACACCTTGTAAATTTTCTTTTTGGATTATTGAATCTATCACTCTCTAGAAACAGGATACTCTGTTTGTGACCCCAAATGGAATTCTTTTAAATTGATATAGGCGACCAGCTGCTTGCATAGTTTTACAATTCATACATTTAACAATGTCAATGTAACAAACTTATAGTATTTATAACAAAAAGGTATTACTAGTATAGCTATTAGTCCATTATCATAGGGTCCGCTCGCTTCGATCTCGTGCTAAGTTTAAAAATGCATTATTTTATGAAAATATGGGACTACTTGATTATCAAATGGTATGTTGGCATTTTTGTAAATTATTTTTTTCCGAAAAACAGCTACTTCAAAATTACGGATGGAACAATTTTTCAAAAAATTCGTATCTCCAATATTAATTGATCAATTTCTTATTTCAAAAAAATGGATTACTTGGAAAAGTCTATAATTTGATAGAAAAAATGTTTTTACTACAAATATTTAATATTAATACAAAATTTCCACAAAAATTTAATAAAAACATATACTTTTTTTTTAAATTATTATTTTTTAACCATCTTTCTTTCTATAATTATAGATATATGCTCTGCCAACGGTGTATAATAACAAGTGTTTTCTTGTTCTTATTCTTAATAACATATTTGCAATCAATACATAAAAAATCAATAACCTATACCCTGATACATTATTATAACCCAATAACGGGAAATAAATAAACTTCACATAAAATCTAATAATATCATAAACATTCTCAATGGACATCAAGACAATTCTGAAGACATTAGCAATTACATATATTTCTTTTAAAAGAAGACGGAATAAAATTGATACAAAAATAAAAATATTCCTCAGCTACAGAAAAACAAAAGGAATAAATTAATGACTTGGCTCAATATTCGAATATCTAACTGGAAACCTGGACGCATCTGACGGAGAACGTCACAAGCACATCATTAGGGAATTACAAAACAATAAAAATAGTTTACAAGAAAATCTTCTGAAACAATACTCGCTTTCTTTAAAAGTAATAGAAAAATTTAACCAAACTATTAAACAAATAAATATCAACGAACAACTTCTAGAATAAAAAATTAACCAAATTGCACATATTATGGTACAGAAGGCAGACATAATAAATCAAATAGGTACCTAGTCAATATCTATGAGATAATCGACTCTATTTTACAAGATATAGAAAATTCCCTAACTTTCAAAATTGAAAGTCATGCATCCAGGTATAATAAAAACTGAAGACTTTTATCATGAATTAAACAAACTACAACAGCATTTAAGTTCTGAACAAATGCTCCTAGCGGTAACTTTGGAAAATACTTCACTTTTTGAAAAAATAATTTAACTGGAATATTTTGTCTTTAATAATATAATAACATACCTAATACATATACCAATAATGTATTGGGGCATTTTTGCTAACTTTCATTTATACTCGGTTCCAATGATTGCTCAGAGTGAGTTTAAGGTTGTCTTACCGCAAAATAAATTCTTGCTGAAAAATAAATTGCACTACACACTATGGTCAAGAAATTATTCAGAAATTCAATAATTGTGGAAGAGAAGACATTCATGAAATCCAAAGAGACAGCCCATGCGAAATTAAACTAGTAGAATCTGACAAAAATACCTCCACCTGAGAACAAACCGAAGTTAAAGTCCCGCAAATCATCATCAATCGATTGGACGATTCCAATCAATAGATATTGGTCGTTCCTATCAAAGAAGCCATCCAATTCAAGGAAGTACAAAACATCATGGGAACATTTATGCTTCAAATACCAATTGGTTGCCAAGTGGCCACCGCTGATTCCATGATGCCGACCCTCAATCTAAGTCGACATCTAAAATATTTGAAATTAGACGACCTTCACCAATTGAGCAAAGAAGAAATGGACATACGCCCACAACTGAGTTTCACCGAAATCAATAGAATACCCAGCCTTGGGACAATCCTTATATATGTCCTCATCGTTATTGCCTGTATCTTCTTGATTTACATGAAATATGTAAAAGCCGAAGAAGGAAGGAGTTGTATCGCGTCTATTTGCTGAGTTTAAAAGGCTTATTCTACTTTTCAGTTTATTATAAATGTATGTTTTTTCCTAGGATAGTCAGTCAGTTGAAATTAATTATAATTGTAACATTTATTGTAACGTCCTTTCGCTAGTATGAATTTTCGGATTGTTAATAAAGTAATTTTTTAAAAACCAACCCTCGGTTTCTGACTTGGTATCTCATTTTTCAGTAGTATCTACTGGACAACCTCTAATACAGCGGTTCCCAACCGGTGGGTCGCGACCCCTAAGGGGGTCGCATAGGGTTTTTGGAGGGGTCGCAATGCCAATATATATTTTTCTGCATTTGGCAACACGCCTTAGCCTCCGTCTCAAAAACCGCGTAGGGTTGCATTGGTCTCACGGACGAAGTGCATAGCACAGTTTGTGAGTGTTCTGAGTCGCATGTTTTTGAACATAGGTAGCTGTATAATGGCTGAAGCATCCTCGGAAGCATCAGAAACAGAAATTGTGGAGAATCTAATAGAGAAAATTGATTATCACCTTTAATCCCTTGAGAATGAAATGGGCGTTATTCTCGAGTTATCTGAACAAAAAGCTACAGTAAGTAAGGAACTCGTTTCAAGCCTCGTTGGATGTTGCCGACGTTCCTGATGAAGTGCAGGATACATTTTTAGAGCTGAGGAATGATTCCACAGCACCTGCCCTCTTTCAGGAAAAATTCTTGAATGAATTTTGATGTGTCATGCATAGTTCATATCCTTATGTCGCCCTGCTTGTGCTTTTTTTTCGGATACTAGTACCATTTGCCTCTCCATATCTTCGTGAAAGTGGTTTTCCAACTCTTTTGCAAATAAGAACAAATGCCAGAAATAGGTAGAATGGGCTGAGCATTCAAGACGACACAAGATTGGCTTTAACAAAAACTCAACCAAGAAATTTCAAAATGGAGATGCAAGCTCAGTCATCACATTAACAAAATAACAAATTGACTTTCTGTATTTCGTTACAAAATATTAATATTTTTAGTAAAGATTTCTCGAATAAATGAAATTTTGTTTTATATCCATTATCTTATTAATGGGTAGAGGGGTCGCGACCTTATGAGCAAATCTGTAAAGGGGTCGTGACTAAAAAAAGGTTGGGAACCACTGCTCTAATAAATTATAAATCATTCGATTCAGCAGAAAATTCTGAGCATTTTTTATTTGAAACTTTTTTCTGTATAATTTATAATTATAGAAAGAAAAATAGTTTAAAAAAAAATAATTAAAAAGAAATATCTTTTTTTTTCAATTTTTGGGGAAACTTTTTTTATTATTGAATATTTGTGGTTGAAACAATTTTTTTATTAAATTATAGACTTTTCCAAGTAATTTCTTTTTTTGAAATAGAAAATTGATCAAATGATATGGAGATACGAATTTTTCAAAAATTGCTCCATCCGTGATCTTGAAGTGGCTGTTTTTCGGAAAAAAATAATTTACAGAAATGCCAACATACCATTTGGTAATCCAGTAGTCCCATATTTTCATAAAATAAAGCATTTTCAAACTTAGCACGAGATCGAAGCGAGCGGCCGTTTTTGAGCCCTATGATAACAGACTATATATTCATTAGATACAGGTGATAATGGAATGCATTAGAAATAACATATCACAAGAGAATATCCAGAAATTTTGAACAAAGAAGATCTTCACATTAGGGTACATTGAAAGAATTTAGATTATATTTTAATTTCCCATAAACTTGTTTGGTTATGCAAATTCAAAGGAAAATTTTTCATTTTCAGTGTACATGAGGCCAATTTTCTAGTCTTCTAGGTATCATAAAAAGATAAATCTTGAATTACGTATTATTACCTTGGTTTTGGAGCTTTTTAAATTACATTTTCGAAGGTTTCACGCTAATTTACCTAGCATTTGCATCTATTCTCAAAGGTTCTAGGATGTAGTACCTATATCAACAACTTGCGAAAATTCTTCTTATATATTTCTATTATTTTTAATCCTCTGTTCAACTTACAAATGTGCCTCAACTCATCTCATTCAATCGCCTTCTTATCCTTGTTGAATTCTCGAGCCGAAAATATTTTTCTCCGTCACTGTTGGGTACCACCACGATGAGGGCACGCGCCCGACAACCGACTGACGCGGGGGCCCTTCTTGTGCTTTGCAGCTGTCGCAGCTGGAATTATCTTTTGCGCCATGTGCGCCATTAGATAGTTCTCAATATAACCCACCCTGCAGCCCACAAAAGAACCCACCGACGGAATAATCTATTTGCCATAAGTTGGAGGCGGCGCAAATTTTTTTCCTGAGGCTATACAAGAAATACCTACTCTGGGTTAACATAATATTTCGAAGTTAATTTCTTTATTGAAAATAAGGTTCTTGTAGTGGGACAAAGCAACTTTGATCAGGAAGAGAATGATATAATTAGTACTCAGTATACTCTGGGATGTAAATAAGACTGAAGAGCCATTTAAATGAATGATGCAAGAACAATAATTTCATCAATGTCACGTCACTGCAGAAGTTCTGGAAGTTCTTCCAATAGAAGAAATTGAAATGTTCTGCCAAACCAACCCAACTGTTGATGACAAGGTAATCTTTATCTTTTAAAAAGGCCCCTATACTGGAAAAAACTGCAATGAAGTATGTACTTAAATAAAGGATAAATGTCGATTCATTCAAAACGAACACTTTCTGAAATACCCAAAAATCCTTTTTTTTTTCTTCTTCTTAATCGTTCAACAAAAGGCACACGAGCGGCAGATGTTTTTCTGTTTTTCGGGACTGTCATGGTCAGGATTGGGATTATAAGTAGAGGTGATATGTCCGACTTCAGGTAGAATTAACATATTTTTTTGCCACAATGGCAGCTGTTTATATTGGTTCCTAATTTGGGCTTTGCGAATTTAATAATTATTGGTTGTTCCGTTATTTGGAATAATTTTCGTCAGCTGTATTGAGTTATCAGGTGAATTTTTTCGAGTCACTGATAAATATCACGGATCTGGGGTGCGATTTTCGAAACCATTCGAGTACATTTCGTACACGAAATTTTACTGACAACAATGTAAATTAAATGGGGAGCAGTCAAATTTCGTATACGAAATGTACTGAATGGTTTCGAAAATCGCACCCCTGGTTGAGTTTGAGATAAAATCAAAACTTCACTATAATTTCTTGAATATGTAGTCTTATTAACTCAGTATGTGTAGTTCTTTTAACATCTAGAACTTCTTGAACATATACAGAATGAGCCTAGGCTATTTTGAAATTTCGAATATTTTCGTTTAAAGATAAATAATTCTGATGAGCTTCGACTCTTCAACGTATATTTTTGGCAGTTGTGAAATTCAGCATATAAAGCAAACAGGGAGACTTATGCAACTTCATTTTAGACGTAATTTAAGATATTTATTATTTTCTCCACAAAGTTCAAGAATATGTTAGTTGATTGAATTTTCTACGAGATTGATATCAACAGCTTGCCAGTGAAAAACAAGATGTCCAGCTTCCCTAAACCTTGTAGCTTTTTCAGCTTTGCTAAAAGCTTAGAGCCTTTAAGAAAAAATGTAGAAATCCTCATAGAAGCCAAAAATCTAGCTCAGCAACAAGTCTCACTTACGGAAATGTCTTAACCGAGGAGTAAACCACTAGTGGAAATCATTGTATATTTTTTTGGAAATCACATAGTAATCAATCAGGAATACATGGAAATCACCTAGGAGTCGCTGGGAATAACCTGGGAATCGCTAGGAATCTTTTAAGACTTCATATAGGAATTACACAAAAATTGCATATTATACATTTTAAACGATACAACGTACCGGTCAGTTGTGTATTTGCCTTTAAAACTAAGTTTTAGGCAACATTGAGTACTAGACAATTTGAAATGGATTCGATATCCCAACGAGTTTCCCAATTACTGAACCCGAGACTACGAAGAGTTTAGAATTTGAAGAAGGAGAAGAGCGTATGAAGATTAGGTCTGTTCTCACAGAAATCGAAAAAATTCGCTTTGACTGGTTTGTATTTTCTGTGAGAACAGACCTAAAGAATGACAATGTTATAGATCATAAAAATGAAAGCATGAATCTTGAACCCTCTCTTGAATCCGACTTGCCAAAAGAAGACACAGAATTTCTTAACACATCGGACATCGGGGTTTAGCAATTGCGATTCGCTACATTATTCAGGGCTCAACTTCAATTTGGCTCTTTTCAGAGAAGCAGGGATGTTTGTCGATCAAGTATTAAGAGCTATGGGAATGTCCCTAAGAAAGACACAAACGAAAAAGTCGGGAATCCAAGGTAATGAGAACTTGAAAAGGGAAAGTAGAATAGATACTAGGCTGAACGAGAAGCAGAGACGGTAGCACATATGAATCAGATTCAGAAATAGGTTTGTCTAGTAAAGCCCTTATTGAAGATGTCTCTGATTCAGATGAACATCCTAGTGAAATCAAAGAAATATCCATTATTTTAGATCCATATTATGCAGTGTAGACATGCAATGGTATGTATCTAGGGTTCAACAACTATTTATACCTATAACAAAATCGGTGTGGGTGTGGACAACCATGAAAATAAAAGTTGCTAATTTTTGGAAGAGCTGCAAATACAGAAGTTGCCAATGTAAGCATAGTGGTTGACCTTTCGGTCTGAGCTTTTAAGAAAAGTTTCTCCAAAGTAATATTCAAGAAGAAAACTAAAAAAAGAGTTTTTTTTTTTTTTTTTTTTTGGCTTTGAGCTTAGCTCACTTAGCCACGAAAACATAATTCAAAAGTTCAAACTTTAGCTAATCATTCACATTTACTTAAACCCACCCAACGATAATAGAGATAAAAAAAAAAGAAGGAATCCAGCACAAAGGATAAACACATGGACACACGCTTCTCGTCCTGGGGTCTATGCAGGACATTTTTAAACTTCAACAAAACACAGGTGGACCCGGTTAGGAAGGATGTAACATATAAGGAAAAAAACAGGAAACAAAACTAACTCTAATTATCTTTCAAATAAGGACTTTACATAATTTTAAGTAATTAATAAATATATTTTCCAAGTTATCATATGATAAAATAAGCTTAATTAAACCCTTGTGGTTCATAGGTATGAGAAAGAGTTTTTCCAATTCTCTTCTTAAGAATGAAGTTGCAAATTCATTGTGTCTACAACTAAATAATCTATGATTCAAGTCATCTTCAGATTGGTTATCACAAGAGCATCGCGTGCTCTCGCATAACTTAAGCTTATACATGTGTTTATTAAAATTTCCATGCCCAACTAGAAATCTGAAATAGGAAACAAACACATTTCTGGAGAGTTTAAAACGTTCTATTAGTGGCTTTTTATTCAATCTAGGATATAAGGAGTTATACAAATTAGGGGAGTTAACTGCCATTGCAATATAATTACTGCGCCAAACTTCCCAAGATCTTTCTTTGATTATTTCGAAAAAGTCCGAATATGGAGTAATTTCCGGGATCTCTTCTGATACGATCGCCTCTCTTGCTGCATTGTCAACCAATTCGTTGCCTTTGAGACCTGTATGTCCCTTAACCCATACAAAGTTGACAGAAATATTTTTAGAGCACAAAACAGAGAATACCTCCAATACTTTGGCTACAATAAGATTCTTACAATTCATCGCATTTTTGAGAGACTTCAAAAAAAAAAGAGTTAAGGTTTAAAGTCAGGCCTATAGTTTAGTACAGCAACGCAAGATGTCAATGCTGTCGCCCCTATAGTGTGCCCTAACTTGACTGTCAAAAAAAATAGAAATCTTCATTTGGTTAAATTGTGTGATGGAACGTTTTTTCTTTTTTTGACGGAAATTCGAAGTATTATTCTGTTTTACATAAACAGGGTTGTAGTTTCGACCAACGCAAATAATTTTGAACGTTCATCCATCGGATTTTTTTTTTAAACAGTGTAGCTACGGGCGTATTTGCAACTATTTTTGTAGTAGCGAGAAAACTACAAGTTCAAAAAATTTGTAAAAAAAATATGTCGCGTAGAATTGCAATAGTAGTTCGTAATAAAAATAATGGGAAACTTCATCTATTCGTTTTCAAATAAATGGTGATTAACTACTTTTTTTTCAGTTTTTGCGATATAACTCAAAAATGGCGAGTCAAATTTGCTTAAAAAAATTATGGATTAAAGTATATCGATAACCATAAAACATATATTTTTTTTGGAATTTTTGAACACAAGGTTCAGAAAATAGGGGTTGACTTTAAACCTTAAGTTAGACCACTGAAATCGTAATCAACAAACAAGAAATTCCACTAGAAATTCTTCAAGAAACCTTACAGAGCCTTGATGATAACTTCAGAGTTATAGCTCCACTTGTAGTGCCTGTTCAAAGAGCCACAACAACTTTAACAAAAAATTTATTGGAGATACTCGATGAGAAAGCGTCTGCAACTAAAAGTATTGACGATTTACAAACTACCATTGCTTTGCTTAAAGCTACAAACTCAATTGCTAACAAAGAAGCTATTGAATTTGAAAATATTGAAGAACAAGTTGAAATGGTTCCGACTATCTTAGCAAACGTTGCAGGTATGGAAACTTTGACTACAAAAATCATAAGTAGTTCTGTTGAAAAGATTGATTCGGTATTGAAGAGTATGGAGTTTCCTCTGGCCAATCTTGTAAATAGTTGAAATAATCATTTTTTTGTGGGAGAAGTTTCTACTAACTTCGTCCAGCTCTTCTACTGTAGCTTCTAAGGCTTTTAGAGCTTTTATCATGGGACTCAGGTTGCTATCATATTGCGACTCAACTGATGCTTGAATGATTTCAATAGCATCTTCAAAACCTTTACGGCCTTCCTTGGAAATGTTCCATACATTTACAGCTATTGTTAATACTCACATCTTCCACTTCATAAGAAGAAAATAGTTTCTTTTCATTTATATCTTTGACAATTTTTGTATATCTGGTAATTCCTCTAAGTTCAACTGCTTTGTCTAAAATTCAGCTTCGGCTTGGTGGAATCTCCAAAACTTTTTCAATTATCATTGAAATCTGTAGCTCCGACACTGTGTCCGAGCGAAAGCTGCGGGGCTCTTAAAATTAGATCCACTCAAAACACGAAAAATAAGAGCCGACATCCCCGCCAGCATCTGCCCTGTTGCTTGTGTGTCGTAATAAAGGAAAAACGGCTGCAAACAGGTAATATATTTTACCAGAGAACACTTTACTGGTTTTGATTTTTGATCATGTTGGATTATAATATACCTTCCAACAACTTTTTATTAGACTCAAACTTGAAACTTTTGATAAACATGTATGTATATAATAATGTGGGCCTATTATAAGTTGTTTCCTGTCCTGTTGAGAAATTGATAAAAATTGCAATCGGTCTCATCGTCACCTGCTCCTGCAGACAGCTGGTTGCGAAATGTACAAGGGAACTTCGTAATAATTAAGTGACCCTTGTTCTTGTTTCAATCTTCTTTGTTGTCCCCCGTTATTAGCCTTGGAACAATTTTCGCCGGTGCATTAATTGCATTTAAATAAAATGTAATAACACGGTGCCGAATACTCGCTTGGGCTTTCACATTTTCGTATGCACGCTTATTATTAGTTTGCGTAATCTCGAATTGTAGTTTGTAAACGCAATTCCAACCCTAATGTATTCGTTTTGTGTCTATCACACACCGTTGCTCTCGAAACCAACTGAACCGTGAGGGAGGAAGATGGACTTCCGACCTATTTCCGTTAAAAAAAAACAAAACGGCAAAATTCGCTCTCTCTCCCCCTTTTGTAATGGTAAATCTAACTAGACCACCTGTAGAATTTAATAGTATAGTTGGGTGCATTTAAATGGAAAAGGGAACAAAAGGGCCTTTATGAAAACTAATCAGAACACTAGAGATCTGGTTAAATAAGTAAAATTAACAGAAAAATCACACATAAACAATCTACAAACATCTCTTTAGATGATAAAACTTAAGTAAATATTTTCAATTAAAAGTAGAAGAATTAAGGTATAAATAAATCATAAAACTTCGAAGCAAGCTGAGCTAATTTTTCCAAGATCCTCTAAAGGGCTATGTTTGTTGGGAGTTTATGACCTAAATTGAACCCTTTTTGTTTTAATAACAGAGTACCATTAATGGTAGAGGGTTCAGGATGAAGGGTGCATGGTCAAAGACCACCAGAGGATAGAAAAAAAAAAACGTTGCAAGTAGAAAATGATAATAATTTGTGGCAAAAGCTTTGTCAATTTGGGTCGTTTCCCCAATATATTTAATAATCTGTCACACGAAGGATGAAATATGTTTCTGACCGTTCCTTAGAGAAACTCAAACTACCCTGCAACACAATAGAACGGCCAAAGTGAATCAGAAAATTTGTCTTTTCAATAAAAAGCCCCCACACACACACACACGCAGGCAAGATTTCTAAGAAGTTTGCTAAGGTTGCAGGTAGATTGATTTTTTGAGGACAAGTGGAGATAAATTACATACAAGAAGCTTGAACAGCTCTAAGTATGGATATTCAATGTTTGAGAAAATATTGTCTTGAGTCGAAAATAATAATTCTGAATTGGTCAACGAATTCAAGCTCAAGTTCTTGATTACCGCCTGGATTTTACGTAAACTACGAGATTTCCAGAAAGACCCATAACTTTTTTTCTATTAAAGCTGAAATTATCAGCCATTCTTATTCCAGTAGAGGACTACAAACAATCCCTGAAAATTTCAGCTCATTTGGACTTATAGTTCCAGAAGTTAAATCGTGTTAAGCAATTTGGGGTGATTTATCAATTTTTCTAAGTGCCTTTTTTCATAGAATCCGGCTCCAAACTCCAAATCTCAGAATAATTTAGTGTATGGAGTTTGGGCCCGAATGATCATTTTAGACATAAAATCTCAACACAAAAAAATTTGAGATTTCATCATTCTAGGCTAAGGTAGCTGCATTATGATTAAGATTTTCAAAAACTTTGAAAGGTCATAACTTTTTATTTTTATTGATAACCTATTTCACCTATTTAAAGTACTCCTTAGCGTGTTTAAATCCAACATTCAAAAACGCGCGTGTTTTAAAGTTACCAATGACAACATCAACAACCAACAACCCGAGAAAGGTCTAAATGACAACTTTTTAATTATTGATTTGTCAGGAGTAGGTAGGTACTTGTAGATAACGTCAAATAAAATGTAACAAGTGTCAAGCACAAATTTAGCATTCTACAATAATTATTAATAGTAATTTATGATTTGAACGTATACCAATTTAAAAAAATAGTGTAAAGTATTCACTTATACTTTAATATACTATTCTATTAAAGAAAAAAACCTGAAATTTTCAGCGATTATTAGCCCAGTAAGGGACCACAATCCCTGAAAATTTCAGTTTATTTGGAATTATAGTTTCAGAAATAAAATCGCGTTGAGCAATTTGGGGTAAATTTATAATTTTTCAATTTTTCTCAGTGCCTTTTTTTATAGGTTTCGGCTCGAAATTTCAGAATAACTTAGTGTATGGTGTTTGGGGGATCCCAAATGATCATTTACCTAGATACAAAATCTCTACATAAAAAATTTGAAATATCATTTTAGTAGTACTGAGGTACCTACCTTAGGATTTAGATTTTTGAAAGAAAAAAGAAAAAAACTCCACCTGGGTTACCGCTGAGTGGATTGAGTAGCTCAGATGGTGCCACTGTCGGTCCCAAGCCCGGATAAAGAAGAAGGGTTGGAGGGCGAGGCTAGCAACCTACCCTCCATAAAACAATCGCTATACTCACAGAACCCAAGCATTGCCTCGGAACAGGACGGATTCAATGTTGACGACACAAGCGAGGACAAGGAAAATGAGACGGAACAAACACATCAAGAAGCAAATAAGGCTGGGATGTTGGAACGTAAGATCGTTCAGTGGAAAGGACCAAGAAAGTATACTAGAACTACAGCATCATAAAATAGACATATGTGCCATATCTGAAACAAAAAAGAGAGGAAAAACAATACCCCAACATGAAGGCATAATAATAATGGGCGACTTGAACTCTAGAGTAGGAAACAAGGTAATACCTGAAGTCAAGAATAGATTCAATGAGGAGACAGTAAACGAGAGAGGTTAGAAGCTTGTTCAATTTTGCGCTTACCAGGAACACAAACCCCAACACAAAGTCACATTTCAGGGCAATATAGGGGTAGCGTCCACAATAGACTATACAATAACGAATAAAGCCATTAAACCAGAGCAAATATAAGATGTTAGATCAGTAACATCGGCAAACATCAGATCAGATCATAACTTAGTAATGGAAATAATCACCATGGCAAGACCGCCAGCTAATAGGAAGAAACCGGACAACCGAACAACAGAACAACAGAAAGCAGGCTGGATCTGTACTAACGGCGCATATCCCAAAAAATTGAAAGGGAACCCAACCCAACATAAACCAAGCAGCGGAGGAGGCACTAGGCAAAAGAACAGTCAACAAAACGACAAAACACAGAAATATTAAACGATGGTTCAAACCAGAGGTAAAGATAAGAAGAGAAGGCCCAGGAAAAGAAAATAGCCCACCCAACATACACAGCCAACAAGACTCCAAGAAACCACATCAAATACATCGAAAGAAGAAACAAACGCATAAAGGAAATAAAGAGAGAGCATTGGGAGAACTTCAGTAGAGAAATGAAGAGTGACTTTTATGGAACCCAAAAACGCATATGGAAAATGCTCAGAGCAACAGGGAGAGAAATAAATGAGACAGTACATTTAAACAACATCACGGCAGCCGAATGCTACTTTCAGAGCCTGTACAGAAACCGGGATGAACAGGAACAAGGAAGGCCCAAGGAGCGGAGAAGGTTGAACCGAGAGGAAGCCATAAACATCGAGGATGTAGAACAATACACGGTGGAGGAAGTAATATCCGAAATGAAGCACCTGAAAAAAGGTAAATCTCCACGCCCGGACAACGTCCCAAACGAACTGCTGAGGTGCGGAGGAAAAGCTCTGGCGGGACAGCTGGCCGAACAATTCAACAAAATATTGAAGGACGAAAATACACCAGCGAGTTGGAGACAGAGCATCACAATCCCAATATTCAAAAAGGGGAGAACCTCAGATCCGGCGAACTACCAAGGAATATCGCTTCTAGACACGACCATGAAATTGTTCACCTGTATGCTGCACCAACGCATTCTCAGTTACACCACAATAAGTGAGGAGCAGCAGGGTTTTCGCAAAAACCATTCGACGATTGACGCAGTGTTCGATGTCAGGCATGTGGTAGAGAAGGCAATATAGTAGAACAAACCTCATGCATACCTGTGCTTTATAGATTTGACGAAAGCGTTCGACAGGATAAGACTGGAGGACGTTAGGAACGAGCTGGACCGCAGGAGAATACACCCAAGCATCATGGAGACGGTCAGAAAGCTCAACACAACAACACCACAACAATATACGAACAAAATTAACAACAACAAAAAAAAAAGAACAAAACACAGGGAAACGACAGGGAGATAGTCTCAGTCCACTACTGTTCATCATCATAATGGACAGAATAATAGAGCAACTGCGCAAGATAGACCCGGGATACAAGATGGGAAACCAACAAATTAAAATAATATGTTACGCAGACGACGCAAGGCTATTCGCGGACACGGAAGACGGATTGCAATGGCTTTTACAGGCGTTTAAGAAAGAGGCCGAAAAAGTTAACATAGAAATTTCCCTTGTGCAAATTACACTGGAAATTTTGCATACAAATTGTCAAAATTAACAAGTGGAAATTTTTGGAAATATCCCGGGAAAAATTTCCAGAATTGTCATTTTTGACATTGATACCCGCTTTCCCATTTAAAAAGCATTGATGTCAGAAATCTGTCAAAGTGTATATTTTTGACAAACGCAATTTAAATGGGAAATATTAATAACAATAAGCAACAATAAAAAAATTCGACACAACGTAGTAAATAAACTTCAAACTCGGGAAATTTCCTATCAAAATATAACACGTGCATAAAATATTTCCTAAGGGAAATTTTGAAAAATTTCGTCTTTAGCCAATTTTTTTGAACAAAACCATTCGTGCATAGCGCAAATGAAAAAATCCCGAACCCGAAGGGTTGATTTTGTTGAAAAATTGGCTTCAGACAAAATTTTCAAAAATTTCCGGAAATATTTTATGCACTAGTTATATTACTACTGGAAATATCTATACCACCAAAACAAAAAGCATGATGATAATCGCCAGGGAACCACGCAGATGCAAACTAGAACTCAACAACAAAATAATAGACCAGGTTTTTGAACTCAACTATCTGGGAATAACAATATCACCATACGGTGAACTCAAGAATGGCGTACGGAACCAGGTAAACAAGGCAGCCAGGATAGGAGCCTTACGAACAACCATATGGAAAAATACATAAGTAGTCGGGGCGGTTAGTTGAATAATCTTGCAAATTGTGATAAAAGCATGAAATTTGGTACAGATGATTTTTTCACAATTACAAGCGATTTGACCCGCATGACACCCTATTTGGCACCATAAGAGCAAAATGGCGACCATTTGCAAAATGGCGGCTATAAAGAGGTTAAATTGGTAATGGTGGTTCGATTTTAGCAAACTTGGGGTCGTTTTCGAATAATTTTGGTTCGGGAAATGTATTAAAATATATAATTTTGGGATTAAAGGCCATTTTGACTGTTAAAACAAGAAAAAAAAAATTGAATAATATTGTCGGATTTTAAATTTTTATGACCTGTTTAGAAATGTTATCAACAAAAACTAATTTTTACACCTAAATTACTACATATAATGTAGGTACCGAGTGATCGGCGGCGGGTAGAGGGTTAATGTGCAAGGGGGAAGGGTTTCAGGAAGGATGTGGAATTTAGCGAAGTCAGGAATAATTATACATAGATTTATTGAAAACGTATTTTTTCTAATGAAATAGTTATCTATTATCGCATCGTATGTATTTGCACTAGGTGTAAAGTACAACGAACAGAGCGTAGCTCGTCTACATGAACATCGCGTTGTACCCACAGCCTGATTTGCAGCCACCCCTTTCTATAGTTCTCTAGAGGCATTCCATATATGTATGTCGGCAAAGACCATAATGGTTGCCAAATTTTTCCCCAATTTACCCATCCCCAATCACTATGGTTTGGGAAAAGAAACTATGAGACTTATCCCTTGCTCGGCCCCATATTTGACCCGCCTGGGTAGGCAGACCTTAAAGTGTGCTGTATTGAAACACCAGGGGGCGGATTCTATAAGGTCAAAGCGAAACTATCACGTTCGTCATGGGACGCTTTATTCGGTTTGCTATTCTATAACACCTTTCGGGAGGATTCGGGAACTCCGATCACGAAGCCGATTGCAAAGCGGAAGCGATGAATTTTGGCTCGCGTTTTGTTTCGCTTTCCACTGGAAAGTTTTCAGTGTCCATAGTAGAGGTGGGAAACTATCGAAGAATGCAACTATCGATATATCGATAGTAACGAATAAAAACTATCGATGTATCGATATAACTATCGATAAAAAAAAGGGTTTACGTTTTGGACCCATTTTATATTTGGGGTTTCAACAATTAGCATCTAATTAGTCGGCCTATTAGACGGTCAGAACTTTTACAGCAAAAGTGCTGTTTAGTGCTGAATCCTAGTCTTAGATGGCGCAACGATCAAATTTCGCCCGCCGTGAATAACAATGTTAAATTACACACGTTCTTTTTTCTTTAAACTGGAAGTAAAAAACAGAAATAATCACCAATATGAACTGAAATAAGGTGTAGTTGAATTGTGGAGGTTGTTGTTGTTAACTGATGATAACTGAAAACATAACTCATCTTCATCGTTTTTAATTTTGATTTCAACTTTCAACTACCATAGTACCATACCATCAGAACCAAAATAAAAAACAATCATAGATATGAGGAAACCTCAAAGGTTGTTTGAGAGAGATAGGTTGCCTGTACTTTTATGGTGTCATCTGGGGTGTCTCAACAATTCCAAATCCTCTAGACACCTCAGAACAGATGACGTCATCAAATTACCCATTACCAGACAACCTATTAACTTCAAGAGCCTTGATGAAAGATGAAATGTAAATGATATTTCTTGACGCTTGACATCGCTGACATGAGAAAAGACAGGAGGACTGCTATCGATTGTCCAAGTAAAACTATCGATAGTTCGATAGTGTAGCAAACTATCGATATATCGATAATTACTATCGATAGTTTCCCACCTCTAGTCCATAGTGATTGGTCGATCATCGTCACGGTAGACAATTACGGGTTATGTCATTGGTTTTGATCTTGACGAGGTTTTTATGTTGAATTTTGATCCTTTGTGCAAATTTAATTTTTCTCTATCAAATTTAATTCAAAAAATTTACAAAATGTAGAAAAAATCAAAAACACATCCGTTTCAACATCTATCTGTTAAACCAAATGGGTCACTTCTAGCTCAAATCATTGTATAAATCTAAGGTATAAATAAACAGTCTTTTCATTCGTTGTTTAAAAGAACCTACTGTCTTCTGGCGTTAACCTGAGTTAATTTCTTCGCTCAAGTTCTCTATATAACTACAACAAATTATATCGGCAACATTTTTAGCACACAATAATATGAGAAATGCAATATAAATGTTATAGAAAGAAAAATAGGAATGATTAATTATGTCATTGAAGTTTCAAATTTTCAAAATTCAAATTTGAGGTATGTTCCTTTATTGGTTCCCTTTGATTTTCTCTTCTTTTTTACGGTTTTGGCTTTGGGCTCATATATCTACAATGTTGCCATAATTATTTAACCATACATCGTTCAAACTCGTATTTTGTCGTGTGACACTAGGAAAACGAAGCGGAAGCGAAGCGAACACCTTATAGAATATCAACATAAATCGACTTCGCTATGGTTTAGCTTAGCTTTCGCTTAGTTTCGCTATATAAACGAAAATTACAGAATTCCCTAGCTGATGTAGGATGAAAGATAGATTTTTTTTGTGGGAAGGAAATGAAAAAAAAAAATGTCAATGATGTTTTTCCCGGGGAGTAGAAATATTTTCTAAGCTGGGAAGAATAGGCGGTATATATCAGTACACCAACTGTTTAAAAAATTGGGCTAGTTTGGGTTAAAGAAAATGAATGACACTCAGGGGTTTTCACACCTTTAAATGTTGTGATAGTATTTTTTTTCCAAAAAAAGACAAGAAAACTGCTTACGAACCATTCTCCTCTCCGAGGATGTCGATCATTGCACTTCAATTTTCATTTCGTCCCCTCAAAAAAATCTTCCGGATCCTATTCAAATCAGTAGGAGAAAATGTATACTTCAAAAGGAGAGCATAGGGATGTTAAAAAACTAAGTAAATACCTCTTCTGCACCAAAAATGTTCCTATTCACGTAATACCTCCTACAGCACACCTTAAAGGGGGTGTGACCCTAAAAAACGACTTAAGCTACTTAAATCAAGAAAAAAATTCTAAGATCTCTCGTGAAAACCGCAGTCCTGTACTCAAAATAATCTCCGAGAAAATTCCTTGTGAAGATCAATTATGCAGGAAATTGTGATGTCACAACCGCCGAAATCGCAGTCTTCTGGTCGTTCAGTCATCAGTGACCCTATCTCTTTACTCTGAGTGGTTGCAATTCGCTATAGGAGATAATTATCTTTTGTTTTGGAAAATTCTCACACGTGTTAATACCATCCCTGAAAGTCCAGTGTGACGTCACAAACGCCTAGTTGTAACTTTAAATCGCCCTAACTCGAAAACGGACCATCGTAGCAAGATGCGGTTTGAATATTTATTCTTAGATTTTTTTGCCCTAAAACTTTAATTTTTGGGTCACACCCCCTTTAAGGTCTGCCAGGCGGGTCAAATAATATGAGGCCGAGCAATAGATGAGTCTTATTTTTCATGGACGAACTTAGTGATTGAGGATGGGTAAATTCGGGAAGAATTTGGGAAACATTGTGGTCTTCTTTGCCACATATATTATGGAATGCCTGTAGAGAACTACACCTTTTCCATATGTATTTCAGAGGCTGTGAGTTCAATTTCAGAAACTGTCAATTGCAGTTTAGACTAGTAAATTGAATTTCGGAAAGCGTCAATTGCCTTTCAGATTATTTAATTTTATTTCGGAAAGAGTCAATTGTATTTCAGACTAGTATATTTTATTTCAAAAACGTCAAACGTATTTCAAATTAGTTAATTTTATTTCGGAAAGCGTCAATTGTATTTCAGATTTGTTGATTGTATTTCAAAAAGCTTGAATTATATTTTAGAATTTGTCAGATGTACTTCAAAAATCATCAGTTGTATTTCAGATAATAATAATATAAGAACGGACAGATTTTCCCAAATCAACACCAGCAAGGTGTATAAGTGAACCATTATAAATTTCATTTACCTACGAGCGTGCGGTAAAGTGCACTTTACCGCACGTATTTGCAAATGGAAAGTATCACTTTACCGCACACTATGCGGTAAAGTGCACTTTACCGCATAGTGTGCGGTAAAGTTAACTTTACAGCATAGTATGCGGTAAAGTAGAATACAAAGTGTGCGGTAAAGTGCACTTTACCGCATAGTGTGCGGTAAAGTAGAATTTAATATATTTATAATCAAGAATCCCCTCTTTTTCAGAAAATGGATTTTTGATCATTTCTAAATCTTATCTAATTTCATTAATTAATCTAATTAATTAATTAATTTTATTAATGTCTTTTTTGGAGATTTAGATGCTCATAGGTAAAATTTTGTAGCTAACACATGCGGAAAGTGCCTTTACCGCCCTTAACGGCTTGACCGAACTCCGCTTCGCGTCGTTCGGTCAACTGCCGTTGCGTGCGGTAAAGTATCACTTTCCGCACTTGTTAGGTAAATAACTATTAATACACTACGTACATTGAAAACATCTGAAATACATTTGACAAATTCTGAAATACAATTTACAATTCCTGATCTACAAATGAATAATCTCAAACACAAATGAGTCAAATGACGTTTTCTGAAATACAAGAGACCAAACTAAAATACAAATAACTTTTTCTGAAGTACAGCTGACCAAACTGAAACACAAATGACGGTTTTTGAACTACAACTCACAAAGTTGAAATACAAATAACACTTTCTGAAATTAAACTTACACAACTGGAATACAATTGACGTATTCTGAACTAGAATTGATGAATCTGAATGAAATAAAAGTTACACATTCTGAAATACTTATGGAAAAGGTGTAGAAAGGTGTGGCTGCAAACCAGGTTGTGGTACGGTACAACGAGGTGTTCATGTAGACGAGCTACGCTCTGTTCGTTGTACTCTACAGTGCCAAATGCATAAATTGCAATAATAGATAACTAACGTCTGGCCAACAATTCTGAAACTACGGGGAATCGGTACGGAGAATGCAGTTCTGAAAAAGAATGGCTGATGTCATTCATGAAATACCCATAGCTCCGTGCGGAACTTTTTAAAAGTATAATATCTTATTGCAACTCATACACTGTATCTTTAGAAAATCTTTACCTTTTATAGACCAAATAAATTGGACAGTTATTATAGACATAAAGCTGAAATTTTCAGCGATTCTTATCCTAGTAAAGGACTAAAATCCCTGAAAATTTCAGCTCATTTGGACTTATAGTTCCAGAAATAAAATCATGTTAAACAATTTGAGATGATTTATCAATTTTTCAATTTTTCTGAGTGCCTTTCTTCATAGAATACGGCTCCAAATCTCAAAATAATTTTGTGTATGCAGTTTTAGGGATCCCAAAAGACCATTAGGACACAAATTCTCAAGAATTTTTTTTTGAAATTACATCGTTTTAGTATTGTATTAGCTACCTTATGATTTAGATTTTCGAAAACTTTGAAAGGTCATAACTTTTTTTCCATTAGAGATAGAAAGCTGACATTTTCAGCGATTCCTATTCCAGTATAGGACTACTCTGAAAATTTCAGCTCATTTGAACTTATCATTCCAGAAATAAAATCGTGTTGAGCAATTTGGGGTGATTTGTCAATCTTTAAATGTTTCTGAGTGCCTTTTTTCATAAAATCTGGCTCCAACTCTCAGAATAATTTAGTGTATTGAGTTTGGGGGGCTCCAGAGGACCATTAAGAAACAAAATCTCAGCAAAATTTTTTTTTGAAATTTCATCTTTTTAGTACTAAGCTACCTTATGATTTAGATTTTGGAAAACTTTGAAAGGTTATAACCTTTATTCTAATATAGATACAAAGCTGGAATTTTCAGCGATTCTTATTTCAGTAGAGGACTACAATCCCTGAAAATTTCAGCTCATTTGGACTTATAGTTCCAGAAATAAAATGGTGTTAGGCAATTTGGGGTGATTTATCTATTTTTCAATTTTTCTGAATGCCTTTTTTCATAGAATACAGCTCCAAATCTCAAAATAATTTTGTGTATGGAGTTTGAGGGATCCCAAAAGACCATCAGGACACAAATTCTCAAGATTTTTTTTTTTTTAATTACATTATCTCAGTACCTTATGACTTATGATTTAGATTTTGGAAAACTTTGAAAGGTCATAACTTTTTTTTCTATTATACATAGAAAGCTGAAATTTTCAGCGATTCTTATTCCAGTCAGTAGAGGACTATCATTCCTGAAAATTTCAGCTTATTTGAGACATAAAATCCCAACACAAAAAAATTTGAAATTTCATCATTTTCAGTACTAAGCTACCTACCTTATGATTTAGATTTTTGAAAACTTTCAAAAATCATAAAAAAATTTCTATTAGAGATAGAAACCTGAAATTTTCCAGCGATTCTTATCCCAATAGAGGACTACAATCCCTGAAAATTTCAGCTCATTTAGACTTATAGTTCCAGAAATTAAATCGTGTTGAGCAGTTTGGGGTGATTTATCAATTTTTTGAGTGCCTTTTTTCATAGAATCCGGCTCCAAGTCTCAGAATAATTTAGTGTAATAAGTATGAGGGATCCCAAAGGACCATTAGGATACAAATTGTCAACAATTTTTTTTTAAATTTTATCGTTTTAGTACTAAGTAGGTACCTTATGATTTAGATTTTGGAAAACTTTGGAAGATCATAACTTTTTTTCTATTATAGTTAGAAAGCTGAAATTCTCAGCGATTCTTATTCCAGTAGAGGACTACAAACTACAGTCCCTGAAAGTGTATGGAGTTTGGGGGTCCCGAATGATTATTTTAATGCAAAATCTCAACACAAAAACTACCTTATGATTTGGATTTTTAAAAACTTTGAAGACCCAGGCATAACATTTTTTCTATTATAGATAGAAAGCTGGAATGTTAGCGATTCTTATATCCTATGAATATAAGAAGAAAAGGGATGGACATCAATTACCGGCAACCAGTCTATTCAACAGAAAATAGAAAATTCAAGCATTTGAAAATAAATCTTATGATCAATAAGAAAATACAGATGTTGAATGAGACGAAATGGTTGAAGCTTATACCAATAACATTGGGTGTTTATACGATGCTGATTTTCTGAGTTACTCTGTCCGAAATTCAATTTATGAGTGTCCTGGAAGTTTGTGGCAAAATCCTATTATATAGTTTCTAGTGTCCTGGAAATTCATAATGTCTAAACTTGACTCTATAGAATCAATTATGTCAAAAATCGAATTTCTGAGAGCTTCCTGGTAAATCGTATGGCAGATCACTTCTCTAGAAATCAAAACAAACTCTTTTCAGAAACACCATCAACACACAAAAACGCTGCCTGGTACAATAAGAATTTTCCTTTTGATTCAAACCCTATAATCCAACATCCCAACCTTGCGTCATCTTCAATAAAACTCATTGTTTCAAAAACTGCCTCCAATTCAAAGAAAGCCACTTTCATGACAACAAATGCTACCCATTGTTAAATACTCTTCATCTGTGGCAATCAACCCTCACCCAAAGAAAAAAAAAACTAAAAACGAACATAATTCCTGCCTCCTGCCGATTATCAAGCTGCAACTTAACACCTGCCCCTGTGTAAAACACCTTTCGTCCATCGTCGATCTCGTTCGCTCGCTCACCTCTACCGTAAGCTCCGTCTTTCGCTGAGCCTCAATAAAACCATTTCGAAACCCCAACAGTGGCTTCAGTCTTCGTACGAAAGCGGTTCAAAGAACAACCGCAGCTCAAAATGAGAGCCACGGCCAGTACAACGTGCGCCTTTATTTTCTTATTGGTCGCGAGTGTGTGTAATGCTGACATAGTGACCCAAACTAATGAACTAATTGAAGATGCTGACTACGATTTGAGGGTGTTGAGAAAACAAGTGAGAGCGCTGGTTGAAAGGAGAACTGAGGATTTGAAGAGTATTGAGGAAAGTGTAAGGAAAACCGTGTTCAATGGACCAGAAGTTGAGGAGTTAAGAGATCAAGTTAGGAGTTTGAAGTAAGTAATTATTATGCATCAAATTTGTCAATTTGCTACCTAAATTATTGAGGCATATTAAGACGATATCTAGTTTCCTATAGGGTGCAACCGAATATGCCACACAATTTACCGGTTAGTTGACCTAATCGTCAATATCCTCTCCCCTTTTCGTATATGATCCAATTTCATCCCCCAAAATAAGGGGGGAAGGCAGAATTGAAAACGATAAGATTGGCCGCTCCTTATGGACACAATAATCAACTTAGATAATAATCAATTTTGCGGCTTTGCGTGTTACGATTCTGATTGAAATGGATTTTATTTTAGTGCTTTTGAGTTATTATTATGGCTAGTCGTTAAAAATAGATAACTCAGGCCTATAAAAATAGCATTTATTTGACACGAAGGGTACAGGCAAAGAACAATAGACACATAATAATAAAAGAAAAATAGTTTTACTTTATTGATAATTATTATTGTGTTTCAGGATCGAAATCGAACAACTCCGTACCGGTACCATTCCAGCACCGACACCGACTCAAACGAAAAACGACAAACTCACAGTGAAATGGCTTTCGAACGCAGTCTACGAAATTAGAACCGAAATCACCGAACTCCAGAGCACTATCAACTCCTCGGTACTGCTCGAGGACCACGAAGTTCACAAATCCCAAATGAACTTGCTCCAGAGCGACATTTCCAGTTTGAACGTCGAACTGGATGAGTTCAGGATGCTCAATGTTAAAAAAGAAGCGGAAATGACTGTGATGAAGCAGGAATTCGAGAGTCTGAGGCGCGATTGGGAGAATATGGGCATGATTAATGGGAAACTAAGAAATCAGGTAAGAATTTTTTTATATAAAGCCGTAAATCTGCTTAACAATGTGATAAAATAAATTAGCCGGAGGTACCAACCAGCATCAGGACGTCTTGTCAACCTGATTTAAGTCCTTGGATTTTTTTCGTGTGATAATATATTGATTATAATGGTAGTTTGCAGCTGCTTCATCCCATTAAATATTCTTCGATATTAAGTCAATGCGGGCGACCTTAAAGATACATCGTATAAAATTTATATCTATAATTGCATGGTAACATTGCAGGATTTCAAAATTACCACCCACGCAATTCACCATATTATTTTTAATTCCAAACAAAAGTTGTAAGGGAACCCAAAAAGTAAATTCGCCCATGACCATGTCTTTGTCTTTTGGGAGCAGTTTAGCATACGTCGGTACCATTTCAATTTCACTAAAACAAAGTAAAAAGGCACCCGAAATAACGGGCGAGAGAGAAAGAGACGAGGGTACCATTTTCGAGGCAGGTGTCGCGCGTATAAAGTCGGCCGATATTCGTTTTCTTCACCTGCGTTTTTGGACCAATCTGATGCGAGAGTGGTACCCGCATACCCGAACATCGTTTGTCGGTTTCTTATGCGTGTAATGGGTTTTTTTTTTGTTGCTAGGAGGAATCATGAGGCAAAGTCTTTAAAGTTTTTTGAATGTAGAAGATACTCTTTTTCTAAAATAAATGACCACTCTCTGTAAAGGTCGTAAAACCAAGTAAATTCCCACAAAAATATGCGGCCCGGTCTTAAAGTCAACGGCATTCCAAATAAAAATTTTCTCCATTCCATTCCATTCGCGAAAGTGGCATCTCATTATTTCTTTAAGACTCCCTCATCAGGTAAAATTGCCCATCAGGTTTAATTATGTCCTGGTATTAACCGAAGGCCCATTGTTAAGTGTTTGGTATTTCTTGAACAATTTTAACGAATAATATTTTTTTTTTCAGATAAAATCCATGCAACTTGAATGGTCCCATAAGATGAAGGAACTCCAGGAGAACCAACTTCCGCCACTTCCTGAAGAAAACTCCACTCATTCCCGGCACCAAAAAATCCTTCGCCACCACGTTATCTATCTGGAAAGAACTACAAAAATTCTACACAAAGAAAACTCGTTCCTCAAATCCAAATTAGCCAAGATGGACGAAGCCATTAAAACCCTTCAAATGAACAATTTCGACCGAATCAATGGAAACGACATCCAAAACTATATCTCTACCAATAAAATCCAAGAACTCCCGACTGAAACCAATGAAGTTTTACTTAGAACCATTACCAACATCACTGAACAACAAATTTCCAGTACACTAACTATAGCCAATCTATCCAGACAAATGAGCAACTTTGACAAACTCCACTTATCAATGCTAGAGCTTCTCGAAAATGTTGAAACTATAGAAAACAAAGTTGACAAAGCCCTACCAGAAATCCGCAAGGAAATTTCCAAATTTGAAACGCAAGCTGGACAAATTGGAGCTGACGTTTCACTATTAAAAGAAGATCAAAAAAATATCAAAATATCAATGAAAGCCATAAGCTTTTCAGTTTCAAAGCTGCAAGATGATAGACGCGAAGAAACAGAAAATCTGCAAAAGTTTAAAGAACATTTAAGGGTTTTGGAAAAAAGCCACGTAGTACAAAATTCAAGGCTGCATGATCATATATTAAAGGTAAGTCATTAAAAACAAAATTATCTAAAAAATTAACTATTATTTTTTTGTAGGAAGAATCCTCTTCTAGCAACCTAAATGCAACAAAATCCACAATCCACCTAGTAGAAGAGCTTCAAAGCTTTGAAAGCGAATACAAAAGCATTGTAAACAAGCTCCCGCGCGATTGTGGTTCTGTGGATGGTGCCAAAGGCGTTTACCTCATCTCCCCTGGTGATGGTGAACCAATTTTGGCTCATTGTGACAATGGTTGGACCACTATCCAAAAAAGGTACGACGGTAGCATTAATTTCAATAGAAACTGGAACGAGTATGGTAATGGTTTTGGTAGTGCTACTGGTGAACATTGGTTGGGCAACAGAAACTTGCACCATTTAACCAAAGATAATTGCACCATGCTAAAAATCAATATGAAAGATATTTATGGGAAATATTGGGAAGCTACTTATGACCATTTTCATATAGCTGATTATACTCAAGGCTTTAGATTAACCGTATCTCATTATCATGGAAATGCTAGTGATGCTATGGACTATCAAAACAGAATGGAATTTTCTACAATAGATAATGACAGGGACATTTCCAATACTCATTGCGCTAGCAACTATGAAGGGGGTTGGTGGTTTTCGCATTGTCAACATGCCAATTTGAATGGAAGATACAATTTGGGATTGACATGGTTTGATAGTTCCAGAAATGAATGGATTGCTGTGGCTCAAAGCGAGATGAACGTGAAAAAAAGGGATGTGTGCTAGAAGGATACAGATGGAGCAAGGGGGAAAAAGTTACCTTGGATTGACACATAATTATGTTCCAAAGAAAAAAGTCCTGTCCTGCGGAGGCTGTTGATTGTTAGAAAATGACTGAATTTATTTTTAAGCTGCACTTCGATTTTCAATCGGTTTTGTTTTGAAAGGTTGGAAATGCCAGTAGAAACCAAAGATAAGCTAGTTCACCTAGAAGTTAAGTGTATAATTATTGTTAATTAGCATTTAAAATTGTGTATAGTAACTTATTATTTATTGTAGATGATATTTCGCTTTTTTGCCAAAACCAGAATAATTGCCATAAATACAATTTAATAGGTTTTAGCTTTGTAAATATTTTATTATTAGATAAGAGCACTACCTTGTGTAATTATGTTTTTGTACTGAACCAATGAATATTTAATACAATTTTGGAAAAATATATAATATGTATTTTTTTTTATTTATAGGAACGGAATTTTATGAAGAAATCTTCCAATTGCTTGTTAATGAGAAATACCTATACTTTTATAGTTTATTGATTCAATATTCCATAAAAATTGATTTCTATTATTGACAGAGCCCCATAGGCTGTGAAAGATACTTGAGGAAACAATATATTATAGTTATTTTGTAGCTACTTTTGTGAAATACTAAAAACTGGAATTTTCAGAGAATCTCTTCGCTGGTAGAGTTTTTTTTTAATGGAATTCGAAGGCATTCGTTGAAGATATCTTTTTACACAATGGTTGAAGACATAGTCAAAAGCATAAACGCTTTTTTCATATAAAACTAGATAACTCTTACCTCTGGGTCTTTGCTCTGGGTACCTCAAGGTGGTTTAGCCAATTTGGAAAAATGATTATTTTTTGAAATTTTCGTATTGGGTAACTATACTTAATAATATATTGCTATGAATATGATATTCTGCTAATGGATGAAACCGAAAACAAAGTTAGTCATAACTCATAGTTGTAGAAATCACAATTCTGGATTCTTTGCTTTAAGTTTCATTCGCCCTATTGTCAGAAACAGAACTGTATCTACTCAAAAGGCTCAGTGCCGAATGATCATTTATGTCATGTATCATGTCTTGTCAAGTCCGCAACGAACACTTGATAACGTCATGCCTCTGTTTAGGCAACGGAATAATACTGTTAATGTCAGTAGTCTGATGACCTATTTTATTAAAATATAGAACTCTGCCTGTTTTAATTTAATATTGGTTCAACTCAACTAAACATTACATGGTGGCAGCACGTGAAAGCTTATCTAGTTGTGGAAAAGACGACAAGCGTGATTAAGTGCTGCGGTTGTAAGTTGGAGCTTCACCACGACAGCTATTATGAAATACATACCCAGGACATCTGTGCACAAGTGTACGACCGCACTAAGCTGTAGGAAAAAGCAGGAGAACAATGTCGGACAGTAGGACACCCAATGAACTTAGCTTCTCAGGTGATTTAACTTCACACTGGAAATTATGGAAGCAGAAGTTCGAAAACTATATTGTAGCTAGCGGAAAATCGCAAAAAGGTGATGAAGTAAAGATCACAATCTTACTTAATTTAATTGGAGATCAGGGACTCCAAATTTTTATTACTTTTGAATACTCTGTAACAGAGGATAAAACTAAATGAGCCAGACCTAAAAATGAGGTACATTAATAGAACCCCAAAACTAATATCACCTAAAACTCCCAAAATCAACCACGAAACATCGGAATCTCATCAAGCACAAAAAAACTAATAGCTCCCAGAGTCGACATCACATTCCTCTATACAAACGCCTCTTCAATACGCCCAAAACTCCAAGAACTCCACGCACTAGTAGCAAAAGAAAAACCAACATTACTTCTAGTCACAGAAACGTGGCTTAACCAAAATATTCCAGATACAATCATAAACATAGCAGGTTACAATTTATATACACAAGACAGAACTGGACAAGATGGCGGCGGCATCTGCATTTTTGCTGCTACAGAAATAAATGGACAAAAAATTGTAGTAAATTCAAATACAACTTACTTAATCCAAAGTACAATAGATGCAATCTTTCTGAATACAAAAATTTCTGACAAAAAGTATTTACTGGCATGCATCTACAGACCAGGCCGAGCAAACATGGAGGAAAATTCACATCTAATATCCACAATCCAAAAAATATTAGAAGAAAACTCTGACGTGCTTGTTTGTGGAGACTTTAACTACCCCGAAATATGCTGGAAAACTCTTAAACTCACAAAGCCATGTCGCCATGTCAAAAAGCAAACGAGTTTCTAACAAAATATAAGGATAATGGAGATGTCGACAAATAGTCATATTCAAGACAAGACATAGAAACAATCAAAGCTCTTTACTGGACCCATTTTCAACAAGCGACATAAAAATGATAACACAAATAGAACCCAGGTCACCATTAGGTAAAAGTGATCACATTATGATAGCAGCCACCGCCCAAATAACGCTTAAAATAAATCAAACAAGAAAAATGAAAAAACCGAGGAAAAAACGCAACTTAACTTGAAAACTATGACGCCATATAGAACTACTATCAAGAGATGAATCCAACAATCAAAGAATACCAACTCTTCGAAAGCACTATCACCTCAACAATAGAACATTTCTTTCCAGAAAAAACATGCCGAACTAACCATCGAAAACCATAGCACGCTCAATCAGAAAATCTTTAAAGAAATTGACAGAAAGCGAAAACTATGGGACAACTATGTTAAAAATAAAATCGACGAAGGCTACAGCAGATACAGAATACAAAATAATAAACTAAAAAAATTAATCTCTGAAGCAAGGAAAAACTATGAAGAAAATCTTCTGGAAAAAAATTACAAACACTTCTATTCTTATATCAAGTGCAATCTAAGCAGCCAGATTCATGATTTAATCTTACCAGATTCAATAAGTAATGACCTTATAAAAGACTCAAAGACCACCGCAAACACTTTTGCAAACCAATTTCATTCTGTCTACACCAAAGAAAACCTTAGAAACATGCCAACACTGCCCATAGAGACAGTGAACAATAATCAACTCACTGTCATTAACATAACAACAGAAAAAGTCACCACAGCTGTAAGTAGCCTAAAAACCTATTCAAGTCCAGGCCCAGATAGGATACCATCTATATTTCTAAAGAAATGTGCTACGTCTCTAGCACCCCTATTAGCCCAAATATACCAGGATTCAATAGACAATGGTGCCATACTAGAGATCTGGAAAAAAGCTATAGTGATACCAATCTACAAAAGTGGTGATTATAGACCCATCAGCCTGACCTGCACACTGTCCAAAGTACTTGAGAAAATTCTTGTAAAAGAAACAACATCCTTTCTCTTAGAAAATGACATCATACCCTCTACACAGCATGGCTTTATGCCAAAAAGGCCTACTACAGCAAATCTTGTCAGCTGCCTGGACGACTAACCTAGATAAAGGCAAGCCAATCGACGTCATATATCTCGACTTCCAGAAAGCCTTCGATACAGTACCATATAAGAGACTTTGTTACAAACTGAGCCATTATGAAATAAGAGGCAAGTACTTACAATAGAGCAGCTCCAGCAAAGAACGAACTTTCTATGTTCGAGCAAATGGAACTAGCTCTGATTGGTATCCAGGTGTCAGCGGAGTACCACAAGAATCTGTACTTTTTTTCTCTTTTTTTTATAGTGTACATTTCTGACCTGTCAAAAACTATTCAAACCAAAGTAAAATCCTTTGGAGATGACAAAAAACTACATGGAAATCCCTTAACACAACTGCATCTACTAAAGGAAGACATGAGCACTGTAAAAGAATGGACAACCACATGGCTGGGGTTGGCAAATGACCGGTCAAATATCTTTCGTTCAATTGACCTAGTATTTGACCGGTCATTTGTCAAATTGCTCCGGTCAAATACTCCAATAGTGGGGAGCGTGATGCTATGACGGTAGAATTATTGCATCAATTTATTCCAGTTCTAGCCGCCAGGTATTACATAACAAGGGCAAATACTCAAAGAAAGAGATAGACAAGATTTTTAATAGTTTAATTTGGAATATTTACCTGAAACTCCTGAAAGTTACATTTTCAAAACCGGCTTATTCACCTTCTGATAAACTCTCAGGTATGCAATCTAGATAAAAACGCAATCTGTAATCCCACTGATCGGCAAGTTATCCGCTGACCAATAGAATTATAGAACGGTACATTTATGAAGCATCAGATAGTCAGCAGCAAGTTTAGTTGAAGATGAATAAACCAAACCTTAGTGGTTTTGTTTTTCGTTTCATAAAAAAAAGTGTTGATTTTGTCCTTTTTACCAAAGTAAAGAAGTTTTGTTTGTTTCATTTTCTAGAGAAAAATTTTGCTTTATTTTTTATACAATAAATTATTGCTTTTGCAGGTAATTTTTTTTAAATTGGTCAAATTGATTTGGTCAAATTGACCGTCAATTGTCAACTTTTGACTGGTCAATTGACCAAGGTGCCATCCCTACACATGGCAGCTACAACTAAATGAAAAAAAGTGTACAGTTTTACACATAGGACGAAATAACCCTAGATTCAACTACCAAATAAATAGCGTCGTACGCAGAAAAGTCTCAGAACAGAAAGACCTAGGAGTCTATGTCACCAATGATCTGAAATCGGAAACCCATATAGCCCACACAACAGTAAAGAAGGCCAATCAACTAATAAACCTTATGAGACAAGCTTATGCAAAACAAACTGTAAAAATGATGAAAAAAAACTGTACACCACTTACATTAGACCAAAACTAGAATATGGCCACACAGTTTGGTCTCCTTACTACATCAAAGACATAGATCTCTTAGAAAGTGTGCAGAGAAAAATAACCAAAATTCCAATTGAACTTAGAAATCTGCCATACGAAATAAGACTACACAGTTGAAAACACTCAGAGGAATAATTCCCCAAGTCAAAAATTTAGTAACTATGTTGGCAACTCAAGCCTTTTCTACATAAAAAATTTGAAAGCATTGAAAATTTTACATTGTATTGCCAACATAATGTCAGTTTGACTTTCATCTTTAAAAAAAAAAACAGATTTTAAAGTCTGTTTTTTTTTTAAATAAACGTCAAAATGACATTATGTTGGCAATACAATGTAAAATTGTCAATGCTTTCAAATTTTTTATGTAGAAAAGGCTTGTGTTGCCAACATCGTTGCCAACATAGTTACGAAATTTTTGACTTGGGGAATTATCTTTTTTAAAAAAAAAACAGACTTTAGATAATTCTCTGCCTGTTTTAATTTAATATTGGTTCAACTGAACTAAACATTACAATTTAGACATAGTATCTCAACATAGAAAAATTTGAAATTTTGTCATTTTAGTACTAAGGTGCTCTTATGATTTGTACCTTTGAAAACTTTGGAAAATCATAACTTTTTTTCTATTATAGAAAGAAAGTTGAAGTTTCCAGTGAGTCTTTTTTTCGGTCTTATCCCAGTAGAGGACTACAATCCCTGAAAATTTCAGCTCATTTGGACTTCAGAAAGTGTTTCACTCGGTGTTTCAGAAATAAAATCGCGTTAAGCAATTTGGGGTGAATTTATCATTTTTCAATTTTTCTGTCTTTTTTCATAGATTTGGGATTCAAATCTCGGAATAATTTAGTGTATGGAGTTTAGGGGATCCCGAATGATCATTTAGATACAAAATCTCAACATAAAAAAATTTAAAATTTCTTCCTTATGATTTGTATATTTTTGAAAACTTTGAAAAATCATCTTTTTTTCTATTATAGATAGAAAGCTGAAATTTTGAGCAATTCTTATTCCAGTAGACAACTACCATCCCTGAAAATTTCAGCTCATTTGGACTTATAGTTTCAGAAATAAAATTGTGCTAACCAATTTGGGGTAATTTTATCATTTTTCAATTTTTCTAAGTGTCTTTTTTCATAGATTTGGGCTTCAAATCTCAGAATAATTTAGTGTATGGAGTTTGGAGGGTTTCGAATAATCATTTAAACACAAAATCTCAACATAAAAAAATTTGAAATTTCATCATTTTAGTATATACCGGGTGTTTTTCAAAATACGCTCACCCCTATAACTTTTTTATTTTTCATAATAAACAAATGAAATTTGGTGTGTTTATTTATGACCCGGACCCGGATATGCATTATTTGACGTACTCAATTATTTATTATCACTTCCGGTTTCACCGGAAGTAGTAGTAGCAGTAGTAGTAGTAGTACACATGCTTTATTGTCCAAGAAACTCTAAATCTTATTGACAAAGCAAACTTAATTTAAAACACTTAAATCTGTTCATTATTAAAATTACAAATAAAGTATTGTCTGGCTAGCGAAACGGCGAACTGCAAAAGAATTTGCTGCTTTGTCAAACTTGACGGAAATTAGAAACAAAATAATAAACAAGTTGGTGACATATTTTTTTTTTGCTATATGGGCATGTGTAATATTTTGAAATAGGAAAAAATCAGGCAACATTGCGAAATGATGGAAGTGGAGAGGCGTGATTATTCAGAAACAAGATTCTATTGGTTAGAGCCTGAACGACAGCACGCAGTGGCGTGGTTATTGGCGAAACTAGAGAATCTTTTTTCTAATAATTTTATTGGTTTATTTTCTTGGTGTTTTCGGTGCCACTGAACTCAAAGACATGGCTGTCATCAGACGGTGTCAGTTGAGGTGTCAGTAAATATTTTTAGGTAACGCCCCAGTTTTCTTCCTCCTTTCGTCTCTACCAAGTTACCACTTACAAGACTATATCTACATATAAAAACACTCAGAGTAAAAAAAGCAAGAACAATAGAAAAACAAAAATATCTGACAAGTGATAGCTTCATATTTCTCAACAAACAGATAAAAAGCTATGATAAAAAAAGATTAGCAACTAATTTGGTTAATATGCACCCAGGTCTTTCTATATTGTCTATGGAGAACAATAAATAATTAGGAAAAAACAAATGAACAGTCTAAAATAGAAAAAAAAAACAATATATATAAATAGTTTAAAATGAGAAACAGTACTTAGGTAATTAGTATAATATATTTGAAAGTTTTCGTAAACTCATACAGAAGGAAAACACTATCACACAATGAACAACAGAATATAACCAGGTGGGGTTCAATAGATAGCTTTTCAGTAGGTCCTTGTTTCACGGAAGGAGAAATTAAGAAATTCCTCAATAGAAAAAAATGCTTGTGCAACCAGAATTTCCTTTAGTGCTTTTCGGAACTTGCCAAGATCCGACATGGACAATAGGCTATCAGGTAAGTGATTATAAATCTTTAGGCTGTTGTAAATAATTGATTTTTGTACCAGTGTGGTATGAGGAGTAGGAAGAGGTATAGCATTTATGTTTGTTTGTCGTGTGGTTCGAGATCTCTGGGTAGCTGGAAACAGATGAAGATTTTTATGTATTAGACTAACAGTTTCTAGAATGAACAGTGAGGGGAGAGTTAGGATTTTATGGAGTACAAATAGTGGTCTACAATGAGTTCTTATCGGGGCACATGTAATGAACCTTATCGATCTTTTTTGCAGTTTAAAAACAGAGTCAAACAAGTATTGACTACAACATCCCCAGAAAGGTAAGCCGTATGCAAGATGTGACTCAAACACTGCATGATAGACTGATTTTGCAATTTGTGAACCTAAGTGGGTAGCTACGGCTCGGACACAATAACACCCTGAAGCGAGTTTTTTGCTTAGTGATAAGATATGTGATTGCAATTTTAGACTGACGTCGATCTGAAGTCCAAGAAATTTAGTACTTGTGGTCTGTGGAAGATTTAATTAAGAACTGATCACAAACAATATCATCCATATTACAGCGAAAACCCAGTACTTGAGTCTTGTTAAAGTTAAAAAGAAGCCCATTTGCGTCACACCAGTGTTTAATTTTAACCAGATCTTGAGAAATTATCCGAACCAACTCTCGCGATTCCCCTCCATGCCACAAAACCGTTGCATCATCGGCAAATGCCGCAAATACTCCTGATATGTCTATTTGTAATAGGTGATTAATATAGAGCAAAAACAGGATCGGTCCTAAAACCGAACCCTGTGGTACTCCGTGGTCAATAACCTGGCTAGTGGAACATTCGCCGTTCACCCCGACACACTGAGTGCGGTTGGTTAAGAAGGACTCGAACCAATTTAGGACAACTCCCCTAAAACCGTAAGCTTCCAGCTTTCGCAGCAGTGCTCTGTGACACACACAGTCAAAAGCCTTGGAAAAGTCACAGAATACCGCTGCAGTAGCATAGCCATTATTGTAATGTCTGAAAAGTTGCTCCATTACGTTAAGCATTGCGTCGTGTGTATTTCTTCTGGGAAGAAAGCCAAACTGAGCACCATTGAAGACATCATGGCACATCAGAAAATCCATCATGCGTTTTTTGACAAGTTTTTCAATAATTTTGGATATTGTTGACAATAATGAGATGGGCCGATAGTTTGCAGGATTTTTTGTGTCCCCATTTTTGTGAATTGGAACTACCGTAGCTTTCTTTAGACTTGATGGAAATGATCCCTCCAGAAATGATTTATTTATGGCATAAGACAAAACCTGTAATGCCTGATCAGGGAGGTCACTCAAGATTTTAGCAGATAAGCCATCTGAACCAGCTGCGTTTTTATTTTTAATGGATTTTATTGTCAATTTAAGTTCAGTGGTATTTGTTGGTATAGATGAAAATGAGTCTGGTACGCGTAGATGTTTGACGTATGATAGGGGATCGGTGTCAGATTGGATATCTTTAACTAGGTTCGTTGCAACCGAGCAGTAATGATTGTTCAGAGTGTTCGGTTCAATATCTATATGTTGGGGTTGAGCATTAGTTTTTCCAGTTAAGTCTCGGACAACATTCCAAGTCTCTTTAGAACTATTCGATGAATTTTGTATGCGGTTCCTGTAGAATAGTGTCCTCGCGTCGTGTATTAGTTTTCTGTAGTGTTTACGATAGAGAAGGTAGTAGTTATAAATAAAGGCATCATTGTTAAAATGTTTTCTAATGATATTTAGAGACCTTAGATTTTCCGCGGATCTTCTCAGACCGTTAGTAATCCAGTATTTTTGATTATTTCTTTTTCGCAGCGGGCGGAGAGGAAATGATTTATTTACAATTTCAGTAAGTGTCAGATGAAAGGACTGAAGCGGGTCTTTCGTAGTATATGTGTTATTCCAGTCAGCAGTACTGCACATTTGCCTAAAGTGAGTGAAGTTTCTTTTACTGAAAATCCTCCCGCGATTTTTATGAGTTGTGGCTTTGGTTGAAAGTGGAAAAGAAGCTAATACAGCTTGATGATCAGCCAGCGCAGGATCGTCTGTATAGCAGTCAACTTCAACTTCACTATCCAGATTAGAGCATACATAGTCTATGGTTGTGGAAGAATTGTTTGGGATTCGTGTGGGTTCTTTAACATGCATCTTAAGGTTAAAAGATTCTAGAAGACCAGTGAGCAAAATAGTAGATTGTGCTTCTGGATCTCCGAAATCGATGTTGAGGTCGCCAGCAATTATGAGTTTGGTTTTTATTGTAATGTTGGATAATAAAATTTCAAAATTTTCAATAAAATTGGCAATGTTGGTGTTTGGAGCGCGGTAAATGCATATGACATAGGTATCTAAGGATTTGGAATAAAGCAGGGAGAATTCAAAGATCTTCTCGATTATAAGAAAATCGTACTTGCTGCAGTTACAGAAGTCACTGTTCTCAGCCAATTCAACACTTATCAGAATACCAGTGCCCCCATGTTCAAATTCATTTCTGCAAAATTTCGACAATGTATAGTAATTTGGGATAGATAGTGGTTCGGAATCTTTTAGCCAGTGTTCAGTAAGCAAGACTATATGAGGAAAATTTTTACTTTCTAGATAAATAAATAAATCGTTTGTTTTATTTCTAGCCGACTGGATGTTAAGAAGCATAAGATTTATGGAGTTTGGTTTTTGGGACAAGGGGGATCTTTTATTTGGTCTAGTTTCTTCCCTAAAAAGTGGCCGTAACTTTCTTATTTTAAATGAGACGCCAGGTATATTTTCCCTTATTTCAATAGAAAACTACATTACGAGTACAATGACACCTCATTTGTTACTTTTTGACATTTCATCTCTAAATTATTTAAATTTTCACTTTTTAATCTAGAGCGCGATGAATTAGTTAAAATGCTCAATTTTGCTCCAAGGAACCTGGAAAAATTTGTTTTGATCTTATTTTGTATTTTATATCCTCAACAGACTCAGTTAAAGATAATAAAAGCGCATTTTTGTAATTATCTCAATTTTTTCAAATGGAAAGGGTGTGGCTCATTACAATATTCCAAAAGAGCGTTTTCTAACGAGCAATTCAATACCACACAATCGCTAGTTCATCTCTCAAATGAAGAATTTTCCTAGCATTCTAAATATTTTTGGAAAATTTTAGTTTAATATTTGAATAAACTAGCGATTGTGTGGTACTAAATTGTTCGTTAGAAAATGCTCTCTCGGAATATGCTAATGAGCCATACCCTTTCCATTTGAAAAAATTGATATAATTCCAAAAATGCGCTTCTACTAGCTTTAAATGAGTCTGTTGAGGATATAAAATACAAAATAAGATCAAAACAAATTTTCCCAGATTCCTTGAAGCAAAATTGAGCATTTTAACTAATTCATGGCGCTCTAGATTGAAAAGTAAAAGTTTAAATAATTTGGAGATGAAATGTCAAAAAGTGACAAATGAGGTGTCATTGTACTCATAATGTAGTTTTCTATTGAAATAAGGGAAAATATACCTGACATCTTATTTGAAATAAGAAAGTTACGGTCACTTCCGGTGAAACCGGAAGTGATAATAAATAATTGAATACGTCAAATAATGCACATTCGGGTCATAAATAAACACACCAAATTTCATTTGTTTACTTGGAAAAATAAAAAAGTTATAGGGGTGAGCGGGTTTTGAAAAACACCCGGTATAGTTTCAGAAATAAAATCGAGTTGAGCGATTTGAGGTAAATTTATCATTTTTCAATTTTTCTGACATTTCCTTGGATTTGATAAAAACTGTCCTGTTTTTGGGGGGCAAAATTCATCCAATTTTTCAAGAATGTGCAGAAGAAACTTGTTGAATCAACCTTTCTCTGAACAAAAAATTTGGTTTATACGTAAAACTGGCAGTATATAGATGTCTACCTGAAAAATTCTAGTAAGAGATGAGGTGTTTTAGAAAAAAAAAATTAAAGCATTTTGTTAATCCTCATTCAACGCTGATAACAAAAAAAAAAAAACTTCCTATAAATAAATATTTATTCTGGTCCACTGGCAAACAGCCTGTAAATCCAGATTTGGATGTCAAATAATACCTAAAATTTTCCAAGAATACATACATTATCTATATTGCCCAAGAACAACACTCTGACCTCTTATGTGCTCTTCTTGAAAGCTATTTTGTATTTCAGGCATGATTGATGTCATCTGCTTTGGCTTTGGAATTTAACTAAGAACTAAATATAGACATTGACTATGCAAACCAAGGTTGGGCAATTTCAAACAATTCAGTAATGAATGATCAATAAGAATTAATTAGGATTTTTAAAAGGATTGATTACCGAATAATATAGAAAAATAGTGAATAGTTGGGTCAGCATTTTTCATGCTGAAGCAAATGGCTGCTACTTGAGCCCAATTATATAGGAATTTGAAAAATTGCTTTTCAGTAATTACTTTTTAAATAATGTTTAACATATGTTGATAAGCAATAATTTGCGTACCTATACACGTTTTGAAATTATATGTAGATAAGTATGTATATTGAAATATCGCACAATGCTTATTGTTGATTACAAATTAAACAAATGTGTATTTGTCCAAAATCCAAAACCAAGAAATTTTCAACAATAAATAAAAACATATATTACAAATTTGCCTTATTCAACATCATCAAATAATTAAAACTATGTGAAGAAATTTACATTGATTCACAGCGATTAATACTTACCTAAAAATTTTTGTACATTTTTTCAATAAACTATAATAAGTAAAATTCAATAATGCATTATTACACAAAATTTGACTATAATTCACAGGCAATATTTGCACACAAGAACCATATACATAATACTAGTAGAAGAATTGAATAGAACTGCAATTATAGTATGGCATGGCACTACAAAAAGTAGCTAAAGTTGCATATATACTGAACACAGCTATCACGAACCCTCTGCACCAAAACAAACATCACATACCCTGTTGACCCAATAAAAGTAAGCCATATACTATACAATTCCGCTAGATTTTTCATTATTCAATGGAGCATAATTACCACCTGCAGGCTCCTTTTTCCTAAACGTTACATAAGTATAAACCAAACTACCTAAAACGCTAATATTTAGCCCTACAAAGTTAAGCATTGAAAAAACATAGTCTCCCCCTATCATCATTCCAAGATAAGTTACACAAATGTTTTTAAGACAACCAATAATGGTTGTTGTTAAAGCTGAATTATACATAGTACATAAAATTATGCTGTACATTAAAACAAATCCCATTACACAGGACAAAACAAATTGAACCAAAAATATAGGATCTTGCCAGCCTTCATAATTATTAGCAGCCTCTAAATCACCACTATAAAAAGCTGAAAATAAAGCTGGTATAATCATAAACAACGAATTGTAATACATCAGTCCATATTTGCCTAATTCTTTGGAATCTAGCTTCTTCTTAGTATACACCCCATTAATAGCAGTAAAAAAGTCATTCAACAAAACAAAAATATAGCCTTGCAAATTAAAGGCTAAATCGTCACTAGCTGCTAGCACTGCACCTCCTACCATCATGTAAACACTAAATTGTACACTAAAAGCAGGCCTAATGCTTAGAATATACAGCTCCAAAATCATTGTCATTAAAATTGAGAATCTCCTAAGAGCTGTGAACATTGGTAATGACAATTCCTTGGTGCCTCCAAGTCCAAAAATCATATTCCCAATATAGATAAGTGGCAATGGGAAGATTTTACTTGGCGTACTCAAATCGAAACTAGGAAAACTCACTATTCTAAGCTTCTTTGCTAAAAAAAGTACTACGATGGTTGCTGCCATTTGGCCGATACCCAACACTTGAAACGAGGGAAACTTGTAGGTGGTCAACACTGTTTTGTTGACTACTGTTATCATAAATGAGGCTACTGCATAGAAAACTGCCGAGAGGATTTTCTTGAGGAACAGCTTAGGGTCTGCGGCCTCATCTTGGTGGGCTGTAGTCATTTTTTTGTGCTTAAAGTCACGAAACCACACAAAAACTGAACATCTTATTGGAAAAAAAACCGACACGTACTCAGGTCAGAAAAGATTAATTGACGCAATTGTGGAGCTTAAAAAGGATCAAATTTGAACAATTTCAATGCTTTTGTGTTGTTATCTTTTTATGACCTGGGATTTCTGTGGGAGGAGGTTATTGTTTATTACATAGGAGAATTTTTATGGTAAAGACTAGTGGGGACATCTATGGACTGTTTTAGTAAAAAGCGTATTCTTTTGCTTGTCATGTGATTAAACTCATCTCTGTAGTTGAAAATTGAAAAAACAACAAGTTTTTTGTTATTAATTAATAAATTAATCATTCAATTGCAATAACCATGATTAGATCTTGTTTTTTTTTTTAAGTTAACATAACCTAACCAAACAAAACTTACATTATTTATCTCTGTGTTTTGATCCATTTTTGCAAGATCTTGTTTATTTAAATATTTGAACTATTTTCTTCGTCGTTTTCCTATTTTCCTTACATTTTCACACTTTTCACCAACGTTTCTGTAAAATAATAATTTCCCTTTTCAAATAAATACAAACCAAAATAATAAAAATAAACAAAAAGAAAATGTCAAAATAAAATGTCATTGGTGTACTACAGGAAACTGTAATTAAACTGCTGTTTGAATAGTAGAGATGGATATTCTTTCTTTTTTTCCATATCGATATTACTATAAGAAAATATCGATACGATATTTTTAATAAATTAGCATGACCGTGACCAAATCCAGTAAAGAACTGCTCTCAGTTTTCATAATTAATTATTTTATTTTAAGAGCCAGTACTCGGTTTTTATAAAAAAATATTGTCTATCAATTCTGCTCAAATTTCTTCTCTCTATTTCTCAATTTTTTCGATTTTCCCAAATCAATTTTTGTCTATTTTCGGCTCTTGAATTTGTCGAAATCAAAACAATTCAAGAGCCTGAACTAGAATAGAAAAAAAACATGAACGAGAATCAGAATCAATGTTTGTCTATTCCCGGCTCCTCAATTTTCGTTCTCTTCTATATTTCTCTAAATAGAGGAAAAGCTTTATTAGGATAGATTGGACAGAAAAATACGAATGTTCACTTATCTCAAGGATAATATACTTACACTACTACAGGATTGCTCAACGGTCTCGATCTTTGAACTCAAGGTCATATGGTGTTGTATCGTTCACCGTTGTTGACGTCATTAACGGTGTCGTTAGCTGTTTGCGCCAAAAGTTCGTATCTTGGAATATACAATGATGAAAAATATTATTTAATTTTGATTTAAATAATAGGCAGACAGGAAGATGCAAACGGTATGAAAAAGGGTCGTTTCCAATATATTTATATGGAAAACGCCGCCATTTTGTGCCCAACCACTTACTACTTTTAGATGTGAATGTGTGGGATTTGAGTGGACATCCATCATGGAACATTGAAAGAAACGTATCCGATGACAATATGGTCTGTTTCTCGAGAAATCAAAAACCAGTCACAATGAATTTCATTGGTTGAAACTAGTTTTCTGACTGTTTCTGACTGTTTTTAACCAATTAAATTCGCTCTGACTGGTTTGTGATTTCTGCAGAAACAGGCCTTATAATTAGGCACATCGAATCTTAGAGCATTGAATTCCTTATACCGCCATTTTTTTGGTGCCAAAATACCTGGAAAAAAACAGCTTCATTTTCCAACTCTATGTTACTACTCCTCTTTACCTTTACCTGCTCTAAGCATCAAATCCTATTATTCGTGTTTGAAGGTGGCAAGAGGTTTATTTAGCCACTGTAGATAAAACCAACTTAGAAGAAGCCACCGCAGTGGCGTATCCAGCCTGAAGCTCTGGGGGGGGGGGGGGGTAGACCATATGCCAAGATCAAACATTTTTCAGGTGCCACGCCCAAAAGTCCTTAAAATCGCACGTCTTGATGGCATATTCGCGCGCTTCTTATACTTTTATAGGTCAAAAAATATATTTTTACCGAAAAATATGGTAGTGCGTAAACTTTGGTAGTGCCATGGTTCCGGGTTCCGTATTATTAGCCTGCAAGCCGCTATTGAAAAAATGCTTGGGCTGCTCATTGAAACAATAAGAGGTTGATAGCTGAAATTATTTATTTATTTCGACTTTCAAGAAACAAGTAAACATATAACACAAAATACAAAACCAAACTAAAGTTAACTTCAAAGGTGTGTAAATACATAAGGTTTGTTGTTTATGTGTTGTTCGGACTCGGAGCAGCACTTCCTGCTTTGGGGCGTTCGTTTGTGTTATGTTATTATAGGTATATCTGCCATATAATCCACCGCGTGATCTTTATTCTCAGGGATTCTTGTTAATTGGTTCTAACGGAAACAGCCTATGGTGCAAACACCGTAATCCAAATCGAGAAACGACACGCTGCCTACGTCATCACTGGTACTTTGGCGGGGTGGGGATCTTGAGATTTGATCTACACATGCCTTATGAGGATAGGCTATCCTGGGTAGTGTACTATATCCTTGCATTTATCTATCAATTTTTCTTACTTATTCTCTCTATTTCTCAATTTTTGTTTATTCCCGGCTATTGAACAGGGGCGTCGCGTCGGGGGGGGGGGGGGGGAGGGGGGAGGGGGGGTAATGGGGATACCCCCCAGGATCGAATTATCAAGAGAAAAATCAGGATGCCCAAAAGAAAATACATAATATATCGAAGAAAATACATTTTTGTTTTGTTTTATTTTTCTCACAAAGGAAATATTTGTTCTGGAAAAGTGAATGACCTTGAAATTTGTGAAAAATTTAGCCTGCGGCGCGATTTTGGGGGGCGTCCCCTCAACACCCCCATACCATTTATCCCCCCTCCCCTAGACTGCTGGTCACGCGTCGCCACTGCTATTGAATTTCTTGAAAAAAAAAACAAGTTCCTGGAATAGAAAAAATACGAATGTCCACTTATCTACCAATTTTTCTCAATTGTTCTCACATTTATTCTCTATAATTCTCAATTTTTCTATGTTAGTTTTTGTTTATTCCCGGCTCTTGAATTTATCGAAATAAAAGAAAATTCAAGAGCATGGAACAAGAAAAACATGAATGTTCACTCATCTACCATTTTTTTCTCACGTTTCTCCTCTATCTCTCAATTCTACTGTCTCAATTTTCATCTATTCCTGGCTCTCGAATTTTCGTTTTCTTCTCAATTTTTTCTAAACAGAGAAAATCAAGAAGTTAGAATAGAAACGCGGAAATACTTTCTGTTTCCCAATCTTTTCTCAATTTCTCTTGAATTTTCTCTCTCTATTTTTCAACTTTTCCAGTTCAATTTTTGTCTATTCCTGGCTCTTGAATTGATTGAAATAGATAAAATTGAAGAACTTGGAATAAAAAAACCTGAACGTCCTTTTTTCTAAAATTTTCTTGAATATCGTTTCTTTTTCCCTCAATTTTTCCCGTTTCAATTTTTGTTTATTACCGGCTTTTGGAATAGGGAACTTGCACATTTTTTTTTTTTATTTCAAAAATGTGTTCTACTATACTAAAAACATAGTCATGCCAAATATCAAGCATTAAAAATCAGCCGGTAATTTTTTATAAATATTTGAAGTTACGCTCGAAACATCGCCATTTGAAACGACCGATTAGTGTGACGTCACTCGGCAACAAAATTCCGATGACAGTGACGAGCACTTCGAACTTCGAGCAGGTAGATTAAGATTATGGTTATGTTGTTATGTATGTAGTTTTATGGCGTTTCCGATTGGTAGATTCAGTGCGCACTGAGTGTATTTGCATCCTTTTATTCGACCTGCGGAAGAAAAAGATAGAAATAGAAAAAATTGCACTAGTTCCGCACTAGATCTACCAATCGGAAACGCCATAAGATTTGACATTGGCAACACCAGCAGCACATGACGTGGCAGCGGCGCGACCCGATTATTACTGCCTTGTGACGTCACGACCCATAGAAACACGTTTTTGATCGCGTCATGAATTTCGAATTATTTGGTATTTTCAATTGACGATTTCGGACACCAGAGATAAGATATTATATTTTTTTCTTAACTGCATCATTTATTAGGATGTTTATTATTGTGTTTTATTATTTATTCCATATTTAATTTAATGTGCAAGTTCCCTATTGTCGGGATAAAGAAAATTCAAGACCCTGGGACAATTCGGCAGACCTAGATGGACTGTTACGTCACCCGCAGACCTAGAAGGATTGCTCGCGATTCAGGCACAGGCTGTGCTTGTAGTCGATTTTAAATTGGTGCGTACGATAAGTCCGAACTATTGACACTTTTTACCCTGACCCCCTCATTATGTCGCACTTTTTACACCATTCGTACCATTCGGTTGCGTTCCAAAACATAACTGCACCGCACTAACGCTAACCGGTTCAGACAAATCGTACGCACCAAATATAGAAGAGGTAATTTTAACGTTTAGGAATTCGTTTTGTGACCTTGAAGGCCGGTTTCTCAATATCGAGTCACCTCCACACTGTTACCTCCGGGTTGGGTTTTAACTCCAGAGTAAGTATATCCGGTTGCTATGTTTATCCTGGAGTTATGCTTAAAGCTTACTTTTCATACATCCATTTTCTGTCAAAAAGGTAAGTAAGCCTAACCCGGGGGGCATATTCATTTTTTGCCAACGCAACTGATATTCGGCTAGATTCGTGCCCTGCGCCGTGAAGCGTTAGCAGAATATGAGCATCGCAACTAGACGTTGGCACTTCATGTGACTATGTTATAAGCATTCTATTGATAATTAGGTCCGATAACTGTTTTTTATTCAAAGGAAGGGAAGATAAAAATGATTGAAATTTTATTTATACCTATGGAAATCAGCAAAATGTCGAAAATATGAAAAGTTCAAAATACAATAGATCTTTTTTCCCTTTTGGTTCTACATATTTATTTTTTTGTAAAATAAAAGAATAAAATGAATGTTCAGCTGAACTCTCGGCTGAACTGTGTTTCTGTCGTACAACGTCAGAGAAGCCAACTTCAGTGACTCATAATATTTATTCAAAATTTATTAAAACATTCATGCGCTCTATTTTTTATACGTGCTCTTTTTTCGCTATTTTATAAGTTCATAGAAACAGAGATTGAGTCGCAATTTCAGGACGGGTCAGTTTGGGTGAATTTGGATTAGGTACTTTTCATGTCTTTGCTTGAAAAAAGGAAACAGGAAGGAACAGCACCTAGTGCGGTTTTTGAACGAAAACTAGCCCGAACTAACCCAAACTAACCAAAAATAACCCATACTAGCGAAAACTAACCGTAACTAACTCAAATCTACCAAAAAAGTTCTGGGGCCTTCGAATAGACACAATGATTAATTTTTAAACTCTTAATAACGGTATTTCTTCATTCGTTTTCGCATTTCGCATTGAAACATGTGCCAACAACTAACAATTTCCAACTGAATTTATTTAGAGAATATTTTCACGAACTCCAGACAGGCTCTATAAACTGCCAACGTTAGTCCACTTCAATCATAATTTGCCTACGCTGTGCTCGAACGAACACGAACGCAGCCGAAGGTCCTATTACGTTGGCAGAAAATGAATATGCACCCGGGGGTGACTTGCTATTGAGAAACCGGCCCATACAGTTTTAGCTCGGATAATGCATATTGCGCCAACAGTTGAGGTCTGAGGCTGACATAGCAGACACTTTCAGCTTAATAGCAGTCCTATTAGGGCTGGTTTCTCAATAGCCTCGAGTTAAGCATAGCTCCAGGGTAAACATTGCAACTGGACATGTTTATCCTGGAGTTAAAACCAACCGGAAGACGACTTGCTATTGAGAAACCGACCCTTAGGCTGTGTTCTTGACCCTAAAGGCCGGTTTCTCAGTAGGTAGCAAGTCACCCCCGGGTTAAGCATAACTCCAGGGTAAACATTGCAACTGGACACATTTACGTTATGCACTAATATCATCGACAACGTATCGATATATCGTATCGATAAGCCCTCCTCTAAAGTTTGAAATCGATAATCGTTGCAACAAAGAACAAGCATTTTCCTGTAAATCAATATTAGAAAAATAGAGAATTACAGGTCCCTGCAAATCATCAGATATATATAACCGTAGTATAGGGATTTCACACATAGAACAAATCATTTTTTTAAAAATTAATTACAGATTTCTGTAAAATATTAAACTTACAGAAAACTGGTTGTTCGCGATTTGCACTAGGTACAGTTCGTTTCAGGAGGGTGAATACTTTTGACATCGAAGACGTCATAATTTGAAAAAAAAAGGTCATTGGTTATCGTAGATTTATTTATATGACACATTAAATTTTTTTGACAAAAAATGAATGACTCTGGTTTAAGAACCGACGAACGTTTTGACGTCATTGATTTGTTTCAGTCAATTTCTATTTGTTAAAAAAGGAAGGCAAAAATACCCGCCCTAAGACGTCTACTCCCTGGCGCAGTCTAGCTTTTTGAACGCTACTCATCTACTGAACCAGAGTGAGACATCATAAATACAGTAAGGACATATTCTAACTCAAACTGATAACTTAATCACAATATTACAAATGGACAAATAGAATAAAACAAACAGGAAAAGCACATTGAGTTCAATTATACAGGGCGTATCATTTAAAACGAAACAGGCTAAATATCTGATGCCAAGTTTATTTTCAAAAAAAAATCGCTCGTACACGTAATTTAATTTTCAAAGGGAGAAGTTTTCTACAACCATTTTTAGCACTTCAAATTCAACCCTCTGGGCGAGGTGGGATAGCAACCCTTACTATTTCAAATGGAACAAGGTCGAGTGATACCTCTTTTAAAAGAGCGTTCAATTCTCTTTCATTTGATGTCTTTTGGGAGAAAATTGATTGCTCTTCTAAAATAGGTATCACTCGACCCCCTGTTCCATTTGAAATGGTAAGGGTTGGTCCCACCACCCCTAAAAGGATTAAGTTAGTGCTGAAAACATCAAATTACGTGTACGAGCGATTTAAAAAATAATAATAATAAAAGTGACATCAGATATTCAGCCAGTTTCGTTTTAAATGGTAGCTATACTCTGCAAGCAGACAAGCTTAATTACTACAAGTTTTGGTTAGGGAGGTTCTAAAACTATGTTTTATCAAGTTTTGTTGTTCTCAAGGCCTCAAAATATGAAATTTTTCCGGTTTGGTGCAATAAATTTTGAAAATTTGTTATGATCACCCTGTATCATATTGGAACAAAAATTAGTACATTTGGGTTTTAGACCATTCCAAACAAGAATCTGCTATCAGATTTTTTCTAAAAAAGGTCCTAATAGTACTTATTGAAATTTGAGCCTTTAAATGTGAACACCCTGTACAACAGTACAGCTGCAGAAATTAAATTATTAGCCTAATAAGTACCAAATTCGAGGAGCTATAAGACAAAAAAATATATGAATTGAATCGGATAGAAAATAAAAATTTTAGAAGGGTGGTCAGTCCTTAAGCGGGACACACTGTATAAAGGTGAGAAATATGGTCATACTTTCTAATACCGTACACCAAACGAAGACAAAGTGTTCTGCACTTTCTGAATACGCATTTTACTCTCAGAATCCAAACAAAATCCATAGAGGTAATCGCAGTAATAAAAATTAGACAGCACCTAGGTCTCACGCAGATTTTTTCTCAATTTTTCGTGAGACATATGGTCTATCTATTATTATATAAAAGTTTAAGAGAAACATATGATTTCTGTATTAATTTTTCAACATGTTCCTTAAATCTTAACTTTGAATCGAGTAGTAGGTACTCCCAAATTTTTTGCGCATTCAACAATTCGCAGTTTCGTATTGTTAATGTGTAGGTATGTTAATATTGTTTTTAACTCTATCAACTGTATTCTGGTTGCCAAAGATCATCATGCAAGACTTGGTAGAATTCAGTTGTAAATTATAGCCTCGATTATAGCCTTTAGAGCGTTCACTAAGTAGTTTTATGTCATACCAATACATTATTATGTTTTTATACCTTAGATACCATCTATATAATTCATTACTTTATGCCCGTGCGGGCATAAAGTACACATTATGACCCGCGCGGGCATAAAGACGCAAAAAACAGTTTTCAATTAGCTTATTCCTTATTAACAAAATATAAATTTACGCTTATAAACATATTATTTTTATCAAAAAATGATGATGTTTGCGAACTAATGACAATTTGCGAAGTGACACTTTTTTCCCAGGTATTTATTATTCACAACCAACTGGTATGACATAAAAGTTTGTATGCACCACGGGTACTAATAGATATATATACCCTCGGGCGACTTACGAACCCTCGGGCCAGAGGCCCTCGGCTTTGTAAGACTGTCGCCCTCAGGGCATAATCATCTACTTAGTACCCTTGATACATAAATAACTATTATGTCATACCAATACATTATTGTGTTTTTATACCTTAGATACCATCTACATAATTCATTACTTTATGCCCTAAAGTACACATTATGGCCCGCGCGGGCATAAAGACGCAAAAAAAAGTTTTCAATTAACTTATTCTTTATTAACAAAATATAAATTTTCGCTTATAAACATATTATTTTTGTCAAAAAATGATGATTTTGAACACTGATGACAATTTGCAAAGTGACACTTTTTTCCCAGGTATTTATTATTCACAACCAACTGATATGACATAAAAATTTGTATGCACCACGGGTACTAATAGATATATATACCCTCGGGCGACTTACGAACCCTCGGGCCAGAGGCCCTCGGCTTTGTAAGACTGTCGCCCTGAGGGCATAATCATCTACTTAGTACCCTTGATACATAAATAACTATTACCAGTACACGTCAAAACCACCAACCAAAAAAATTTTTAATTTTCAACTAAAATTTTAAAAAATATGCATTGAAATTGTAGTTTCAATCAATTATCGTATAGTAGCTTGTGATTATCGATTATTGAATTGTAGTCAAAATTATGATAGATTTCGATAATTATCGGGTCATTGGCAACACTGCCCTGCTAAAGCCAAGCGAAGCGGCCGACGTCCCTTGTTTTCCATTCTATTATTTCTATTGGTTTATTTCAGGTTTATTTTGACATTTGACCATTTATTTACTAAATGAAATACCTATAAATCTTTGATTATATGACCTGCCTCACAAAACGTTTATAATGACTAGTTACACCAAATATACTTCCCAGCTAGAAATGAGTTGAGCTCACAGCACCATTAGTTTTGGGTTAATTTTTTTGTTAGAAAAATATAAGGGAGTACCATCTTCGACAACAGCTTATCGGGGGCTCATCATTTTGATGTGACGCCTCGCTTGAGTTGTTCCTGTCTCTGCTTTTGCCTTTTTCTCTTGTGTTTGTAGCTCGTTTGTAGTCTGTTTGTAGAGTGGAGTGGGGTTTTGTTTTTTCTATTTTTGTTTTTTTTTGCCAAATCAAGTGACGCGAGAACCATTTTGTGTTGATTGCAGCAACGCCGGCATGTGTTCAAGTGTTCAGCTTGACGGCTTCGCGGCTTGGCTATATACCACTTTACTATGTATTTTGTGTGTATATAATAATACTTTTACCAAGATTATTACTGTGTGAAACTTTTTCTGGTTTATGCCCCTTTACAATTCTCTATATTATTGTTTGTAGGATATCTACCTATTTCTGTATATTTTTTTAGGTTGGAATTTTTCTTTACTTTTCCTTAATTTTTTTTGTTATATTATGTACTGTTGTTTAATGTTAAGTTTAAGAGTAGGTACCTATGTTATATTTGATATTGTGTTAATTTTTTTCAGTTTTTCGGTGTAATTGTTAAGGTATCTATTGAGTATGAAAATTGTAACTTGAAAATACAATACATATTTATATGGTTTTATTTTTCACTATAAAGATACCTACTAGGTTTGCCAGACGTCCCGATTTTGACGGGACAGTCCCGATATTGGACATTTTGTCCCGTGTCCCGATGGACTAAACGTCGGGACGCTAAATGTCCCGATTTCACGAAATTCTTTTAAAAGTTAAAAAAAATTAAAAGTAGGCACTTATTACTTATTTTTGAATTGTACCTACTTGCTACCCCGAGTTTGATTTTATTTCTCATAACTCTATATTCGTCATTAATAATCACTGTATGGTGGTGGATCTGTTAGTAGCAGCAAAGCAAGTAGTCTATTTCGTGAGATATCATACTGTCTGGAGTCTGGAGATATCAAGGTTCTTTTTCTGTTAGTGTAAAAGAATTACATTTTTGTCCATTTCGATTCTTACTAATAAAAGGTGAAAATTTTTGGAAATAATTTAGTTTGGGTTTGTTTCATATTTTCCCTTTTATCCAAATTTTAGCCCTTTTCTCATTATTCAAGCCCCAATTTGTCCAGTGCTGACATAGACCTCTATCTTTTTCTGTGGAACATTTCTGTTTATTTTTAAATTTTATTAGAAATTTCATGGTTCAGTATTATATTTATATCAAATTATTCCTAAAAAAGAGTTCCCGATTTTTATTCAAAGTCCCGATTTTTCAACAGCTTTTTGATTGGTATTCCCGATTTGTAGATATTTCAATCTGGCAACCCTAATACCTACACATAAATACATATGTACCATCGTCACCAAAAGTATCTGGGACACAAATAATGCATAAAAATATCCTGGTCTAATTCTACTATCATTCATTTCAATGCATTTAAATTATAGTTTGACAAATATTTGACAATAAAATTTATATAATAGGACAAGAGCTAATGTGATGCTGTCCCAGTTACTTTTGGTGACGATGGTACCTCTATGTTTAGGGATTTTCTCCATATATTTTTGCACCCCATCTGGACAGGTTAATTGAATAGGTATCAAAAAGGTGTTAATACAACATTTGTATTCACATCTTTTTGATACCTATTCAATCAACCAGTTCTAGTAAGGTGCAAAAATATATGGGAAAACCCTGTACGTCCCAAACACATTCCTAAAAAGCTATACTAAATACGTACGTTAATGTACGTCCCCAAGACGTACCTAAAAAGCCGTACTGAGTACGTCCCTGAATGTACCTACGTACAGGGTGGCCCGTTTAAGAGAGGCCTATACCTTATCTCGAAATCTACAAGGGCTGTGAAAAAAATGTAAATACAAAAGTTATTTCTAATAAAATTATCTACAACTTTTTTGTATTGTTTTTGTTGTCACTTTACTATATACAGGGTGGGCAAATTAAATTTCATTTTTTTAAATAGAACACCCTATATTTCAATACACTTTTAAATAGACCTTTGAAAGACAAATTCAACGATATACTGGTCATGTGTCTGTGATTTTGGAAATTATTGCGGATTTTTTAAGATCACCTTAAAACGAATTTTGAAAGTGAAAACAGTTCAAGCAATTTCGAGTAGATGGCGCCACGGCAAAACAGCTACATTGGGAGCATCATAATTGTATATTTGTCTTTCTCTTTCACTAAGTGTTTCACCGACAAACAGATTTTGTTTTGGACAAAAAATAAAATATTGAACCGTATGTTTGTGGAGTGGCGCAGTCGTCATTTCCAAAAACTAAATTTAAACATGGCAGCCATTAACGCGGCCTTAAGGGAGCATGTTTATCAAATAAAGTTATAATCAGGGTATTGAAAATACTGATTTTGTTTTCTATATCATCTTCATACAATATATCATTCCATGGTAACTGTTGCATATCGCTAATAAAATCCGCATACTTAAAATTAGTAAAACACCTGTATTTAATAATTTTTGGCTTGTTAGGTACTTTTGTTAAATTCATATCACAATAAACAAAATTGAAAGTAGACTTTTTATATCTTACTTTATGTACTTTGATCGTACAGTAGAATGCTCACAAAAGCCAAGTACCTACTCAGATATCTATCTACTCATTCATGGGTCTTTTTCACTCGATTTAACTCTGAGCAGGTATTTCAATAATGGTTCGAAAGAGTACTCAGTAACACAGGCATTAGAGGCTGCTATTTGCTGGTACTGTTGGTTAATTTTTGACAATAAAGGTTCTAAGAAAGATAATAAATGAAGTACAAGTAAGTACTTGAAATACTTCAAGTGTAGGTAGGTACTTCAAGTTAGGAACTCTGGAAAATGCCAGTACTTTTATTAACTCTTTGGTAATTGGAGTACATTTGCGAAAAAAAAATACTTTGTACTTCAATTACTTCTACAAAACTTTGAGTACTTTGTACTCAAAGTACCTACTTTAGTAATGTACCTATCTACTTTTGACAGCTCTGGATGCAAGTTGGTATTAACTAAACTCTGATCTCTTATTTACTTTCCATAGATTCAAGGAGGACACCAGGACACGCCCAGCAGAGAAACATCCGATCGGACATCAGCTCGTGCAGCTGAGAACCTCCATTGGACGTTTTTCTCTAGTGCAAATGTCACAACTTCAAACGCCATTAAACGTCGAAAATGGACTTTTTGAAAAGTCCTCAACACGAACGTTTAAAAACGTTTTGATTTGAAAAGGACTTTCAGAATATCCACTGCAATAGATTTTTCTTGTAGTGCAAATGTCATGAGTTACAAACAACCTTATTGCAGAAATTATGTAGAGAGATATAAATGGAGGTATCAGAGACGTCTCAAGTCGAACTAATTTCCAGACGTCCATTAATCAATAATATAACCATATTTATCCAAAATACATACGAACATCAACATAAACCTTTGTAAAACGTCTCTTTTCTGACTTTTTATGAAAACTTACTTTTTTAGTAACTGAAAAAAAAGTTTTTGAAATGTTTTCAGTTATAATGTTTTAAAAATGATTTGATGAAACGTTTTCTTTCGTGACTTTTGATAGAAACATACTTTTACGAACCTACAGAAAATGTTCTTTAATAATTGTTTCAGCAGAGGTTTCAAAAACAACCTAAATCAACCGTCCTTTTTATGCCTTTTTAAAAAATACTCTTACATAAAGATTAAGAAACGTTTATTGGACGTTTGCTTTAGATTGTTTTTAAAAACGTCCTACAACAGTATGGTATCCAAAACTTTTTTTTTAAAATTTTATGCTTATGGACGTTATGTTTTGTGAACATGTTTTTTTAGTCGTTTTCAAAAACTAACGTTTATAAAACGTAATATTTTACTTATCAGTCGTTCCAACGTTGAACGGACTTCAAAAAAACGTCCATCGTACCTTTTGTGCTATTAGGCCCTTCTTGGTGCTTTAAATTATTTGAGTTTCATTTAGACATCTTACGTTAGGGACATCTGATATCAGTATGTAATATATAGTTTTGTGCTTATAAATTTGAGATGAAACTGTGATGAATATCGTGTGTGATGAATATATTCAATTGCATCATAAGAGTGATTATAAGAGTGAATAGTCTTCTTTCAGATCCATTTAGATTCTTAATATAAATGTACCATTTTTGTTCATCTTGCTGATTGCCCGGCCCTCCCATGCTATCCACCAACGATATCAGTATAAAACGGCTGCATGCTCACGTGCACTATGCTTGGGTGGCCCCTGGGGGCCCCTAACACGGCAACTCAGTCGCACCAGCCCGGGCCCGGAGTAAGGATAATAAAACCGACTTATGGGGCACAATTACACAAAATATATTCACGGTTTTTTATCGCTCCTTGCGGCAAAAGAATGGATCCATTCTTTTATTGTTCCTTGGAGTGAGTGGCGGACGAGGGGAGAATATTGCACGGGAAATTGATGGGTAATTGTTTTTCGTGGAGGTAAATTCAATTATTTTGTGAGATGATGTAGGTACACATAGAGAAGGTGATGGAATAAGATTTTAGGGGTAATGTAATGTGTTCTTTACTCAACAAAGTGATGGTGAATTCAATTGATTCACTCTGAATGAACTCCAAAATAAGTAGTTGAAACGTGTAAGTATCAGAGGGTGAATTTTCATTTTGTTTTTCTTATGCATACCTAGCTCAACTACCTTCAGTGAAAATGAATAGTGGAAAATTGAAAATCAACTAACTTCATAGTTCAGCCTGATGAGAAAATCACCATCTGGAGGTGAACTACATCCATAAGCTGAATCATCTGCGAGCCAGCTGAGCCAAGAAGCGCTAATGTAAACCAATCACAAGAACCCAGTGGAAAAAAATTATGGCTCATGAGATGAGTGAAAATTTAAACCATGAATTATTACGAATACATACTTGCAATATCAACCCAATAAGTATAAAAAGTCTGGAACAAGAATCTCCAAGATTAAGAAGCAAACCAGTGCGATCCTGGATAGCCAGATAGTTTGATTTTCATAAGAAACTTATTGATTTTCATCTAGAATTCCTTTTGAAACATTTTTCCGAATTGTTTTATAATCGAATTCCCTAGGTGTTATGTGAACTTTGCAACTATATTCTTGCCTATATTATATACGTATGCGAAAACAAATTTGTATTCCAAAACCTTTTGGAGCTCTTTTTTACATCCCAGGCAAATCTTGGGGAAGAAAAAAAAAGTCCATCGCCGTTGTCACTACGTGCTCTGTTGGATTTTATTGTAGGTCCCGTAACGCTATGAAAGATAAATGAGCGCGATCGCTTTCTGATATACGGCTTCCGATATGAGTTATGGGTCTCTGGTGATTCGGGCGACGACTTGGCAAAGATCGCCATCAAATATGCATCGGCATGTTTATGTATCACATACCGAATTTGTGCATGTGTGTGTGTTTTCGCGCCCTCCCGGTCTATATCGGCTTGGAATGTCAAGAAAGTCCGTTAATATTAAGCCTTTTGGCTTGTGTGCGAAGGGTATATGATAAACATTTGAAATTTAGATTTCGTTTTTTTGGTCGATGGCGAATCAAAAGATATTTATGTTTCATCAAATCTTTTAAGCCTTGACTAGCATAAACTTCTTATTTTTAGTATGGTTTATACTATAATATAGCACCACTTTTCCAAAATTATCTTCCCATACTTATTCCTTCTCTCAATAGTCAATATTCAAGGTCTACAAGGAACATCTCGCGTCGGAAAACTCCTCTGCACTCTCGAAATAAGTGAGAGTATACACAACATCAAAGAGTCGATTCTTTTCTTTCCTCCCCATGTATTTATTTTATTCTTATACACACATACACTTGTGTTAAGATTGCCGAACATAGTTTCCGATTTTTAGGGGAGCGCGCCAAGGGTAGGTTTCCTATAAAAATAATAACGCCTGTTTAGAAGATTTTCCTCAAGTTTATGTTGATTGTGATTTTTATAAGAAGAGGGGGATCCAAAATTCGACAAATTGATTTATTTTGTTCATCTATACAGGTTGAAATATTTATATAGGTATATCATCTTGCAGCTTTAAAACTGAAAAGCGTATGGCTTTCATTGATACCTTGATTTTTTTCTGATCTTCTTTCAATAAGGTAGTGGAAGGTTATAGGCCCATATGTTGATTAATAATATATGCCCAAACAATGAAATTGGAACGCATTTCAAGTGTACGTTCGCCAGATGGCGGCGCCAGATGCCCTATAACTGAGTATCTACAGGACTCTGAAATAAATCCAGGCAGCTCAGTAGTGCTTTACCGGACATAAGAGAGTACGTACACGATTATGGACGTATATCTGATCTAAAAAATTACAATTTTCAATTACGTGACAAGTGGAAGTGAAACGTTCTTTTGCAATTATTGTAATCACTTTGTTCGAAAACCTACATATTGGCCTTTATTTTGATATATAATTTGTTGCAAAATATTTTGAGATTATAGTACAAATAATTGAATAAATTTGAAAAGCATGCATTCTTGATAATATGCTTAATGGGCATTATTGATAATATGCCCATTGAGCCTATTACCATCACTTGCACAATTTACTAACAAGAATTATTTTTTATAGACGAGATGCCATGCCAAAGTACAAATCAAAAGGGCCTAGGAGTGAGACAATTTTCAACGGGCCCTTAGTTCAATAGCCAATGGTGAATCAAAGAATGCAGCCTCTAAGAGACTTGAAATGTCAAGAAGAACTCTTAATCGTTACCTAAGTAAAGGAACAAACAAAAAACAAAAACTTGGACTGTTTTAGGAATGGATGAGGAAACTGAATTGGTGACAAGAATTAAAAGATTGGCTGACGTAGGTTATCCTCTTACAAAACGAATGGTTCGAAGAAGCGTTTTTAATTACTGTGAGCAGACAGGTTTGCCCAATGTTTTTTCTTTAGCTGGTCGCTGCTGACTTACTGGTTTCCTTAAAAGTCACCCGGATATTTCTGCTAGGCGAGCGCAGAGTATGAACCCGGCAAGAGCTCAAAAACTCAACAAATTCATCGTTACCGACTATTTCAATTAGCTCAAAAGTTTACTGTTGGAACTGGATTTAATGGATAAACCAGAGAGAATTTTCAACGTCGATGAGAAAGGATGGAGGTTGACACTTCACCACCAGCAAACAGTTTTAGCGCAGAAGGGATCCAAACGAGTTCATCTAGTGGCGCCGGAACATGCTGAGAACGTAACAGTATAGTTTCTTGTGGCAATGACTGGTTGGTGGATTCCTCCAGCCATATTGTTTAAAGGGAAACGATTAAAGCAAGAATGGTGCGATAGCTTACCTCCAGGAACCCTAACAATAATGACGGCGAAAGGAAGTACCTATGACCATTGAAACTTTTAATACATGGATAAATCATTTAGCCAAGTATAAGCTTCCTGGTAAATGTATTTTAATTTTTAATGGTGCCTCATGCCATTTGGATCCGTCCATTATCGATACAGCAGACGCTCATGACATAACACTGTTCTGTCTTCCCAGCAACACCACGCATGAGCTGCAACCAATGGACAAATCTATGTTAAAATTATTCGAACACCACTCGGACGAACAAGTACTATTATATTGGACCCGCCACAAGGTTTTTCTGCAACTGGTATTTACCCATTTAATCCAGATGCAATACCCGAAGTCGCTTTTGCTCCAAGTATTTTGACTGAACGTAAGAATATTGTCGATGAGCTCAGTCAATCACAAGAACCAGAATTGGAACTAAATGCTGAAGAAAAAAGACAAGCTTCACCACAGCTCGGACCTTCTGGCTGTTAGCCGAAAAATTATCAGCGTTCAATCAAAAGAACTCCTTGACCCGAATTTTCACCAACACTTTCAAAAACTGAAAGGGCAAAAGAGCTTACACGAAGAGACATGGTCATCTTCAAGTGGCACTTCAGATGATGACGATATGTCTCTCTACAATGACACAATTCTAAAGACAACAAAGGCAAAGAGGCAAAATTATGTTTAAGAAGTGGTAGTGAAACACAGCAAACGTTAAGTATCACAACTCGACAACCACTCTGGAACACCCAGAAAAAGAATTTACGAATAACACAGAAGATGAAGAAAATCCCAAAGAAGCGAATGATCAAGACGTGGACGTAAATAAACAAAATAGACAAGAATATGAAACTAAACAAATTCAAGAAGATGAAAACACAACAGTCAATGAAAAGAAGGCAATACACGAAACAAGTTTTCACGAGATGTTGGAAACTCCATATGAAGATGACAATAAGAAAACACAAACATCAAGAAAAGCAATCAACAGTAGGGAGCTTGTTGTAAGCAGAACATGTTTGAAAATCAAAAGTAACTCAAACAAAATCCAAAAACATCAGCTGAAAGCTGGTACTGCAAAGTCTGCGAGGAAGATATAAAAAAAAATATATATGAGACTGTGCTCGGCAAGTTTAGTGTACGTGCATGAGGAATGCGTCGGACTTATTAAATCTGATAAAAATATTTTTGTATGCCCAGATTGTGGCATTTAAATATAAGTATATACTCAGGTATATACTTATATATTATATAAATATCCTTTTTCAATAAAAAAATATAAGTATATTTTCAGCAAAATCCAAACTGTGTGAAATTATTCCTTAAATTTCCATTTAAGGTCGCGTTAATGGCCGCCATGTTTAAATTTAGATTTTGAAAATGATGGCTGCGCCATTCTACACATACGGTTCAATATTTTATTTTTTGTCGAAAACAAAATCTGTTTGTCGGTGAAACACTTAGTGAAAGAGAAAGACAAATATACAATTATGATGCTCCCAATGTAGCTCTTTTGCCGAGGCGCCATCTACTTGAAATTGCTTGAACTGTTTTCACCTTCAAAATTCCTTTTAAGGTCATCTTAAAAAATCCGCAATAATTTCCAAAATCCTTTGGCATAAACATTATTTGATATATTATCTACAATTTCTACAATAAGCTTTTTTTTAGTTTTTCGTGGTTATCGATAAAATATGCTTTTCACAGAACCAAGCTTGATAAACATGCAAATATGCAACCACCAACACATTTAATTGTTTTGGTGGTTGCGAACATGATTTTTGAATTAAAAAAAGGCTGAATATCAAAAAACCAAAATAAGGAATTGTAGATAATCGATCAAATAATGTTTATGCCAAGTTTAAGCCAATTCTGATGTGTCGTTTTTTTAAAGACCTTAAAACAAGTTTCGAAAAATCAACCAATCACAGTTTAAACATGGCAGCCATTAACGCGGCCTTAATGAATGTTCTAAGATTGTTTCGATTGAAATATTCATTTTTGGACATTTTATTTATGTACTAGGAATGTTGCTTCTATATGCACCTGCCTGAAAGAATGTGCTACGAACCTACCTTATATACCATTATTTGAATATTGTCATACGAACATTATTATAATATACCCTAAAAAATGTTCTTTCGGCTAATATCTCTATCAAGTATTAAGAATATACCTACCAAGTTGTGCTGAGAAGTTTATGTAGGTGGGTAACCATGATAAAAATATTCTCATATTGTTCACCTAATTATCTAAAGTACCTACTCAAAAATCTTAATTGAACAATTAAACAATAATGCTCTATCTAGAACCTACTAAAAATATAGGTATATTCTTTTTCTTTTGCTTCGTAGGACTTCCAAGAGAGGGAGCCACGCGCTATTAAAGATCAACATCGTGCCTAGCGTTTGAATCACCTTGGAACCTGTTTCTCTCAGTTGGCGTGTTTACTGCGACGAGAGCATAACAAGCTCGAAACCGGAGCTTTGGTTAAACACGTGTTTTCCAGAGAAGTTTTACAACAACTTTTTCACTGCCTTTCATATAAAAGAACTGAAAGGGGCATTATTTGGATGCGAAAATTAACATTCCAAGTATGTATATTCTTAGAATCAAACAAGAATGTTATGTCTAGGATGCATATTGAGAAAAATATAATAATATGTAGACATATTCTAAGAATATTTCAAGCATATTGGTATAATATTCTTTTGAGAACATAACTATAATGTCATAAAAACATTCTTTGAATGTGAGAATATATATTTCAAGAATATTTTTAGAATCAAACAGGAATATTCTTTTAAGGATGTACTGAGAATCTCATAGGTATATTCTAGGAATATCCTAATGGATTTCTCAGGAAGTTCTTGGGTATTGCAAACAGTATTTCTACAATCTTTTCTCAGAACATTCTCAGGACATTCGCAATGGTTTTGGCGAACATTCTAGGCACATTCCTCCTAAAAAAAGAACATTCCCAGTACATTCTAAGGATGCAATTTTGTTATGTGGGATATAGGTAGATAATACGCCCAGTAGGGCCATACAAAAAACATAATATTTAAGCGAAATAATTTATTCACAAGTAATATACCATCTTAAAAACGAATCTTATGTAAAAACAAGTACAGGGTCATTTTTTATATTTTCCCACCCCCCTTAACTTTTTTGTGTCACCTTGTATAAAAAAACGTAAATAGGAAAGGTGTAGTGCTTGAAAAATAGTTCACAGAAAAAATATTTTTGTTCATACAGGGTGTTGCAAAAAGTTTCAAAAACAAAAAAAAAATATTTTTTTAAATGGGACACCCTGTATATTATGACATTTCTGGATTCTGCGGAAATCTTGAACTGTTTCGGAAATAATAACAGTAGAATATTGACTTTTTTGCATCTTCGAGAGACTGTAAAACCTAAACTAACCCAAACTAACCCAGTTAGTTAATGGAAAACTAAGACAAGAACGTATGATCGGTTTTGCTCTAAAATAAACCGTTTAGGTTCTACAACCTGTCAAAGTTGCAAAAAAGTCAATTTCCAACTGTCAATATCTCCGAAACAGTTGAAGATAGGTATAGGACATGATTCATGAAATAGGTTCAGAATTTAACGTAGAAACTGAAAATGAAATAAAAAATTGGTATTTTCATTTAAAAAAATAAAGTTAGCTCTCATAACTTGTTTTTGAGTCACCCTGTATACATGGTATTATCATCAAAAAAACGACAACTAAAATAAAAAATTGACGTGTCCGAGGTGTTTTGAAAAATATTCACCCTGTATACTTTATAGATTTTATTCCAACCTGTACGTGCTCATTGTATAATACAAGATCACAAGACATAACGGAAAATGATAGAAGATCCGATATTTCACAAAATGGAACTAATTTCAAATATTTTTCATTTCCTAATATTCCAAATTTAACTCAAAAAGAATCATCAATATTTTCAAGAATGAAAATAATATTTTTGAGATATCAAAAATTCAACAAATCTATTGGAAATCTTTATAGGTACCAAACTTAAAGATAAAGATGAAATATTGAAATAATCATGAGTTGTTTATTCTATTCCATGTAACAATTATTGTACTTCAACTTATATTGGACGAACATAAAACAGAAATGTATCGTAACAAAGATCAATGAATAATTATCAGCTCAATATAATATAGCTATCGCTGCGTGAAATTCAATAAATGAATGCTCTCCTCGATCCCTAGAAAAAAAATCAAACTCAACAATACCTACCTATATTAAGTATATTTTGTACAACATTCACTATATTGTGTCTTTCATCTTTTCCTCACATGGAAATAAGGTTGATGATTGACGTTCAGCTTCATTTTCCAAATTATTGTAACTTTATTACAATTATTTGTTCTGTCTCACATCTCCACTTTATAGGTACTGGCTTTGTCAATTGTAACTAGATTTTTCTTGACTTTCTGCACTTAACTCTTCAGTGTTAAAAGAAGGCTCTCCTACTCTTTTTCTTTTTCCAGAATTTCATCTTTCAACCATCTTTTCCTGGAGATTTATTGTTTTTAAGATCGTCGATTGCGTTTTGAAAATCAAATTCTTCGATTCCTGGTATTATTAACATTTGAAGCGATTTTTTTTTTGTCTATTTCTTTAGTTTTATGCGCTCGGTTCTTCTTTGTCTCATTACACAGACAGCACAGAGGAATCTTAAAGATTTCCAGAAATGACATTTGAGGCATATATCAGACGTCTGCTTACGTCTTCGAGGCGTCCTAAAGACTTCTCAAAGACGTCGTATGTTGCAAAACCCAATGTCTTTCAGACTTCTATTCAAAGGCTTCTTCAGGACTTTCATTATTATATTACTTACTAGCTGACCCGGCGAACTTCGTTCCTCCTCTGAATTATTAAATAGATACCTATTAAATGTTGTGTTAACGTATCTAAAGTGCGTTTTTTTTTAAAGATAAAAGTCAAAATGACATTATGTTGGCAATACAATGTAAAATTGTCAATGCTTTCAAAATTTTTATGTAGAAAAGGCTTGTACTCAGGCACAAGAATGTTCAAAAAATGTAAAGAAACAAAAAAAAAATCTCCAGCGCAGCCCTGTTTCATTTTATCTGCACTGCAATACTCCATCTGTTCTACTGTATCTGCACTATTCTATCTGATCTACTCTTTCTGCACCACTTTATCTGATCGGAATAGTGGAATAGTTCTGTTTGGAATAGCTCCAGTTCCTTAGCAGTATTCTGTTCTACTGTATCTGCAATGAAATTACCGCACAACGGCGAGCCTCGTTCTAGGTACCTATTATAATATAATATATATATATATATATATATATATGGCGCCGTATACAAAATGGTTGTGGCGGACTCATAGCCTGGCTCTCTGCCACTCGACACCAGCCGGACGGAGCACTCCGAACAGTCGCTACGGAACACGGCTGTCAAGAGATGCCTAAGTGGAGAAACGGAACTTAGCCACAGAACTTCAATGGTTAAGCGTCAAGAAATGACAGGGAGACCAGTTCGCGCTCTTTCGGAATGAACGAACCAACAACAAAATCAAATACACAATTAAAACATTGTCATTCTATTTATTCTTGGACATTTTTACTGTGAAGAACAATTAAAAATAAAGTGCTTTCCTCAAATTGTTTTTGTGCAAAGTGTGTGACAATAAAATCCACATGGTTTGCAATGAAAATGTGACGGTAAACTTGGTATCGGTTATAAGAGATGGCGCCGTATGCGGGCTTAGTGTGTTTTTTTCATAAATAAGTAAAATGAATATTTTTTGTTTTTGTTTTTTTTTTTGGATTTTTTCGATTTATTATCGTAGGATGGACAAAGACAAATCCAATAAAGCAAAAATCATAAAAATCAGTCCAGCCGTTCTCGAGTTATAAGTGCTCAACACCAACACAACTGTGTTTTATATATATAGATTTTATCACTTTCAATTTTTGTCTATTCTAGGCGGTAGGCTCTCTGAAATATTTAATTCTGAGTTTTTTAAATTGTTCTGAAGCCTTTCAAAATGCCGTTGGAATGTTTTTTAGAACATTCTAAATGGCATATTGAAGGTCTAAAGTGTTTTAACTTGGCTTGAAGAGTACTGGAGCATTCTAAGTTTTTCAGTACTTTTTAACTTGTTCTGACAGATTGTTGAGTATTTTCATTGGTAATTTAAAAGAAATGGACCCCGCAATATTTAAATGGAAATTGGTTACCCGTGATATTTGGATGAAATTTAAATATGTTATTGGGGATGCCGTAAGCAACGTTTTTTACCATGGGCACAAACCTGTATATATGACAGGTGAAGCGTGGTTAGCTGTCAAATATTAAAATCTTGCATCCAAAAGCAGAGTAACTATGGCAGATTTTGTTGAACCAAAAATCTATTTCTACTAAGTCGACCAAGTTAAGTCGAAAAATGACAACCATTTTAACACCTGTCAAAACCCTGCCAAACTGCAGCACTCATCTTTTCCAGTTTTCGATATTTTATGTTGTCATTTGACATTTGTAACTTATATGTAAATTCTAAATTCAAAAATTGAAAAAAAAAAATGACAGAACTGTCAAAACCTGTCATTTGTTTTAGTAGAAAAAAATACTCTTATCTAGTCCTTTCTCGTTTTAAGGTAGTTTATTGGTGATAAAACATTGTACAAAGTTCATGCACGTCACATTTTGACAGCTGTCATTTTTTTTTTCCAATTTTTGAATTTAGAATTTACATGTAAGTTAAAAATGTCAAATAACAACATACAATATTGAAAACTGGAAAAGATGAGTATTGCCGTTTGGCAGGGTTTTGACAGGTGTTAAAACGGTTGACATTTTTCGACTTAACTTGGTCGAATTAGTGGAAATAGATTTTTTGTTCATCAAAATCTGCCATAGTTACTCTGCTTTTGGATTCAAGATTCTAATATTTGACAGTTAACCACGCCTCACCTGTCATACATACAGGGTTGTGCCCATGGCAAAAAATGTTGCTTACGGCATCCCCAATAACATATTTAAATTTCATCCAAATATCACGGGTAACCAATTTCCATTTAAATATTACGGGGTCCTTTGCGGCATTAAACTAAGAAATATTTATTCGAACGTAAAAAGAACACGCGAAGCGACTACAGAATAATGACTAAAGGATTACAAATTAAATGACATAGGTACCTACATAGAAGACATACTCTTTCAAAAACATGTAAGTACCAGCAATCTGTGGTCTTAGCTAAATTCACAATAATAGCAGGTAGGTAATTCTGGATTAAAACATCTCCAACAACCTCCCTTAATCCAGCAATACCTATAAATAAGGTCTATTTTAAACCTAAATTTTTCACATGTTCATTATGTTTTGGTCCATGCAAACAATTAGCGAAAATATCAGCTATTATTTTATTTGTGAATTCTTTACGTGACCTCAGTGTATAATCTTATTCAATATTTTAGTTGGATATAGGTAAAAAAAAAACACTCATCAGACGATCAATGTATATATTTTGTCGACGTTTCGATCTCTATGAAATTATCCTGGCAAATTCCAGGAACCATAGATTGTTTTTATTGCAGTGCAGGCAGAAGCAGGTATTATCCTTGCATATAAGTAGATCAATAATATCTTTTCCGAGTGTACTATTAACTGATAATCCTTTTGAAGATAAATATGCTATGACTTTTAGACAATTTCAATTTAAGGTTTTGAGTTTAGAAATAAGTTTCATGCATTGGAAGGTTACCCAGTTGGAGAAAACCGTAAATAATTGTAGAATCAAAGTAGAGAGTATATTACCAGAAAAAATTTATAGCTCTTTTCTTGAATCCCAAAAAAAAGTTTTTTCAAATCTATGAAACTGAAACAAAGATCAAAATTGAATAGACTTATATCACAACAAATCGGCCAACAAAACAATGACTACCTACGCCTCTACAACAACGTGGTTTATTAATCTTACCAATATCACTTTTCCTAACGAGGTAAAACGGTTGCTGGCATTCGGTGACAAATTTAATCTTCTTCATGAAGAGAATAATCTCCCCATAGGTAACCTTATTATAGATACAGAATATGTTATAGATCTAATTCAGGATGAAAATGTTGAGGAAAACCACCTATTTACAATATTATTTCTTTAAATCTTACCTTTTAAAAAAACGTTGACTGAATAAAAGTAAATATTGCAACCATGTACTGCGCCAAGAAGTTTAGGTTTAGGGAAGAACGAGAGTACCGAACCGAACGGGAGGTAGAGAAGAAACGATTAGGCATTAGACCAGAGAACAAGCTGGGCTGGTCCTTTAGACGCGTGTCTGTAATTAGTCATCATTCCATTTTTATTTTTATTATGCATTAAATTGATTGTGCAATCCAATTTGTTATTAGTGTGTGTGTCAAGGAGCGATTACAGGTCAGTTGAATAATTGTTATTTTGTTTTTGAGAGTTCAATTATTAATATAAGTATCATTTTTTCCATTTTTTTTTTGTTTGTTTATAAGATTTTTTTTTTATAACATGTACATTGTTCATGTATTTAACAAAAATCGTTTCATGCCGTAAATTAAAACCTAAGAAATTATGTGCTGTCTTTTTGTGCTGAGATTTCGATTTTGTTTATTCAGAGCGTGTATTAGGGCCTTGTTGAATTTACTAACATTTTCGTACCCTGACGAGAGAATATCCTAATAAATTGAAATAATCAATCTAGAGATATTTGCTCAAAAACAACTATAGCTGTGAGTTACCGTAACCAGGGACCTCAGTACCTGCCACAGATGGGCTAACTAACCAAAAACTCTTCAGTATTATTAAATACAGGTAGATTGTATGTAGTGTGTGTAATTGAAATTTTAGCACAAGAGCAGGGGCGGTACCTAATTTAAACTTTTATTGACTTGAATTATTAAATTAATGACTCACAATCATTAATTAAATTACACAGTATGTTTAGATTTTTGAGGAATGTAGATCGAGGGTTTCTCTGCCTTGCTCTTTCCCCTCGTTAGTTCCAGGATGAGACTGGTACGATTTACTTTAATAATAAAGTAGACATTTCACAAATTTTTCGTTTCTTTTACATATCACAGCTTAATTCCCTTAAATTTCCCAAATATTTGCTATATCGGGCGCATGTCCAGTAAGTAAAATTGAGTAAGTTTCCACAACGTAGGTCCTATTTGTTTTTCATTTCGTTTTCAGAAGATTTGTTGTTTAAAAGGTAATAAAAATTCTCACCGTTCAATCTTACTGAACGAACCCGGGTATGTTATACTATAATGTTAAGATAGAGAAACGTAAAAAAGTGGTAAATACAAATAACTAACTATGAAATATAATAGGAATGATTATACAACTCACTGTACATTATTCCCAACATTTCCGAAAGCTCGGCCAAATAGCAAAAAAAGAGTTTACTTGATTGCCTGAAGATTTTTGACTGAATCAAATTCTTCACGCACCAGTGCGAGAAGAAAACTCCTCCCATACTAGTGCGGAAAGAAAATCTTCCCGCATAACAAATAGTGCGGGAATAGACACTTCCCGCACGCTCGTAGAAAATAGTTATTTTCCTAACAAGTGCGCAAAGTGTTACTTTTCCGCACGCAAACACAGTTATACGAACGACGCGAAGCGGAGTTCGGATACGTGTTTGCGTGCGGAAAAGACACTTTGCGCACGTGTTAGGAACAAAATTTTTCCTACGAGCTTCATATCAGGTAGGTAATAACAAAAATTTAAAAAAAAAACGATAATTTGTTGTTATTTTTAATTAACTTGAAGGGAACCTATGCATTTATCAAAAAATTACATAACAAAAAAAAATAACAGAAAATCCTCGTCAGAGCTGTTCATCTTAAAGCGTTTAAATTTGATGAGAAAGTTTGTAGATTTTTGCATATAAATAGAGAACAAATCTGACAATGTGTCAAAGTTAATTTATATTTGGTGTTTGTATAGATGTTGGGTGATATAGAAACAAGAGGAAAAATTTGTCATCATGCGTCAAAGTCGACAGGTGCACTTATTGTTGCTTGACAATTATAATTAGTTTTCGGCACTCAGTGCGGATAAGGCCCGTATCCGCACTGAGTGCGGAAAAGTGTAACTTTGAGCCCGGAAATGCGTGCGGAAAAGTACTACTTTGCGCACGCTCGTAGGAAAAAATATTATTTTAACTATAAACTTTTCCCAACACCTTCAAATAACGTTCAGCAGGTTACACACCCAAAATGAGATTTTTCAATAGGTTCCAATTTACACTTTAAGCGTTATGGCCTGGCATCAGACGCTGTTCCTTTCTAACTGCGGATCCACATTTAAGGCCTCATCAATATTGCAGGACGGAAATAAAACCTGAAAATTACCTCCACGCTCGACGGGGATGCGGTGGCAGACTCACTCATGTATAAATGTGTCCGTAAAGTGCACGCAATTTGATGCAATTTTTGTATACCAGGAGAATGAAATTTTTCTAAAAAAAAAAGTAGTTTTGTGTGTGGGGAATACACCGCTTGTAAAAAGAGTTATTGTTGCTGGCGCAGTTGAAAAGAATATGATTTTTGCAAAATTTATACTCATATTCCATTAAGAAATTTTTCCACAGAAAGAGAGTTCGTTCTTCCCCTAGTGCAGAAAGAAGCCCCTTCGCTTGCAGGAAAACGACGGCCGGTAGCAGCAAAGCAGGATGCGAATTTGTACCAATCTGTGCTTAGAGTGGAGCGATTGTAGTTACGTCATTGTTAGAACCCGCCCCATCTATTATTCATGAATGGCGATGGGGTAGCGAGAGAGAGACGGAGAGGGCGCAGCGGGGCCGAGAGCTGCAACCCCGATGGCTGATTTAGGCCTGAGCGACGCACCGTTGTGCGTCGCGACGTTCTTCCTCTCTTTATATTTTCGCAATCGGGATTTATGTACTCTCTTTTTTCGGGATCCGTTCGCTAGAAAAGGTCTTTCATTTATTGCCCTGCTGTATATTTACTTTGCTTCGGTTTTAATTACTGATCCAATTGAATTCTTATTTTCCCAAGCTTGTAGAATTTTTTTTTTCAGATCAGATCGAATTAAGCCATACGGTGAAACAGTCAAACATAATCGAAGTAGTAGGTATCCGTTTTAATCAATTATATAAGAACCCGGTGCAAGAGCTGGAAGGGGATTAGGGGTCCACAAGTTCTAGAAACTCCTGAGCATGAATCAGCATCAATCAAATGTGAATCAAGGGCAAATTGACTTCGAGATAGTCCGATAAGAATGTCTGCCCCAGTTATTTGCACTATTGAAATTATTGAATGCTTACAGAAGTAAATCAAGAGCCCTATCAAATTAATATATTCTGAGCAATTAATTTCCAGCAAGTTGGAAATCATTTCAAAACCTCAATTTGGTCTTAAAAGCGTGTAATCTGAGTTTGCACAATCCCAGGTAGTGAGCTTAACTTTTGGTAGCCAAGAAACCGCCAAATTGTTGCACTATTTTAAGTTTTTCGCTTGTAGCTGGAAAACGGTGCGTCGGCCGGAGAATGTCATTCTATCCAAAAATACAGAGGACTAAATTCTGCGTCGATTGACACATAAAACTTCAAATTCAGTTTCCTAAGTGGTAGAGCCGAAATCGAATGTTAAAAACGAAAAAAAAATATATCGTATTGCAGTGCAAACTTACATTTTGCGGCTTTCCAAGACCACATATCTTGAAAACAGATACTCCTATTGAAAAAACACATGGAATGAAAGTTGTAGAGAATAAAATTCTACGTAACATCGGGTCTTCAAAAAAAAAAAAAAACAATCGAAGATTGCTTTGATTACGAGAACGTACGTCGCATTATTGTTTCTTAATTGGTCAGGATTTTTGACATTAAAGTTCATTGACAAAATTCAAGAAAAATATTGCTAAGACACATTTGAAAAACCATAGCAATCTTCGATTGTCGAAATACTAAATTTTGCATCAATTTAAAATCTGTTTTTTACTTTTAGATTGTTGCGAGTGAAAAGTTGATCATACTTGAAAGAAACTGTTATAATGTCGTGTTCTATTATTTCAGAGATTATACGGCGTGCTCAACATCTACAAACATGAATGACCCAAAAATTTTTAATTTGTGATAAACCATTACATGATGAGGCCTCAACTACAGTAAAAGAAAGAGGAACAAAAACATTGTCAAAAAGTAGTATAGCAAGGAAGGATGAGAAGCACCTTCAACCTCAAGGTCTTGTTTCAGTTGTAATTCACAAAAGATACAGGAAAATATATTCAAAGGAGAAAAGATGTGACGGAGAAAACTCCAAGAGGCGTAAAGAGAGGCTCCCGACTTTTGATTTTAAGTAGAGATGTGTCATATGCGGTGAAGACGCATCACAGGAATTTGTGGCTAAAGAAAGCAAGAAGCCTTCGAACAGGCGAATTACCGTGCAGTATGTGTCAGCAATTGAGTTTAAAAATTCCCTCTTGACTGAAGCTGAATGGTGGCAGGATGAAGAGGTACTTGAAAGAATTCGTCTTGAAAATGATCTGGATGCGGTAGAGGCCAGGTACCATCGTTCCTGCAGTTTCAGGTTCCTGAAAAAAGATGCAAAAACTATATTGTCAGTTGGCCGCAAATACATCGAGGAAAATGAAGAGCAATGCCAATTCACTGTGTCAGAAATTTTGGAAGACTTCAAAGGCTTTGTCCTATCCCATAAATCCCTGATGAAACAACTGAAAACAAAGTATGAAGACGACCTTATTATTACTAGCGGAAGGGATAAAAATAAGCCAACTGTAATATGCTTTCGAAATACAAGTTATAAAATTTTAACTCAGTCTTGTTATGACTCCAGGAATGTCGACGAAAAAGAAGAGCGACTTGGCATAGTGAAAGCTGCCGCTGCCATTATTCGCGAGAATATTAGGTCAGTGATTTATCCCCTTGATAGTTACCCCAAAGAAGACGAATTTTTGAAGGACGTTGAGAATAACATTCCAGAAACCCTTAAGGTACTTGTATTGTGGGGGAAAAATACCTTCCGCTCGGCCTGAACAAAAAAAAAAAACTGTGCTATTGCTCAAGCAATAATTAATGCTGCGAGGCCGCGGTCCTTTCTGTCCCCACTGCTCGTAGGACTTGGTGCAACGCTTCATCAGAAGTACAGATCAAGAGAACTCCTGGATGTGTTATCAGGTCTAGGGTTTTCTTGTTCATATTTCGAAGTTCAGCCTTTTCAAGCATCTGTCCTTCAAGAGCCACCACAGGTCGTTCTGGGAAATTCTTTTAGCCAATGAGTGCGTGAAAATGCTGATGTTAACATATACACGATTGACAGCTCCAACACATGGCATGCTATGGGTGAGCTCCAATTTATAACCCCACCCTCCCAGAGGCAAGAATTAAAAGATTGAAAGAGGTACCCAAAGCCAAAGAAACTGGGGAAATCGGAAACATACCTTGGTCACCTTTCAAAAAACCAAGCAGGATCGCCTTAAGCTAATTTGTATCTATGATGTAAACGTACGAAGCCCAATCGATGCAATAAAACCCTCAGCTATTTCTTCTCGTTTACGGTACGCTTTCGATTTTGACCAATTTGAAGATTTTGACTATTTATTTTTTTTCATTATATATTTCTCCTCCTAAATCGCTTTGTTCAATATTAACATAAACAATTCGAAATTGTAGCCATTCTTGTCTCGTACCATATTATAGTCGAGGTCGAGCGGTCGGGACAAAGAGATCTTTTGAAACGTCAACAACGGTAATTAGAGCATGATTACGATTACCTGCTCTAAACCCCTAAAGCTTACCCGCTTACCTCTACGAGTGCACGCCCAGGATAAGGTTTATGTGCACAGAACCAAAATCCCCTCTCAGTTGATGTATTTACATTCGCCCCGTTGTTGCTAGTTATTATTTGTCTGGTTTGCAGGCAAACAATAGGGATTGTGCAGGATCATGTAACGTCATGAATAGCAGCTAAACATTCTGTTTATTTGTAGAGTGAAATAATAATTTTTAAGGCACGAATCGATCCTGTTATAAACTCGACTTATATAGAAATATATAAACAGTCATTTGCGCAAACTGCAAATACGTAGTTCTGCTGGATAACGGAACGAAAAACCTGTAAAGGTGGCCCTAGCTCTATATCCAAGCCAAGAGAGGCAGTATTGTGGAGAAAAACTCCAGGGAAATCAAGTTTGGGGCTGGGCCGAATGCGAGCTCGTTCCTATTTTTGCCATATTCGCGAAAATCTTGCCGAAATTAAAGAAAAAGCTCGAGAAAATGAAGGTTTCTTGTCGATTGGGGGTAATAAAAGGGTGTATGATTATGTTCTGTTTGGATTTATGAACGTTATAAACAGATATTGCGTATACCGTTCTTAAATTAATTAAAGACTATAAAAGATAAGTATTTTTCCTTTCATCCTCAAATCCAGTTTCCCCTGACGTCTAAAATAAAATTGGGTTACTTAAGATCGCAAAAAAAATCCATTTACTCCTCCCAATCCCGCGTAATCTAATCTAGTAAAGCTACTAAGCTCGGAATAGGAATAACACTGATCCAAAAACGATTACAGATGCCAAAAATGAACATCCGCGCCCCCTCGATATGCTCTCTATGCCTTATCCCCTGGGATTTCGCCTATATAAGGGAGTGTATAGTAACTTTAGCTATGATCATACACCGGTTCGCTTATGTCGACCGTAAAATCTCGATCTTAGATTATCTCTATATATTTTTAGGGGCGCCGTGAAAGCTTGTTTGTGGGCCGTATCAATGTCAGGGCTTATTGAAAATCATATTTACCCCTTTTAAATTTAAAATTAATAAGCATTTTATATAGAAATTCGCTTCAAAAATGAGGGTTTCGAATACCGTTCCCTAACCGCACGCCTCGTATTTCACAATTATTATTAGAGCAACTCGAATCATCCACATAATAGGTAATTTCTTGCATTAATTACTCGATTAAATATTCACGGTGGCAATCATAACGCAGGGTTAAAACAACCCTTCCGACGGGGCCTATAGATTATACTTGCGCCCCCTAATAATAACTTCAAATTTGCGGGAGGCCGAAAGACGATTTTGACTGGAACACGTCTCTATGATCGCGGCGTTCTAAAATTAATTAGATTTCTATGTGACGTTCGAGGCTGCGAAATGCTTGCTATTTATTCAGGTAAATATTTATAATTAATTTGTGCATTAAAATACTCTGAAAGAGTTTTCCTTTAGCAGGGCATTGAAAAATCTTCAGTGACAACTGACACTTGCATCGCTTTCGATGAATAAGATTTATGATTAGCTGTCTTCTGTCTTCATTGCTTTTGTAAAGTAGACTTCTGTGACTTAACAACTTTTTGCCCATTGGGTTTGAATGCGGATTCTATGAATTTTCGAGAATATTTCTTCAGGGTAAAATTCCTCTAGACCATCTGTTTTTCTAATGAGTGTAACGGATTTATATGAAAATAGAGTGAAACTTGCTCTCTTTCATCAAGCCTTTTCCCTCCTCCTGAAGTTTACTTCCAAAGCATCCTTAAGTATTGTTTTGAATGTCTTCTACTTCTTCTTCTTCGTTAGCCCGTGTCCATCCATTGTCGGATATAGGCCTCTTCCAGGTTTTTCCATATCCCGCGATCTCTTGCTAATCTTATCCATTGTCCCCCTGGTACCGTTCTGACATCGTCTATTCATCTCTTTTTCGGTCGTCTCACATTTCTTATTATTCCTCTTGATTTCCAGAGTGCCGTTTTCTGGGTCCTGTCTCGCCACATGTCCAATCCATTGTCACTTCTGACTTGCTACCCTTTTGACAACATCCGTCACTTTGGTTCTATCACGTATCTGTTCATTTCGTATTTTATCCCTTAAGGGCCATATTCTCCGTAGTTCATAAAGCCTGGCTTAGTAGAAAAGCTCGGCTTTGTCACACAAAAAGCCTATCGTTTCCACTAAGCCAAGCTTTATGAACTACGGAGAATATGGCCCTTAGGTGATTTCCAGCATTATTCTCTCCATGGCTATCTGTGCGACACTCAGTTGCTCAGCTGCTCTTCGAGTTATTGCCATAGTTTCTAAGCCGTAGGTGAGAACCGGCAGAATACAGCTGTCGTAGGCTTATCTCTTTAGTTTCATGGGCACCTTTTTATCTTTAAAAATTAAATTCATGTTTCCGAATGCCACCCATGCCAAATGGATCCTGCGTTTGATTTCAGCCGTTTGGTTTTCTTTGCCTAGCTCAATTTTATGTCCTAAGTATATGTAATATAGGTACTACATTTTCTATGGTAACGTTGTCTATGGTGATGTTACATTGATTTTTGCTCATTATTTTGGTCTTGTTTGGGTTCATTTTTTCCTTGGATTGTTCCTTTAGCTCATTTACCATGTTGTTCAGTTCTTGAATGTTGGTGTTTATCAAGACTATATCATCTGAGATATCATCAAGAAATTTGAACTTCAAATCAAAATCAAAATTTAGAGCCTTTGCAAGTCCGAAAAAATCGGAAAAAATACAGTTGAGCTTAATTTTGACTCCTCTTTCCAATAAGTAAATAAAAAAAATCATGCAAAAAACCTCAAACTTTAGACACTTTCTGCATAGGAATCGCATAGATGTTCCTTCAATTGCACTAGGCGAATACTGTTCCCACATATAGCTCTTCGGAATTTTGAGTCGGAAATAATAAAGAGATAATTAAAAAAGTCTAACAGACGTGTAGCTGAGAGAAAACACTATCGAGTGATGTTATTATTAAACATGTAAGTGGAAAATATGTTTAAGTTTTTCACTATATAAGACAAAATCAAGGACACCGATATGTAAAATCAAAACAAAAACTGTACGGTACGACTGGTACTAACTGATAAGCGTCTTGCGGTACGGGCCTACTATACAAACAATTTAGCCGTATAAAATTAAATGGATAGCGTTACAAATAAACAAATTTTCGAGCTGCTTCAACAGACCAGCAACGATGTCCAAGACATAAAACAGGACGTGACAAATTTTAAGGAAGAGGTTGAGATATTGAAGCACAGGGTAGAAGCTGTAGAATCTGAAAACGCAAACTTAAAGAAACAACTTTCATTCCATGAGGAACTAATTAGAAAGAAAAACATCTTAGCCTTTAAAATAGTAGAAGCAGAAAATGAAGTATTACAAGACGTTGTATTAGATCTTCTCAACAACAAACTGGAAATAAACGCAACTTTGAATGACTTGGACAATTTCTATCGAATCTGCGAAAATAAAAAAACTAATAAAGCTAGGCCAATCCTAATAAAATTTACTAGGGAAGTGACTGTTAGAGAAATCTTCAAAAATGTAACAAAACTGAGAGGCACTGGAATCAGTTTGGCTAAAGATCTACTACCAGAAAAAAGAGCAGAAAGTAAAACCTTATAGGAGTATATGAAAATTGCAAAACAAAAACAATTCTCTGCCAAAATAATTAAAAATAAACTTTGCGTGAACAACGAGGAATACACTGCCGAGAACTTAAGGACAATAGACAAAATAATGTTCCTGGAGCCTATCGTGGACAAACACACACTTTTCCTGAATACAAGTGCACCACCAACCCCTACTATTACACATAGGGACTCCGAGAGTTCAGAAGAGGAAATATTTGACCTAGAGGTAGAAAATCAAGAAGTACAAACAGAAAAAGTGGAGGAGATAAAAAAGAAGGATCCAAAGAAAGAAGAAAAAAAACAGAATGAAAAGGTGAAAAAAATTATACCCAAAACCGTTAAAAATCACCTTCCCATAACACAAACGCCAAAGGTAAGAACTACCAGGTCAACAAAGTCGCAGTCAACAGTTGCCTAAGAAGCCTGCTTCAAAAAATAGTCTTTAGTTTAGCACTCCTTTTTAAATTTATATAAAGGTCAATTTTTTGAATAATATTTGTTATAAAAAGCAAAAATTTAATTCTTAGAATAGATATAACAGAAAAATTTAAAAAAATTAAAAAAAAAAAAAAAAATTAACCCTTACATTCAAAATTTTGAAGTGCACAGTATCAAAACAGAAATCGCCAAATCAGCAAATGAATGTCGAAATATTTTCTACAACCTAAAAAATCTCGACTTTAAAGTCTTTCATTCAAACATATGCAGCTTAAATAAACATTTGGATGAACTTTTATTGCAGATGAGTACTTCTATTATTCCATTCGACTGTATTGTTCTAACAGAAACTCGCATGATTGATGATGTAACACTTCTTAATATTGATGGGTATGACTTAATTTACAACAATGGAACAGTAAACCAAAATGATGGAACTGTTATCTATGTAAAGAGCTGTTATTCTTATAGTTTTCGTATAGTGCAAATCGGTGAAATAGATGCAATTGAGCTTTTAGTAAAACATCAAAATAAATCAGTTTTAATCACCGCTTTGTACAGGCTACCGTCAACCAATGTAGAGATCTTTCAACAAGCATTACACGAGTATTTTGAAAATTGCTCGAAGACTCCAGATCTTCATATATTCGTGGGTGACATAAATGTTGATATTCTTTCAAACACTGAAATTAGCTTAAATTATCAAAATATTATGCAGGAAGCAAAGGATAACGCACATCTAACATGGGATTTTTGGGCTCTATGGATTTTGCCCATTTTTTGATATGTTGTAGAGGAACAACCTTTAAATGGGACGAAATCTTGTAGCTATTACGGTCTTTAAGATATGAGCGTTGAAAGATGAACTTTTTTGCAACTTTTTGTGTGGAGAGTATACGAAAAACTGGTGTTTATCATTCAAAATTTTGAAAGGTCGACATATTTTACGTCACTAACAAATTTCAAAATAGCCTAATGCTAGACCGCACTGACGCCAACATTGAGCCCAGTGCCCTTAACCTAAGTTGACATTGATTTTTAAGTGACGTAAAATATGTGAACCTGTCAATATTTTGACTGATAAACACCAGTAGCATCAGTATCTCGTATACTCTCCACACAAAAAGTCGCAAAAAAATTCATCTTCCAACGCTCATATCTCAAAGACCGTAATACCAACAAGACTTCGTCCCATTTAAAGGTTGTTCAGAATTAAAACCTCTACAACATATCAAAAAATGGGCAAAATCCATAGAGCCCAAAAATCCCATGCTAGGTGTGCGTTATCCTTTCATTTCTACTATCAATACTATCACCAGACCTTCATCAAAGACGTGCTTGGATCACATTTTCTACAAAACGAAAAACGTATCACATAAAATAAAATCAATTGTCTTGCATAATCCCATATCCGACCACTACCCAACCCTATTTCAACTTGTTTTTGAATCGGAAAAACTTGATCCACCTAGATGCAAAACACACTCGGTTTTAAACATAAATAAGTTAAAATCGGACCTCCAGGGCGAAAGTTGGCAGCATTTATATCAGCTAAAAGATGCTGATAAGGCTGCGGATATTTTTGTAAATACGGTTAAACGTCATATTCAAAACAACACAAAACTCCACACAATACAGCCGCATAAAATTAAAAGAGCTCCTTGGATAACCCAAGGATTGCTTCGCTCAATTCAGAATAAACATAATCTTTACAACTTGTCCAAGACTAATCCGACACAACAAAACATAAATAGATATAAAAATCACAGAAATATTCTAAATCACCTAATAAAAAAATCGAAAAAGCTTTATTTTAAGAAAAAAATTAACTCAAACAAAGGTAACTCTAAAAAGATATGGGAATGTGTCAAAGAAATCAGCCAACAAAAATCAAAAAAAGTAATAGAGGAAATTAAATCTAATACAGAAACCCGAACAACAAATAGTCAAGAAATCTCCAACTTTTTCTCAAATTTTTTTACAAATATAGGCAAAGACTTGGCAGAAAAAATAGATCCTTGTCATGAAATTTTGGTAAACACTCCCAAATGAAATTGCGGATCCGGTAGTGTTTCTTTTTGACAACTGCTTTAAACAAGGAGTTTTTCCTTCAGGTTTTAAGGAGTCTGTGATAAAACCAATATTTAAAAACGGGGATAAAAGGGATATCAATAACTACAGACCTATTTCTCTAATAACCAGCTTAGCAAAACTGCTAGAAAGAATATTAAGACAACGTTTTGATAGTTTTCTTAAAAAATACAAAGTTTTATCAGAAAAACAATACGGTTTTAGGGAAAATAAGTCCACAGAAGATGCCCTGTTAGAACTAACAACAAATATTTATAAAGCAGTAGATAACAAAAAACCGGTCATTGCAGTCTTCATCGATTTAAAAAAAGCCTTTGATACCGTTAACCATTCTGAAATGCTAAGGGTGGCTTACGACTGTGGCTTTAGAGGCGTTCCGCACAAACTAATTAAAAGACTATTTCACAAATCGCACTCAAGCAGTTCAAATTGGTGATAAATATACTTAGTCAAAAATCGAAAATCGGGTGCGGTTTGCCACAGGGCACGGTTTTGGGCCCTCTTTTCTTCAATTTATACTTGAACAGTCTTTTTAACCTTGAAATTGATGGAGATATAATATGTTTTGCCGATGATACCGTTATTGTATTTCAGGATAGTGACTGGACCGCTTTGAAATCGAAAGTTGAATCTGAGCTAAGCAAAATCTTTCATTTTTTTAAAAGTAAATTTTTAACGGTCAATTCTTCAAAGACCAATTTTGTGTTATTGAAGTTATCGAAGCTTCCTCAGTATACCAGCATCTCGCTATAACCACTTCTTGTGTATGCGAAGATGTGATTATTGGGAGAGTTTCGCATGTTAAATATCTTGGTATATATGTGGACCAGCTTTTAAAGTGGGATAAGCACGCAGACTACATAACAAAAAAAATACGATCCTTATTGGGTAAATTCCGAAAACTAAAGGAAATCCTAGATGTAAGTCACTTGAAAACTGTCTACTTTGCTCTGGTGCAGAGCCACATTACATATGGAATTGTTGCTTGGGGTGGAGTCACGAATAACTACCTGGATAAGTTAGATAAGGCTCAGAAATGGGTCTTGAAAATAATTTTTGGAAAAAAATATCTTTACCCAACTGAACTTTTGTATGAGGAATCTGGAGTCTTGGATGCTCGACAACTTTACTGTCATACCATAATAACAAAGCAGTTTTCCGTGTACAAGAGCGAAAGTAAAGTAGAACACAAATATTTAACTAGGCAAAATCAATACTTAACATTTAAAATCCCCAAAATAGACTTGACACACACCCAAAGAAGTTTTTACTTCTTAGGTCCAAGAACTTTCAACAAAATCCCCCCCAATTTAAAAACAATAACGTCACTTAAACTATTTCGATATAAAGTACGGGAATGGATTATCCAAAGACCTAGAAACGAAACTCATGCATTGGTTGACTTATGGCTGTTTCCACCGACAATTTTAAAGGAGGCTTAACGATAAGTATAACTTAAAATGACATGTCTACATGTAAAAATGTCACTTTAAGGAATACTTATCGTTAAGCCTCCCTTAAAATTGTCGGTGGAAACGGCCATTAAAGAACAACCCTAGGATTGTGTAATATTTTAGTCGCTTTGGTGGAAAAAATAATTTTTGTTGTTCCCACAATTAATCTAGATTTAATTGAAGAATTGTTAAATAACTGAACAGTTAACCAAAAATAATGTTCTGTAAACTAAAAATCTAAGCATATTGCCGCACAAGCTTTATTTAAATAAACTTTAGCCGGCATTTTAATTTATTCATTTTTTATTAAGTAGAAAAAAAATAAAATAAAATAAAATAAAATTGTAGAATAGTATTTATTGAATAAATTATTCTTATTCTTATTCTTATAGCTCTTTCTCCCTTCAGTAGCAGCTCCTTTATTTCAGATGATATATGGTCATCACACTCAATGCAATTTCTTTCGTGTCATCCATCACATAAAAATATCTTTAAACCTGTACTTTTTTTCTTTTCACACACGTCACATAGTCACATTCCATCTTCAAATCCAAAAATGGCAAAAGTAAGTTTTTTCAGGAATATTCAGTAACAAATTTTGGCTATCCAATCCAACATTCAATCAACGGTTTTGTGTTCCTTAAAAAATAACGCACACCTAACATATTTTTCGTCACTAACAAATGAATGTAAACATCGACTAAGGCCGGGACCACACTGGGACCAATGTTGGTACTAGCGCGGTCCCGGCCTAAGCGTATGTTAACATTTGTTAGGGCGGGTATTATAAAACTTTTTTGAGAGTTAACTTAAAGTTAACTCCTGGAATTACATGTAATTCAAAAAGTTAACTTCAAGTTAACTATCAAAAGCAGTTTTATAATACCCGCCCTTAGTGGCGTAAAATATGTGAACCTGTCAATATTTTGACTGATGAACACCAGCATTTCGTATACTCTCTAGACAAAAAGTCGCAAAAAAGTTCATCTTTCAATACTCATATCTCGAAGACCGTAATACCTACATGATTTCGTCCCATTTAGAGGTTGTTGGCAAAATTCATAAAGCCCAAAAATCCCATGTAAGGTGTGCGTTATCCTTTTGGAATTTTATTATTGACATCCAATGAACAGTTGTGCTGTTTATCAAAAAAAAAAAAAAACACAAGTAAGAGAACAAAGAATGGAATGTCTATTGTACTGCTATTGTGATATTGTCTATTTATTGATTCAAAACCACTGCCAAACGAACAATTTCTTCGCCAAAATAATTACAGAATTGGGCAGAGGGCTCCAAACCACACACTATGATACAAATCTTACAATTTTCCGATAAGAAAAACCGGCACGATTTTACATTAAGAAAGAGCACTAAATAAAACAAGCTATCGTTGTCGCCGACGAGATGCTAAGTGAAGATATTCTTAATAAGGGTAGAGTATCTCGAATCGATTCTTGCGTCCTCCATTGCCGCTAGAAAAGACCAGGTTTCAACGCTGTCAAAGGCTTTCTGGTAGTCCACAAACTCCAGATGTAGGGGTATGTTATATTCCGTTGTTTTCTCGATTGAGTTTAAACTCATAAGGTGTCAGCATTGGCTTTCAATGTACCTAGGTCTTGTTTATCACGGTTTTCCCAAAACTCTTCTTCACTCAATCTCATCAGTGATCTATTTTCTTTCGAAGTTGACTCCCATGGGGTATTTGCTGTTTCATGATTGAGTCTGAACTCAGCTCTGGTTTCGTCTATTTGGAGTGGGTTTTGATTTGACCACACCTGTCACCGTATATAATTTGTTCTCTTTCCATGAGTAGCTTCTTTTCTTCGTTCTGAGTTCACTTACATTGATGAGTCGGGATGAGCCAACTTTGTTTTTTTTTTCAGTCAAATTTTTTCTTCCATGAGTGAGTTCAAATAACTTTCATATTGATTTGTTCTTTCATGCATGAGACTCGTTATTGTCTTGATGAGTCAGTGATGATTCCTTCCTTTTTTTAACCCCAATCCAAAGTACGCTAATGACTCGTTCCAACCGCATTACAACCGGAAAATTTGCCTTAATTGCACTGTCAAGAACAAAAAAGGCATTAACCTATAAACAAACACACACACCACTTGTAGTTTTGACAGGTGCGTTAAGAGTTAATAAACGGGAAGTTTTTATTGGTTCGGCTCCGTGAGGGCTTTCGTGAAATGTTGATGAGCAACTTGGGGAAAATTAGGTGAATTTCCTACTTCGATTTATATTGTCGAACGAGTATATAAAAGAGGAAAAGTTTTATTTATTTATTTCCCGTCTGTGTACTACTTACACCAATTATACGTCTTGTTTAAATACAATACGCACTAATTAATTACCCTGCCGATGTTTGACACTGTGTTGTTTTTTTTAAGAAGTTGATTAATACGTTTTGCGTTTTGGAACGTGGCAATTACTGTTTTATTTGTTTTTGTATGTAATTGATAGCCTATAAGTATAAGGGTTGATGTTTTTATTCTTTCTTCTATTTATTTAACCATTATTTCCATATGCACAGTACCTTAAAGCCAAGTTTTTCTAAACTTGACTGTACATGTCCGTTCGGCTTTTAAAAGCTTAACATTTGGAGCTTTCGGTAAAAGAAAAGCGCTTTTTAAAGAGGATTTTAAAATGTTGGATTCAAACCCCTCCCTTTCAAACTTTAGAGAGAAATAAATTTCATACACAAGAAAAAAATTGTCCATTTGTATCAGTTTTACTACTCCGGTAACGAAATTTCACCCTCCCGCAAATGTCGCGTGGAAAGAGAGTATCATAATGCATTCCCTTCTCGTTCGAACTTCATTGAAAACAGATTAACGTTGAACACAAGGGGCGGAGGGCGGTAATTTGATAATGGATCCACCCTAGTGCCCCCTGGGGGGAGTGGGGGCACGGACATAACTCTCCGGGGATGAGGGTTTTGCCCTTTGATTTACACTAATTTTAAACATAACATCTGATCTAACCTTATTAAAAATTAATCAGGATTCGGGGGGTTGAGACTGAAACCCTTTTTTATTTTTTTAGTGTCGGTATGGTGTTTTTAGATACAGGCAAGCCAAGAAAATATCTATGAAAACATAAAAGTCGAAATTTTTAATTTCCTATCAATGGAATATAACTGGATTTGACTTAGAAGAAAACCAACTAGAAAGATTCAATTTCCAAAAGCAGCATACAAATGGAAATTATAGAAAATGAGAAGGAGGATTTCAGGAGAATTCTGGGAAGCTTGAGGACTATTGGAATAAATAAAGGAAGGAGGAAAAAATAACCAATTCCTAAAAGTTGATCATTCTAGACGAACTTCACTGTGTCTCCTAAAGACCCTCCATTATTTGCTTAAAGTCTCCGTACACGAAATTATGGTAAATGCATAAATCAGCCCCATTTTTTCCTCTATTGGGTGTTTGCCCCGAAGAGGGAGACACCTGCGCTTCCGGTCAGGAAGTTGGGCCCCGGAAAGTCCGTGCGGATCCTTTATTGCAGAAAAAAGACGCTGACCGACGAACGGAGGCCGGAAGAAGATCAATAAGATTATGATTTTATTTTCGGTAAATTGTGGTTCATCCTCGTGAAACCTTAATAACTTGATTAATTGCCTTCTTTGAGTGCGTCGGCCTTTTTAATTTGATTTTTTATTGATTTTATTTTCCCCCAATTGCATGCTTTGATATGATTTGAACATTTTTTTTTCTATATATAAGTACACCGTAACATTTAAAGCCCATATGGCTCGCCTGATGGCTGCCTACAAAGTAAAAGGTTGGATTCGTGGAAATATAGCCGCTATCACGCGATTTTCAATTTTTATATGTCAACTGTGATTATTGGAAGAAAAAAATAAGGACTTGGAAAATATCTGGGTTTATCACATCAAAGATGTTATTTGAATTATTGTGTATCTTGACATAATACTATAAAAGTTTCACAACACACGAGTGTACGGTGGTCTGTTTTTTTTTTTGAGAATTGGATGATAATTATTATTAATATTTGTAGTAAAGATGAAAGGTTTTTGAAAATCATTGATTCCTCTCCGAAATAAAACATTAGACACTATTCTCGTTTATGCATATTCGCATAGATTTAGTAATTTTGTGGTCACTTCGTTGAAAACAAAAACGACCAACCCTTCCGGCTCGGTGCAGGATGAAATTAATCTACCGGTAAAACTGTGTAGAGCCCGAAACCTTGACTAACATAATAAATTTCCTGCTGACAAGCTGCAAAGCGGGACAGAGAGTAATTTACGATGATAATCAGCCAACTGGACGATGATTAACTGTATGAATAGCAGATTCGGTACGAAATTGCTTATTTGCATTCAGCGGGAATAATTCCTGTTGGCCCGAGCCTGCTGCAAATAAATCCCGGTCGGACGGACAACGAACGAACGGTCGGTCGGACCATAACCGAAGCAGGAAATGCTACGAGCCGCTTACCTGCGGATTTCAGTTTTACACGTCATAAATTTGATCCTGCGACGCTAGGCTACGCGAAATTAGTTGAGTGAATTTAGTTGGAGGGTGATTACGACGTTTTACCGGAGAAGTTTTAATAGAATTTTAATATTGTTGCATATAAACGACTTAATGTTGAGCCTTAGAAGTCATCATCAATTCCACCTAATCGAATAAGAGATGTTCTGGAAAATTATCTGATTTAAGTTTTCCTACAGGGTACCAGGTGCCAAAATGCGCTTGGCCTAAAAGGCAGAAATTTTAATTGATGTTATAATTTTAAGCCTTATCTTGACATCTACTGACTACGTCAATCGAATTTTTTAGGACCTTGAGGTATGGCTAAAGACTCAGAAACTTATTCCGCTTCTGCTTCACTAGTTTTAACTTCATTATCAAAATCGGATTGCGGATCTGCAGTTTCATCTTCAGTTGCTGTATCATCTATCACTAAGCCAGCTCCTTGCCATCTGCACAATCTTCAGTATCAGTTTCAGCAATAGTATCCAAACCTTCTGCAATATCTTTTTTTTTTTTTTTTAAATAAGATTTTCTATACCTAAAGATATCCTTATGTTATTAACTTCTAGTTTAGCTTTTTCATAGTTTTGACAAAGCTTAAATTTGGGCCTTAAAATTGATAAGGCTTATTTGAAAATGTGTTCTAAAAACGGAGGAAATGCTTCTTTCCAAGTTTCCTTTTTGTGCCAATAATACATCTGTAGAAACACTAAATAATAGTCCAATTTGTTTTTGCTGCTGCCACTGCTGAAATATGTTCTCCATGTTTCAAGTAATACACATGCCAGGCGAATTTTGAATAGATGATTTTGACGGTCTAACATTGATGATTCATTAGGATCTATTGAAACTCCATAAGAAATTCAGGAGTATAGAGCCTTAAACACATTAGCGCTTTCAACCATTCTGTAATTGTACAATTCCCCTAAATATTTAATTTGTGCCATTCTTCTTTGATTGAATTTTGGTGAGTTAACTTCCATGCCTAATCTGATGTTTTCAAAAACACCATCAACAACTTTGGTACCGATTTCTTCTTGGTAACCTACAAGGCCTGATAGAAGACTAGCTAGGCATCTTATATTGAAATATTTCATATTGTGTGCACCTGTAAGGCATTTTGTAGTATAAATAGAAATATCTTTATTAGTCCAATCAAGCTTGCTTATTAAACACATTATTTTGTCTGTGTTGTTCTTTTGCAGTTCTTGATATGAGAGTTTGCGTATAAACTGGTGCATTATTGGACGTTCTTTTTGGGCCACTGTAACCAATTCTGGAGGATTAACGTAATAGTAAGCATTTTTTATTTGAGTTACATATCTGGAATCTAAAGTCATTACAGTTTTTTCCCTCATCATCTGCTCTAAATATAGACTTTGGTTCTTTGATACAAATCAGCATTGCAATACAAAAACCGTCCACAAACTTGCAATAAGTTACTAGCCATTTCGATATTATGACAGGAGAAATCATGCAGCAACACTCACAACTTTAACTTTGGATTCAATATTAATTTGATCTTTTTTCTTCACATGATATTTGAAATCTAGTCTTAGCAGTTGACACAGTACATTGCCAACTTCAGGGCTGGTTGCAGTATGCAACGAAACGTGCATTAAACAGCAATAGGTCCAGTCTCGTTCTGTTGACGCTGAAAAGACTTTTGACAAGCTTTCTGCGATTATGTTTGATGTTTAAAGTAACAAGGAAGTCTATGGCAGCATTATCAATCATTTCTCTGTTGACACGGGCGTGTAAATTGGTTAAAAATGCTTTTCAAACAATTTTATTACTGGCATTTGTTGATGTTTAGTCTTCGACGGAGTCTAGAACAGGGACCTATTCACTTTTACTATGCTCTTTAGTATCTTCTGTGATCAATTCAGAATCGAATACTTCTGTAACAGTTTCTGCAGGAGGTTGTGGTTGGGTTTTGAGGTAAGATGTTGGCAGGAATGCTGTTCGCTCTGGTAAGCCGTAGTGAAACTTTTCAGTTTCAACGTCACACCAGATATTTTTTAGGCTTGAATTTTCATCAAAATCAGCACCCGATCCTGTAACAATAATATTTTCTTCTGCTTTAGGTAAGGCTTGAACTTTCAATATTGGCACGTCTTTGTCAAGGATTTCAACATAGTTTTGGGTATTTGTTAGAAGTTTCTCATGTTGCTCTACGCTAATATTTCTCTATTCAAATTGAATCTCATCCTTCCATTCTCCGAAATCAGCCAAGATTCCTCTCTTCAAATAACGCTACTTTTGTAAAAGATTATTCCACCTGAATGGAGGCCTCATTTAGTGTACTGACTAGATCAACATTTATTTTTAAGCCCTATTTCCAAACCTACTGACTTCGCTAACATTCCTCTATCATAATTGCGCATGTTCTATAGGCAAAAACCATCACCGATCCCACCTGACCAAAAAATATACTTAAAAGAGACAAAAGAGTGAAAAGGTCCCCCTCCGTGCAACGTAACTTTAATGGTATTTTTTAAAGGCTTATAATCCATACAAATACACATTAAGGCAAGTCTCCACGGACGCAGCGTGTATGTATAGCGACTACCATTAAAGAGCCCCTGGCAAATTTGCTTTCATAACGCGCGACTTTGATCCCTCCGTATTGTTCAATTTTCGACGACGGAAGAAATCGCTTGACGGGAACAGTGACGTAGAGGAAAAATTCAAAATTTTTTTGCTGTGAGAAGAGCTACTGATAATATTTTTCGTGATTTCTTTACATTTTCAAATTTTCACCACTGTATTGTTTACCCTTAATCTTGGATGACTGTCAACTGTAGACTATAGACTGTCTCTCTACTTGATTGTAATTTGCTTAAATAATTTCATTTCCTCTATTCGCGTGATTCCGATAAGTTGACCCAAATTCTTCTCCCGCTATTTCTAAGAAATTTTATCATTTGTTCAATAGGCGATATCGCAATTTCCTTGATTATTGGGGCCAACATAAAAGTGAGGCCGCATCTATCAAAGGATGCCATGCCAAAACTCGTGACGGCCAAAACAATGTTAGATGAATCTGTCACATGGTCCCGACGATTTAATTACTTTGCTTTTAATGTCTTTCCGGTGCCTGATTTATGGGTTCAGTTTCAAGTTCAGGAAACTCGTGATGTCACAATATGCTTATAATTTAAAAGTAAGGAATCTTTTTTTTGGGAGATTTTATGACGTTTGGCCTTCTCGTTGGCTCCTAGCACTCCCTGTTCCGGATTCTTTTGACTCAACTATATGACCAACTCCTCAAAATGTTAACATATGATTTGCAATGTTGTCATGTTTTCGATGCTAGATAAACATGATATGCAAATTAAATATAGCTTTGATTCAAATTAATTACTAGGTTTATCAAAACCCAGAGATAAATACTATATAAACTGACGAGAATGGAATCTCAGTGTAAATTTTGTTGTCAACAAAATTGAGCCAAGCCAGCGCCATCTACCACATCGGAAAATCACTATTTACTGGTTTTGCATCGATGCTACAGACACCTACTTTACATAGGACTTTTTATGATAGATGGCGCCCTGTTCGCATTACTGTCGGTCTGTTCAAATTCGTTTATTCTAGACTTTGGGGCATTAATGTTTGCTTAAATTAATTGATAATTTGTTAATTAGATCAAAAGACAGTTTCTTTATCGATGGTTAAGGGATCCTTAACATATTTATTCAAAGTTCTGATTGATGTTTATTTGAACCTGTCATTTATCTAGTCAACAAAGATAAAAATAGACCTTCCAATCTATGAACTTTGAAGTTCTTCTTGAAACACACAAAACAACTTTGAAATCACTTAAGAACACTTGACAACACAAAGAAAAATGAAATGCAAGACCGGCGAACAAAAAACATTATGAATTATTAGTTATGATCAAATGAATATTTTGGCATATTGTCATATGTTGACATGTCAGTTATCGACATCGGACGTGTTCTTAATGTGCTGGTATTTTCCAATTTTGACAATTCTGTGGTTGTTAGCGACATCTAGAAAAACGGAAAAGAGCTATTATGTGGTTTATAACTGGCAATGATAGATCGCAGGGCCTGTCAAAACCACAGATTACCTGACAAAACGCGTACTTGACATTCAATGTCATACAACAGAGTAGTCACCTTCATAGAAAGGACCAATGACGAAAGGACAATCAATACATATACAGGGTGTACCATTTGAAATGAAACAGGCTGAATATGATGCCACGTTTATTTTTTAATAATTCGCACGTACTCGTAATTTTATTTTCAAATGTTTTCTGCAACTATTTTTAGCACTGCCACTTTAACCCTCTAGGCGGGGTGGAACCAACCCTCACTATTTCAAATGGAACAAGGGTTCGAGTGATACCTCTTTTAAAAAAGCGTTCAATTCTCTTTCATTTGATGTTCATTAGAAAGAAAATTAAATGCTCTTTTGAAACCAGGTATCACGACCCCTTGTTCCATTTGGAATGGTAAGGGCTGGTCCCGCCCCCCTAAAGGGTTAAGTAAGTGCTGAAAATGGTTCAAACACTCTCACAATCAAATACGTGTACGATCGATTAAAAAAAAAAAAATTGAAACAGGCATAATACCTATCTGATGTCAGATAGGTATTATGCCTGTTTCATTTTAAATGGTATACCCTGTATAATAATAATAACCTATTCATGACAAATGTTCCCTATAATAGTTATTCACATTAGAAGTGCGTTTATTAATATGATTAGAATAACGAGTGTAAAAGATTAGAACGACGAGGTCGTAGACCGAGTCGTTCTAATTACACGATTTTTGTAGTCATGTTTAAACTAAACGCCCATGTGATGTACAACGTTTTATCTACAAAGCAAATAATAAGAATGTTTTTCAATCATTGTCGTTTATTAGTCGTTGTCTACCTTCATTTTACCTTTACAGGTTTAAGTTTGACATTTGTCAAATTACCAAAAATACTTCTGTTATAGATTCATTCATAAACTAGTCCATAACACCACTAGTTGTGTTATGAGTCTAATGACATAATTGAAATACCAGAAAAATGGTTATGTAAAAACGTCATAACCAAACGCTTATAGATAGAAAGTATTTCGAAGCTCCTTATTGATTGAACTAGGTGTGCTCCTAGAAAACAATGTAGAAAACGAATAAATTCAATTTTACTCCGACACTGGTATTGTGAACTTTCAGCATCAGGTTGAAGGGGTAGTGAATGGAGCGTAACTCTCGGAATGTAAAGATAAGTGACCCTTTTAAAAGTATTCATGCGTACGATATACATATGGTTGTACAAACAGACGGAAACTTCAGAAGTTATTATTGTAACTGTACATGTGTAGCAGAGTCTTGGTTGCACGAGTTTTCCCGCATCCCTTCTGTCACCCGGCAAAGCGATACCGTGGGGAGGGCCCTTTTATATGAACAAATTATATACAAATATGAACTCTGGGCTGATTACGACTGCCGGAGTTACATGAATAGAGTCTCTATTGTGTTTTTCTTTACGCTCCGTTTGATTTCTAAGCGAAATTTTTCCCTTTTATGATGTGTTTTGACCGGGCAAGTCTGTTTGCACTTTACGAGTTTTATTTTACAAACTTCCACAGCGAAAACTTTGCTATATTTTTCTTCGAACATCAATAAGTAATAATAATAAGAATATTTATTGAAAACATTGAGGCGTCGATGAAGGAGGACTACGTACTTGAATGTTTAGACAATTCAAAGAATCGTAAAAAAAACATTGTTATCAAATAATGATAATTATATCTGACGTAATCATAATCAAGCGGCTAAAACCAATGGACAAGACCGTGAAGTTTAACCGGCCCGTTTAGGCGTTCATCAAGTATGTAAGCCGATTTAGATTATTCAGCAGTTCGACCCTCCCGTCAGCACACTTGACTGGCACACAAATCTTACCTCTCTCCGGATCTGTCTGGGAAACAAATGAAGCTCCGGAAAAGGTAAGTCGTTGTTTTTTTCTTTTCCAGGAGTTTCGAAATTGAAAACTTCAATCGAAGGCCGAGTGAAATTATTTAACGATTAGCGGATTGTTTTTGTGTGAAGTTTTTGGTTGCATACAATCAAAATACAATTGATGGGAATATAAAGTTGGTATATATCTGATATAGATATAGCAAAGGCCAATGAGAGAACCAAGAAAGAAAGAGAGATTTTCTTCAATCGTAGCTATTTGAATAAATCTATCAGTTAAACCAGCTGACTATAAAGTTAAATGCAGTGCAGTTAGTTGGCAGTCTGATGCACCAAGTTGAATCAGAACGTTTCAGATTTAAATTAAAGAGCGATGCAAGCGGTAATCGTTAAAAACCAAGTGTCGTCGATTGCAGATGAAAAAACCAGAGCCGAACAAAAACTTGAAGTCGCCAATCCTGCTCTGGAAGAAGCAGAAGCTGCTTGGAACATCATCAAACCCGCCCATAATAGTTACTGTTTGTACGTAAACTAGGTCGCCCACCGAATCTTATAATGAGCATGATGGATTGCGTTTTCCAAAAAAAAAACTACTCTAAGTGATTGTAGTTGCCGTAGCTCCATGTCCAAAACTTTCATAGGCGGAATCCTTGAAAATGATGGCTTCCACATTTACAGTCCAGCTTCAAAATTACCCTAAGGACATCCTAAACAACGAAACGGTTGAACTACTGACGCTCTATTTTGAAATGGAAGACTACCACATGTACACAGCCAAAAGAGTTTGTGGAAGTTTGTTGTCTTGGACCAAAGCGATGGCCTTTTTCCACAGCGATTTTTATCCTACTGCGGGCCTTACAATCAAGAATTCCGCGAAGGCTTGGCAAATACTTGGATGGTAATATCATTATCAAGATACACACCTTAAACTGTCAACTTGAACATTACCAATATGCTAATTGAAAGTTCCACAGTATCCGAATGAACCTTATCGGCTGTTTTATATTTAGAAACTTTTAAAATATCATTTCTATGGTTAGTTATATGCTCTGTATAGTAATAAAGATCACTGATATATGATCAAAAACGATATAAGACTGACATATAAATTACAGACTACAATTTACTACAAAGATTTCTATTTTTTATTTTCCCCTTTACTATTATTTTTCCCCTTTTCTTCCCTTGCAGGTATATCAATTTCTTTAGTTTTTGGTAACTTTCGTGATGTTATTCTTTTTCGGTGGTACTCTTTGGTTTACGTTGCCACTGGTAGAACCTGATCTGGTAGTTCTGCTGGTTGGAGTTGACTGAAGATGACTAGCTACGTGATTTTTAATTGGCTTCACTTTTTTCTTTTCTTCTGATACTTCTTTGACCTCCTCGACCTTTTTCTCTTCTTTTTCTGGCGAATCGAATGCAGAATTTTCAATTGAGCTATCCAAACCAACTTTCTCTACTGTAGGTGTAGCTGGGGCACTTGTGTTAGGGAAAAGTGACTCTATATCTACAAGTGGCTCCAAGAATGCTTCTTCGTTCATGTTTCTTAAAGTCTCCACTGTATACTCATCCTTTCCTACAATGAGCTTTGATTTGGAAATTTTCGCTGGAAATTGTTTAGCCTTTGCAATTTTGAAAAAGTTATAGAGGACCTTGTTTTCGGCTCTTTTTTCTTCTGATAGATCTTTCGAGATGCTTATTCCGCTTCCTTTCAGATTTTTAACGTTTCTGAATATTTCTCCAACAGATATTTCCCTTACAAATTTGACCATAATTGGCCTTTTTTCTCCATTTTTCCGTTGACCAATTCTATAGAAAACATCCAAGTCCAGGTTGTTGATTTGAACGAGAAGTTTATTGTTCAGGAAGTCAAGTAAAGTTTCTTCCAACGATCTAGTATCAGTTTCTGGAATTCCAAAAATTAAAATGTTTTTCCTTTTCAGCAAAATTTCCTGAGACGAAAATTTTTGTTTTAATTCATAATTTTCCGTTTCCAAAATTTCTACTTGCTGTTTTAAATTGTCGATTTCCCTTTTGTATTCTGCAACATCTTCTTTTATAACTGTCACATCATTACTCGTTTGTTGTAATAACTTGAATATTTGTTCATTTGTTATTTTGCCTTCTCCAGCCATTTACTTTAAAAACTATTTGTTTTCCGGTCGAAACGCTATATCAAATGCCTACTGTTGGTAAACTCTTATCGGCAAAGTACTGGTCGTACTTTTTTTGCCGGTACAGATTTCAAAAATAATAAACAAATCTACTTTTCGTTACTTATACTTGGACTTACTCGTCAGTTAATGTCTCCAGTAGATGCAGATTTTTTTAAGCTATCGAACTGTATCACTTTTTAAAAATCTTTCAGCCTTTTAATACTAAAACGTTTAAGATTTATGGGAGGGTTCTAGAGAATGACCTTTACTTGTAGCCTGTATTCTAGAGGTTTTTTTTTACTTCAATTTAATAAACTCAATACTGAATAGATAAATTACTCAAACCAGAAAGATTGGATATAGACATCAACTCCAGCAATGCCGCTCATCAATGGACTCATTGGAATCGAACTTTTAAGAATTTTTTGGAAGCTGCTAAAGTGGAAGAAGATAAAGATAAACTTAATCTGCTAATCAATTACGTTAGTCCTACTATTTTTGAATATATAAATGAATGCGTCATTTATGAAGATGCGATTAATATTTTGAAAAACATATATGTCAAGCCAAAGAATGAGATATTTGCCAGACACTGATTATCGTCAAGAAAACAAGTTAGTGAGTCTATAGATCAATATTTACAAGCCCTGAAGCTCATGAGCCAAGACTGCAATTTCAAAGCAGTCAATGCAGATCAAAATAGGGAAAATTAACTCAGAGATACTTTCATAACTGGTCTTACTTCGTCTTATATATGACAGAGGCTCTTGGAACATTGTACTTTGCGCTTAACACAAGCATTTGATAATGCTAGAGCACTTGAAATGGATCAGCAACATTCCGAATCTTATCTTACACCTTTCTGTTCAAGAATTCAGTTTCGGGGGAAGCAAACCACCGATCTCCATATGTAATTTGAGTATCGCTAAGGTAGAACCATGTCCATTATTTGAACATTTGGCAGAAAATTGTAAGCCTATTGCAATTAAATCTCGCAAATACCCCACAATTGATTTAAAATTCATTGAAGCTGAAGTGCAACGACTTTTAGAAGAGAAAATAATCGAGCCAAGCAATTCCCCGTGGAGAGCCCAGGTGCTAGTGACCAGTAATGAAAATCATAAAAAGCGAATGGTTATAGACTACTCATTGACCATAACTAGATATACCTACACATTTGGATGCATACCCGTTACCCAGGATTGAAGATATGGTCAACCAAATTTCTCAGTATGAATATTTCATTTTGATAGATCTTCATAGTACATATCACCAGATACCAATTCTAGAGCATGAACGTATATACACTGCCTTTGAAGCATGTGGAAATCTATACCAATTCACTCGAATTCCTTTTGGAGTGACTAATGGCGTTGCTTTTTTTCAGAGAAATATGAATTGAAATGAAACATTATCAAACAAGAACATTTAGAAGAAACATATGCATTTCTTGACGACGTAACCATTTGTGGTAAAAATAAAGAGCACCATGATACAAATCTTAAACGATTTTCAGAAGTTGTTAAGAAATATAATCTGACGCTTAACAAAGAGAAATGCAACTGAAATTAATATACTAGGGCATACAATAGAACGAAAATCAATCAAACCAGATATAGACAGACTTAAACCACTGATTTAGTTGCCACTACCTACTAATACTGCTTCGCTCGGGAGAGTTCAAGGCATGTTTGCCCAATATTCCAAATTTATTCATAAGTTTTCTGAGAAAATACATCCACTGATTCGAAATAAAAGTTTCCATTGTCTGCTTGTGAAGCTGCTGCATTTGAACAGTTGAAGACTGATATAGAAAACGCTGTTGTATTTCCAAATTTCCATTGAAGATGAAGCCACTTTTACTGTTGAAACTGAATATGTATTGCTGCTCAACTTATACAGTCTGGAAAACCAGTGGCGTTTTTCTCTAGAACATTGACGAAATCGGAACAGCGACAGTCTTCCGTAGAAAAAGAAGCTCATGCTATAGTGGAAGCACTTCGTAAATAGAGACATTTTCTGATCGGACTTTACTTTAAGCTCCAGCACCAGAAATCGGTCGCTTCTATGTTTAATTCACTAAGTAATTCTAAAATCAAAAATGAAAAAATAATGCGGTGGCGTCTGAAATATCAGCAAATCACGAATACAATACATTTAAGTATATTTTCAACATCCTTAAGCTCACGTATATATTGTACTAAGCCACCAAATAGGATCCTCATCACCCGCGCCAGAAGCAATCAACAATCTAATTTCAATTTCAAATCGTAATTATCCGAACAACGTCGCAACAATACCGAGGGGATCTATTTAAGACAAAGGCTTAGAGAAGTTGCATTAGTGTTTACATGTCTATGCAATACAGGCTATACAACAAGGGGGAGTTTGCTCGATATTAGAACAAAGGAGTCTAGGTATTTGTAAAAAAGTTATATTTTTCTTTCCCCTTGTCGTTTTACACGTCCCAAAGGAGCCACAAAACAACTTTTTTAATTACCTTGCCGACTCTGCTATACCAGTTTAACTGTCACTAAAAAGGTGAATTTAAGACACTCTCTTGAAAATTAATTTTTTGCTTGGCACCCTCTTCGAGGTGATAAGTTTTTTTTAATTCGTCGTTAAGTGGCAGTAAATTTTGTTTGTTACGAGAAAAAAAGGGGGCACGTTAGTGGTTTTTCGGCTTCCGAAATTAATTTGGCATGTTTGAGTAACCTTTAGAGCCTGATGTTCTTTTGGTTTTACCAATTTTCTGGTGACGTGCAATTACAGTGCAACTGACTTGATTTAATTAAATCGTTAATATTTAATGGATTTCGTGTTAAATTTTGTCCAAGAATGGTTGGAAATCGTGGAAGGTTTTTCAATTAAACTTTACTTAGGGATGTTTTTATTTATTGGTTAAAGTTAGGTTTTATTTGTTTATCCTATCTCCACGTTCTCGAAACTATAGCAAAAATCCCAAATAAGAAACTTCCACGACGAGAGTATTTCGAAACAAATTTAAACAATATATCCGAACTCTGCACCCGAAAGTAACTCTTCGGATTCGCCGTCCTTTAAAATAAAAGACACTTTTGGAAACTTTTGGACCGAAACAATCAGGAAAGACAAAATTTCTTGACAGGTAAAAGGGGACATTGACGACGGTCCTGCGGGATTCAACGGAAACGCATCGGGCGAAATGGTCTTTGGTAATTGTTTAGGAGCAGTAGGTTTATTCAGGTAATTGTAGCTGACATTAAGCACCTTTAGGTAGAAAATCAACATTCTAAAATTTATTCTTATGTTATCGTTCCAATATCATAGTTTCTACTAGGTATAGTAAGTATAGTAGTTTAGATAAGAGGAGTTTTAGTGATACTCTACTGTATAAAAGTAGTAATTAAAAACTCTTTGCTCATAAAACACTTTTTACTTGAAAAATGAAAGAATTTGAAACACGTCGAGGCAACAATTTGTAAAGTAATACTTCTTTTCTTATTTGAAATTCATGGCCGGTCCGCCAACAACTTAAGTACTAAATTAGAAAATTAACCATTTCCCACTTGTGCTGTTTTTGCGTTTCTTTAGTTAACAATTCATCAGCTCCTGGAACTCGTTTATGGCTTTTCTTTTCGTCGGTTTTTATTAGCTCGAAAATGTTCACTTGCCTAATACAATTAATTTCGTTTTCGAGAGAAAAAGCTAAAAACTCGCCCTGCTGGCACGGAATGTCAGTGCGGTGTCATGCACGGGAGCAATTTTCCGAGGGGCCCCTGGAAAAACGGGAGCATCGAAAAACCATTTCGCAACCATGTTTGCTCATTTGGCCCATCATTCGTCCCTTGCAGCATGTTAGGATCTGCTTTTAAAATCAATTATTTACAAGTTCATACCTTTTGGCCCGACATAAAAGGTCTTGCCACTGTTGAATTTAAATGCCGGAGACTTTATTATTTCGAATTGGTGGAGTTTTTTCTATTCGGTTTTGGAATTTTCGCCTTTCTAGCGAATCAAAAATAGAACTCTGAGATTCGAAAATAATCGTAATAGTGGAAAATTATTTCTACGACTATTACAGATTCCGTCTGTTTCAAGTCAGCTTCATTCAATGATTGGTAAAAGAGTATTGATTTCATCTTTTATAGAGAGGCCGCGAATAGTAATAGAGATTAGAATGGTGATGCATTACAAAGTCCCAGTATTGATCTTCCTTCTACTAGTTGACTTTCATGAGGGGTTTTTTAATATTACCTTGCGTTTTTTGGAACTTACACCTCAATTGAAATTATTACCACCAGAAGTTTCTTAATCTTGATACGAATTACTACAAGCTCTCTGATTATAGACCTATCAGATTATTTTTATGAAATAAAATACTTGAATCAAGTTTTTTTTATTTTAATAAAATATTACTTGATTAGGCTCGGAGGTATGACTTCTGGATTTTTTGCTGACGTTTCGGTACCAAATCTGCTACCGTTGTCGTTGGGTGGGGGGTGGAACACCTAAAAAATAAAAAAGGCAGAAAATTGTTCGTATTTTTTGTGAATTTGTTTGAATACTCGAAATTGAGTTTTCATATATCCCTAATAGCACATAACATTCCATGTACATTCGCAGAACATACATTTTAGACATAAGGAACATTACATGAATGTCTCCGAATGTTCTAAGACATTCCAGGAACATTCAGGGAAAAGCCTTTGTCAGCATTTTGAATGTTCTGTGAACATTTTATTGAACATTCACCGAATATCTTCGTATGTTCTGTATACATTCAGGGAATATTTTTTGGATTTCCTTAGGATATACCAGAAATGTTTGTTTGATAAAATTGAACCAAAAATGTATCGAGTTTAATTTGCGCTATTTTTATCATTATAATTTCAAAAATACACATCTATTAAATTTTTTTTTACAAACTCCGTGCAACCTCCTGCAGAAATATTCCTTGAACATTCATTTTATGTCTAAAAAATCTTGACTTTCCTAGAACATTCGTAGAATATACTGATAAAATATTCTGTGAACATACCTGAAAAGATATTCCAGGAACATTCTCTGATTATTTTGTGCTATTAGGGATAATACCACAAGAGAAAAAATTTTGTTGGCAAAATTTTCGACTGGTATGAAAGTTTGTTGCTTGGCAATTTCGCGACGACGAGCCGTTAGGCGAGTGGTTTTGTCAAAAATTTCATGAGCGAAATTACCAAAAAGCAACCAACTTGAATAAAACCAAGAGAATAATTTTGCCTACATAATTTTTTCTTGAGTGGTATTCGGCAGGACTATTTCACGAGAAAAACAAGCCAAATTTTCATTTGGAAAATTAATTTTCTTTATGTGACACTTGTCAAACTCACTAATTTTTTACTCTAACCACACAAAATTTTGTCGCTGAAAAACCATCATGTTTATTCTATGATTATGTTGGTCTTGTCCAGGTAGGAACAGGTAGGAGTTTTGTCAGTAGGAAACCGTCCGTTCCTATGACATTTTGCCATGTAAAACACTCTAGTGAAATAGTCAATAGTAATATAACTAGTGCAATGGAAATTATTGATAATTTTTGGGAAATTTGCCCGAATGCATTTTTAGTTGAAAAAGAGCACGAGTGCACGTAGTGCACGAGTGCCTCTTTCAGTTAAAAACGCATGAGTGCAAATTTGTCGAAAATTATAAATATATTTCCATTGCACGAGTTGTATTTAATGAGAGAATTTCATAAATCAAAAATTTAAATTTTTTGGCAAAAAATTATCGCGTAATTACAATCAAAACATGTCAATTTATTGTTGGAATACTAGTTTTGACAGATGTATGAAATTCTCAAGCAAAAATTACAAAATTTGTGGTCGTGTCAGACTTTTGACAATAATCATATTTAAGGAATGGTGATATTTTGTAAAGGTGAGTTTCTAATTAATTTTTAATTTACCTTGGTTTACCTCTGATTCAAGCAAAGGAAGCCAACTGTTACTAAATGATGTTGAGCATGAAGCAACACATTCGTCTTTATGCGCTTTCTTCAATTTTACGTGTTTTTGAAAAAGGTTCCTTTGCCAGAATGCTAGAAGCATTCCAGTTAATTTGATGGTTATTGTCAAAAGCATGTTGGCATATCGTCGCTGTCAGTACGAAGGGGCCTATCTCAATATTTTGCAAAAATGAGTTATTCCCAAAAAAATACTTAAAAGAACCATATCTATGTTGTGACTGGCATATCTCCATAATACACCGCCATTATTCAATTTTAGCGGCATAATATCTGCTTTGTCAACCAGCCAAACATTTGTTTTTGTTATTACGAACGGGCCTATCTTCTTAATAATTTATTTACAGAAAAAGTCCAATCTTTTCTTCCAAAAAACATATGTCTCAATGTTCTAAGTATACTTTTGTGCTAACAGTAGAGTTTTCTTCAAAACGCTCTCCTGAAAAGTTGTTAAATCAGAGATTGGCCACTTCGTAATGACAGCGACGATATGTCTGATTTGTTAAAGTCCCTTTTCTGAAATCCATTGAGTCTTGGCAAATTTTTAGTTACTATAACAGTCGGTTACTTGTCATGCAAATTTTTATATAAATTTGCTGCAAGATTCTTGCCCAAAGACACGTATATTGTTTCGCACAGCGTCGAGCCTGTGAAGCAATACGTACTGAATGAAATCACAAGCTTGACTCACATTCTATACATTCATTGTACGTTTCAGGAACAAGACTGAAAAACTTTATCAAATACCAAAATTTACGATATCAGCTGGTCAACCCAAAATACAGCAAAGTTTAAAGTAATTTTGATTCCGCTAAACGTTTTTATTGATACAACCTTACAATATTATCCTGGCGTGGATGGAGCTCAACCACTCAAGCAAGTCGCCACATATAAGGAGGCACATGTATGGTCTTTTCCGAGTCAGCTTGGGAGTTTTGTCTCATCGAGTTCCATCTTCACCTAAGATGAACAGCCTCTTGTACCATAATATTTATATGAAAAAAATACCAAGAAAACAGTTACAATTGAGGAGCACCGATGGTAACAAGAAAAGTCGCATTGTATCAGTCAGGTACAAAGCCGAGCGCACCCCCCAAATTTCTAAGTAGGGGTACGACCATTTAATTTTGGGAAAGTAATTAGTTTAGGGTACCTAAGGACTACTACAAGCCATAATATTATAGGGTTTGTCCTTTTCGATTTATTTGCAAAAATAATAGGCATGTATCTCTCAGATACACGCGCGACTAATGGAAGGTCATTTAGGTTTGGAGGCTAAAGGACCCTGCCCAAAGTATACGGAAATTGTGTTTATGTCAGAATTGGCTGAATTTTGTATATAATGTAGATCACGTCTTTCTGATTAAAAGTTACCATTGCACCAATCCTGAAAAATGACTCCACGTAGAAAACCACTGCGCAACAAGCTTACCTATTCGTGCTACATTGAACGTCTATTACAATGTCCAAGCGTTTTACTTGCCACCTCTGAAACTAATTTTCTCTAAAAGGAGTAATTTTTCAGGATTGGCACAACGATAACTTTTAATCAGAAAGGCGTGATATACATTATATACAAAATTCAGCCAATTCTGACATGAACACAATTTCCGTATACTTTGGGCAGGGTCCTTTCTCTCAAGGGCAAGAAATGGATTTGCGTCAAGATTTTTTGAGTCACCCAGTTTACTAGGTGCCTCTTTTAAAGGAATGGATACGATAAATCTTCCCTCAGGACTGCGTTTGTATGTTTTAGCAAAATGATCTGGCTGAAATTTCTTCTGAGGACAGGATGGGCCTTTCCGTCACCATGTTCAAGCTCCCAGAACTTTGCAAGTTGAAACTAGATATCAATTGTTTTGGAAATTGGGGAAGCGGCACCTTTATTGCAATTTGGAGGACCTGATAAGATCCAACCAAAAGTTGTCTTCTGAAGGATTGGTTTATTTTTTCCTAGCTTGATGTGTTCATTTTTCATCAAAGACCAAAACGTATCAGCTCCAATCAAGATATCAATGTTACTTGGAACCGAAAATGTAGGATCTGCCAAGATAATGTGTGATAGAATGTCTAATGATGCAGCTTCAAATCCCACATTCGGTAGGTTATTTGTAATTTCAGGAATTACAAGACAATAAAATTTGGATATCACATGAAGCATTCAAGGTTTCTCGGTTTTGCCCAATCCCCATGACGGATAATTTGATTTTGTCTGTTATTAAGCCAATCTTTTGAAGCAACCTTGCACAAATAAAATTTAACATAGACCCGTTGTCAAGTAAGGCACTACAAACATGATCTTTTCCAGATCCATCACGAACAGAAACCTGCACAGTAGCCGACAACACCTGTTTTGCAGAGTAGTTACAACATGCAGTCACCTGTGCATGCTCCGACTGTTGATCATTATGCTCAGCATTGTCTTCTGACTCAGAGCAATCTGATTCAGGAAATGAAACGGCAGGTATACTGGCTTTATTGGGGTGTAAAAGCGAAATATGCTATCGGTGACAAACTCTACATGTACCACGTTCACAAGTATCAACTTGGTGATTTTTCTGTTGGTACACAATTTTATCTGTACGATTTTTTCACGCCTCTTCGGAATTGATAAAGATACAAATTCAGGACACTTGAAAATCGAATGTGCTCCCTTGCAACAATAACATGAAAACTTATAACTATTTTGATTATCCAGTTCATTCGAAACTAGGACCTTTGGAGACGAAATGTTGGGATTATTTGGTTTAAATTTTGACTTGTGCATGTTAAGTTTATCAAACAAGTCAGCACGATATGATAAAAACACCTTTGATTCATACAAAGTAGAAAGATCTCCCTGAAACTCCAATTTTTCCCATGCACTCATGCAGAATATCTACGTCCAATTCACTGTTACCAAGAAAATTATGAGAGGATCCCAAGATTGAGTGTTAATTTTTAATGTTTCCAAAGATCTAATGTTTTTAGATATAGTATCTACCAAATACCTAAATGACGACGGAGAATCCGGTTTGACCTCATGTATGGTAAAAAGATTTTTAATACGTTTTTGCGCCATTTTAATTGCTTATTATCAAATCGATTGCATAATATATCCCATGCAATTGAATAGTTTTGATTTAGTAAGTCTATATTTTGAATACATTGAGCAGCTGATCCCTCCAATGATGCTCGCAAATAATGAAACTTTTGTATTAAATCAACATCTGAGTTATTATGGATTAATGACATGTACAGCTCCTTGAATTCAAGCCATTTTTCATAATTGTCAGTGAAAAGTGGCAGCTTTATGTCCGGATAGCGTATACTTACCCATTTTTTTGGGTTCTGATTTATTTATAAGGATGTCGGTCTCGATTTTTCCCGGGTCTCAATGAATACTTTTTCATATACAGTGTGTCCCAAATTGGTAGTGCATGTATTAGGATATAGGAAACTATAACAGATACGAGGGAGGTTAAATGGGAAAAGTTTTAGATAATTATGTTAGGCGTTTATTAGCGTTTGCAGATTAATAACTTGTCGTTACATAACGATATCGTTGTCGTAACGACTGACCTGGTAACGACAATTTTAAAAAAGGTATTCTGTAACAAAGTCGTTAGCTTTCATTGTCGTTATCCACCTAACGACTACAACTTCGTTCCACACTACTTGGATAAGGTGCATTTATGGCAAGGATCTTCAAATTTACATTAAAAATTAGCTAACAATTGATGCTATGAAAATTATTTCTGTTCATGAAGACGACAGCAGGGTGACCACATTGAAAATGCGTTGGTGTAAAAATTTTGATGTGATTTGTCTACACAACCAGCTATTCCTGAAATGCGATATTTTGTAGAGAACTCATATCTGTTACAAATGTTGTTTCTTCAGGATTCCGAGAGCATCGAATATACACGTTCGTGAAATTATCCACAAGTGCTTCCACCACCTCATGAATATAGATAGCGGCTAACTTGCTTTGTGCAAGTGGTTTCTGGTAACTTCCTTGTGACAGGAAAAGCAAATAGGTAAAAAATCCTACAATTGATAGTACGTCCTTGAACCGTTTTCCAGAAAAAGCAACAAATGTGTGAAAAGACTTTGCGCAGTTTCGTCGTCCGATCTAAACATTTGACGAAAACATTCTTCTAGCGATTCCAGGGTATTGCATACATGCCTATGGAACAACCTCAGGTGTTGCCTTAAAAAAATATCAGCCAGTTTTTATTTGGTAAAAGTAATCTCTTATCGTTTGCAAACTTCATCAAGAGCGGCTTCTACTAATTCAGAATCCATTATATCAATTAAAATCGCCAGTAAAATTTAGTACAAGCACTACCAGTATGCAACTGGAACGATCGTTATGCTTGTAACGAGAGCCACTGGGCTGTCGTAATCTAACGACGCTTTTGCGTCGATTTTATAGTTTATAGTTACAATCGAAAGTTACTGAATCGAAAAAATCGTTAGCTAACGACAATCGTTGAATAACGACGTCGTTACGAGTTACAGAATAGGCCTCTAAGTCTAGCTATTCACATTTTTGAGATATTTAGAAAAAACTGAAAAGTTGGCTTTTTGGAAATAGGCTGTAAATCTTCTATTTTTGAAAATTTCTCAAATCTGTAAAAACACTTTCAAAGCAACTCTTTGGACAGAATACGCACGTGCAATTAGATTTTTTTTAGCACGTTTCGGTTTTCTGGAACCATCATCAACTTCATTATTTCTTATAGCCGCCATATTGGATTTTCATACCATAAAATAGAGTGGAAAAATACAAAATCAATGATATAATACAGTTGACCAAAATAATTAATTTCCGCCATAGAAAATACGTTTTTATGTTTTGATCAACTTGACAACGTCGCATTACAGAATAATTAGTACAAGGAAGTAAATTATTTTATAAATACAAATGAGAACATTGAAAATCTAAAGGAGTGATGTCAGGAGACCAAACTGGCCAAGGAACTGGACCGCGATTAGCAATTCTCTCTCTAAATGCGTATTATGCAAAAATTCCTAAATTTCTTGAGTATTATGAGCAGTGCAACCGTCTTGTTGAAATCAAACCATATCGAACTACGCTTCAGGCGTGATGCTGCTATTGAACAAAATTTTGATGAAAATCCGCCATATTCGACCCGAGAAGCTGGTAGAAAACTTCACATACCTAAGTCAACTATTCATAGAGTCTTGAAGCAACATAAATATCTACTACAGCTGTATGCAACATCTTCTTTTAACTTAGAAGCGCTTTTTAAAACTGGTACCTTTAAAAATTTGTATGGCTTAGAATACACATTTTTAAAAGTGACCAGTTTTAAAAAGCGCTTTTAAGTTAAAAGAGGATGTTGCATACAGCTGCTAATATCTAGTGCAGGGCCTTCGAAGAGATGACTATCTAAGGAGAATGGAGGCTCGAGTTTTGTAACTGGTATATTATTGAACGCAACGCAGATCCAGCTTTTCGTTTTTTTGAGTGTCTACGTCCTCAAGAATTTATCTGAAATTCAGTAAAAACCATAAATGCTCAAGAAAAGAAACATCATAAGTATATATTTTCAGTATTCGCATGCTAAGTAATTAACCTGAGAGGTGAACTATCATTACTATCAATTTCTTCAGGACTATCTGATAAACTAAAGAACTCTTCTTCGTCAATAGATCATATTTTCCGAAATATGCCCCAAATTTTGATGTAGATTGGATAAATAATGAAGTGTGTGGTAGAAAAACACGACGGTTTTCTACCACTCACTTCAGTTTTGAAACGACGTGTTTCATCGCGGCGATGAAAACCGTCATGTTTCATCGTAGTGTGTGGGGGCCTTTATTGGTTTCATATGGAATTGCGTGTCTGCTGGAAAAACAGAAATTTTTCTTTTTAATGTAATAAATAAATTATATTAAATTACTGAAGTGCTTCTTCGTTTTGATCAATGTAGTTTATTGGATTTTAAAAATGAGCGGAATTCGTCGGTTTTTTTTATTCGCGAAATAATCTATCAGGTCCTACTTCTTCATAAAACTGGTCATCTTCGCACATTTTTGGATACAAATTCTTTTTCAATTACCTAAAACAAAAGATATATTAGTTAGTCTATTTTGGGATATGGTACTTCGAGAGTAAGTTTTAATTCGTTTTAACGCTAAAAAATTCATTTTGACGAAAAATAAAAAATACATAGGTACCTATATAAAATTCAAGAAATAGGGATGCCTATCTAATTGAAAACATCGATGTTTTGGTATCGATAAAACATCGAAAGCTGATATCTATGTTAAGAAAACATCGATGTTTTCTTAAAATCGATTTTTGGTTTAGTTTGTAAATTAAATTATGGTTTTTGTTTCAAACCAGTGGCTCTGATTATTGTGAAAGAAATTAATTCAAATTCGTAATAAAAATTAAAATATTTTGTATTTATTTATGTATCTCCTCATTATCAACCAAACAATAAACGAAATATTTTTGTTTCAGATCAATTATATTTTTGTTTTCCTTTTCTTCAATAGTCAACAGTCAACCAACAATAACATGCAAGGATATCGAAATCGAAAGCGCAAAACCTAAAATTTTTGCGCAGAAACCGAAATTCGTATACAGAGCACTGATCTCAAAAATAAATGGATAAACAAAGAATGCTTCTAATGCTGCCAATTTACGAGGTCATAATCTAAACAAAAACCACTGACTGGGACAGTTGTGAGCATGCGCAGTGTGTACTGTGCGTGCACAAAATCTGGCCAATGAAAATAAAGGAATTTCAAAATTTAGAACAGTTGTTCGAAATATAAGACAGGCGTTAAGGCCGTATCAGACGTGCCATTGCCGATTCTGTTAGCCGTTGCCGTTGCCGTCGCGGTTGCAATCACACTTGACACCGTTCCGTTACCGATTACTGGTCGCTTGAAATGTTTATGTCAAAATTTCGCAGCTAAAAGATTAAAAGTACAGCGTCGAACGTCGTCGGGAAGTTTCTTCTGCATTGCTGTGCTATATGATTACATTGGAAGAAGAGGAAAAAGAAAGATCCAAACCTAAATAGGTTTGGGTGCAAGACCGGAGAAGCCATAAATTGCGAAACAAAAAAGTGACGTTTAGACACATGTCACATGCTATTCATATGAGTGCTTTCATTGGCTACGGTTCAGAACGGCCTCGTAAAATTTAGACACTAACCTAAACATACAACGGCAATCGCAACCAGAAGCAGGTACATTTTGATTGGTCGAATTCCCAATCGTAATCGTTAATAGTAATCGGCAACGGTACGTCTGATACGGCCTTTAGGCTGTTCCGTTGCACAACTGTTCGTAGAATATTGACCCCAAATTTTCGCACAAATTTTGCCAATCAAGCCGTATGATTGTTTATCCATTTATTTTTTAGATCAGTGATACAGAGTGGTTCCGAAACCGTTCTGGGACGGTTTTTTGACGGGTTGGAACAAACCTATCAATACCGTTTTCTATTTGCAGAACCAGCGCGAATTTTTTTAATTTTATTTCTATATTTTCAATTCACGAATGTACTAAATTGGGAAAAGGAAATCAAATTACTATTTGTAAAACACACAAAATATCGAATCAAAAATATCGATAACTGTCGATATCTACGAACATAATAATTCCATCGATGTAAAAATATCGATGTATCGAATACTTTATATCGATGTTTGAAAAACATCGATATTTTTTGGGCATCCCTACCAAGAAAGATACACAATTGCACAATAATTTGAAATGCACCTGACGACAAAAAATATCAATCAACAATCTACGACTTCCGAATAGAAAAGTGACATGGAATTCCGAATGCAAAAAAAAGAGATAAAAAAGCAACGATGGCAGTTTCCAACCTTGCAATCAAAGGTTGCGGCTAGCCGCTCCGCGACCCGATGGTGCCTGAACGCCAGGAATGGTTCGACATGTTTCCGGCATTTCTATTGGTCGCTGAGATTCGCGGTCCATTTGAATGCTAGATTTCAGGGAAGCATATGAGAGTCAAGCCTTCGGTCGACTTCTAATGGTAAAATTGCGGGCAAGGAACAGATTTTTGTCATGGAGGCGCGGAATTGTTTGAAATAATGTTGTCAGATTGTTCCAAATTATATTAAAATATCGAAATTTGGAAAGCAGGGCCGTAGCGATATGACTAGCCCTAGGGGGGGGGGGGGGGGGAACTGAGATCCGGCGCCCCCTAGGCACCGCGAAGGCAATCCAAAGGCAAAAAAAATACATTTTAAGACCACATTGAAATTTTGCAAATTTTAGAAAAATGTGGGTATAATTTTTTTCAATAAAAATGAAATCAATTAAGGCGGGTATTATAAAACTATTTTGACAGATGACTAAAAGTTAACTTCTGGAATTACTTATGAGAAGTAACGTCATTCTAGAAGTTAACTTTCCGTTATTCTGTCAAAATAGTTTTTATAATAGGTATCCGCCCTTAATGTTGTATTACTATAGTTGAATCAAATCCAAGCGACAGTAATGACATTAACTGGTCATTTTCATTACAACCTATCAAATGTCCTCCGTGCATGCGCACTGGTCCTGGTAGGGCGTTTCAATCAATGGGAAGGCTGGATTACCAACCAGCTGGTGTTTGTTTACAATTTAGGTTATTTAATGTCATTACTGCCGCTTGAATTTGATTCAACTATAAGAGTGCGTTCAAAATCAGTCTAGGCGTCACACCGAGTTCACACCAGCCGTTCGAAAATGAATTGGTATAAACTCCGGTTGCCTTTCACGCTAGTTCGAAAATATTCGGGGTGCTACCCAGTGTGAACTCTTTCATAACCAACTTTGCCGCTGGGTAAATTTTACTCCTGTCATTCTTGTCAGTTTTTCATTATTTAAATCTATTACTTTCATTTAATATTTAGTCAGATTTATTTGTTCCATTTTCCGTTTCTCGGAAGTTGTTGTTGATAATAGGCACAAACAGATAAATGGAATGCACAGAACACTGGGCCTAAATGTTATGTAGGTTATAATTATACACCAGTGCGTTCAAAAACACACCAGAAAAAATTTACTCCACTGACCACGTGACCATATACCTACTCTCATCCTTGGGTAAAATTTAACCCTTTTTCGAACGCACTCTAAATATCTAACTTGGTATTGATTTTTTTAGACAGTTTTGGGTAAAAATAATAAAGTGCATTCTGAATTATAATATTTGTAAAATAGTATTTAATTACCTACACGGAAACTTGTTTTCACTTGCCTTTTGGCTAAAAAAAAATATTTATTTTTCGCACTTTGCCTATTTTGGCGCCCCTGTGCCAGCTTTGCCCTGGGGGGAGGCTCCCCCGCTTCCCTCCCTGTTGGCTACGCCCCTGTTGGAAAGTGTAATTTGTGAATTATAATATTAAATAGGAATTAGGGATAAAATATTGAGATTTAATTTTCAATTTTTTTGGGGAGGCTTAGCCTCCCCTGCCTCCTCTGACGAGCCGCCACTGGTTGCAAGTTCGTTTCGGGTTTAATGTATGGTGCGGCATTATTGGGATCTGTGTTAATATTACATCCTATTTTAGACGTATCGTATTTTTTTCTATGCATTTTTGATTTTATTTTTTTAGGAATCCTGTATGGATTGGTTCCAAGAAGACGGTTGCCGTGCTCATAAGACCCAAGAAGTTCCGGAGTTTTTGCATGATACATTTAGAGAGAGGGTAATTGCTAATCGCGGTCCAGTTCCTTGGCCAGGTTGCTCCCCTGACATCACTCCTTCTGTAATGCGACGTTGCTATGTTGATCAAAACATAAAACCGTATTTGCTATGGTCAAATTTGATTATTTTGGTCAAGTGTATTATATCATTGATTTTGTATTTTTTCATTCTATTTTACGGTATGAAAATCCAATATGGCGGCAATGAGAAATAATGAAGTTGATGATGGTTCCAGGAAACCGAAATGTGCTAGAAAAAATCTAATCACACATGCGTATTTTGCACAAAGAGTTGCTTTGAAAGTGTTTTCACAGATTTGAGAAATTTTCAAAAATAAAAGATTTTCAGCTTATTTTCAAAAAACCAACTTTTCAGTTTTTTCTAAATATCTCAAAAATGTGAAAAGCTAGACTCAATCTGCAAACGCTATTAAACGTCCAACATAATTGTCTAAAACTTTTCCCATTTAACCTCCCTCGTATCTGTTACAGTTTCCTATATTCTAATACATGCACCACCAATTTGGGACACACTGTATAATACCACAAGAGAAAAAATTTTGTTGGTAAAATTTTCGACTGGTATGAAAGTTTTTTGCTTGGCAATTTGTCGAAAAGCAGCAAACTTAAATAAAATCCTGAGAACAATTTTGCCTACACAATTTTTTTTTCAAGTGGTATTCGTCATGACTATTTCACGTAAGATTTTGATAATAAATAGAATGTAAAAATATGAATAAGAACTTCAAATTAAAAATGTCACAATGGTCACAATGTCAAAAAATTATCGAATGTAATACCACAAGAGCTTTCAGGATTACCGGATAATACTTTTACCTGTCACGAAACGCGTTACGCAGCAACACCACGACTCCGAAGAAGGAGTGGTGTTGCTGGTAACGCGTTGAGTGTCAGGTAAAAGTATTAGGTAATCCTGAAACATCGAGTGGTATTCAAAAGGTTATACAACGAACTAAACTTCAATACTTTATCAATCTTTATAATCATTAATGACAAATTGACAATATTGCCTCTCGTGTCATATGGGAATAATGTACAGTGAGTTGTATAATCGCTGAAATATCATGTTGTTGGTATTGTCCAGGTAGCAATTTGAGTCTACTCGTGATAAGTCTGTGATTTTTTTTTGTAAGTCGGTTCCAAGACTAAACTCTATTCTCTCATAGACTTCCTAAGCTATAAAACATAATATTGTTTTGTTTCTCCAATTAAAAATTCATAATTCACCAAAGTATAACTTACACTTTCTCCAAAGTTTCCGATTGTTGTACCAGTAATACGGTATCAATGTTTGCGACATATGTCGACCAAAGCCAACATATAGACACTAATTTAATACATAACATTTGATCTAACCCTATTAAAAATTAATCTGCAAATAGTGTCCCTGGCCGTTCGATGACAAAGGCGGATAAGGGTCGCTCGAGATTTCAACCCTCTTTAGAGGGGGAGGAGGTAGCTAAGTTGACAAAGGCTAAGCTAAAAAGAAGTTTTTCGAAACTACCAAATACTGATTCAGTTGAACACAACCAGGCCTAAGTTCTTCATACAAGAGGATTTTGTATAAGTGAGGATAAATAATACAATAAAAAATTAATGAATCGAACTGGACTTTATTAATAATAAGACTTTGAATGAAATATGATACACCAGTTTTAAATAAATATAAACGTAAATAATTATTCCAACGTAAAATATTCTTAAAGTTTGTGCGGGTGCAAAACTCCAAGAGAAAATAAGGAACACAAAACGACTAGATAAGTTAAATAAAAACACTATTTACAATAATGAATTTATGTACATTATGATAACAAAAATGTTTTTGCAAACATTTTTGTTAAAAAAAAAAAAAAATGCATTTTTATTTTTTGACTAAAGTGATATGTTTAGGTTACCCTGTAGAGGACTTGTGAGCTTTTTAAGGGTAGATTTTTACACTATTAATGTTAAAACTTATTTATTGCTTCTATTTAGGAATCTACATAACAAAGGAGTTTATTTACAGTTTATTTTTACAATTTTTTTTAGATTAGAACCAGGAAAAAATTCAGAATGATATTTTTTCCTGATTGTTTTAGATTGCCTAAATATAATAATTATATTGCACTTTTAGTGAAACAAAATAAAAAATAAAACTAATATCACTTGAGGACATAAAATACTGACATTGTTTAATAATACTGTGCAAGTTTACTTTTACGACTATAATGTTTTACAATTAATAATAAAATTATTCTTATATCAATATTCATTTTTACAAAACCACTATTAATATTTTCTAAAATCAATAAATTATTAAGTTCTTTTCTATTTATGTACAAATTTTTGTAGCAAATTCGTTTCCATGAGACATTTTTTTTGTTTGTATAAAAATTGTACTATATTATAAAAGAGATGTACATTAACTACAAATAGTTTTAGAAGAATTTGTCCTAGAGAAGACTATGAGAAAATTTTTCGAAACTAAAAGAGAGCTTTGGCCAATATATCACAGCACAAAAGGGTATTGCACAGTTTAGTACCGGAAAGTTAAATGTACAACAATTGTTCCGGTATTTTTATAAATCTTCTCTAGGGCATTAATAGGTTTTGATGGATTTAGAAGGAGCAAAAACACCTGCAACTGTGTTTTCTCTCAATCTAAATTAAACTAATCTTTTCAAGATTTAAACCATCGAGGACCACTGCCTAATAATTATCCATAGACTTTATTCAGTCTTTCTCCAAAAAAAAAGAGTCCAAGTGCTCACTAGTCTAACAACTAATTATCTTACATGTTTTATTACATCCTTCGTGTATATACTTCAAGTCTTAAAACCCAAAGTTGACTTCCGGTCAGTGTTGCGCAGCAAACTTCATCCTTTTCTGCTTCTGTCGCTGATTGCAGAACCACACGCGTACCACGTTCTTTTTCAAGTCCAACTTTTCCGCGATCGCGGCTATCTTCTCGCCACTCGGTCGCGGTTGTACCGCGAAGTACGCCTCTAAACTGCGTTTTTCCGGCGCCGCTATCGAAGTTCTTTTACGTTTTTTCTCGCCCGCGGGCAGTACACTCGGCGCGTCCGGATCCCTGCGTTTGTTTTTGGCTTGGGCTTCCGCTTCTTCCAGCCAGGCTTGAAGAATCGGTTTCAAAGCGATCATGTTGTTGTGGGATAAAGTTAGAGATTCGAACCTGCAAATGGTGGATTGCGATAGAGCTCCAACGCCAGGTAGTTTGAGGTTTGCAAGAGCTTTGCCCACGTCAGCTTGAGTCACGCCCAACTTTATTCTACGTTGCTTGAATCTGCAAACAAAGCTGAAATTTAGACAAAGGTCTTTTGATTAGTTTTCTAAAAAAAAAATGTATTTCTATTACCTTTCAGCGAAAGCCTCTAACTCTCTGGGATCTGTGTCGGCGTCGGGATGTAAGCCTGCAACTGCGGCGGCGGCAGCTGCAGCCGCCATTGCTGACGGGTGGTGAGCACCGGGATGTCCTCCGTGTCCAGGATGGTGTCCTAATCCAAACGAAAAATCTATGACTTAATTATAGCGATTTATCGAAATGCTCTCGCTATTACCTGGTGCGCCGTGTCCTGATAAGGGTCCTCCGTGGTGGTGGTGGTTCATGAAATGATTCGTACCGTACGAGTGCATGTGCGATGGGGTTTCGGACATTGGGGTTAATGTGGTCATCGATGACGAGGTGATGGGGTCGAGCATTTCTAGACCGTCCATATGACCCATCTGGAACAAGATACATTCATTGTATTTTTCTATAATTTTCATATGTAGATTTGAGATAAACGTCAAATGACTAGTTAATGGAACCCTGGAGGAGGGCAAATTTGAGACAAGTTTCCGAAGATTTTGCTAATAAATTTAAAGTGGCACTGGAAAAAATATCGGAGTCCTAATTCCAGCTCAACTACACCAGGAATAAGAGTTTAGAAAGACCCGCAATACGTGAGACTCATATAGAAGTTAAGCTTGCTTCATTGAAAGTCGTTTAAAGTAACTTTGAACAAAAGTTTAGTGAAGCTGCTACAGAACTTATCGAAACTTTGGACAGTTTTCAAAGCGTCGTTCGTTAAGAAAATTAATAAAGATAATGAAGTTGCTGCAGTAGGGTTAAAATTTCAAGAATTTTTTCGAAGCAATAAAAGTGCTGTGTGATAATTTGCGCTTAATTAAAGATAATGCTCTAAGATTATGCTTGAATTATTACTAATTCAGGAAATAAAATCCCTTGCTGTTTGATTTGTTCGAAAGATATCTTAAATTACAAGAAGACTTAGTTAAACTATGGAACAACTAGCTAAAGATGTGCATGCCATCTTATCTTAAGATACTGTTTTGCATACAGTTGTATTAAGCAATTGACTAAGCCAAGTTGAGAAGCTTCATGCATTTACCAAGAATGTAAAACTGCTTCAAAATTAAAGCAAGAATCATTAGGAGGCTTCAATGAAATTTTTGAAGATAATAAATCTTAAGCAGATCAGAAGATGCATCAAAACAAACCTCAAAAAAATTTGATAAGTTAGGCGAATATTATCCAACAGTCTGCACTATTCAAAAATTTGATTCAAGATACATTGTTGAAAAAGATTTTGGTGAAGTTCAAGAAATTTTTAATGCTAATGAGGGTGCTGGAGATGTTAAATTGATATTGAAGAAATATGTAGTTGAGAATAATGATGAGAGCGTCGATTCTTAGACATTCTCTCAATTCTCTGAATCTAAGTTGGAAAAGTAAAAGAATCTTGCCAGTATTTTCTACAGAAATATTAGGAAATGAATGGCCTCCAGTCTCTGGAATGTTAGAAGTTGCAGGTTTTTCATTATAATCATTCTAATCTTTCCAGACTCTACTTGTCACTGCTTCAATCACTAGTGGAAATATCTTATCAGTGATTGAATTTGTTAATTGATGAATTTGAACATAGATTACATGCTTTTCCTCCATTTTGATTCGAAGCATTTTTTCGGGGAATATTTCCAAATCATTTACTGCTTGGCCTTGAGTGCCTGGAACAGTAAATTTCACTATTTAAAGTAAAATTATAAAATGAGTCAATTGTAGAAGAATCTTGCCAGTGTTTAGATACTTCAATAAGCATTTGAAGCATTTTCTAAAGAAATATTAGCAGATTATTGGCCTTCAGTGTCTGGAATTCATAGAACAAATCTTTCCAGTTTCTACTTGTGGTTGCTTCAACCACTAATGGAAATAAGGGAATATTTCTTAAATCATCCACTCTTTGGCCTCGAATGCCTGGAACAGTAAAATTTGTACCTACTATTTAAAGTAGAATCATCAAATGAGACAATTATTGTAGAATAATCTTGCCAGTGTTTAGATTCTTCAATAGGCATTTGAAACATTTTCTAAAGAAATATTAGGAGATGAATGGCTTTCAGTGGTCTGGAATAATAGAGTTTGGAATCATAGAACAAATCTTTCCAGTCTTTACTTGTGGTTGCTTCAACCACTAATGGGAAAATCTTATCACTGATTAAATTCCTCAATTGATAAAGTTGAACATGGATTACAGTGAGTAAAATCATCAAATGAACAAATTGCAGAAGAATCTTTCCAGCCTTTACTAATCACTGTTTCAACTACTTTTAGAGAATTTTGCCAGGAATCAAATTCTTCAACTAATGTTATTCAATTTGGAGTGTTTACTTCTTCTCTATTTGGAACATTTTTTAAGAGAATGAATGGCTTTCAGTGTCTGGAATTTTGGAATTTGGATTTTTTGATTCCAATCATAGGACAAATCTTTCCAATCATCAACTGAATCATCTAATGAATGATCTCCAGAGCCTGGAATGTTGAGATTTTGATTTTTTTGAGCAGAATTTACTTTATTTGCTTCAACTTTCTAGTAAAATCTTGCCATTGATAGCATGTCAATGAGTCAATGAGTAAAATCATCAAATGAACAAATTGCCGAAGAATCTTTCCAGCCTTTACTAATCGCTGTTTCAACCACTGTTAAAGAATTTTCCAGGAGTCAAATTCTTCAACTGGTGAAGTTCAATTTATTTGTAAGATTTTTTAAGAGAATTTCTCCTGAATGATCCATGGAATGGTCTTCAGAGCCTAGGATTTAAAGTTTTTTGATTAGAAAAATAAAATCATCTTTCCAGTCTCTACTTGTGGTGTTGCTTCAACCACTGTGGAAGAATTTTTCTAGTTATTATTAAATGTGGATTTTTACTTGCTTCTCCTCCATTTAAAGCAATAGGAAAATGTCTCCTGAATCATCTCCAGAGCATGGAATCTCAGGATTTGGACTTTATTGAGTAGAATCATCAAATGAACAAATTGCAGAAGAAACTTTTTAGTCTTTACTTGGCGATGTTTCAGCCATTGTGGACGAATCTCTGTGACTGATGAGTTAAATATGGGTTAAAAGCAATGTTCTGCATTATCTAATGAATAAATTTGAGTGCCTGGAATATATAAAGTTTGAACTTTTCTGAGTAAAATCATCATTGTACGAGTCTAGTCTCTGGGGGAGATTTCTTCAAATATAGTGGAGTAGTTTATAGAGGAAGTTCCCTTTGATAAATTGTATATGGAATAATAATTGCATCAGGTACAAATATAAGCTAGAAAAATCAACACCAAATGTAGAAGAAGTTACCTCAGAAACTAACAAGCAACAGGAAATTTTTTCATTGCCTGAATCTACTGTCTTTTTTGTCACGACTTGCAGTGGCGGACCTAGGACCTTCGGGGCCCGACGCAAATTTTTTTTTTGGGGCCCAGTCATGCTTTTTTTTAGGTATTTTTCTTGTGGTGTTGGGGTGTGAGGTGAGTGTGCGGAAGTTATTTATATTTTTGAAGTTTTTAACAACCAAGTATAGAAACAAATTTATCAAAAAACAAGCTTATCAAGAACATATGAGACAGAAAACAAGTTAAACGAAAAAAAAAATTGTAAAAATTCAGGAACTTTTTATCTAAACAAAAAGAAATACAACATAATAGTACCGCACTGCACTGCTACTGTCCGTACTCCACCGACAAGTGCCATAAATTATCTGAGCCTGGAAGACAATAGACAATTTTTTGCGAGGATCCTCCCCTAACTCCCCCACCATCAAATTCTGGGATACTCGAGGATCAAGAACATTTAATTGCTTCTGTGAGAACAAACCGAAAATCACCTTTTCTACATTTAAAATCGACGAAAAAATTAACTCACTAGCACAGCCTGAATCGCAAGCATTCCATCGAGGTCTGCAGGTGACGTCATCACTACGAGCTGCTGATAGTGACGTCACTCGCAAGCCTAGAATTTGATGTAGAGGGAGTTAGGGGAGTATGATACAATTGACACATCACATAACCCAGCGTAAAGTCGAAGCGTCCGCGGTTGCCGCATCGCGTCGAGTGCATCAGGGCTGGGATCACGACATTCTACTAAAATTCTACTTTCATGACGTCAGGTTGCCTAGTAATATACGCGATAAATGTGTCGCGAATGACGTCATGAAAGTGGAATTCTACTTGTCATGATTCCAGCCCTGGATTCCCTACAGGGCCTTTATTGTTGAAACAGGAGATAAGCGTTCTGTCTTAGTTGCCCATATTTCTATTTCCATAACACTGACAAAGACAGAGCAATCGTTCTTTCTCGTGAGAACGCTGTTCCCCAGTTTCAAGAATAGGCATCCTGGTATACAACGTTGCCGTCTCTTTCAAAATTTGATTTTCGATTTTTTTTTATATCTACGAGTTTTCTTTTTATTCGTTTTTATTGGTCCCTTTAGAATCTGGTTGTGCGGAGTGCGTCGTTTGCTTCATGCTAGATCCGCCACTGACGGCTTGACAGTACCTACAGGAGAAATTGATATTTCAAAGACGTGAAAGACACTGGAACTGGTTGGTAGCACGGCCTTAGACTTCATCAGGTTTCAACTCTGGGATTGCACAGGGCTTTAACAAGAACATAATTCATATAGTTGAGTTAGGAATGTATTTCGTTTAAAATTCCAAAGTATTTAGTTCTTGTTAACGGAAATAAACACGTAATGCCCAGACCAACGTGCATAGTTTCAAAAGGAAAATCAGCTGGAAGGGCACTGATGCATGAAGTAGTTGGAACAATTGAAAGATCTCCCGAAAATAAGGAATACACACCAAGTACATTTCTGGACATAGAGGGTGCATTCAATAATGTATAATGATTGAAAAATCCATAAAGCACCTGAAGGTAGAACCAGTCATCATACAATGGATAATAAAAATGTTGAAAAGCAGAATCATTACTTCAGAAAATTGGTGACTATACCATAAGAGAAAGCAGAGGGACTTCACAAAGAGGAGTGATATCTGCACTCTTATTGCGGCTGTTGGTAATCAATATGTTTCTAAAAACCTTTAGAGAGAGGAGGATTAAATTGATTGTGAATGTTGATGACGTATAGTACTGGTGAGAGGCTTCAGCTTATCAACCATCAGTGCAATCATGGAATCAGTATTAAAGAAACTATCCAGATGGGCAGGACAGAACGGATTGGGAGTTAGTTTAGATTCTGATGCAGCTCATTAATTGAACATATTTCAGGGAAATTAGGCAGTTCAATAATATGAAGTTACGCAGCAGATTCACTATCAGCGACAATAAAAATTAATATTTGACTGAATCACATTGTCCTTCTACATAACAATATTTTGTCAAGTATTACCCATTTTGAAACTCTAAACGTAAAAAATAACCAGGGTCCACTAAACAAAAGCCCGCCAGCAAGTTAATATTAATCATCCCCCAAAGTAATTATTTTTATGCAACAAAACGCGTGTAAATTTCGACAGGACAAACAAAAACTAAAAAAAAAATAGCGGAGTGGAATATCAACAACGCGAAAGCAAACAAAAAAAAAGCAATAGGGGTTCGTTTATGTATTTTTTCCACAATCGTAGTTTTCATTGCATATGTGCGTTCTCTGGGAAATTATGATGCAATCATGACACACTGGAATATGGAGCCGTAAAAATGGCGCTAGTAAACATGAATTTTATTTTTATGGACGCATTTCGGGGTCCGCGCGAGTCGTGCCCTAGCAAATTTTATGCTTCATTTGCATGGAAAAATATTGTAAAATGCACTCTCTATCTACCGATTTTTTTTTTTAGAGGATACTAAACACTAATAAAGTGCCAGTTTGACTTTTATTAAGTTGGGTTGCATTTTTACTACTGAACATCTAAAACATTTTATCAATATTATCAAGGATTTTAAATATCCATAAATGAAATTGGGTCAATTAAAAATGATGTGTAGTTGTTTAGGGCATAAAATTGAAAATTTATAGAAAATTTTACGGTTAACACATTTTCCTAATCAAAAGGGCGTTTTATGTAGACAGGTGGTCATAATGTGAAAAGAATGTATGAAAAAAAAAGCATTATTTTTGACTTAACAACCCCTATATTATATACTCCCCTGTAGGGTAATAAATTATGGCGTGAAATTTTTTCAGAATTTAACAATTCCATCAATTTTTTTTTATGTAATCGAAATTAATTTATTCACATATGATTACTGAATAATAAATAAACTTGGCGTCGACGTTTCAAAAATAAATAGATAATTATTACAAATCGCCCCAGTAATAATAATATACGGCGAAAATTTTAATACAAAGTTAAATAAAACCATTGCATATTTAATAAGAACGAGATTTGGTCCGTGAATTGTTAACAACATTTCGGTACTTTTAAAATGAAATTTTAACCATAATTTACCTCATCTGTCAATTATTTCGCGTTAATTATTCCGTAGAGGCTTTATCATGACTTTAGCCCTCATTTCGAAACATTACATTATTCAGTATTGTTTACTATCCGTCCGGTTGAATGATTATCAATGAATTTTCGGCAAAGAAAAAATGGCTAGTTTAATCGAAATAATGATGAATACATTTAACTTGTCTCGATTATTTAGTTAATCTATGATGATTTGATCATTATTTTGAAAATTAACGAGAGAGAATTCTATCTACTCCATGAACAATTTCAGTAAAATGCTGATGATATGTGCCAGAGTACCGACCTTCAAATACAAGGATCCTCTATAGTACCGGGATTAGCTTCAATCCAATTTACCGTTTCCATTTCGATGACCACCCGAAACCCAAGCCCATATTGTCGCCCAAAGATTAAAATTATGATAATTCATACTTCTCGATACTGGATGCAATGTAAAAGATTTGGTCTGAAATAAAATCAAGAAAAACTAAAGTAGAACATTCACGGAGTCCCTTCACAAATTTCTCGATGCAATCATCAACATTAGTTGGCAAAGCCCATCAGCCAGAAAAAAGTTGGGTTCACTGTCAAAGGGACTGCAAACTGCAAAGGAAAAGAATCCAGTAAAATCTCCAACAGGAGTATCACAAAGCCACTCCTCATTTAGTGAACACACAGAATGAGGAGCTTAGCACACAGTTGTGGAAGATACTAAGCAGCAAGGAAGAAGGCAACGGCCAGCTATTAAAGGGGGTGTGCGCCAAAAAAACAACTTCATCTCAAAAAAAACAGAAAAAAAATCTAAGAATAACAGTGAAATCCGCACCCCTCTATGACAAATAATACCGCAGATATGGCTCTATGAAAGTACCGCATCTCACCCTATGACGTCACGAAAGCTCAAGCGACGCACGAGAAAGTGGATTACATAATGTTTTTCCTGTGTTACCTGCAATAATCTAAACAAAAACCACTCACGCGTGCCGGGAACAATCAAATTAACAATGCAGAGCGCCGCTGGACGAAGTTTTCGTGACGTCACGAGAGCGTCGTCCACACTTTAAAGCGGTATATCTCAGCGATTTTATCGTAGAATAACGAGGTTTGAACAGTTATTCTTAGATTTTTTTGCACTGAAACTTTAATTTTTGGCGCACACCCCCTTTAAACATCCGATCAGGGCTTCACCTGCTTTGGATACGCCGATGATATTGTCATCATGGCCAGAAGCAATTACGAAGGAATACTCTGCGACCTTATAGACCTTATAGAAAAAGCCCTTTGAATCACGCGAACATTTGATATTTGACCGACGTATGTTTCGATCGCTCCTCGAAAATAGTAAATTTCTAGTGGATAAAGTTAACAAAAAAATGTGGATTTTCTGTGAGTGATACAACCCAGTGTACTTTCAATAAAGACTAGTGTGTCCAAAATGAATCAACATTTATTACCAAACAATACAGTTTTTGTGCAAAAACTATACTTAGATGTATAGGTATAGTTTGGGGAGAATTAGGAATTTTGGTTGCTGCAACAATGAGCACTTGAAATATTACTACTGCCTCACATGTGAAACAATACAGCATAAAAGCTGCGTTGAAAACCTATACCCAACAGTAAAAGACCACAAAATATACTGCAGTAAAAAATGTGAGGACTTTGCGCTGGATGACCTGAATACAGAAGAAATGGAACTAGTCCAGGACTTGAGGGTGATCATATCTGATCTTCATAAAGAGTTACATCAAACATCTTCAACCCTGGAAAGGAAAAAACGATGTTCGATCACATTTGAACAGAACGTTGAGGAAGCCGAAGTAAAATAAAAACAAGAACTAGCAGAAAAGCAAAAAAGAATTGCACTAAATGCAGTTCAAGATCTGTCCAATAAAGACAGAAGAAATGTAAGAGATCAAACGAAAACTTGACAAAACTGAACAAACAATTCAAGGCTTCAAATGATAACTTGGAGAAAAATCTATCAGACACGAGGAATCAGCTAATTCAAGAAAACAAATCATCCATACAACTTAAAACTCAGCTCCATCAAGAAATATCAAAAAGAGATGAAGACATAAGGACTCTAAGGGAAAGTGAAGATGGCTATTTGCGGGAACTGGCAGAACTTAAAAACCAGAAAATTGTGCTTGAAAATAAAAATATGGAACTTTTGCTGCAAACCGAAAAATACACATAAATACAGATTTGGAAGCCACCATAAAAAGCCTGGAAGAAAAAATTAAGGATATAGATATCAAAAGGAAGATTGAACGTCAAGCATATGGCGAGGATATAGCTAGATATAAAGAACGCATAGCAAAGCTTAACCAGAAAATCAAAAATCTTATTTTAATAAATAAAAACATAAAAGAATCAGCTACAACAAAAATTTTGAACAGAATGTCATACTGTTACTCCCGCCATTGCACTTTCTGTGGATCTTAATCCGGGTGACGCACCTTGTTACGGGATGATTTTTCCCGCGCCAAAATAAAAGGAAATAAGCTTATTCACCTCTCTGAATAGCATACCTTCTTCAAGCCACTGTTTTCTATCCAATAGTTGTGGCCACACTTTTCATCAAACTTTTCATTCTTCCCAGAATCATTAAGTTAGAGGTTTATTAATGGAATTGATTTCCTGTTAGTAGGGTTAAAATAAATAGACAATTAATTTATTAATAAACAAAATCACAATAGTTACATTGGAACAGCTGACTATCTAATCCGATCAGATTGACTAGATTGACAGCGCTCCAAATAGAGTCAATGACCAGTACTAACTTAATTTGAATAAGTCCCATGCCCTAACTACCATCAAAATCCGCAGAACCCTTCACCTTGGAGTTTTTGACAGAGCCTTTTTAAAGGACATTGAAGGGACAAGCAGAGGTCATTCAGGTCATAGAAAAGTGATTTATAAATTCTTAAATAGAACATTCACTGGATTCAACCCCTCCACTTTTTGTTTTAGTTCATGACTACACCGCTGTGCGCCCATATCGCCGTTTCTCAACGTCCCCCTCGTTTTTATTCTAATCTGTGACTTCACCGGTGAGTTAGCTATCTTTGTTTACTGGATAGGAAATGACAATGACGGACATAGAATGGTGGATATAAAAACCAGTCATAAAAACGCAGGTCCATTTGACATCATAAAATAATGCATATGTCATCTGAATTAATTTGTTGAGTGCATCGTCATTGATTGTTTTGAATTCCAAGACTGTGAAAGAATTAATAAGTGCATCACAAGCAGCCGGTTTAAGAGTTGTTGCCACAATGTGTGACCAGGCGGCAAAAAATAAATCGGTCAAAAGCAAATTGCAGCCACAGAAAAGGGAAATCTACATCAAGAACAACACAGAAACGGAAATTTTGGTATTGTTGGAGATAAGCAACCTAATGCCACTGTATGATGCTCCATAATACATGCTCGAGGAAATTATAAATTACTTGATCAAATATGACAGTCATTCAAACGGAAAAATGGACATTTTCAAAAAGCAAATTGGAAAGTTTTTCAGTTAGCTTATGAGTCAGATACGCCAAATCATCTAGATTATAGACTATTTTATTCATTAAGTGATTCTCACAAATATATGAAAATAAAATGTATAAAATTTCAGTTTATGAAGTTTTGAAGCACTGTTTTATTTTGAAATAATTGAAATGTAAAACGAGTCATTTGAAACCGAGATTCAAACGGCCCGCCAAATATTAGTTCAATGACTACACCGCTATGGCAGCACCGTCGGAAATGTCACTGGGCGACTACAACAGAAGTGAGCATTCTACATCAAGAATATAAATCACTTTTCTATGATTCAGGTCGAGGACTTTCCACGATTAAGTGTTCGGGAAAATTCCTCAGGCACATTTTGCCGATTTTCTGAGTTATCTAGTTTTCGCTCATTAGGGTGGCTAATCCGTTATATTAGCACCCAATCGCCTTGTGCGGATTTTTTTTGTGAGTCGAAAAAGAGCAACGTGACCAGTTGTTTGTTCCTAAAGGCCAAAGTAATTTTGGTAAGTGGTTTTTCTTATTAATCTTCTCTGTGTTTCTCTATTGCCTATGTAAAAGCATAATTTTCTGTTAATTATATGGTTAAATTCCGAATATTGGACATACCTACCTATTGCTCTACGCCCTGTCTCATAACGTCCATTTGTTTCAGGCCTTTATTCATCACCTTTAGAAGTTACACTTTAATCTTCAGTCTTAGACGTTACGCTTTAATCGTCACCTTTTATTCGTCACGCTTAGTCCTTAACTTGAGTAAAGAGTTAAACGTTGAGCTTACTGTGTGTTTCAAGTAGTACCTCCAATCTTCAGCCTCCTCTAGACCATTGGAAGCTTTAGTGACTCCTAGTTACTGAACTTCAGTGCCCAGGGCCAGTGGCTTCTTGTTGCGGCCTTGATCCAGTCCCAGGCCATCGGAAACACTGGATGATATTAATTCCATCTGTCAGGTTTCCCCAAGAGATTAGGGACTACTCAGGTTTGATAAGTGTGTTGTATTGTCTTAATATCAAACCTTACCAACCCCTTGTTGGAGTGAATCACCACAACAACGCAGTTCTACTACAATATTAAATTACCCTTCAAATTAGATGTTGTTATTTCAGTTTCAATTAATTATTACCTTTATTATATGAAATTTGCCATTCAGGTTATGTACTGTTAGGTACTTCAATTTTAAGTATTTACCTAGACCATCACTATATTATTCCATAATATTAAATTTGCCCCTCAGGCTATTTATTGTTACTTCAACTTTAATTATTGATCTATATTTCTCTTATAACTATCCCATAAATACATGCTGCACTGAATACAGGAAATACTTGTACACTGGGGTTAAATGGCCATTTACGAAGGTACTGCATTTAGTAAGCTTATTTATTAATTTATATTTCAGGTATTATTGCTGTTAATTGTTATACTTTTTATTTCTTTATTTAGGGACTCAAGTTGAGTGTAATTAATCATTATTGTAAATACTATTTTAAGAACATATGGTTAGATACTTCTAGACGATTTCTTTTCTTGTTCTGGTTCCAGTGTAAATAATTTTCAGTGTTCTAGGGCGGTCGGAAAACCCACTCCGAAGCTGCTCTGGAATCAAACCTGTCTTGTTCTGGTTCTAATTAAAACCCGTACCTGATTGTAGCAAAGCGTTTCACTTTTGTCCTCCCTTCTTGTTTACGTTTATATTTCAGGTTGTGCTGCTATAGGTCCGTAGAAGTTTCCTGCTTTCGTTATATCGGTTGATTTCGTGTACTACAGGGAAAAAGCAGGTGGCGCTCTATATTTAGTTATTTAATTGACCCACACCCCTCTCCGCATTGGAAGCTAGTCGGCAACCCTTTACACTAAATCACGTTTCTAGATTTCAGTCACCAACCAACCTTTTCTTTCTCTTTTTACTTTTTTTTGTCTTAGTTACCCGTTCACTTCAGTCACTCCCTCAGAGTTCATTATTTACTTCTCCCTCGCGTTTTGCGGGTAACAAAGTGGCAGTGTCCGTTTTACCACGTAATAACCTACTGGTTGTCCTGACTCAACTCCGGGGGAAACGAGCAATCATCGGACTGATAGGGTCGTCACTCTTCTGGATAAGAGCTTGTCCCGATTTAGTGAACTCAGCTTAGTTGCGGAATTTTCTCTCTGTGGTCATGCCTCACAAACTAGTCCTCCCAGAGACTCAAAATAAACAAAATTTAAACGCTCGTCTCAATATAAATGAAACTCAAGAACTTCCTCAACTATTAGTGGTTGGAAGTCAGTCTAGTGTGATTGGCTGCTCTTCATTTATTAAGAAGCAGTCTACCATCTGATTTGATATCAACTGTCAGTTTGAGAGGCGGCTTCTTCTTGAGCAGTGGCGTAACTACCGATGTGGCAGAGGGGGCCGTGGCCCTCGGGCCCAGAAGATATGGGGCCCCATCCCACCTAAGTGTAACCAAGAAAATACGAAAATCATTGAAACTTTTGCTGACTTACCTATTCGATTTTTAACTGACACTTTCCGTATGAGGAGCGAGAGGGTGTTTCATATGGCAAAAACAGGTGTGATGTCAGGTAACCATTCCGTCCGAGTATCAGATTAAAATCGACGGACAATATCTATTTACTAAAGATAATACACACTACTACTACAGGATAGCCTATCCTCATAAGGCCTGTGTGGAACAAATCTGAAGCCCCACACCACGCCAAATCACCAGTTGTAACGTAGGCAGCATGTCGTTTCTCGCCTTAACGTAGGCTATTTGCACTACAGGTTATGATTCCGCGGGCTCTTGCTTTATGCATACTTGATTTTAGTACATCAAATAACGTTCTAAAACAACTCTTTTTTAGATCTCGTTTTCATCTTCCTCTTTACCTATTATTTTAAGGTTTAAAGTCGACCCCTTTTTTCTGAACCTTGTGTTCAAAAATTCCAAAAAAAAATATATGTTTTATGGTTATCGATATACTTTAATCCATAATTTTTTAAGTAAATTTGACTCGCCATTTTTGAGTTATATCGCAAAAACTTTAAAAAAAAGTAGTTTTTCACCATTTATTTCAAAACGAATAGATGAAGTTTCCCATTATTTTTATTACATACTACTATTGCAATTCTACGCGACATATATTTTTTTCAAATTTTTTGAACTTTTAGTTTTTTCGCTACTGCAAAAATAGTTGGAAATACGCCCGTAGCTATACTGTTTAGAAAAAAATCCGACGGATGAACGGTCAAAATTATTTGCGTTGGTCGAAACTACAACCCTGTTTATGTAAAACAGAATAATACTTCGAATTTCCGCCAAAAAAAGAAAAAACGTTCCATCACACAATTTAACCAAATGAAGATTTCTATTTTTTTTTGACAGTCAAGTTAGGGCACCTTATAGGGGCGACAGCATTGACATCTCGCGTTGCTGTAATAAACTATAGGCCTGACTTTAAACCTTAATAAAAAATAAGTAATAATATTCTTCATTTTAAATTCTAAACTACGACCACTAGTGCAAACAGCTGACGACTTAGTTATGACGTCGGAAATAGTGACACACCAATATGGCGGCGATTACCAAAAATGAGGCCGATAAGCAATTCTTAGTAGTGTGTATTATCCTAGTCTATTTACTACCCACATTTTTTTGGAAAATGTAGGTGTTTCGCAAAAAGTAAAATCGCCCTGGGTAGTGCTAAATGTTAAGATGGAAGAATTATATTTGGGTTCTCATGAGTTAGGGCCGTATTATTCACCTCCTGGTATGGAATCTGACGGATAAACACGCAATCTGTAATCCCATTGGTCGGCCAGCTATCCGCCGACCGGAATTAAAAAACGGTCAATTTATCTTGCAGATAGTTACCAGCAAGTTTATCAGAAGATGAATAAACAGGGCCTTACAGCCAAATTATGAACCGACTGGTCAAGGATGATACACACTGCTACTACAGGATAGCCTATCCTCATAAGGCATGTGTTGCATTCAATTTTTAGTTTTACCAGCAGGGTAAATTTGCCAGAGACATTAAACAGAATATTGCAGTGGTGTATCGTAATTGGGCCTCGCCGAACCACTCTGCTCCCAGATCCAAAATCTGAAGTTACGCCACTGTTCTTGAGGATATTTTTGACAAGTACTTTTATCTAAGTCGTCGTTTAACCAGAAGCGATTATGTCATCCTCTTCTTCGGTAATGCTGACGCTTTTATGGGTAACACTATCAGCGACAACTTAGTTGCCCATATACTTGATAGATTTTCTCACACTAACCTAATCATCGTTGGACTTCCCTATGCTGCCTTCAGGCCCATTCTCAACAACTTTACATACGAATCGGACATGGTCTTCAAGAAGGTCCTGCATAACAAGAAGGGGTTTCCTGCAAGGTTTCTCAACTTTGATGAATTTTCCGATGACAGCGAGCAGAACTACTATGGCAGCCCTTCCCACATTGCCAAGAAGAAGCTCCTAGAACACATAATCTCCAAGTTATTTGTGGTTCCAATTAATTCCGATGACTCCTTGGATCCTTCCTAATAATGAATGTATTGGGAGTGGTGTTAGTAATAGTCCAAAATTTTTGAATTACGTCGACACCAGAAAATTGGCCGTCTATTATCAGAATGTAAAAGGTCTTAGAACGAAATCAAGTGAGCTCTTGGCAAGCACTCACTCATTAGAGTATGATATCGTATGTTTGTCGGAAACCTGGCTCAATGATGGCATTTTGAACTCTGAAATATTTGATCCGCGTTTCAGTGTCTTTCGGAGGGACCATAATTATGGTGAACTAAATTGTCAGCGTGGTGGTGGAGTTTTGATTGCTACCTCCAATCTCCAATAATATCCAAGCAACTGTTCTGGATTCCCCTGTTAACCTGGCCTACGAATATGTATGGGTTAGGCTGCTCTTTGATCATATTAAGGTCATCATCTTTCACGTTTATATTCCACCTAATTAATCTGTTTAATGTTATCAATCGTTCTGTAATACTTGCGAATCTCTGAAAAATGAATATGTTAATCATAAATTCATTCTGTGTGGTGACTTTAACCTTCCCAATATCTAGTGGTCGGTAGAGGATGATACATATTAATCCCCTCAGAGCTAAATTCCACTTGTGCTGAAGCAGTTTTGGGTTTCATGTTTTTTCTGGAACTTCTGCAAATCAATCCGCACAAGAACTGCCATAATCGAATTTGGGATTTGATCTTCGCTGATGAATTTGCGAAGTCTACTGTTTTGTTGTGCTCAGATCCTCTATTAAAGATCGACACTTTTCACCCGGCCATCGAATGCTACTTCGACATTCACTATACTCCCAAATTAAAAATTATTAGTACCTCCACTTTCTATGTTTTCGACCGTGCCAATTTTACGGAATCAAATAATTTCTATGGTTCAACTGACTGGTCATTTTTGGGAACCACTCTGGATGTCGATTTGGCCATCCAGAAATGTTATGACATCCTACTCGATGGTATAGATATCTATGTTCCAAAAAGTACTGTTATAGATCAGAAGTATCACAAGATTTAAACAAGGCAATTCGTAGAGATTTTTATGCCATCCCCACTGTAGAGGAAATTTTTCAGCCAACTTAGCTGGTAAAAAATATTTTAGTGTATTTGACCGTAAACCAAATTGAATTCGACGAAGCTTCAAAAAATGTAACGACTTTTAGCACTATTTTTGGGTGTTATAGATTAAACAGGTTACCGATGGGGGTTGCTAATGCTCCAGAAATTTTTCAATATGTTGTTGAAGAAAATTTTGCAGATGTCCCAGGTTTAATAGTCTATTTTGATGATATTTTATTGGCCTCAGATAATGAAAAATCTCATGAGGACGCACTTAAAATTTTAATGCAAAAAACAAAAAATTTAAAGATTAAATTTAATCGAAACAAAGTTCAGTATAAATTGAATAGTGTCAAGTATTTAAGTCAAATTATTTCTGATAGAGGGGTTATGCCCGATCCGGTTAGAGTTAAAGCCATTCATGCTTTGGAGGTAAAGGAGTTGCAACGTATTTTGGGAACGTTTAATTATTACGTAAGTATATCAACAATTTTGCAGAGATAAGCGCACCACTAAGGTCCATGCTAAAAAAAGATGTGGTTACTAGAACATTTTTTTTTTAGATACGATGAAAAATTTTCTAGTTCTTGCTAATTTTAATCCGAATAAAAATGTTGTTATACAAACAGATCCAAGCCAAAACGGTGTTGGGTGTACTTAACTTCAAGATAACCAACCAGTTAGTCATGCATCTCGAAGTTTAACAAATAGTGAGAAATCTTTTTCTAAAATCGAAAAAGAAATGTTATCAACTTGTTTCGCTATCCAAAAATTCCATTATTATATTTATGATAAACCAGTGAAAGTTATTAATGATCACAAACCATTAATTGGTATATTTAGAAAAGATGTGGGTAGTATAGTATCACCAAGGTTACAAAAAATGAAATTAAAGTTGCTAATAGTTATTTATGCACCTAGGTCAAAAAGTACAGCTTTAACGCCCGCAGCGTGTGTAACAGCCTGAGGCGTTAGCCGCGGGCTGTTTACACGCTGAGGGCGTTAAAGCTCTTTTTGACTGAGGTGCATACAAGATTTTATGCACGAGGAGCATGTTTTCATTTTGATATTTAAAAAATTATATATTTTCAATTTTGTAATGACATCAATCAAAAATATTTCAAAATCTAAATTTTCATCTTTACCGCAATAGGTCCTAAGTTTTTGTCAAATATAGATCAAGGAAGCAGTTGTTGACAAAAGTATCACGTAACTATTATAGCAGCCCAGAACAATACAAACAAATAATTATGTTTTTAATTAGGTAACGGCCCAATTAAGGACCGATTGAGAAGTGTTTTATCTCTGCGGGACCATCCGTGGACGCGTTTCGCTGTATCACAGCTCTTCAGCACGGTTAGATGGAGATGGAGACTCTGTCTTCATCTTACTTGTTTCAAATAATTATGTGCTGTGTAGTGTACGTGTATGGTATTCTTATGATGGTAGTGCGTCTGAAAATGGAGCAAAATAGCATGCCCAAGTTTATTCTTGAGGCAGTTGAAAAGGCCAAGAAACATGTATACCTTCAAAGTCCAAAAGACTCTATGAAAAAACATATGAGGACTTTATTTCCTGATGTGCCCAACATAGTGTAAATCAGCAGCAGTACTTTGTAGAAGAAACTCTCCTGGCATGGCATATAATACATTAATATGAAAAATGCAAAAAAAATAAGCCATCCACCCTATGGAGCTTTTACTCAATGTTGAAGGCAACAGTTCTTTTGTGTATTTCTGTGGAAAAGGGCCGGTTTTAAAAATTAAAAACTGTAAAAATTGTATTTTCAATTACAAAGTAGATTGAATTTTACCATTATTGCTTATTTCATTATTCTTATTAATTGAAATAAAGCTTGTTTTGTTGAAAAAAGTTGGTATTTTTTAGACTAAGCAATAGAAATACGAAAAGTTTTTAAAAAAATGACGAATTTTTGTTTATTTTTGAAACTTTCAGGCCCGCGGGCATAAAAGGCGCCCTAGGGCGTAAAAGTACTACTTCACGCTTTAAAATGCGGGCGTAAAAGTGCACTTTTACGCCCGTTCGTGCATAAAATATAATATAGACTATGAATATCATCCTGGAAAAAGTTTACTCATTGCTGACTTATTATTGAGGTCTTTTATTAAGGAAAATGTGACAGATGATCCTCAAATGTTCGAAATAGTTCACTTGGTGGAAAGACATTGAGGTGTTAATAGCGGTTAATATGCCATTCAATGGCAGCAAATATCCAGTTAAGTTCTCCAACATTTTGTAGAGGGCGCGAGTGAACTTGGAGTGCTTCAAATTTTGGCGGTAAATGTCAATAGTTCTAAACCGTTTAAATTGAGTAGAAGAAAATATGGCTACAATATGAACAATGGACAATGAATAAGTTAAAATATCTTCCAAAGCGTTCAGTAGCCCTTAGAGAATATTTTTAAAAGTGTCAGCGTCAGCTTGTCTTGAAACCACACATCAGACTTAACTTTTGAGGTAAAAATTACAATTAATTATTTGCGCGCCAAAATTTAAATAGCTCTAAGTACAGAAGCGCCCTCTTCAACTCAATTGTCAATATTACATGCCATTCTTTCAAATGTAGACAGTTTAGGGATTCATGGAATTTTAAAATTGTAACAAGCAGTCCGCATTATCCAAAGTCTAGCGGCTTTGCTGAGAAAGCCGTTGGTATGTTGCAAAAAATATGCTGAATAAGTCTGATGACTATTTATACAGTTTATTGGAGTATCATAACACAGCAGTTTTAGGAGTAGGTTTAAGTCCGACTCAGATGCTTATATCAGGTGTTCTTAAATTTAAATTACCTGTTTGTGATTCACAGTTAGAACCTGTACATATAGATACTAGGGATATAAAAAGTTGAATTGAAAAGAAAACACTTATTGATAAACAGTTTTTATTATAGATCTGCATATCATAAACCTGATTATTTAGAGGGGGAAATATAGTATTAAGAAAAGAAAATCACTGGGTTCCGGCTAAAATTGAAAAGGTTCTGAGTCATCCCAGATCATATTTAGTAAGAAATGAGTACAATAGCCTATATAGGAGAAACAGTAGTTTTCTTAAAAAGTCATTGAACAAGCCTTCATTTAAAACATCTGATTTTGATAATTTGAGTAATGAAGGTCATGGTGGTGATGGTACACAAGAACCACCTCGACATAATGTTGATAATAAACGTGTTAGGAAAGTGCCTGACAAGTTTAAAGAGTTTTATCTGGATTAGATATAAGTTTCTTTAAAGGGGGAGGTGTTATAATATTATAGTTGGCGCTGTTGGTCAATGTCTATTTTGGTTAAGGAGTCTGTGGCAACATTGGGTACATTCAGGCGGTGCCAGCGACTAAGCTCAGCCACTCAGCAGGGACTTTTTTCTCGAAACAACAACCCTCGAACTCAAGACTCTAACCGGGTTTCTCTCGAAACATTGCAGACTTGAGAAACACCTACAGAAGTTGGGGTTAGAAGAAGGTGCGCTTGTAGATTCTGTGAAGACTGAGACACCTCACCATCTTCTACTGAACTGCGTTGCCGTTAGTCGCTCCAAGAATGGAGAATCTGGGAAGTGTCCTTATACAGTTGGAAGACATAACAGCCCTGGAACCACTAGACATCCTAAAAGTCCTAAAGGACCTAGGACTGGAGGGGCTGCTTTGAGCAGGAAACCTGAACTTAGCAGCAAAAGGAGGGGTACAATAGATCAACCTTGGTCGCAGTGCAATTGAAACCTCCAACACACACATACACATTCACACATACATCACAAAGCCACGCAGATCAGCTTCTTGGAAATGTTGATACTTATTAAACTTATATCCAAAAAGTATTTCTTTCTTGCACAAAGTAATTTCTGAGGGTGCAAATCCAATTTCACACCGTCAAATTGAATTTACTACCCTAAATTCCTAGTTTACTTCCTAACTATAACCCTGTATATCATCGAATATACAAGCCGAAATTCCATGATTCACATGCACACACACACACAAAACTGTCTACCTCCCGATAGGGCCATTTTTCATCATTAGACCCAGGCAATGGTGTAAAGTGGTCATTTGACGTTCTATAATACACGCGCTCTCCCCCTCGGGGACCCAACATACCCCCCAAGGGAAATGTCTGCGTCCCCCTCTCACTGTATTTGTCTAAGGCCGTTTGTCAAATGTTACTGTTCCTACATACACACATTTTTCGAGTATGTTTGTTTTGTTGTTATTGTTTTGTTTCATGGGGGCTCATGCCTTATGGCTTAGATTGTTCCCGAAAGATAGTTTTTAGATAGAACAGATAGTAATTGTAGTCATTTGCTATTTTTGTTTCCAGAATTCTAAGTTATCCATTAGCTATAATAGCAAGTTGATTGCTGTTAATTAATGCTGAATAATATATCAACCGCAAACCGACAAATGTTTCAATATTTTCGAATAGTAATTAGTAATAAAGTCTTGATTAAAAGCAGATGGTGTCAGTTTTGGTAAATTTGTTTTTTTTAGTCTAAGTTTGGTCGAATTTGATTTGCTATTTGTTTTTTTATGAGTAACTTTCGAACTCGATTCATCTTGAAGATGCTCTCTCTTACCTTTTGATGGATGCGATTGCTCAATATTGTAAATAATTGAGCTGCGCTAGAATTTGAAAGGTTTACCTTTGGAGCTCTATTGTGTTGCTGCTCCTCCTCTGATGTACCTTAGTGCACCTAGCCCAGCTGTTCATGAAATTGTCTGTCAACTAACTTCATGAACAGATTTTCATCCAAATCTTTTTTAAATCTTTCCTATTATTCCTCCTTTACTTTGACATTTTCACTCTACTACATAAAATAACCAACTGGATAAAATTAATGCAAAATTCTTTGGAAGAATTCAAGGACGCCTATGTCCAGAACCAAACAGATGAGAGAGGCGTTTAAGATGGTAATTGAAAGATTTTGAAAAGACTCTAAATATTTTATCCGCATAGACCCATTTAGGGGTCGTGAATCATTAAAATTTGATGAACAAAACAGCCCCTACTCTTAACTTACTTGATGTGATCTACTAACCGGAGGTGGCGCCGTCATACTGTGATGATACATCATGTCGTGTTTGAGTTGCGGTAAGCCTCCAGGTCCTCCAGAGCCTTGATGCTTAATATCAACGGCTGCCAGAGCTTCTGCCCTGCTGATAAGTCCATCGTTGAGACCAGAAAAGATATCACCCTGGAACAACAAAAAAAAAATTATTAAGAAACAAGGCAATATTTTATCGTACACTTGTACCTATAAAATGATTATCATCGATATATCGGTATAGGTTGCGTGTTTGGGCTCTCTATATTATGGAGTACTTTATCGAATCATTAGGGTAATTTTCCTTGTTTTTTGAAGAGCTCTAACTTTTTGAGGTAAAGAAATATGGGAAATAAAGATGGTGCTTGAATAAACGGCAATAGACTTGGAAATTGGTTTTGCTATATTGATATTTGAAGTTGTGATTGAAGGCATAAGGTATTTTAATATTGATTATATTATTGTTGAATTTTTTGTGCTGACAATCATAAAATAGATTAAAATTATGTCAAGTGAAGCTTCCTACAATTGTGTTCATGTTTACACGATGATATTGATCGAAAACGCGACAATAAAATCAAGTCACAACGTACATACATGAACATTAAAATGGGTTATCTTGATTTTGAAATTACGCTCTGTACAAAGGGTTCAAAACATTATTGTCCTTGGCATATTTTCCAAGAGAAATCCCATGGCGAAAAAAAAGCTCAAATATTGAAGAAAGCCAGGTCTAATAAACATGTTGAAAAATTTATGAATTCTCGTAATGCTCCACACGGTAAAACGCCCCCGTAAATTATTTATGATTTTTTGCGTCGACCTTATGGCTGCTTAAGTTTTAATTTCTTTCCCGAGATACTTTCGAATCATTTAAAGTTTTAGTCCCTTTTTCTCGATTGGGGAACACAAAGTGCGAATCAAAAATCATTTAAAAGTCCACAGATAAAGCACTTTAAAACCTAAGAGCTTGGGAATTAAGACATTTTAAACATAAAGCTTAAAATTTTGAAATGTTGTTTGACGAACGCCGGGGCGGATGGGGTGCGTCTAAAAGTACAAAAACACGGGCAGGCAGGGGTTGGTTTGGAGTTAGTTCTTACGGCTGCTCATTTATAATTCATTTACCCCACTGGATTTTGCCCCCCTTTCAGTTAATGTTGATGATGATCAGTGACGGAGATAGCTAGGATTTTCAAAAAGGGATAAATTTTGTTATTAAACTAAGTGATATTCGAACAGCCAATAACAAATATAGAAGGGCTTTTATGTATTTCAACTTTTATTGAACGCGATATACATTTTTTATAGAGGTAGTTATTTTATTTTTAAATCTACACAGGGGCAATTGTGCAGTCTATGTGCATTTATATTTTTGTTGCAAAAAATAATATACAGAGTCACTTTTGATATCGGGTGCCATTTAGAAACTGTAGGTACATTGGCTTTTCTTAAAATTTCAAGGATCAAAAGATGATAATGAGAGGATCAATAAGTTCGCACATTCAAGTTTCAATCCTATTTTAAACTGGTCGGAGCAATCTTGTACATAATTCACAATTGCCTTGACTGTGACACGCATTTTATGTTTTTCATTTTGTATAAAGTCTACAAACCCACTTATTTTGACTTGTGATTTAAACATCAGAAGAGGTAACAGACGTGTTTTATGTGAGTGACGTCCCGTCTCGGATCAACTCGTTTTAGAGGCACACAATTTTATGAATGCCTTTTCCAAAGCTGTGTTTACGTAACCTACATTATGTGGAAAAATTTTCCTCTCTCTTTCGCAGTTTATTTTTAGATACATAAAGCCCTCTGACAAACACAAACTTTCTTCGATTAATTTCCGTCTCCGAGACAAATGCCAGGCAATCAGTCTTATTACTTGCATCCCGGGTTCGTATATACCTTGTAAAAGAGATGAAGAGTTATTAAGGGCCGTGACAAGTGATAATCGCAGTAATTCCATTGCCTTCTCGTTAGTCTCGCTCGCACACCGAGGGTAGATTTATCACGAGTGCTCGGCTTTATTTAAAGGTTAGGTTTCCGACCCTCATTTGTCTTTTCCCTTTCGGTTAAACTCCGGGAGAGATGCGAAATTATGAGAGGATTATGAAGCTACAAAACGACGGATTAATAAAGGCTACGGCTCAAATTAGTTGTAATTAATTTTTCCTTTTCAGCTTTTCGCGTGCGGACCGAGAACTCATAATTTATTTCGACGAATTGTTTGGTTCGAATTACTACTTTTGTACACGTGTATTTGGTATCGATTTTAAATATTCAAATAGTTTACATAAGTACCTATTATGTCTATGTCAACTAGATTTCAATGATGCAAATTTTTTAAATATCTTTGCAATGCTATAATGAAAACGGGTCAGTGATAAATTAGACGTCAGTAAGTTAAGATTAGCGTGATTTAGTTTTTCAAGAATAAGAAGACAAACTACATCAAGGCAAAAAACAAAGACAAAGGATATTAACAATATCGCCGGATTCTTTCAGAATAATTGGCAAGTCAAAATATGAACGAACCAAGAAAAAGCCAAATGCGGTCAAAGAAGTCAGAGGCGAAATAATAACAGTCTGTGAAAAATTCCAAAGGAACTGCAGCAGAATATAGAATTCAGAATTCAGAAATTGGTGAATATACCATAAAGAAAAGAACAACTAGAGCGACTCTACAAGGAGAAGTGATATCTTCAGTCTTGTGGCTATTGGTAATCAACATGATTCTAAAGCCCTGTAGTAGTATTGGTGAGGGGCTTCAGCTTATCAACCATTAGTGAAATCATGGAATCAGCATCAGGGATACTCTCCAGGAACAAGTTAAAGATTTGGGAGGGAACCACACTGAAGAAGGGATCACAATGGGCCAATGGGCCTCCGAATGCAAGCTGTACAGTTGCAGAGCAAGCCCTTCAAAACTTAAACCTAAGTATGATGGAGCCAACAACAAAAGTGACAGTATAATGAATATGTCGGTGAGTTATCTTGTAGATTGACTCGAGAGGTTGGTATTACTGCATTAACTTTCGTAGGGATGTTGAAGAATGGTGCAAAAGATGCGCTCAATATGCTTCAAATATGGAACCCAAGACACGAGCTTCAGGGCCGGTTTCTCAATAGCAAGTTACCCCCGGGTATGGAAAGAAAACGCAAAGAAAACTCTATTGGTGGGACGAGGACATTGAAAGAGACATTAAAGAAAAAAGAAATTTTAATTAAAGATTCTTAACAACAAAGAAACAAGAAGAAAAAAATTTATTTAAAGAAGTCCAAGCAAAGGTCAGGAGAAAGATCACACAAAAGAAGAATAAATATTGGGAAAGAAGAAGTACAGCAATCCAAACATACCTTGGAGAAAGAAAAAGCACAGAAAGCTGAAAAATATTAGTCACTACGTCAAGAGAAAAAGATAGATATAATATCTCCTATTTCATTACAAAAATGGGACATCTATTTCAGTGAACTATTGCAAGACAAATTCAAGGAGCCCGAACGGAACGGAAATAACATATCTGTTTCAGCGTCACCCATCAGAATACCCATAAATAAAGTCAAAGACGCATGCAAAAGCTTGAAAAACAGCAAAGCTTCGAACACCTAGCAAAGTTATTCCATAAATGCATTAATACCGGTGAGATTCCAGAAGAATGGAAAGTGTCCTATCTTACCCCATACATAAAATGGGTAGTGAAGATGAATGTGGCAATTACAGGGGCATTGTAGTTACGGAATTGATAAGTAGATTAGACGGTAAAGTACTTAAATCTAGAATAGAACAAGAATTTGCCGTCAACGAAGATGAAGAACAAGCTGGATTCCGGACAGGCAGATCACCTTCTCTGTGTACCACAAATTCTAGAAAAAATGTCAGCCGTTAATAAAGAAGTCCACCTACCTGAAACAAACTTATGACAGCGTTCCAATGGTTAAACTGTGGGAAACCTTGGAGAATAAATATAACGATAATTGAAATTTACAAAAACTGTCATATAAAAATGGAAGTTGGAAATACACTCTACAATGGTTTCTTCACAAGCAAAGGCTTAAAACAAGGTTATTGTTTGCCTCCTACACTTTTCGAAATATTTTTAGAAAAAGTGTTGCTACAATGGAAACGTAAATGTAGCAATATGGGTATCCCGCTTAACGATATACTATACCCCAAGCTTCGCAAACGATCAAGACGTTAACGATCTCGAATATATGACCAGAAAGCTAGTTCAAGAATATAGTAAATGGGTACTAGAGATCAACATATCTATTGTCCGTCGATTTTAATCTGACACTTTCCGTATGAGGAGCGAGGGGGTGAAGTATATGGCAAAAACAGGTGTAACGTCAGTTGACCATTGACGTTTAGACGTAGGTGGCGAAATAATATATTCTCGAATATAATAATATTCTCCAGAATATTCTATTTTAAATATTAAATAATAAAGGTATACAATTTTCCATAGCAACAGCACCCAATATGCCGCGCCACTTGATAGCACTTCTAATTGGTCGAACGCAATCTAGAATTCAATTCTGATTGGTCGAACACGACTCCGGAATTCTAGGCTTTTCCTTGAATATGTAAAAGAGAGTACGGAGTCGCGTTGTGAATCAGTTACGTGTGAGAGTTTGTAATATTAATGAGAGCGTCGTGGCAAGCTCAGTTTTTTGAAGTTTTGTTTTTGGCTGCGGTCAAAAAATCATGCACACAATTGTAAAGTAGTAAAGTAGTTCTGTGAATTGTGAATAAATACTTAGTGGTGTAAATAAGACAAAACCAGCGTTCAATTTCAATAAAACAGCGCCGAATTCAATATACAATCCACTAATAATGAACACCACGACAGTAGGCAACCACCAACTCACATTTTTTTGAAGTATCAGATTAAAATTGACGGACTTTAAAATCGAATACATGTTCGTCGGCGGACCCTAACAAAATCTACCACTGGATAATGGTCAAACTATTGGAGGTTGCGAATAATACAAATATTTGGGAGTGAAGATGTCAAGTGGAAAGCTAGATGAAACTATTGAAAATAGAAATGCTCAAGGAAAAAAAGCAATATCTATGCTATCTAAAAAGTGTTCTATGGGACAATCATATCTCTAAAACCAATAAACACCGAATATACAACACAATTATTGTAAAAAGCATTGTCTCCTATGGAAGCGAAGTATGGCACCTAAAGGATACAATCGTACGTACCCTCGAAGCGACACAAATGGATTTCTGTAGGCGTGCTGCAGGAAAATCTGGAGCGGAAAGAATAACTAACAACAGAATTCGAGAAATCATGGGTAAAAATAGGACAATCCTTGACAAAATAAGAACACAACAGCTGAAATGGTATGGCCACGTACAAAGAATGTCTGATGAGAGACTGCCAAAACATATTGTTACGATAACGCTGCTGCCAGAATAACGGCGTCCGCCAGGCTGTCAAGAATCGTAGGCATCTGCTGTCGAATATTCTAGAATTTAGCGAATTATTCTTCTTTAATCGGAAAAATAAGATTATCGTGTGTATTCTAGATTTTACAGGAATAGATTTAGGGATATATAAAGGCCGTTATTGCTTTGTAGTTTCAAGTTTCAGTTTAACTGTGATACGATTTGAATAGTGATTATTGTTGCGAGTTGTAAGAGTTTAATTGTTGAGTTAGTTATTAAAGTAATTAGTGTCAGAGTGTATTGTTAAGTGGAATAAATTATTGCAGTGTTAATTGGACTTTGATTTTTGGAATAAACGAAACGAATCCAAAATTTCTGTCACGCACCCCAAAGCCGTTATAATATTCTTGATTGGAAGCCAGTAGGAAGACGAAAAAGGAGAAGACCACAAAAAGGCTGGAGAAAGGAGATAAACAAGGAGATGAGAGACCGGGGACTGGAAGAGGATCTCTGACTAGATAGAGATCAATAGCGACTGGGCATCGGAAGACGTCGAAGAACGTTTTGAAGCCGATTCGTATATATATACATATATAAGTTAACTCTAGGGTAAACATTGTAACTGGACACGTTTACCCTGGAGTTAAAACCAACCCGAATGTGACTCGCTATTGACAAACCGACTCTCACTGAAAATGAAGCAGTACTTCAAAAACCTGACCCAGACCTTTTTTTATAAATCATCAATTGATCGCAAAAGCTCTAGTTCATTCATTGCCAACTAGATATATTATGCCGACATATAAATGAATCCGTTTTAAATGATTAAAGGCACGTTCACACCTGTTGATATATTGACACGGATGATAGCGCACTATAACTGGTAATTTTTCATAAAAACGACTAGTGAATATTTAATTTGTTTGAAGTTAGTAAACATACCTTATTTATTAATGTGTATGTGATTATGGAAGGTTAGCCTCGGCTAATAAAGTAGTCGCCTATATTTTTATTTATAAAAATTATAATTTTCCGTTCAGCAACCTCATTTGTCACAATTAATTTAATTGTTGCTCAAAAATTGACAACTTCTTTTTAATAATTAATCGCTGGTTTGAAAAATTAGTTTGTCAACAACTTTGCGACGCCACTTACCCTTAAGTAAAATCTTACTCTAATGACTTGTTCGAGATTTTAATTTTTCTTTAAAGCATTGTAAAGTTGAACAATGCAATGAATATTGGTGAGTCATACATTATTTAGTTATAATATATTTAGGGAAGTATTTTTGTTTGTTCATGCTTAAAAACTAACATGCAAATTATACTCACATTGTGTCTAGGAGACCACGAATTACACATAATCGAGGCATCTTCTAGAATTCGACTCTGAAAAAAAAGCACATTTTTAGATTAATTGTTCAACCACTTCATGTAATGCAAATTTTTATTACAAGCAATCACCTTATCCGCAGTAATTTACCCGCACGTGTTCAAACGCGTGGCATTAAGTGATATAAATATAATTTGGATGTAGTGTCTGGTGTATACATTGATGGTTGACGAGGCAAAGGGTGCGTCAAACAGGAAATTTGACGTTTCCTTTGGGGTGGCAAATTTTAAGTTTAGATCGTTTGTAATTAACGTGATGGGAGAATAGGTTTAAATTGGAAAATTTAGACAGAAACTTAACTTAAAATTGAGTTGCTTCAATTATAAAGAAAAGACGGAAAGTGGGTTAGAGTAAACAATAAAAGAAAATTTAGAATAATAGAAATAAGTTTATCCAATCCAGTGAATCTGGTATGTCACTGTTGCAAAAGAAATTTGTAGTATTGAAGTTTCACCCGAAGAAAACTATTTCGTATCACAATTACTTAAGGAGAATTATCAAAAATGAGATTTAGAAGCAAAGACTTTCAGCTTAAGTATTCTTCTCATTAGAATACTGTGTTTGACTCCAACCTTTACCTTCAACTATTACTGTTGAGTTATCAATTCTAAGAGAAAAATGCAATGCTTGACTTCAGTCATTGAGGGCAAGAAGTTGTTGAGAGAATTTTTCTGGATTATTAAATTGAGATTAAATTGCAAAAAGATCCTGTCAAAGCGATTTCTGGCTGTCGAACACAAAATTCAGCTGTTACAATATTAGAATCGCATCCAGAAAAATCGTACGTGGTACGTAAGTACCTTCTTACATATTATAGCTTATTAAGTTGACTTTTATGTGAATTCTGTTTCTTCCAGTGGAGTTTTCTATATCAAATTGAACAATTCCAATATCAGAGACGAAAAATCTATTCTTTATTATGATTTCAGATCCTATTACATGTCGAAAAATATGAAATTGATTCAATAATTCGGAACAAACTTATTAGTTGAGTGGTTTTAGGCCACGTGCTGCTCGTTTCAGGAGGTTTCCCGGGTCCGGAAAAGGGGGAACAAACACTTGTTCCCAGCGGCGACAACACGTGCCCTCAAGTGGTATGAATTGTAATGCGAATCGAGCCCCAATTTCGGCAATGATCGAGCGAAATAAGAAATACAATGATTGTGCAAGAACTTTTTGATTGAAAAATAAATTAAAACGTCTTAATTTAAAGCATAATTTCCTTCATAACAATCAAAATTTACTGTCTTAACTGGAAAAGATAAAGGGAATGGCTAAACGAACGGGTAGGTACAGAGAATAAGATGAGATATGAAGTTGAACAGGAACGGAGCGAAAGATATTTTTGACTGCATTAAGGTGTTACTTGTGCAGATCATAAGATATCCACTACTTTTTTAAGAAGGAAGTACCTATTCCAGTGAATTTTCTCACCTCTCCAGAGATGAAAATTGAACATATAAATAAATCCTTTTTCAGCTACAAAGTAAAAAGATGAGTTCCCAAGTCCGTTCCTGGCCGACAGCCAAGTTTTATAACAACCCTTTCGGGTTTTAATTGAGCTTATGAATTAATAACGACATTCTCACGTTGTCTTTAAGTCCGCTCCTTCAAATTTGCCGGCTGCGAACAAAACTTAAGCGCAAAAAGATGGTTCCGGTTTTTCTTTTTTTCACAAAGACCAAAGAGCACCTCTAATCTTGTTGGATTGGATAGTAGGAGGAAATTATCTTTTAGGTAAGTTTTTTGTACCTATGTCTAGGTTCTAATCAAATTATATTTGGTGGTGGATCATTTTTAGACCGTATGTGCAAAGCAAGGCTCTCTCTATAATTGACTTAGTGTAGGATCGAGAAAAATAATCTTCTATAGACATAAATATCTGAGATGTTTGAGGAAATTTTTTTCCACTTTCATAATAATTTTGTGATATTTTCCCTCATCTCACGTGTGTGTATCTCCAATGAAAACCACAGCTGTGTTCCGGTGTCGTAGAAGAAATCACGTCGAAAACAGTCCGAAACTGGGACTATTTTAAAATCGGTTGCAGTCGCCGCCTCCTCCGCATCCCCTGGCCAATCATCTGCAAGGCCGTATCGATCGTTTACGTCATTTCCTTTAGCAGGAACGGACGCCATTTTACCCCCACCACGGGGTCGGGAAAACGCCGAACGAGTTTTCCCGCCGCACAGTGGGATAATCGTCAGTCGCTTTGTGTCTGATGAAAAATCTTTGGGAATATCAGATACTGACTCAAATTCGATTCGTGAATAACACAGAGTTTTTTCATTTTTTATAATAGAGTTTTCACTAGCACTGTGATTTGTTATCGTCAGTGGCAGGTTTTCCAAGTCTTTCATCTTCCAAATTCACAATGATTCTGATTTTTCATCCTCTGTGGCGGGTCTTCAGTTTTATTGTCTTTCACCTTGAATTTTCATATTCATTTTGTCTCTCATTTTGACTTCAATTTCTCTTCTCTGCAAAGGATCTTATTCTTCTCATCATAAATATTTCAACTTCTGTAAAGACTATACCAAGTGTCTTTGATGAAGATATATCATTACTTATACCTTATATTATTATGGAGGAGTACTCTCACCTTTGATGTGGATTCTAGTGGTTGATGACCTCCTAAATTTACTGACCGATCTGGGCTTCACCTGCTTTGGGTACGCCGATGATATTGTCATCATGGCCAGAGACAAATACGAAGGAATATTCTGCGACCTTATAGAAAAACCACTTCGAACCACGAAGGAATGGTTTCACACAGTGGGGCTGAATTTACACTCAGCAAAAACTACACTGGTAACATTAACAAAAAAAAAAAAAAAACGAAACTCCCAAACCTAAGAAACATTCGCCTCGATGGAAGCAGACTTGATTAGAAAAAAGAAGTTAAATTCTTAGAAATAATCCTAGATTTTAAACTTCTCTGGAACTGACATATAGAGAACATAAAAAACATGAGGTTGTAACCCATCAATCCAAAAGTGGATTTATACCATGATAGTGAGACCCATCATCACCTACGGAGCGGTAGCCTGGTATAGCCGAACCCAGCTAGGAAAACCCTAGGAAAAATGCAAAGACTCTCGTGTCTCTGTATAACAGGAGCAATGAGACTATGCCCAACCGCGGTACTAGAAGTCATTCTAGACCTCACATCACTCCACATAATAGTGAAGCGGATAACCAGTGGATCATGTCTCAGACTGGAGGTTTACAAAGGAAAACGCTCCTTTATAGAACTTTCCTCTCTCAAACTGTGCACACCTCATGGATCTACCAAAAGATGTGATTGTTGATAAATTCAGTTTCGAGAAGAACTTTCTCATAGAACTAAATACAAATAACAGATGGAACATGGAATTTATCCAATCCCTTAAAGACACCAAATGGTACACAGACGGTTCCAAAACTGCTGAGGTAACTGGAGCCGGAGTATTTGGGCCACGGACCAGATACTCGGAACCAATGGGGAAATCACCCAGCATATTTCAAGCGGAACTTCATGCGTTCGGAAGATGCGTGCAGTTCAACTTGAACAGAAGTTATCGGAAACGAGATATTGTAATAATTTCTGACAGCCGAACAGCTCATTGAGATCTTCGGTCATCAATTCTAAGACAGTATGGGAATGTCTACAGAAAGTCAATGAGCTTGGAAAACAAAATAAAGTAATACTTCTCTGACAACGAATGCGCAGACAGACTCGTAAGAAAGGGAGCGTCTACTCCCTTCACTGAACCCTGAACCATTTTGCGACGTCAGAAATGCGCAAAAAAGAAGAGAATCGGCTAAGGAACAAACAATGGCTAGAACAGCCAGGACTACGACAGGCCAAAGATCTATTGGGCATTTTCAACCAAAAAAGATCAGAACTGCTAGTCAACCTTAGCAAGAAAAGTCTCAAGACTCTCCTACTGGGTTTCTCGGGACATTGCACACTTAAGAAACACCTACAGAAGTTGGAGTTAGAAGAAGGTGGCACCTTCAGATTCAAATCAGGTGGCAGATTCTGTGAAGACGGAAAAGAGACCCCTCACCATCTTCTACTGAACTGCGATGCCGTTAGTCGCTCAAAGATAAAGAATCTGGAAAGTGCCCTTATACAGTTAGAAGACATTCCAGCCCTGGAACAGCTAGATATCCTAAAATTCCTAAAGGACCTAGGACTGCAGGGGCTGCTTTGAGCAAGAAACCCGAACTTAGCAGCAAAAGGACGGGTACAATAGATTAATTTTCGTCGCGGTCAACTGACACCTCCAACATACACATACACATGCACACATAAACCATTATAGTCTTCATATGAGTTCACCTTTATCTCACATTATTTTCTTCCTTGAAGATTGTCATGTACTTTGAGATACGTACTTCTGATGAACCAATAAATTAAATATTTGCTCGACATCGACTGTGTGTAAGTAAGCAATCAATTAATCAATCAATTAATCAATCAATATTTCATTTCACTAATGCTTGGTTCATTCACCTTCTGAAAAACTGTCAGGTAATGGAATCTGACGGACAAAAACGCGATCTATAACTATTTCGGTATATTTGTCTGGTAGACAGTTTCAGCAAGTTTAGGTCTGTTCTCACAAGTCTCTAACAGTTTGCAGACTGTCAGAAACAATCGCTCAGCTAAATTACTGAATAATCATGGAACGACGGCATTAAAAACATCTATGGGCGATGATTTTTGACAAACTGTCAGAGACTCTTGTGAGAACAGACCTTTTGTCGAAAGATGAATAATCCGGTCCTTGATCAGCATAAAAAAGATGTTATTCTAAAATTGTTACAGCTTCATTCGCGTTGCTTTCATCATTTATCCCAAATACCTACTTCAAAGATTACTCAAAAATCATATGTTCCTAAAATTAGAAGATGCTTCAGTTCAAGCACGCTCTCTTGAATCAGCACAAAAACAGTCAGATGAATCTATTTCCTTCAATAGAGTGAGTTTCACTGAAGAAATTCAGCCAAAATTCGAAATAGTAGATCGTTCATCATCAAAACTTGCTTCTATTGTTGACGTCAAATGCTATTTTTGTGACAATAGAAATCATTTACTTAGTTCAGCTAAATTTGTAGTAAAAATGGAAATTTTACCTGAGCCTGAGACACATGGCAAATTTTATTCTGCATCTGTAGCACCAATTGCAATTTCTGGTTGAGATACTTATTCTTGTTACTTCAAAAATATACACAGGCAAATTCCATTGGCTTCTGCATCAATACATTATGAAGATTTTGAATACTGCCTTATTGTTTTGAAAAGCCCATGTTTTGGTAAATCTTATCCTTCATTACTCTGTCTATTTGCCTCAAATCGTCTGTTTATAGGAGGTTCCCAAAGTGTTTTCGTATTTCATCATCCAATTTCGCAATTTTGTGTTTCTCTCCGATTTTTCATCATCGGTAAAACATCAATAATTTGTTTATCTTCAAGCTTACAAAGTTTAGAAGAGTTTCTCAATTTTTTTCGTCTAGTTTCATAAAATCTTTCAGTTATCTTGCTCAGGTTTTCTGTGGTTTATTTTACAACATCTGCAGAAGGATATCGTCTTTTTTTTCCAATTCCTCAAAGGACCGGACTCTCTGTGGCTGATTGGCATAACTAGTAAATCAGATAATACAGGAAGAAAAAATGGGTTAAGCAATTTCAGGCTTCTGCGCCGTCAATGCACCAGGACCTGACGGCATCTATCCAGCTCTACTTCAGTGGCATCTGGAGCTACTCTTGCTGCACCTGGACAATATGTCCAAGTAATATATCGAAGGCTTGGAGAGAGGTTAGAGTGGTGTTCCTACCTAAACCAGAGAGGACAAACATATCGCCCCATAGCCTCTTTTATTTTTTTTTTAAACAATGGAGAGGTTATACGGAAGGTACATAAGAGATGAAGTGTTGTCAACCAATCAACATGCATACACCCCTGAGAGATCAAAGGACACAACCCTCCATTTGGTTGTTGTGCGAATGAAAAATTGCTGGATAATAGAGAGTCGGGGGTGGACATTGGAGGAGACGTTGAAAAAAGTACTGTTACCAGATAGATATTCAATATGCTTTCCAAAAGAATTGTACAGATAAGTGTTCCGGATTTACTCATCTTGCAAAGAGGTAAATTCGAGAATTCGTTCTGCGAACGCATGCAAGATGCTCTTCAAATTATCAAAAAGTCTGACATGGTCTTATTCACAAGGAAGATGAAACTGGTACTCCCGCCAGCACCCAGACTCTCAAGCACCCGAACTAAGCTTTGCTGCCGGAGTCAAATATCTGAGGGTGACATTCAATTGATTGATAGATTATCCTCTGAGTAACAATTCCCCTAAAAAGAAATCATCAGTGTCACTTTCCATGCTTGTTCGCAATAAAAACAACATTAGCATAACAACACATGAAATACAAGGTTGTTGATGCTACAAGAGACACGGGACACGGACGAAGTGTCACTTAAAAGGGTGCATTTTTCATCCCCTATATTTTATTCATTAGGGATATCCCGACTATATAAAACCCATTAGAAAGGGGCGAGCGCCTTTTTACAACTGATTTTTTATCGGATGATAATGCACATGGCAACTATATCACGGTGTTAATTCTTAATTTATTTGAGAATTTTACATATACTTTGATCATTACAGGTGATTGATGATTATGAAGGTAAATCTCAGGCAGGAAATGTAATGACAGAGTGAAATTACATATTTGAAGAAAACGCCTTTATACAACTGATCTTTCACATGAGAAATGTTAGCCAATGAGCTTGTACAGTAAGAGTGAATGAGATTGGTCCAGAAGGTTTTATTAGTTGTCATGTGTGGCTGAAACATACAATAGTATATTACTTGCGGAGGTGGAAAGTGTTTCATTATTGTCGAGAAATACTATGATTGACCAAGGTGCGAAGCGCCGAGGTCAACCAATTCTCGAGACAATATATGTGAAAACTTCCCACCGAAATATGTATATTTTTTAATTTTGAACCATTAATTATTGAAAAAAATAAAGTAAAAATATGACAAAATAGTACATTAAAATACAAGTTTAATAAGACGTCATTTTATCGCACGAGCCCTATATTAGAAAACGAGCCGGAGGCGAGTTTTCTAAAGGGCGAGTGCGATAAAATGTCTTATGAAACGAATATTTTATACTATTTTTTCTATTTTGGTATTGTTTAATTTTTAAAAAAAACTTTTCTTGGAAATTTTATTCTCATATTTCCTGATTTCATATGTTTAGGTTGGTAACACTACATGCCAAATATAGAAATCTTCTATTATTTTTTATCGCGAATGACAGTTCGATGGCCATCAGTCAGCCAGTGTTACCAACCTCCGATAAGTAAAAAAGGAGTGTCACAAAGAGCTTCTTTTCGAAACTACTTTTAGTGTCGAAAAGACTTCGATATGACACCAAAATAGAAAAATAAAATTTCGACTGACACTCTGACACCAACATCACAGTCAGGCAGTGCCAGCGGCTAAGTTCAGCCACTTAGCACAGACTTCATTCTCGAAACAGGGGAGCAGCGTTTTCATGAGAACGAAGGTACTCTGTCATCGTCGTTCGTATTCATATTTCCATAACATTGATAATAACAGAGAGCAATCGTTCTCATGAGAAAGCTGTTCCTCGGTTTCGAGAATAAAGTCCCTGCTGAGTGGCTGAGCTTAGCCGCTGGCACCGCCTGAATGTACCCATAGACATCTTATGAAATTTCAACAATAGCCATGTTCGTTTTAATCATCTTTTTCGTCGATTTGCTTCGAAGTTTTGACAGACAGGTAATTTGTAAATTGAAACTGTCTGATCCAGTCACGTGCCTGTCAAAATTTCGGAGCAAATCGACGAAAAAGATGACAATGCCGAGCAAGGCTTGTATAAACACATATGACATCTACCTGTAAATAAAGGGTGTTTTTTTTAGAGGTATAGAACTTTGAACTGGAATAAAACTCATAAAAATCATGTAAACGGCCATGATATTGACTTTATTAGAAAGTTAATTTCATGCCATTAGTGCTTAAAAATGATTTGGGGCATATGAGCGCCGCGACTGGCTCGAACGAAGCTCAGTCTGGGAGTCCACTTTTGGACCACTTTTTCGAATATCTGGGAACGTTAATCGGCAATAACACGGCAAATGTTGGCTTCCAGCCGATTCCACGTTGTTGGTTTATTACCGTAGACTAGCGACTTCACATATCTCCACATAATTGAATCCATAGGTGTGAGATCACACCTCCGTGGAGGCCAATTCACAAGTTCATTGCGCGAAATTATACGGTCATCGAATGTTTCCTGAAATAAGTTGATTGTGTCACGCGCTGTGTGGCATGTTGCACCATCTTGTTGGAACCAGAACTCTTCCACACTAACGCCATTCAACTGGGGAACAAGAAAGTCAGTAATCAAGAATCGATACCGCTCTCCATTGACTATCGCCTTTTGGCTGCCATCATTTTTAAAGAAATATGGGCCAATGATTCCACTAACCCAACAAGCACACCAAACAGTTTTTCTGGATTATGAATCAGAGTATGCGTAGTGCAAAAACGAGTCATGTTTGTCCGAATAACTTGCTGGGATGGACGATTAGGTCGACCGTAAAATGGACGTAACGCACATAGCGGAGTTTCGCGAAATGAATCACGATTTTCGAAGTAAATTTGTACAATTTGCAAGCGTTGCTCTGGCGTAAGTCTTTTCATAATGAAATGGCAAGATATAATGAACAGAAATGAGCTGTCACCTGTCAAATTTACTGTCACTAGGAACAGTGTTACTAGGTAGAAAAACAAACCTTTAAAAAAAACACCCTTTACAAACATTGCACCTGGATTTGTGTTTAGGTGTGAAAGAACAATTTATTCAGGTCGAAAGTGAGTTCTCCAGGCCGAAAGTAAAAGTCAAAAAAGTGACATTTTCAAACTTTTTCAAAATCAGAAAAGTCAACATTACAGGTACCTATGATTATAAATAAAATAACATACGCAACTCATCACATTAAAGATGCAAATAAAATATTCTATATAGAGTCTGATCCAAAAAATTTTGCTACCTATTCATTTACAAAGTGTGAAAAATGTTGAAAACTCACTATCTATGCTTCCAGAATAATTATATCATTGTGATGGGTTTTCAAATACCCTAAGTATAGGGTAAATTTTACTGCCACTGAGTCAAAATAAATAAATTATAACCGCACAAGTGCAGGTTGTATTTGGAATCTCATCGACAACCCACATATCAAGGGGCCAGAATGTTCTTTTTCGGAAAACTAACCCTCCGGCGTACGGTGCCGACCGTATTTGTTTGTTCCGGCCCGTTTGGTTCTATTATTAATTATGCGGCCATTTGCGGTTAGTTTTGATATATTGTCATATGGCAGTAAATTAAATGTTTTCGGGCGAATATACATAACATACGTATTGAGAGGGGTAGGAAATGAATAGTTTAGCTAATGAGGTATTCGAGTGGGTGAATTATGGAATATAAATTTGATCGGGGTATATACCATTGTTATAAAAAAAATTGCAGCTTGATGTTTTGTTATCAAAATGTCTCGTCTCTGATGGATTCTCAATTGCATGTCAGCGCCACTCAACTTTCCAGATTATGACCATATGGTAATTATTGAATTAGAACCATCAAATGACAGGGTAGTTTATTTTAATGTGCGTGCCATAAAAGATTCTTCGTACACGCGATTCGTATATTTTATGAAAAATTATATAAATTGAGTTTTACTGGTCAGAAAAATAAACGGTGAATTTTTCTTGATAAAACTGAAGTATGGCCGCAATAAATTCAGTAATGACCAATGTCCGACATATAGTAGCCATAAATTCATTTAACAACTTTAGTGGTTCTTGGCTCCGGCCGCAATTTATAGTTCTCAAGGGATTCGGGCCGGCAAATTTAGTGTCAGTGGTAAATTCGTTCTAAGTAGTTACTTTAACTATTACTGCTTTGCGCCTCTGCGTTCTGTCTCCGAAAAATATATCGCTATGCGGATATTTTCTAGGTATCTGTTCACATACAGTTGAAAAAAAAGGTCTTTTGTATATTTAAATTAGTCCTGTTTCAAGTAATTTTTCTCCTAAAATTTCAAACTCTATAATTATTGCCTCAAATAGGGATGATCTCAATCTCAAACCTTACATTGACAACTGTAGACACTTTTCAAGTATCAGGAAATAGAAATCTCTGCAGAAAAGAGAGCAAACTAATTATTTTCGTTGTTAATACAAATTCTATAAAACCAAAAATCCCAGTTGAAAAAAAGCAAAAAAAGCTTCTCTTTAATACGTAATGAAAGGCCCCGTTACAATTGATGTAAAAATTCCGCAAATCCCTTAAAAGCTAATTGTATAGTGGAGTTAATGAAATATGTAAATTCTCCACATGGGAGATAGGCTGATAAAAAATTTGCGGCGAACAATCTATAAATCATTCAGCCGACCGACGGTTGTTGAATATGATGGTTGGAACAGGATTGATGCCTATTTGCTAATGGTTATTATTGTAGGATTACCAAATAATGAACGATAAATTTATTGGATTTTATATTCTCAGTTTCGACAAAAGCAAAATTCAGTTGCCAAGCTTCGAATACCTTTTCTCCTTTTCAATCAAATCTGTTCAAACATCCAAATGTCGATCGTTTCGTTGCCGGGATAGAGCAATATACAGTGGGAAAAAGCTGAGGCGCGCATAGACAAAAATATTATGTTAAACAGGTCCCTCCCTTTAATACAGTTTTAAATATCCGGATCGGAATGAATAAAATATATAGGGGGATGAAATAGTATAGTGCACCCGTTCAAGTGGAACTCAGCGGGACATATGGAGCCATCACTTCTTAGGGGTCTTACCAGATTTGTTTTTTAACGCTCCCCCATCATATTTCGTGCTACCCTCTTGTTACGCACCTGTGAGTCCACTTGACTCACTTTTGTGGCAGGTATGTTTTGATTTTTGCCATCTGGATAAGAGATATTGTTTGTATTAAATTTTAGATGGATAGGAAAGTATGTTATTTTTAATTTTTTTATATTACTAAGTAGTTTGAGGTGTAGGTATAAGACTAGAGCCTCTATAAAGATGCCGAAACATTTCCAGAATCTTTAAACCCTAAAATCTCCCAAGATGTTCAAGACTTTGTGTCTCAAGTCTGACATACTCTCAAAATTCTGAAGATTGAGAGCTGATAACTTGAGATTCTAGAGACTATGGAGAATAAAATTTTCAAGATTTCAGACTCTGCCCTTTCAAAGCACGGCTCATCGATACTCTGAGGATTCTGGAGCACAAAACTAAAGAATGAGAACTTTGAACAATCCAAAGACATTTTCTTGATTTAAGAATAGAAGTTCTGTGTGTAGACTGCTGATTTAGTACTCAAGACTCAAGTCTTTATGAAGAGTCAATAAAACATCAATATAAAAATAAAATTGAAAATTGAATCTGAGAACTTATTGATATTTTCTTCATAGATTGACATCGATAATAAGGATTTAACAAATATTGAAAATTGGACTAACGATAATCCCAGTTTCAGAGGGATCTTAGAAAAACTCTAATTTACCGGAAAAAATTAGCTTCATAATTAGGTAGGTAACGAGAGAAAAGACATATTTTCTAAGGCGTAATGGAACTTGTGAATTGTAGATTGTAGATTGTGAAGGGAGTCGTTTCGGCTTTCCAGCCGCTCAGCACTGATACCTTTGCAGATATTTTGTACGTGACTCTACATCTTAAATTGTCTCCAGGAAACATAGACTTCTGCCGAAAGAAACTATTTTTCTAGGTATCAGTTGGACCACTTCTTCTGGCGACAGTGTTGCCCCCTCGAGGAATTTGAGCCTCTTGCAGAATTGGGCTGGACATTCGCAGAGCAGGTGCTCTGCAGTCTCTATTGCATCTGAGCAGAATCTGCAGAAATCGTCTCCTGCTCTGCCCATTAACCTTAAGTAGTATTTCACCAGGTGAGCAGTCCTACAGCGATTCTGATGTCTGGTCTGCTCATGTTCAGGAGCTGTTCAGCTCTTTTTGCTGAAAAGGTGATAAACCTTTTTGACTATCTAAGTTCCGGAGTGTGTCTCCAATATGATGACAGTGGTCTTTCTCCCATTTGTTGAGTTCTTCCATGATGTGGCTTTTCATTAAGCCACAATAGGGCTCTGGTCCACGGTATGGTGTTGAGGCCCTTTCTTTTGGCAACCACATCAGCGTTACCTGGTTGTATGTCGCCAGTGTTTTTAGGGTCTGTTTATACTCCCAGACTAGTTTTGAGGTGCATTTGAAAGCTCTTAAGGTTCTTAAGGCAGCTTGGCTATCTGATACTGATAGTATAAAGATGTGTTTTCCTTTGAGGCTTTGGTTGAGGCACTCTTGTGCACATATGTTTAGGGCAAGCAGGTTGGCTTTAAATATTGTAAGATGTTTGCCCAATGCCTTGGAGAGCTTGAAGTTAGGGCCGGAAATGCCCAGTCCAGCTCCTTCCATTAGTTTGAATCTTATGTACCACAGAGATGCATTATCTGCTTGTGGTTATTCTTTGTTCTCCCATGATTGGCGCTCGTTTATTACCACTGCGCATGAGATTTCTAAGTCCAACCTGACCATCATGTGGTCGCTTGGTTTGCTGGCATTCTCCAGTTTTATTATTTCAAAAATGCGCAGATGATCCCTCAGATCACCAGAACATGCCTGTTTGGAATAGCCTGTGAGCGCTGATTATTGCCACCTTTTTCACATATAGGTGAAGTGGAGGCATGTTTAGCAGCGTCTCTATGGCTGCGGTGGGGCAGGTCGACATTGCTCCTGTTATTCCTAGGCATATCAGCCTTGTTTAGCGGTGACTTGCTGAGTTTTGGGCCACCATACCAATGAGGCGTATGTGACCATGGGCTTTATTATAGTTTGGTAAATCCAGAATACCATCTTTGGCTTTAGCCCCCATGTTTCACCAACTAGTTTGCGGCATGACCAGATGGCTAATATAGCTCTATAGAACATGTTTTCTCTAACTGTTTACGTTTACGAAGTTTAAAAGGCAAAACATCATATACTGGAGACTGGAGACTCCTAAAACACTGTTGCGTTAAGACCTGAAACTAAACCTTTCATTATCAGGAATTTAGACAGAGATTTTTCAAAATTATGTTTTCTCCAGACTTTGAATATATGCTAAGATTCCTGAAGATTTCCCCCTTCTTGAAGATTCTAAAAGTACAAAGCTTGAGACTGATCACGGATTGAAGTTTCAAGCCTGTGAAAACCCCAAAGACTTATGGTCTAAAATCAAAAACTTGAAAGATTCTTAGACTGAAGCTTTCAAAGACGACAACACTTCAAAGATTTTGAGGATCTTGATTCAGATATAGCTTCGAAGACTTTGAAGAGTATTATGATTCAAGATTGAATACTTTCAAGACTGAAGGTTTTGAAGTTTTACAGTAGACACATGTAAGACTATGTTGATTTAAGACCTTTGAAGTCCCTAGGATCTTTGGTCTTTGAATTATTAGCTTTTGGGATTCTGAAGGCTCTACTTATTCATTTTGCAAAAATTTAGAATGAAGCTTGAGATTCTATTGAAGATTGATATCTTTAGGGGTTCATCAGCAAAACATTCTATCAAAAATCTGTAGTTGCTATTGAAAAAGTCTGAGCTAGACGGCATTTTGCAGAGTTGGTGCATCCCTAATCCTATCCCTATCAACCTCAGGAGGGGATTATTGAATATTTGTTTCTTGCCAGTTATAACATACAAGATGGAAGCAGCAATCCACAAAGCGAAATGGAACTAGTTATACTTGGAGTTACTCAAGGGAGAGAAGAAATAAGAAGGAGCACAGACAGCGAAGAAAAGGCTGAAACTGAAGCTAGAAAAAAAAAGAGGAAATAGAAACGATCACTAAGATGTAAAAGATGTTTGCTGAAGTTACGACCAAGAAAGAAGATGAGGCCAAAACTAAAGCTAAGATGGAAGAAGAGGTCGATGAAATCCAAGACAAAGCTACAGAGGAAAAAGACGGAATAAACCCAAACTAAAGCTAAGAAAGGAAAAAATAAAGCTTAAGCAAGTATCAAGAAAGAAAAAGAAGAAGCTAGAGCTAAAGTCAAAGAGAAGAGGCAGAAGCTAAAGCAAAGAAAGAAAAACATGACTTCAGATTGTCCTAATTGTTTAGCAGTTGACTCTTTTGATAAAAGCTTGTGAATCATGTAACTCTTCAATAGTTGCTTTAAGTACTTCACTTCACATAAAATACCTTGTTAAAATTTTGCTTAAATATCTTTTGAATTGAACTCCACATAAGATTTCCCATAAAACTCACAAATTAACATAATTTTCAATGCCAACATAGTTATCACGTATTGATGAAATCTCTTTGCATGGTAGTAAATCAAATCTTGTACCTTGATGTTCACACGAATCTGCTTGACTTTACACGGTTGTAATAATGCTCTTTGTATTTTACACAGAGTGATATTTTGATGAGTCCTTATACATAATCTTCCCCAAAAATTATCCCGTTAAATTTATAGAGGCGGTGCGAGCGGAGGTATACGACTCGAAACTTATTATTCCCTTCTCCGCTAAGTAAGATGCAGGTCCCTTAAAATGGAGAATAGCTTTATCTGTTAAGAGGGAGTGAAACTGGAAGTAACAAGGGGAAGTTTTTTTTTTCGTGACTTTGATCTTCTTCTTGGCGAATTAAATGTCTGGAATAAATCTGGATAAGGTTGAAATCCTTTAAAGCGATTTTTGTCAAAGGACAATCCTGAAGAAACCACAGGCACGAGATTATACTATATAGAAAAAACACATTAAACTAGTAAGATTCTTGAAAAAAAAAATCTACAAGATGATTGTTTTTAAGACAGACAAAAACCAAAAGAGAATTGTTTAGAGGGGCTGTTCAAAAACTAGCGAAGAAGCATTGACTCAATAAAAGTTACTTTGACAGGAAAATTATACACTTTTACCTTCATTTGCATTATTAAATAGAAAGAAATCCTGCTTCCTCGTTCAATGCAATACAAAAATCATTGTCGACTTTTTCAACCTATCATTTTCCATAACTTTCATAATATATTCTGGATGTAATAGCAATATGGCAGTTGCCCCAGGAAATTTTAATTATCAGTTTGATAGAGATTAAGAATAACCGGCATATGTTTTAATAATCAATCAATATATCAGAAATAGCCAACCAAGAGTTGCTGATATATTCTAAATTGTAGGTTAATAAATAAAATTCGAATTCTGGAAATAATTAACTTTGAGTGGGAAAATTAAGTTCCACTTAAATATTTTTCGTTCAGTTTGCTCCCACGACGACTTCTTGTCAAAATGTTCGATTTCGTGCACGAATACCCTGAGTATATGAAGTATAATAACGGTAGACCACGCGGCACGCTTTGACGACATATAATCAGTTGGCACCACTTGTCGTAGTTCCCACGATGCTTCAGTGTCGCCAACCTATTATTAATGTGCTGTTAAAGGATGATTATTTTAGCCCTTCCATGCTGTGGGGTAGGCCAACGCAACGGCTTATTAACAATTTTTTCTTTTATTATTCGCCAGGCTGACATGACGATTGTCGAATTTTGAGGGCAAAGGCACGCAATGTCCTACTTAAAGTTGAGATTCTTCTTTCCACACACACACAAAAAAATCAATTCTGTCGCTCTTCCAGAATCAAAACGCTTACGTAACGAAAGTAAGTAAAGTGTAACGCTTAAAAAGTAATATAAATCGCGTTCTGTGAGGAAAATTGGACCGCTAACTGGATCTAGTAAGTAATGCATGAATCGGGAACGGCGCTCAGGTGGTACATCAATGATGCAAGGCCCTCTTGGATGCTGCCAGTTGCCGACGCCGCGACGCCAACGTCGCTTTTTCTTTCTTTTTCCTTGTGCCGACACACGTTTATTGTAATTTTTGTTCATAAACTTTTTTTTTCCCGGAGAGGAAATCTACCAGACTTCAAGCGGCGATGGATTTTTAAATGTGTTTGTCGAGATACTTTCTTGCACATATTGAGGCGCTTCAATAACAGAACTCTTATCATGCACTTTCAACTCATTATCATCACATCATCATCTCATCTCGCTCATGCAAGAGCAAAAGTATCCAATTAAAGTATGCAGTTCTTTGTAAGGCCGAAGTGTTTGGAACTCTGAAGTTATAGAGATGAAAACTTGTGTTGAAGGGTTGAGGCTTCTGACGTTAAGAGTAAAAAATGGATGTACTACGTACGTAACTTCTTTTAGATAGCAAGTAGCTGGCAAATACAGGTGGGTACCCATTTCTGTTATATTTGTTATTTGTTGCCTATCATGTTGTTCAAAAGTCAATGGCGCGAAGTCTCGAGATCTTGGTACCAGTACGCGATTTCCTGGATGACTTTTATTAGGAATATTAGGTCTGTTTCTACAGAAATCACAAACCAGTCAGACTGTTTTCAACCAACGAAATTCGCTCTGACTGGTTTGTGATTTCTGCAGAAACAGACCTACTAGCTGACGCTGCAACTGTCAAGTCAATGCTGAGAAGTTTTAATAATAATAATAATAATAATCAGGTGGTATGGCTGATGCTGAACTGCTACCGGGGGCCTGGCGATGGGGGTGCTCGTCAGTCTTTAAGACTGAAGGGCACCAGGGAAATAAAATACCTGTAGTGGACAGAAATCAGCAAACCCATGAGAATGGAGAATAAACGACAATCCTTGGATAACAATAATGACCTAAACGGGATCAGTGCAACCACACCTGATGTCGCGTACGGCAGGGGGCTTGAGGCATCCCAAGTCATCACCATGCGAAGCCCTCAAACTAAAAACAACACTCAGCATGAAAAATCAACATCCGCGCTTATAAGCAAACCTAGAATATTTGAAGAGAAACAGATCCAGGGAGTAGGGAGATGGAAACTGCCTGTTCCGAGCCGTCAGCCTCTCCATCCATGGAACACAAAAGCAACATAGGAAAGTTAGAGATAAGGCGGTCAGCTACATCCGGCAAAACTGGAATGAGGCGAAATCATACCCATGATGCAGAATGATAGAAACTACTACTGCTACACCATGAGTCAGAACGGTATATGCTATAGGTACCAGCGTAGAGATATTGGCATTCTTGGAAATCCACAAGTTAAACATCAACGTCTACATATCAACGTAACGAACAACTAGTAACAAATTCACGTCAGATCGACCACCAACTGTCATAAGCGAAACAGCACGACCAAAGGAGCTCAATTAACCTCCTTCTGACAGGAAACTTGGAGAACGGACACTTTGAACTGTTGCAACCAGCCGAAACGTCCAAGGAAACAGAAATCAGGAAACATCCACCAGTCTGTCCTAAAAATTGAGAAGCGAACAACCAAACCAAGGACAAGAAAAAAAAACGTCGAGCAAGGCATCCAAAAGCCAATCAAAGAACCAAGCGAAACCAGGAAACCAGGAAGAATCAAGTGGACAGTCGATGAGTACAAAAAAATAATGTAGTGCAATCTACACACTGTAGAAAGAATTGGAACAGCCAATCTCAAGGAAACATTCAGACTCTGGAAAACTCGTAATCCACACTCAAAACACAACCTCACTGCAAACACCATGGCCACGCAGAGAAGGTACATCTAGCCACAGAATAAAATCAGCGTACCTACCAGACTTAGAAAACATACTGAAAGAAGTGGAAGCCGAGATCCAGAAGCAAACAATAGCAACCAACATTCAAAAAATAGAATAGAAGGAGAAAGAAGACAAGGAATACACAGATGAAGAACAGAGGGAAGCACCAGTTCTAGAGATACAGAGCCAAAAAATAGAAACTGAAAACAGAACCTACAGCAGAGAACCAGGAAACCAGAATCACAGAGCAGTAACAGAAGATCATAACGCAGCATGCAGTGAGCTTAGGGAGAAAATACTGACCACCCTCTAAAGGAAGTAAGGATAGACGAAAATACATACAAAAAATCATCTAAAGAAAATAAACAACAACGGAAAAGCCAACAAACTAATCAAAAGCAGTAATGAGACAATTAAGGAAATAATAAGACAACACCCAGATGAATACAGAAACGTAACGGCAATCAACAACCTTGCATACGCCACAGCAGCAACAATACAGTACATCCTGATGCCAGAAACAAAAGGGAATCGACCTAAAGCAAGAGAAAAAGAACCATCATGGAAGCGAAAAATCCAGTGCTAAATAGCAACGTTGAGAAAATACACTATCACAGCTGAAGAGACTCAAAGCCCTGCGCTGAGCAAAACAATTAAAGAGAAGAAAAGAAAACTTTTCACCAAGGAGTCTCAACTTAGGGCAACGCAAGAGAAACTGAAATAACAAACAGCAGCTAAAGTCTACAGAATAAAACCAGTACTATCAGAATAAACAGTTCACAGAAAACGCACACAGACTCTACAACGAGATACTAAGGAAGAAAGACGCAATCAGATGAATGCCCAATGAGACAGAGATGCAACAATACTGGAGAAGCATATGAAAAACAGTCATCAGACACAATAGTACTGCGACCTGGATTCAGAAAGAATACGAAAAAGCCTCCAAAATAAAACGGCCTGACATCAGCCTAGCCGAACTCAAGTTAGCAACCGATGGAACAGCAAACTGGAAAGCAGCAGGAATAGACGGCATACCAAACTTTTGATGCAAGAAACAAGAAGCAATACATGAAACCCACGACATGATAAAATATGAACAGGAGACAACCGCCTGGTTAACAAAAGGCATGACCCACCTGATCCCCAAATCCGAAGACACTGAAAAAGCGAAATCATATCGCCTCATAACCTGCCTGAACAATGTTGGTATACAAAATCCGAACAAAGATAATATCAGAAAGACTCTACTCACATCTCGTCAAGAAGAGGTGGTCTTTGCACCCACCTCTATACCAGCAACACGATCCAAAAAGATTGCAAGAACAACCACAAAAACCTCTCAATAGCTTGGATTGACTACAGAAAAGCTTGTACTTCAGAGCTGGGTAGTAGAAACCATGAACATATACCGCCTTCATAATAAAAACCATGGCTACTTGGAAAAGTGACCTACACCTGTCAACCGGATCAACAACCCTCACAAACCAAAGAAATCAATATCAAGAACGGCATTTACCAGGGAGATTCGCTGTCACCGCTATTGTTTTGTATGTCCCTGTTCCCCCTGAGTACCATCCTCAACAGGACAGGTACAAGATACACTTGCGGAAACGAGAAGCAAAAGATAAACCACCTCCTATACGTTGATGATCTGAAGCTGATAGCTAAAAGCGAAGTCGAAATAACGCAACAACTAGAAAAAATACACGAATTCAGCAGAGACATACAGATGCAATTTGGACTAGATAAATGCGCAAAGGCTACATTCACTCAGTGTTACCAGATTGGGGGATTTTCCCCCAAATTTGGGGGATTTTCAAGTAGATGGGGAAAAATCTGGGGGATAGTTTTTTCTGGGGGATTTTTTGGGGGTAAGAATTGTAAGAATTTTCGCTATTGGGGGAAATCGGGTATATTTCAATGAATAAAACTAAAGTAAAAAATGTATTAAAACAACTGCGCCATCTATTTTTTCAATTAAGTACCTACCAATAAAAAAGATACAGTTTGCTTCTTCTCGGGATGAACGCAAACGCTCAGTTCTAGATCTATTTTAATTTTTAATGTGTATGACAAATGACAATTGACTTGACAAATCGGATCAGGAAAATCCCCAACGACCGACGTTGCTTGCATTTTTTATTTTGCCTTTTGCATTTCTTTGCGGTTATAGTGCGTGGTGCTCTAAGTTGCTGTATTCTATAATAAACTATCCAAACTTCTTGGTACAACTGTACTTATCTGTTCTGTCACCAGTCACAACATTTTATTTCATTTGTCATTTGTCAATTGTCATTTTATTTTTGGGATTAGAAAAATATAAACAAATAAAAAAGTGGTAAGGGTATGAGTTTTATTTTAAAATATTCCACGAATTTGTCTTTTTTTTTTGCAAGTATGAGTCGAGAATAAATCTATATTTATTTGGGGGATTTTAGTTGACAAAAAGTGATTTTTGGGGTATGTTTGAAATCCTTTGGGGGAAATTAGTTATAACCATCTGGCAACCCTGCATTCACTAAAGGAAAGCTACAAACGAAGTAAAACATAGTACCAGACGATAACACCAGCATCAGTGCATTAGAACAACACGAAGTGTACAAGAACTTGAGAATTGACGAGGACGACGGAATACAGCACAAGAAGATGAAAGTGAAACTGGAAAAGGAATACTACAGAAGAACCAGATGAATACTCAAGACCAAAAACAAGAGCTCTGCCATTACGAGCCTGGCAGTCCCTGTAATACAATACAGTTCCGGCATCATCAAGTGGACGCTAGCAGAACCCGAAAGCTTCTCAACATCCACGGCGGACTCCACCCCAAAGCCAACGTAGACCATTTATACTTGCCACGTAAAGAAAGAGGGAAAGTCTGGAAAACTGTCACACCATCGCGATTAGAGGACTGAACGCCTACTTCGACCTGAAGAAGAAAGACAAGTACATCTGCATGGTGAACCGATAAAAACAGCGGAACAAGGAAAAAGCGGAAAGCGTCAGCCCGAACTAACCTGAAACAAAAAGAGTCAAACATATTAAAGAAGGATTGAAACAACAGAAGAGAAGTGAATTGACAACAAGGTGGAGGGAAAAGGCCCTATATGGACAAATCGCAAAGGAGTCGGAAAAGGAAACACAGCTGCATCATGGAATTGGCTCACCCATGCAAATCTGAAAATAGAAACCGAAGCACTGGTAACTGCATATCAGGAGCAAGCTATAGCCATCAACTATATGAAGGCAATGATAATGAAGGCAGACATAGACTCAAAATGTAGACTATGACACGTCCATTCCAAAACCATCCACCATAGAGTGTCAACATGACCCATGTCCTAGCGAAGAAAGCTTACCTAAACCGCCACAACACAATCGCCGCTCACCTGCACTGGAACATCTGCAAAGAGTATGGAGTAAAAGTACATGAAAAATGGTACAAACACAGCCCGGACTCCGTCATTGACACTCCTAAAATCGAAATCACAATAATATGGGACACACAAGTGGAAACAGACAGGACCACTAGCGAACAAACCTGACATCATAGTGAAGGAAGAAACAGAACACATGCATGCTAATAGACGTAGGAATCCCTTCGGACCACTACATCACCTAGGAGGAAGCAGAGAAACGCTTGAAATACAAAGATCTACAAATTGAAATACAACGCCTATGGAACATGAATACAGAAGTAGTCCCTGTGGTAATTGGCGCCACAGGATTGATATCGCACAACACCTGTAAAGCGATAAAATAACTCCTCGGAACCCACAATCTGATGAAACTACAGAAAGCGGTTTTTCTGAGCACCGCTCATATAGTACGGAAACTACTACAGAAAACCAATAGCAAGCACAAGACCAGCACCGAACAAAGAATAATCTTAGGCACATGGTATGTACCCGGTTATTCCCTCAGAAAGACAAACCATAGCCCCAAAGAAAAAGCTATGAGATACCGAATAATAATAATAATAATAATAATAATAATAATAATAATAATAATAATAATAATAATAATAATAATAATATCACGGACCAAACCGCCAGATCCTACTGCAACGACATGAACCAGGATAAAACTTACGGAACAAGTGTTGAAATAGGTACTGGCAATGTCCGAACTATACGACATCAACTTCAAAATCCATGCAGAAACAAAACGACCTGCAACTGAATAGTACACGAGTGACAAAAAGCCAACTGTCATATCAAACAACGATCACAAGAAGGATATTGACCTCATCTTATTCGGTAACCTGGAAAAAGGACACTTCGAATTACTGACACGAGAAGTAATAACAAACAACACCACTAATATGCAAAATGCGAAAATGAGCACTAAAGGCCAGAAATCTCAAAATGAAACAGCTAATCGAGATCAGCAGAATGTAAAATCCAAAAGAACAATATGGACTCTAGATGAGTACAAAGAGATTATTTAGTGTCACTATCATACTAAAGAAAAAACAGGAAAAGTTGACACTCGTGAGACCTTTAGACTTTGGAAAAGTAGAAATCCTCTTTGTATACATGACTTAAATCCTAACACTTTGGCCACGCAAAGAGGATACATCCTCGATAAGAACAAATTCCCATCCAATGAACTTGAAAACATCTTAGAAAACGTAAAAAAACACCCAATCATGCAAACTGGAGCTACATCTCAAAACCAAGCAAATATTATAGAAGAACAACCCCTAAAAAAAGGAAGAAGAACTGGAAAATACAACACCGATTACAAGGATAGCCGCCCAAAATCTAATCTACAACTAGGTACTCCAAAAACACAGTCAGACACACCCAAACAAAAACAAAAATGGACAGAAAGAGAATACAAAGAATTAGCGTGGTGTCATTTCTATGTAATAGAAAAATACGGGACAGCAAACCTCAAAAAAACGCACCAGCCTTGGAGAAGAAGAAACCCAAATTCCAACCGTAATCTAAACCATAACACACTGGCAAACCAAACAAGGTTCATACTCACCCAAAACAAACTAACATCCGATGTTATCGAGGCAATTCAAAGGGAAGTCAAAGAAAACATCAACGGACCCATAGATTCAGAAAAAAAAACACAGAACCAGAAATATTACAAGTATCACAGCCAACTGAGCCAATAAAATCAGATCTCATGGAACAGACTTCCATAGAAGCCAGGGTTTCAGAAATATCCAATAAAAAAACCAACAAAAAACCCTAATACAGCGAATAAATGAACGATTAAGGAACAATACAGCTAGCGATAAAGAGATCCGAAGAACACCATTGAAGAAAATTAATGAAAACAAAGAAGCAAAAGAACTAATAAAACTGAGTAACCTTGCTATAAAGGAAATTGTCGAAAAAAATGCACCAGACTATTCGGAACTTACGGCAATCAATAAACTTATATAATGCTACAGCAGCTACAATCCAAGAAATCATGAATTCAAATCTTACTCTATCAAAAAGGAAAAATTAGAAGAAGACAGATTTTAGCGAACCACCGTGGAAAAAGAGGATCCTAAACAGTATTGGGAAATTAAGAAAAGACATCTCACTGTTGAAAGAAGCACTAAATCCCGAGCTAAGTGAAAAGATGAAAGAAAATGAAAAAATCCTCCACATGAAATACAAAATCAAAACAGAAGCAGACCACGCAAAAATAACAGAAAAACTGAAGCAACTAGTGTCCGCTAAAACTTACCGAATTAAGCGCTACACAGAGAGATCTGCACAATACAACCACAACAAACAATTCACGGAAAACACGAGCAGATTTTACAACACTGTTCTTCAAAAGAAAACTAATATAGCAAAAGAAGTACCACCTCAGGAAGAAATTGAAGACTATTGGAGAAACCTTTGGGAAGCCGAATTAAATCATAACCCAAACGCAGAATGGATCGAACACGTATATGACGACACAGAACAGATTGAACGAATACTTTGGGAGGAAGTTACAGTAGAAGATATGTATACAAACAGCCTTAAATAACTCCAGAAATTGGAAGGCCCCAGGACCGGACGGAATTCCAAATTTCTGGCTGAAAGGATTAGTAGCAACACATGACTACCTGAAAATTGCTTACAACAACCTATTAGAAGAAGAGAAAAGTACCTATACCATTCTGGCTGACAAAAGGGAAAACTCACTTGCTTCCAAAAAAACGAAAAAACTAGTCAAGCAAAAAATTACAGACCCATAAGTCTCAATAATATTTACAAAATACTCACCAAAATACTAGCTGAAAAAATCCACTCACACCTCACATCAAAACACCTCTTTCCAGAAGAACAAAAAGGCAGTGTCAAAAATACTTATGGACGCAAGGATCATTTTCTAACCAGTAAGATGGTACCTACACAAAGACTGTAAGACGAACAAAAAGAACCTCTCGATCGCCTGGATCGATTACAAGAAAGCATACGATAAAATCCCACACACTACTAGAAACACTCAACATCTATAGAACACCATCAAAACTTATAAATTTCATTACCAAAACTATGTCCAACTGGGAAACCGATCTGAATCTGACAAACACATCGTCAACAATAACAGTGAAGAACATAAAAATTAAAAACGGAATATTTCAAGGCGACTCATTTTCACCATTGTTGTTCTGTATGGCCTTGTTCCCATTGAGCTTTATTCTCGACAACAGTAACACCGGGTACATCTGCAAAAGCGAAATAATGCCAATCAACCATCTTCTGTACATTGATGACTTAAAGTTGCTTGCCAAAGATGAAAGCGAACTAAAAAAACAGCTGGAATTCGTCAAAACATTCAGTGACGACATCAAAATGGAATTTGGTCTGGACAAATGTGCTAAGGCTACATTTCACAAAGGCAAACTTCAGGCAAACAAAAATATTGACCTTGATATCTCAACCTCAATCCAAACATTAGAACAGCATGATGTCTACAAGTACCTCGGTGCAGATGAACATGATGGCATCCAGCAGAAAAGTATGAAAAAGAAGCTAACCAACGAATATTACAGAAGAGTGAGAACAGCTCTTAAAACCGAGTTGAACGCTAAAAACAAAATTACTGCAGTCGTATTCCTAGCAGTTCCTGTAATTCATTACAGCTTCGGGATTATCGAGTGGACCATAGCCGAAATCCGAAAACTGGACAGACAGACGCGGAAACTACTTACCATGCATGGCGCCCTACACCCGAAAACCGCCGTGAACCGTCTCTATGTCCCGAGGAAATATGGAGGCCGCGGTTTACTCAATATAGAAGCAAGCTATTCTGTCGCTCTCACGGGTCTTAAAAGGTACTTAGAGCTAAAGGCTGACGACAAATTCCTTGGAATGGTTCTCAACCAAATGAATGGAAAAACTAAAAACCAAAGAAGAAAAAACAAGAAAGAGGGTAAATTTGGGGCCGAAGATGTTTGCAGCAGAGAACCAGAAACGAGAACAGTTAAAGTAATTAAAGAAACTAAAATTAAGTAAAGAACAGAAAGATAAATGGAGAGAAAAACCAATGCATGGCCAAATTTTGAAAGAGGTAGAAAAGGAATCAATCGATGAAAGACAAACGTGGAAATGGTTGACGCACGCAAATCTGAAGGAAGAGACCGAAGCCTCGATAACTGCCTGCCAGGAGCAGGTCATAGCAACAAATTATACGAAGACGAGGATCTTGAAATCTGGTAACGACCCAGTCTGTAGACTGTGTCGGATACACTTGGAAACCATCCACCATATATCGTCTCTGGCTAACCAATCCTAGCGAAAAAGGCTTATCTCGACCGCCACAATCTGGTCGCTGCTCACCTGCACTGGAATATTTCCAAATACCACAATATTCCAGTAGACGACAAATGGTATAAACATAGTCCACCTCCAATGATAGACACCCCCGAAGTTACTATCATCTGGGACATGCAGGTGCACACCGACCGAGCAACTCAGGCCAACAAGCCGGATATCATCCTGAAAAACAAACATAGCATAGGAATTGCTTCATGAAAAATGAAGCCTATGTAATTTCCGTTGGTAGAAGTTCATGCGATAAAAAATGACCGAGATATAGGCATTCAAAGTTAGCAACTTTTTTTCGATTTTTCAACTTTTTGCTTCGTATCGTGATATTTTCTTTTTTTGCATGGTAAATTTATTTTTATTCAATTAACAAACTATTTTACAATAAATAAGTGGCAATAATAGATGTATTTAGTCAAATTCAAATAACGTATCCAAATTTATATTTAAGCTAATATACCTAATATTCAGTATAAGGCTACTTTGAAAACTGTGAATTTTCAAAATTTGTATGGATTACAGAAGAAGAATACAATTTTTTAAAAGTTACAAGTTTTTGAAAGCTCTAAATACACTTGATCGGGATTGGGAAAACTCAAACCATAGTTTAATACCAATACGGACGGTTAATCCTCCTGCCCCGCAAACTTTGCTGGAGCAAATTGCTTGTGGATACACAAAAAGTTACCAAGCATCCAGTGGCTGTAGAAAATCAGGAATAACCTGTTCCATGTTTTGTAAAGAATGAAGCATGTATTGGTATTAATAGCGACAACATTGAAATCCCAGACATTACCGAAGAAAACATCCATACTGAAATCGAAGCTGAAGTTGATATTGAACTCGAAAATATTTTGACATAATGATGTAACATGATATATGTAGGTATATCGATTTTACAATGTATATAAAGTAAATTCATGAAAATTTTATTTGTACGACATTATTATTCTTAATTTAACACTAAATTATTGCAAAATAATTTAATATTGAATGAAAATTGATCTAGCATGCTAGAATAGAAAATAACACGATATGAAGGCAAAAAGTTGATAAACCGAAAAAAAAGTTGCTAACTTTGAATGTCTATATCTCGGCCATTTTTCATCGTATGAACTTCTACCAGCCGCCATTTTAACGTAAATTATTGTCTGGCTAGCGAAACGGCGAACTGCAATAGAATTTGCTGCTTTGCCAAACTTGACGGAAATTAGGAACAAAATAATAAACAAGTTGGTGACATATTTTTTTTTTTGCTGAATGGGCATGTGTAGTATTTTGAAATAGAAATAAATCAGGCAACATTGCGAAATGATGGATGTGGAGAGGCGTGATTATTTAGAAACATGATTCTATTGGTTAGAGCCTGAACGACAGCATGCAGTGGCGTGGTTATTAGCGAAACTAGAGAATCTTTTTTCTAATAATTTTATTGGTTTATTTCCTTGGTGTTTTCGGTGCCACTGAACTGAAAGACATGGCTGTCATCAGGCGATGTCAGTTGAGCTGTCAGTGAATATTTTTATGTAACGCCCCACTTTCCTTCCCCCTTTCGTCTCTACCAAGTTACCACTTGCCACACTATACATAAGCTTCGTTTTTCATGAAGCAATGCCTATGCAGTCAATTCAGAAAAAAGTTATAGGCAAAAATTTGAAAAAAATATGAAATAGTTATTTATGCAATGAGTGAAAAAAGATGCTTTACGCACGTGTTGCATACAAAATTTTTTGTATTACCAATCAAATATGTGTAAAAAAATTAATTTAGAAAAATACTTTACGCCCTAGTGCGTGAAGAATTTTCACTTTACGCACTTGTGCGTGAAGTAATTTACCAGAAAAATGCCAAATTGACAGTGTCAACATTTGTCATTGACATTACTTCACGCACTAGTGTGTGAAGTGAATTACTTTACGCACTAGTGCGTGAAGTGAAATTTTACGTCTTCTGGAAAGTGCGTAAAGTGAGTACTTTACACACGGTAGTAGAAAAAGTCAATTTTTTGATTTTTTTTTCAAGTTGTTTTTTGGATTTATTTTGTTGAAAAAACCAGTTCTTGGATTCCAAAAGATGTCATTTCGATAGGAAATTTTATTCTCTACAAAAACCCTCAATGCATTTATCCACCAAAAATGCATAGTTTTTGAGTTATAGCCGAAAACCCAAAAAGCTGACAAACGCACCCCGCTCTTAAAAATGCACCACTATATCTGGTAGCACTCCGCGGTTTTATCATCTTTAGGGGCCAATTGAACATATTAAACAATAATATTCCACTAACGTCTTAGTTCCTTCTACCCCCGTTTTTTTCGACATAGTCAATAGCCTACAAATAGAAACTCAAAGGCTATGCAATATGAAGACATCAATAATTCCAGTGGTAATTGGTGCAACAGGATTGATATTAAAAAGAACTCAGGAAGTCATCGAACTCATCCCAGGAGCCCACAATCTCTTAATTCTCCAGAAATCGGTTGTGCTGAGCACTGCACATATCGTGCGCAAAGTCTTTTAACCGCGCACTGTGGAAATTCACCCCAGGAGCAAGGCTTGCTCCGGTGGATTTTCTTTACCACCACAGCAATAAACAACCAACTGTGTGATATTGAAAGAAGAATAATAATAATAATAATAATAATAATAAAGGTCTTTCATCTTCAAAACAAATTATAAGTAATCACAAAAATTCAGAACAAAAAGGGCGAGATTTTTAGAAAAAATCGGTACCTATCTGTTCTTCCACCTAACCCTGGTGAATAACATTCAACTAGAAAATTTCATTATCAAGACGTAGAATTGCTATTTCGTGCGTGGACGTCCAGTACTGGCGCTAAGATAGCTCTGTTCCAACTTGGCAACATCCAATCTACTAAAAAGCACACCACAAATTCATAAAAATTTGCCTGTTGAGTAATTCACCATAACAAGGTAGTCTATTGAAGAGGACAAAGTGCACAATTTTGCGCTCAACTTACTTCTGACTGAGATAAATAGAAGCTTATGAATATTCTCCTTCAATCTTCATGAGTATCATGATCCAGATTGAGCAGTAAGAAATATAATCCGAAATTTAAAAAAGAAGACGCAATATCAAAAGATTACTGGGAAACCAAGAAATTGCTTCACAGACGAAAAGTAAGTTCAAACTAATTCGAGTAAGAAAAGCCTCCGATTGCTGAAAAGTCAAGTGTTACAGAAATATTACTTAAGTTTGTTAGCAAAAAAGTGTTACGTTATAAATGTCACTATTTGATCTTTACAGCACACTTTCTCGCTGATAAATTCTCAAATTTGTTACCAAACACACAATTGAGTTCGGTTTATTTTTACAAATTCGACTCAAAAATCCTTACTGCTTGCCAAATCAAAAAATTAATATTTTATGTAAAGAGCTCTACAACATTAATGAGATCGAAACAAAGTAAACCTACATAATAATTCATTCCCTACATTGTTTACTAACACATTAAATTTTCAAAAGCAAAAATCTTTAGATTATAGGTACTTATTAGATTCAAAAATATCCCTGGAATATTTGACTTAATAACAGTGATTATGTCATTATATTGATATCAATTGGGTCAAAATAGTTAACATTTCAATTTTGAAATCTCCTGAGCAATCCTCGTACAAAACGAATATCATGAGCGTAAAGAATTATTCCAATGAGCCTGAAGTGTTTATTGGGATTAGGGTCTTAATTTGTTAGGAACAGGGGAGCTTTAAAATGTAAAATTGTTTCTTCGAATTGAGCGAAATTACGAAAGAAGTATTTTTGCCTGTTTAAGTAATTGAAAAAGTTTTATTTTTATGGTATAAAGAACTATAAAAAGTTTCATAAATGTTTTTTAACTAATTATATATATTTTTCCTGCTTTTGTGCATTATTAATGTTGTTTTTGTTGTCGTGATGTGGGGCACAAATTAATTTTTAATGCGGTTCCTTATTAAGTCTGAGATTTATTTATTATTTTTCATGTTTTAATAATTTATTATACCCATTCTACAAACTTAGAGAGGGATAAAATATATATACTTCAATGCGACTAATAAATATAACGACCTGACTTTTTATAATGTTCGAAAATACAAATTAATTAGCTAGTAGTGCATTTAGTTATTCAATGAACATTTAAACAGTTTATACGCACGGTTTAATATTTAAATTTGGTGTTTAATCTAGGGCTGAATTCTAATTAATTGATGACAAATTAAATTTTTTCTTTAAATTATTTATCTTTGTTGAACGAGTATAATTTTAGAAATTTATGTTTTTTTTTGCTATTTTATAGATTTGTATAGGGAATAATTTGATATAGGTAGTTGAGAAGCATTTTTCGCAATTTTTTCTTCATTCCAGATAGATATATATTTTTATTGAATCGGCTTTTACATGGTGGAAATTTACTTAAAAAATCTTTTATTAGATATATATTTTTTTTATATTGTTATTTATGTAATATGTATTTTTTGATTTATCTTTCTCGATTGGTTTATATGAATAGTTGCTAGAGTACCTGATACCAGCCATTCAGAGCAATTTCTATTGATATGATCGGGATTCTAATTTCTTAATTTGAGAGTGTTTGTGTTTATATGCGTATAGATTGTAATGAATTATATTTTAAGCAAATTATATAGGTAATATTTCAGTTAGGTGAAGGCAAACCTTGCTCTCGTTATTTTGACGCTTAAAGCCTCTTTCAACTTGTACTAAGTGCCCAAATTTTAATCCTGTACCAGGACAATTAATTACTCAAACAAAATAAATCAATTATTTATAAACAAAACAAAACAACGTAAGTCACTTACCGACGGATTGGGCATACACCTTCTGGGCATAGGATCAGGATTCCTGTACGTGGGCGAATATCTACCAGCAAAACATGCACCAGAAGACGTTATGGGTCCATGGAGTCCCGTGGGCCCTTTGGAACCCATCATTTTATCTGGCGAATACATAATTGTTTGTTTTTCGTTTATACAATCAAAGTCAATTGTTCAATATTTCAATGAGCGATTATAGTTATTATTAGTTTGTAATTTAGGGCATCATTAAGAAAAGTCACTCATTTTTGTTCACCAAGAAAAGATCCTCGCGCACAAACATCAATATAACCGTTTCGAATTCGCTCAAAATTATAGAGACATATTAATAATCATAGACCGACTTAGAGTAGACTCTGTTGAAAGGTCGCAAAAATTTTTGCTCGACACTTTGCACCCTCTTCCGTCAGGGTGGTTGATTGTACACTAGTCCGGCTGCCATTGGAGTTGAGGGTTGAGTGGCATGTCGTATAAAGAGGGCGCAGTCGCCGTAGGATCGCGCCCGCCCTCCAAGCCGCATTCGCCTCTGACAAATTAGTGGCATTTTGATGGTGTATGGATTTTTGAATTGTTATCAAAGGGGTAAATAGAAGGAACGATGGGATGAATGGGCGAACCTCTATCTGCTTGAGTCGAATCTGATTTTTCTACGAAGATGTACGATTTCTAGTATGGCAGATGCGTGTGAATGGTGGGTTTTAGAATTTACTTGTTGATGCTATTGCGCTGGTATCAAATATTTGAAAGAAGTTTCCTTGAGAGGATCTATAGACCGTTAAGATAGATAGATTGCTACCTAACTTGAGAATTACTTGCAAGGCCAGTTTTTCTCCTGTATTTTCCACATCTGCATGTATGTCTCTTCCAACAGTTTGAGGATAGCCTGGATAGAGTTTTTGCCAGGCTTCCTTTGCAAATTATCTCGCCATCACTTCGTGAGTAGGTTATAAGTGTCAGTGTATTTGAAACTGGTCAACGTACTCCATCCAAGTCAAGTCTATTTGAAACATCAAAGTCCTTTAGATATTTGTGTATGAATATTTATGTGTTTGTGTGTTGGAGGTGTCAGTTGCACCGCAATCAATGTTGATCTATTGTACCCCTCCTTCCGCTGCTAAGTTCAGGTTTCCTGCTCAAAGCAGCCCCTGCAGTCCTAGGTCCTTTAAGAATTTTAGGATATCTAGCGGTTCCAGGGCTGGAATGTCTTCTAACTGTATAAGGGCACTTTCCAGATTCTTTATCTTTGAGCGACTAACGGCATCGCAGTTCAGTAGAAGATGGTGAGGTGTCTCTTCTCCGTCTTCACAGAATCTGCAGGTGCCACCTTCTTCTAACCCCAACTTCTGTAGGTGTTTTTTAAGTCTGCAATGTTCCGAGAGAAACCCGGTCTTCAGACTTTTCTTGCTAAGGTTGACCAGCAGATCTGATCTTGTTTGATTGAAGTTTCCCAATAGATCTTTGGCCTGTCGTAGTCTAGGCTGTTCTAGCCAGTGTTTGTTCCTTAGCAGGTACTCTTTTCTTCCGACGCCGCAAAATGGTTCTGGTCCAGTGAAAGGATGACCGGGAATCTCAATGCTTTGTATCTGCTTGGCTGTCAGACATTATTACAATCTCCCGTTTCTGATAACTTCTGTTCAGGTTGAACTCCACGCATCTTCCGATCGTAAGAAGTTCCGTTTGAAATATGCTGGGTGATTTTCCCATTGTTTCCGATTATCTGGTCTGTAGCCCGAATACTCCGGCTCCAGTTCCCTCAGCAGCTTTGGAACCGTCTGTGTACCATTTGATGGTGTCTGCTTTAGAAGATTGGATAGATTCCATGTTCCATCTGTTTTCTATACTTAGTTGGATGGAAAAGTCTTTCTCGAAACTGAATTTATCAACAATCACGTATTTTGGTAGATCCATAAGGTGCGCACAGTTTGGGAGAGGAGAAGTTCTACCAAGGTGCGTTCTCCTTTGCAAACCTAACTTCTCCAGTCTGAGACATGATCCACTGGCAACCCACTTTATTATTATGTGGAGTGGTGTGAGGTCTAGAATGACTTCTAGTACCGCGGTTGGGCATGATTTCATTGCTCCTGTTATACAGGGCTGAAAAGATGCCGTCAACTCCAGGGGATTTGAACGGTGGGAACGACTCGATCGCCCAAGTAAGCCGCTGAGGAGTGCGAAGGTTCTTGGCAACCTCCCAGTTTTCTTGCTTGGTTTTCCTGGGCCGCCCTATGTTTTCTTCAATATCATTAGGTGGGCTTCCTGGAAAGTGAGTTTCTAGTAGCAGAGCTGCTCGTTCCTCTTAATTTTTTTGTGTGACTACCGTCTCGTTTCTTAAGTGTCAATGGTCCTTGCGCCCTGCCTTTCGCCAAGGTTTTCTATAATCTGGCTGCTGATGGTGTTTCTGTGATAGATTCACAGAAGTCTCTGAAGTTTTTTCGCTTGGCCTTCCTAATTTCTTTGTTGTACTCAGTCAGCCTTTTGGTGCAGTCCTGCTATTCTCCGTCTCGTTTGGGTTTGTTGAAATGCCAACGATCCTCCGATCTGAGTCGTGACAGGTGACTGTTACACCATGGGCAACCATGTTTGTTTACTTCTTCTTTCACGGAACAGCTGGATTCGGATGCCTTCATGATTGCTTCGTTAAGGATCTGGAGGGTTTCTTCTACTTCACGTATACCTATTCTTGGAGCTAAAATGATTTTTTTTTTATGTTGCCTTGCAGTTTGGTTGTGTATTTTTCCCAGTTCGTATTTCTGGGGTTTCTGTACGAAGTAGTTCGTTCTTGCACTCCTTTTACGTCAAACATTATGATTCTGTGATCATGAACCCTCTCTTCATTGGAGGCTCTCCAATTCCTGATCATTTTTGGTTAATATTTGGACTACAAAGTGTTACGTCTTATACTTCCTGTCTGATCCTAGTATCAAATGTTGGTGTATTCCCTACATTTAGTATATCTAGGTTTGTTTGAAAGATAAATTCTAACAGTTGCTCACTTCTTCGATTTGTGTCGGCCCTTCCCCAGATGTTGTTGTGGGCGTTAACGCTACAGCCAATTAGAAACGGTACTTTGCTCCTGTTGCTGTACTCGACTAGTCTCTGTACTTCTTCGGCTGGTGCTTACCCATCTCCATAGCGAAGTACCTTGTGCCAGTACTAGGTCGTATTGAACTATAGGGTCCTGAGTGAAAATAAAATATCAAATGTTTAAACAATTTGCCTTTTTATTTTACAAAACCATGTGAATTTCTTGATGGTAAAAGCTCAAACCAAAAAACAACAACTGCGACAACATGTCTGCAGTCAGTTCTGTCACACATCAGTGGTTTGTTCGCACAACTGTAGCGAACTGCACTAGAACACAGAAGTGTAGGTACTCCAACACTCCCTCACAATTCTGTATTGGTTTACATTTCCGTTTACATAAACAAAACATCAATTCTAAATAGTATTATAGTATTATAGGAATTGAAGCTCAATTCAAATAAATTAATAAAATAAAATGATAATACATCAAAGCACATAACATCCATTATAAATCGAGTTATGAATTTGAACAAAAATTAAATAAAAGAAATGGTTACTTACCTATTCAAAAATAATTTCTTCAACATTAATCGAGTTTCTGAAAAACTTGAATTTTGTACTTGCTAAAGGTTTGGTCAAGATATCAGCCTATTGCTGATTTGTACTCACATAATTCAAGACAATTTTACCATCCCTTATGAGGTCTCTAACAAAATGATGTCTTATGTCAATATGTTTGGTTCTTTCACTTTCCAGTGTTGAGGCCATTTTGATGCAAGACTGGTTGTCTTCGTAAATAAGTATAGGAAACAAATCAGTTTTAAAAATTTCATTCAACATTTGAGCCAAAAATAAGTTTTCTGTGATACAACTTGACAGAGCAATGTATTCAGCCTCAGTACTGGCAAGAGTAACAATATTTTGCTTTTTAGACTTCCAATTTCCAATAAACAATATTATCATTCATTTTTGTTAAAAATCCGGTAACACTTCTCCTAGCGATAGGATCATTTGCAAAATTTGAGTCTACATAGGAAAATACTTTTAACACTGGTCTTTCACTCCCTCTATATTTCAGACCATATTTTTCAGTTGATTTAAGTATCTTAAAACATTCTTTAAATAAATCCAATGGGTTTCTGGGTAATTATTTTGAAATTGGCTGAAATATGAAATAGTAAAACTCAAATCTGGCCTACTGCCCAACATTAGGTACATAAGGCAACCAATAAGCTCTTTGTAAGCAAGCTTTTCGTTCTTTGGTTCATCAATAGAGCTTATAACTGATTGAATTTTTGATTGTAATGGAATTTCTAAAGGCTTACAATTATACCTAGATATTGAATTTATTCAAGATTTTCTTAATCAAACTTGTTTGACTTATGTAGAGCTCATTGTTTACCTTTTCTATCTCTAAACCTAAAAATGTCAACTTCTTGTTAGTGATTCAATAATTTTAAATCAAAACTTGTTTCAATAAAATCCAAAACATGTTTGTCTTATGAAAAAACAACGATGTCAACATACATCAACAGATAAGTATGGTCCTTGAAATACCAACACGGGTCTTTCATGGAACGTTGGAAATCAAGAGAAACTAGAAAATCATGAAGCAAGGAATTCCAACAGTTTGGAGCTTGTTTCAACCCGTGAAGAGATTTTAAAATTTTACATAGGTACCAATTTAGGATCTTCTTCCAACACTTCAGGTTGATCGAATATATAGGTTCTTCCAATATTCCATAACAAGAACGCCGACTTTATATCCAACTGTTGCACATAAAAATCCTCCTGCACATACAATGACAAAAGCACTCTGATATACGAGCCACTAGGGCATAAACGCCTTCACTTAACACACTCTATCTAAAACCACGTGCCACCAGCCTAGCCTTCTTCACTAATACACCATTCACCTCTTTTGCTTTAAGCACCCATTTCGAGTCGATCACTTGCATGTCCCTAGAAACTTCCACAAGTGTTCAGGTTTTATTTTCTTTCAAAGAATTTAGCTCCTCTTCTATCGCTTGTCTCCACTCACTGTCTTTCACCGCATCTAAATATTTTTGTGGAACTTCAGAGGGCAAATTTCCTGCCGAGAGTGCTGTCATAAGGTTTGCATCTTCGTACAAGTTATCATCATCTTCATTTGATTGGTAGTCTTGCAGGTGTGTCGGTATTTTTCTTGTTCTCTCACTTCTTTTAGAGTTTTTATTTCTCAAGTCTTGTACAGTTTCACTTTCTCTTTCTTCTTCACTTGAATACTCTGTAAACTCTTGTTTTCCATCATCTGTTTGCTCATTGATTTGTTCATCCAGTTTTCAATTCATTGAAAATACCATTTCTTGCGATTACCACTTTCCTTTCTACTTAGTCTATAGCCGTTATTAGAATAGCCAACCATAAACATTTTTTGACTTCTTTTGTCTAGCTTTGACTCTCGGTTCTCTTTAGGAATTAGTTTGTGGGCCTCGCAACCCAAACAACTTTACCTTATCCATGTTTGGCTTGTACCCATACCATACCTCAGCAGGCAGTTTCTGATTGGCCCGTGTTGAAATTTCTGTTCTGTTCAATAGAAAAACTGAGGTTAAAACAGCCTCACCCCACATTTCTTTGCCTAAACTCGAATCAAATAGAAGACATCGGGCCTTCTCCAATATTGTTCGATTTAGCTTCTCGACTACCCCATTTTGTTCTGGATTTCTTGGAACAGTTACATAGTTACATAAGTCTTTGAATTCCTGAGAGATATATTCGCCACCGTTGTCCAACCTTATTCTCTCTATTTTATTGTTAGATTTAGCTTTGACTCGCCCTATATGTTCTCTGAGCTTTTCTGTAACTTCACTCTTGTTTTCCAGGAGATAACAAATGCAAAAGTGTGAGTAGTGATCGGTAAATATCATATAGTATCATTTTCCATCATGTGTTGCAGGTCTAATTGGTCCACACACATCAGTTGAAATACATTCCAGGATTCTTTTTACCTTTCTTTCTTCATTTATTGTTCTAAATGGCTGCCTAGTTTGTTTACTTTCTAAACAAGTTTCACAAATTTCGGGTGACTAACTATTTGATCAAACTCAGTAAAGAATGTAATTAACTGGGTTTTTTCCATAAATTTCATCGACCTTAGCTTCCTCTGCAGCTGTACCTGCATAAATATTCCCTTTTTAACATATGTCTGTTCTCGAGATTCCATGATTTCCTTTGCTGATTTTTTATCTTTTATTGTTTCCAACATGTTGTTTTCCACTGGACGATTATGTTTCGAGCCTTAGCATCATTCTTTTTGTAATTAGGTAATACCTGCTACGTTTCCACTGGCTCTGTCACAAAATCCAGGACTTCAGATCGTCCAAGCAACAATTTCACTCGAAATTCCCAATTCGAATAGTTATTACCATCGAATGGTTTCACATTAGGATACTGCATGCTTCCTGTAGCCATGTTTCAGCAATTGCTATGGTATTTTACTTTCCAATGTCCACAATAATTTTTCCACTGAATTTTCCAAATTTTCACTCATAAACACGATACGACGCAAACTTCCACGACTTCCACGGGCCCATAACCTATTGAACTATAGGATCCTGAGTGAAAATAAAATATCGAATGTTTAAATAATTTGTCCTTTTATTTTAAAAAACCATGTGAAATTCCTGATCGTAAAAGCTCGAACCAAAAAACAACAACTGCGACAACATGTCTGCTGTCAGTTCTGTTACACATCAGTGGTTTGTTCACACAACTGTAGCGAACTGCACTAGCTCATAGAAGTGTACTCCAACAGGTCGCGGTGTGGTTGGTCGGTGATAAGTTTTACTCGAACAATGACCAAATCCTATAGATAAACGAATTGTAAAGTAATGAAAATAGCCATGAGAACTTAAAAACTATATGACCCATACAACTCCATTCTTCTAGAAGAAAAATCTCAGAATCATCGATAATTAGGAACAAAAAAACTTGCAACACATAACCCACTAGTAATTTCTAAAGGGACAACCTCGGAAAACAAAACCGAAAGTATTTATCTCAATATACAAAACTGACAGTTGAACAAATTGGCTGTTGCGGGAGCATTCTACCGACACTTCTTGATGTCTACGCCTATTAGTCTTTGCAGGAATCTTGTTAAGAGGATTTATTTAGGTCATTACTGTTGCTTAGGGGGGCCAAAATTTTCGGTTAATTCGAGGTCACGCGCAATAATGAGCTCGTTACCATCGAAATAAGAGGATAATTTGTCTGCGGAGACGCAATTATATAGGGCATGTATCTGATAAATACATAATTAGGTATGGATAATCTCTCAAATCGAATTCATCCTGGGAACAATGCGGCATCATCAAATTTTAAGAAAACAAATCGAGACATTCAATATTCCCGCAGGATCTTCCAGGATATATAAACGTCAAATTACCATAGTTGAACAATTCAGGTTCGGTATTATGCATTATGCAATTATCAAATACATTCGTAATTTGATTAAGACCTTACCGACACACTGGAGACGAGTTATGGAGAGCGAGACACGTGTGGTGCAGTCACGTGACCACTTCCAGGATGCAATCGGATGTGGGAAATTCGAGGAGGGTCGGTCACGTGCCAATTTCACGCAAAGTTTAAAAAAGGGGAAGTTCAATTATGTAAATACAGAGATTATGATTAGATTCTCAATTAGAGACAATTATTCTTGTTTGGTGCAGCGACGGCGCTGAATAATTCAGAGCAGAAATAGTCTCGCCCGATATTTCTATCAACGGAATACCAAAACCTAAAGGGAAATCCGACTAAGTGACAAGATAATGGAATGACTGTTGTAAAGCACTTCGACGCGTCACCGATTTTAAATCACCGTTTCCCAAGTAATTATTTCAGCTCCAACAGTCCAAATGTATACGGGCACCGGGGTTCCTCCCGGGAGGCTTGCATGTTTATGGATTGTGTACAATCTAGTTGCAGGATCGAATATATAAATGAATTAAAATGATCAAAAAAATTGGATGACGACAAATTTGATTAAGGCTGAATTTTTCCGAACCTTTGACAACAAAATATTTACTAGAAATTTTGCTTAATTAAATAAGTAATTTACTTTATACATTTGCATTTTCAATACAGTACCTATTTCATTTCACATAGTGATATGATACACATTTTATGTAAAAGTTCGTATACAATAAAATGTGTTTAATAAGTCAATGAATTATTCATTAAAAAACTTCAATTTTTCGACCCTTCAATTAACTCAGAAATTGAGTTCCATCAAGTGAGTTTTCTTTATCCCCTGGGATAGTACCAGGCGCAGGTAGGAAAAACGGTTTTATTTTGCCGACATCTCATTACGGACGCACATCCTCTCCGTTCTTGCCGTTTGGTAAATTTTTAACGAGGCCAAATTAAAAAATGAGCACAAACAAACCGGAGCATAATAAGTTGGTCCACGAAGCCCAGATTTTTAACGAGCTTTTTCATCGCGTATCGATATAATTTTGCCCGAGGCCAGCTATAACCCACTATGGATGGTACAGTGGGGTGAAATTGCACGGATGCTTATCCAGACAATGTTTCGAAACTGGAAAAATAACCTTAAGTATTCTTCAAGTAAAAACTTTCACATGTTTGTGTAGATTAGACGGCAATAAGAATGTGACTGTTTAGAGTTTCTATAAATGAAAATCCGCACAGTTAAATGATGATAATATACCTCCGAAACTACTTCTCTTAAGCAAAGTAATTGAAAAATCTTCCGGCTCTCTCTTTTGCTTCCTTCTTCAGCTTCAGCCTTCCCCTTTTCTTCCTCATCTTTTATATCAGATCCTTCTTTTGCTTCAGATTCTGCGTCGTCCTCTTTTTCGTTTTCAGCATTAGCCACATCTTGTTCTTTGCTGATTTAGTATTCTCTTTTTCTTTCTCTGTCCTTTATTCAGCATCAGCCTCGTTTTTTTTAGCTTCCATTTCTGCTTCTTCTGGTATTTTTCTCTTATTTAGTATCAACGTTTTCTTTCTCTGCTTTAGCTTCAGTTTCTTTTTTGTGTTTCTCGACTTGGCCTCTGATTCTGGTTCATATTTTGTGTGAAATTGAGAGAAAAATCATTGCTCCGTTATCCTGGGCTATTTTGCCATAAAATGTTAGTATGTTAAAGCAGAAAGATTCCCTAATATATAAAAAATATTTGGTTTCTTCAAATTTCCCAGATTTTCGGAGAAAAAATCAAAAATTAGACCATTGACTCTAAGGCAGAATTATCACTCAGTTTGTCTATAGGATTATAAAAATCAAAACTTCGTTATCCTGAGCTATTTTTTGATAAAACTTAAAAATGTTAAAGCTGGAAGCTTCCTAAATAAATAAAAAATTATTTGGTTCCTCCAAGTTTCCCAGATTTCCAGAAAAAAAATCTAAATTAGGCCATTGACTCTAAAGCAGAAATATCACTCAGTGTGTTTATCGGATTGTAAAAATCATAGCTCCGTTATTCTGAACTATTTTTCCATAAAACTTTAATATGTTGAATCTGAAAGCTTCCTCAATAAATAAAAAAATATTTGGTTCCTCCAGGTTGCCCAGATTTCTAGAAAAAAAATCAAAAATTAGACCATTGACTCTAAAGCAGAAATATCACTCAGTGTGTTTATCGAATTTTAAAAATCATACCTCCGTTATCCTGAAGTATTTTTTCATAAAATTTTAATATGTTTGAGCTGAAAGCTTCCTTAATAAATAAAAAAATATTTGGTTTTTGCAGGTTTACCAGATTTCCAGAAAAAAAATCAAAAATTAGACCATTGACTCTAAGGCAGAAATATCACTCAGTATGTTTATCGGATTGTAAAAATCATAGCTCCGTTATTTTGGGCGATTTTTCCATAAAATTTTAGTATGTTAAAGCTGAAAGCTTCAATAGATGAAAAAGTATTTGGTTTCTCCAGGTGTCCGAGATTTCTAGAGAAGACATCAAAAATTAGACCATTGCCTCTAAGACAGAAATATCACTCAATGTGTCTATCGGATTGTAAAAATCATAGCTCCGTTATCCTGGGCTATTTTTTCATAAAATTTCAATATGTTAAAGCTGAAAGCTTCCCTAATAATAAAAAAAATATTTGGTTCCTCCAGGTTTCCCAGATTTCCAGAAAAAAAATCAAAAATTAGACCATTTACTCTAAGGCAGAAATATCATTCAGTGTGTATATCAAATTGTGAAAATTATAGCTCCGTTATCCTGGGCTATTTTTCCATGAAATTCCAATATGTTAAAGCTAAAGGTTCCTAAATTAACAAAAAAAAATTGATTCCTTCAGGTTTCCCAGATTTCTAGAAAAAAAAATCAAAAATTAGACCATTGACTGACTCTAAGACAGAAATATCACTAAGTGTGTTTATCGAATTGTAAAAATCATAGCTCCGTTATCCTAAACTATTTTTCCATAAAATTTTGACAGGTTGAAGCTGAATGCTTCCTTAATGGATATAAAAATATTCGGTTCCTCCAGGTTTCTCAGATTTTTAGAAAAAAAAAATCAAAAATTAGACTATTGAGTCTAAGGCAGAAATATCACTCAGTGTGTTTATCATATTGCAAAAGTCATAGCTCTGTTATCCGGTACTATTTTTTCCATAAAATTCCAATATGTTAAAGCTACAAGCTTCCTAAATAAGCAAGAAAAATTGATTCCTCCAGGTTTCCTAGATTTCAAGCCTAAAAATCCAAAAATTAGACCATTGACTCTAAGGCAGAAATATTACTCAGTATGTTTATCGAATTGTAAAAATCATAGCTCCGTTATTCTGGGCTATTTTCCTTAAAATTTTAGTATGTTAATGCTGAAAGATTCCTTAATAGATAAAAAAATATTTGGTTTCTCCAGGTGTCCCAGATTTCTAGAGAAAACATCAAAAATTAGACCATCGTCTAAGGCAGAAATATCACTCAGTGTGTTTATCGAATTGTAAAAAATCATAGCTCCGTTATCCTGAAATATTTTTTTCATGAAATTTTAATATGTTGAAACTGGAAGCTTCCCTAATAATAAAGAAAATATTTGGATCTTCAGGTTTTCCAGATTTCCAGAAAAAAAAATCAAAAATTAGACCACTTACTCTAAGGCAGAAATATCACTCAGTGTGTATATCAAATTGTAAAAATTATAGCTCCGTTATCCTGGGCTATATTTCCATAAAATTCCAATATGTTAAAGCTAAAAGCTTCCTAATTTAACAAAAAATCAAAATTGATTTCTTCAGGTTTCCCAGATTTCTAGAAAAAAAATCAAAAATTACACCATTGACTCTAAGGCAGAAATATCACTCAGTATGTTTATCGGATTGTAAAAATCATAGCTCCGGCTATTTTTCCATAAAATTCCAATATGTTAAAACTAAAAGCTACCTTAATAATTGAACAAATATTTGGTTCCTCCAGGTTTCCCAGATTTCCAGAAAAAAAATCAAAAATTAGACCATTGACTCTAAGGCAGAAATATCACTCAGTGTGTTTATCGAATTGTAAAAAGTTATAGCTCTGTTATCCTGAACTATTTTTCCATAAAATTTTAATATGTTGAAGCTGAAAGCGAAAGCTTCCATAATAAATAAAAAAATATTTGGTTCCTCCAGGTTTCCTAGAGTTCCAGAAAAAAAAATCAAAAATTAGACCATTGACTCTAACGCAGAAATATCACTCAGTGTGTTTATCGGGTTGTAAAAATAATAGCTCCGTTATCCTAGGCTAATTTCCATAAAATTTTATTATGTTGAAGCTGAAAGCAATGTAAGTTTGTCTTGAAGACTGTCCAGATTGTTAATTCTTCTGTTATCTGTAAGATGAATATTCGCAGTGTTCATTAGAGCTTAACTTGTTAAGTTACTAAATTTAGAGCAGCTTCACTTGCTAATAGAGATTTGAGATTTTTTTTTTTGTATTCCTTTTTTGCGAGATTCAGTTCTTAGTGAAGCTATTGTAGAGAAGCTTGTAGATTACAAAATTGCTGTATAGATTTCCAGGTAAAAGTTTCACTTTGGAATGGACATTGTTGACTTCTTCCAGCATTTGGCTTAAGGGTAGGAATTCAGTTTTTGTTTGTGAATTTTATCTTTTATTGTAGAGCTGCTGAGGTAGATAAAGATCAAACTTGGAAAATATTACTCTTCTCCTTACAACTAACTGAACCTAAAATTATATTCCAATGAGTAGTAGTACGAGGAAAGTGCGTGCCTATACTCTCAGTCGTATCTTGGAAATATGAATATTTTTCAACTGCAGATGTAGTTGAAGAGAAGAAACTGTAGAAGTAGAAATAGGAATATCTCACTTAACAGATTTCATTACCAGGACATGTAATTTGTCACCATTCTAAATCAAGAAGGAATCAAAGAACCGTCCATAAGCGACTAAGGAAACAACTTCTTCCTGAGAAGAAAAACTGGAAACTCGTTAACAGGAGGCATCATTATACAAAAACATTCGCAAACTTATTAGGTTAGTTAATTGGTAAAACTAAGAAACTGGAAAATTAGTATAAAAGTAGCTTCTGATTTCGTTCCACTGTTCTCCGCTTTTGATTAGGCAGCGCCCCCCGCGGCTATGTTTGTCATTAGCTCACTGTTTCTGTTTGCTAATCGCAGATGGTGGTGCGGTGGTTCCCCTCTATACATGTTTGATCCGTCGGTTGTATAGTTTTACAGGCGACGCTTTCAATTAGTTTAAGTTTGATTAGGGCCTAATACTATTTATTCGTCCACGTATCGACGACTTCCCCCTGTTGGGTGGTTATTATACTGTTATTAGTTAACTATAAAGCCCTCTGGTAATAGTTTAGTATGAATAATGGAAATACTCTACATATTTCCAACTTGGGAAAGAATTGTGATGGTTTTTAGTATACGCATTCTCTTATTTGCGTGTTGAGTTACAGGTAGTTATTCTATAATAAGTGAGGGAATAATATTTTTCCACTGGTGATGTAATCAACTTAAAAACTGCATCGGAATGGATAAAATCTGGTTTGTTTATTCGAGGACAATAGCTAAAATAATCCCTGGACAAAATGCGATTTCCATTCAAGTGCCTATTTTAAACATGCAAATGCCTTCAATTTATAAACCAAATTTATTGGTCTCACAGGATGAAAGAGCTCCAGGGAAAGCAACTTCTGCCACTTCTCGAAAAAAACTCCCCTCATTCAAAATCCTTGGCCACAACGTGATTTATCTGGAAAGAACTACAAAGACTCTACACAAAGAATACTCATTCCTCAAATCCAAACTAGTTAATATGGATGAAGCCATTGATGATGAAGAATTTCGATCGAATCAATGGGAACGATATCCAAAACTATATCGTCACCAATAAAATTCAAAAACTCTCAACTGAAACCCATGTTGTTTCACTCAGAACCATTACCAACATCACCGAACAACAAATTTCCAATACACCAACCATAGCCAATCTATCCAGACAAATGACCAACTTTGACAAGCTCCACAGATCGATGCTGAAAATTCTCGAAAATGTTGAAACTTAAGGAAACAAAGTTGACAAAATTTCACTGGAGGAAATTAAAGGAGATGCAAAAGCAAAGAAAATCTTTATTTTCACAATTGACAAAAAAAGTGTTAGTACCTACATCTAATGAACTGAAAAACATCAGCTGAGATGTATACAACGCTTTGAACCAACAGGCAACTGTTTATGGGATGAAAAGAAAGAGATAATCATGATACATGTTTTTATTCATAGGGTAATATTATTCTATATATTCCATACATGTCTTATTGTATCGGGTCTTCAAAAAAAAAATCAATCGAAGATTGCTATGGTTTTTCAAACGTATGTCTTAGCAATATTTGCCTTTAATTTTTTCAATGAACTTTAATGTCAAAATGTCACGTCAAAAACCCTGACCAATAAAGAAACAGTAATGCGACGTACGTTTTCGTAATCATAGCAATCTTCGATTGTTTTTTTTTGAAGACCCGATACCTATACCAAGCGAGTTTCTCTCTACCTGAACCTCACCTACGCCCCCAGGTAAAGCTCCTGTTGTGACGTCCTAGGACGAAACGTATATAGTCTAAGAGCCCGTGACACAAAAGCCTCAGTCATCTGTTAGAAGGCCGTTTTGTGGTGGCCTGGTATGCCAAGTCCTCGACCAACTAAAAAATGTATTGGTTGGCGGGTTTCGGTGTGCAGAAGCTGAGGGGTGGATGAATTTTCACTACCCCAAAATAAGGCTTTCTGCCTTATGAGTCAGAAGCTTTTTTTTTGTTGTGAATAAATAATATGGACCTACTGAGGCCTGAACAGAAACGGTTGGCGGGCCTTCCCCCTCTCTTCCCCATGCCCACCGCGTTTAAAGTGAGGTTTCCAAGGGAAGATCCTACCTCATAAGTCAGAAGGACGAAAAAAAAGTGGAAATTATACATTTCCACTGCCTTGTCCGTTCTGCGCTGGGTTGGCAGCCGGTTGGTGCTCTATTGTTTATTTAAACATATGTTTTTGCGCAATTGAAGTTTTTTTTTCCCTCGTTATAATTTAGTGATGCCGCGAGACGAGACTAGACGAGACTAGGGTTGGTCTCGTCTCGTCTCGGCATCTCGAGACGAGACCGTGACTTAGTCTCGGTCTCGAGTACCCAAGTCTCGTCTCGTCTCGAGTGGTCTCGTCTGGTCTCGAGTTATACAGGGTGTCCAAAAAATAGCGTAAAAACTCTTATCTACGTGGTGGAGGACCCTACAAGGAACCCCAGAATAATAATTTAAAAAATCTAGTGGCATTCTTAAGAAAGTTATTTGCATTTTAATATTTATTAAAATTGGTAACACTGAAAATATCCCGTTGACAATATGTCAGAGAATTAAATACCCATGTAATTACCTGAAGAATTCGAAGGTAAATTTTTACATCTACCTCTTCACCAAGAATAATGCTGGAAAAGGATTTTTTCATTTAATTATTTTTCTAGGATTTCTCAAAGGGTCCGCTACTACGTGGAGAGTTTTTACGCTATTTTTCGGACACACTGTATTTATGGTTTTATTATTTATATTATAACGGAAGTCCAAACTGCCACAGTGAAAAAGCAATTAGTGAAAAATCACATTAAAAAGTAACCGTGATATTTAATTTACTGATTTCATGTTCAAATAGTCCAGAATAGTCCAATAATAAAGCTATGAAAGAAAAATTTGAAGTGTAATCTCGAGACTCGAGACTACACGAGACTCTCGCCGAGTCTGCTCTCGTCTCGTCGAGACCTCACGAGACGAGACCAAAAGCCAGTCTCGTCTCGAAAAGTCGAGACGAAACGAGACGAGACGAGACCAGTCTCGAGTCTCGCGGCATCACTATTATAATTTAAAGACATAGTGGGGGTTTTTACATAAAATGATAGGTACACACTTTTTATTAACTGATAGGTGTGATTTCATCCGCAGGTTACATAGCTGCTAAATATTTTGGGAAAGTGGAGAAAGAAAAAAAAAAACATCAGAATTGGCTCACATTGGACATAAACATACTTTCAGGGGCGGATACAGGAAGGGGGCGCGGTACAGCGGTACAGGGTGGTCTTATTTGATATACCTATTCAACCGTTTTGTCGCTAGAGGGCGTTTCTAGATTTTGAGCAATACTGTTAAAGCTTTATAGCTTTTTTGAGTACGCCATTGGATTCTACTTGAAAAAGTACCTCTAGAAATTATATACCCACATAAATCAATTATTTTCATAAATAAAAAAAACTATAGGTGTATTTCACAAGCCGGTAGAAGTGAAACCGTCAATAAACTGAGCTGAGAGAGAATGAGATACATAAACTAACATACATAGGTGCAACGATTGGTAGACAAGAGTGGGGAGGCTACGAAGCACCGCACAAAGAGGAGACGGAGAATAGGGAACGCTGCACAACAGTATTAAATCTCATTCTCTAGCAGGCTAAATCCCATAGATCTATATGTTTGTCTCTTTTCAGTGTCGCTTTTTCGTTTCATAGAGTCGAGTCTCAAATCATTCCCAACGATTCCAAAAATATTTTCACTCCAAAAGTGATGACGGTTTCACACTATTGCTCAAAATCCAGAATCATCCTCTATAATGAAATTTGCGAGGAAATTTGAGTCTCAGTGGGGGGATTGATTTGTTTGTATCTGGGCTCAGAAATTTACGTTTCTTATCAAAATTGTCCAAATTAGAACACCCTGTATATTCTTTAACAAAGTATAAGTGAAGTAAAAGTAAATGAATAGGTAGTGTTGTGGGTTTAGGGCCCCAAACCCACAACACTACCTATTCATACAACTGTTAAGGGCGCAAACCTTCTACAAGTAAAAATAAATGTTAAAAAAATTATTGTCCATAATTCATAACCTGCGTCCTCTCTGAAGAAAATCCTGCATACGCCACTGCATACTTTGATCGATTACCTACGATGCCAATTGTATACTTTGGTTTTTCGATTTTTTTGAGTAATCTCTGTATTTCTTAGAAATAATCCATAACAACCTAGCTCTTGAAAATAGACAACTAGGTACACCTCGAGGTACACACCTATCAAAAAACCAAAGTATGGGTACCTATAGTAGATAATCGATCAAAGTATGTTTATGCCGAAGCGAGTGCCGAAGTTTATGCCAAATTTGAGCCATCCTTATGTCTTTTTTCTTTCTCCTTTCAGAAAAAATTTATGTATGTATAACCTGCGAATGAAATCGCATCTATCAGTTAATAAAAAGTGTGTACCTATCATTTTATGTAAAAACACCCACTATGTCTTTAAATTATAGCGAGGGAAAAAACAACTTCAATTGCACAAAAACATATGTTTAAATAAACAATAGAGCGCCAACCGGCTGCCAACCCAGCGCAGAACGGACAAGGCAGTGGAAATGTATAATTTCCACTTTTTTTTCGTCCTTCTGACTTATGAGGTAGGATCTTCCCTTGCGAACCTCACTTTAAACGCGGTGGGCATGGTGAAGAGAAGGGGAAGGCCCGCCAACCGTTTCTGTTCAGGCCTCAGTAGGTCCATATTATTTATTCAAAATAAAAAAAAAGCTTCTGACTCATAAGGCAGAAAGCCTTATTTTGTGGTAGTGAAAATTCATCCACCCCTCAGCTTCTGCACACCGAAACCCGCCAAACAATACATTTTTTAGTTGGCCGAGGACTTGGCATACCGGGCCACCAAAAAGCGGCCTTCTAACAGATGACTGAGGCTTTTGTGTCACGGGCTCTCGCAGTGTGCAAACATCATCATTTTTTGACAAAAATAATATGTTTATTAGCGTAAATTTATATTTTGTTAATAAAGAATAAGTTAATTGAAAACTGTTTTTTGGGTCTTTATGCCCGCGCTGGCCATAATGTGTACTTTATGCCCGCACGGGCATAAAGTAATGAATTATGTAGATGGTATCTAAGGTATAAAAACACAATAATGTATTGGTATGACATAAAGATTAATAAATGAAGAAATTTGACATAAAGACTGCATTTCTTTATGGTATAATTACTGAAGATATTTATATGCATATTCCTGAAGGCTATGAAAAACGAGATGGAAAATATGGAAGCTGAAGAAATCATTATATGAACTAAACTAAGCACCAATGAGATGGAACGAGTGCTTTACAAAAATTTTAAAGGAAAATAAAATATAGACCCCCCAGTGCATTTTTGAAAATCAAACAGGAAATTTATTTTTAGCCATTTACGTTGACGATGGTTTGATTATCGGAGAAAAATTAGAAGATATAGACAACCTATTGAACAAACTGGAGGAGAATTTCGAAGTAAAGGAGTTTGAAAATCTTGCCAGTGTTTAGATTCTTCAATAAGCAATTTAAGCATTTCCTAAAGAAATATTAGGCGATCAATGGTCTCCAGTGTCTGGGAATCTAAGAATTTGCAGGGTTTTGATTATAATCATTCTATTTTTTCCAGTTTCTACCAGGGACACTTTATCCGTTAGGACAATTAGGTCTTGTCCTATGGGCCACTAGAGGATGGAAGGCCAACTGCTGGCCTTTAAATTATAATATAAAATGTAAACATCGACTTGTTTAGTAGCAGGACTAGCACATATTTCAATACTCTTTAATTTTTATAATTCCCTTTGCACAAGCACAGTTGGTTTGGCCAGAGGGCACTGCCTGACATCACGATGCTCTAAAATCGCTCCGCTCGATCCATCGAGCATGAATCCGGAACACGCTCTACAATCACTAAGCTGCGCTGACTCGCCGTCGCGTCATTACCGCAGCTTGGGCACGTGGCAACTGGCAACGACTACAGCAGGAACCTGTTACTGTCTGCGCTAAGCCGTTTGTTGTTTGTTCGAGGATCTATTTATGGTGTCAAGTGTGATAGTGTCATTTACAACTTTACGAATTTCTACGTGTTAACTAAAATCTTTGAGAATCGCATACAATTCTGTTCGTTTGTTCCTGAAATATAGTGTTATTTTTTTGGTCATGGTGCATGATAAAAGCTATGAAATATTTTTTTGTGGTTTTTTTAGTATTTGAAATCGTCTGAATGATTTTATTTAACCCCATAAAAAAGAACAATCACTCATGAAAGGCCATACCAAATAATTCACCTACGGGCCAGAGAAACGTTAAAACGTCACTGGTCTCTACTTGTCGCTGCTTCAATCACTAGTGGAAATATCTTGTCAGTGATTGAGTTTGTTAATTGATGAAGGTGAACATAGATTACATGCTTTTCTTTCATTTTTAATTGAAGCATTTCTTCGGGGATATTTCCTGAATCACTTACTGCTTGGCCTTGAGTACCTGGAACAGTAAATTTCACCTATTTAAAGTAAAATTATCAAATGAGTCAATTGTAGAAGAATCTTGCCAGTGTTTAGATACTTCAATAAGCATTTGAAGCATTTCTAAAGAAATTGGAGCAGATGAATGACCTTCAGTGCCTGAAATTTTAGAATTTGGAGTTTTTTGATTCCAATCATGGAACAAATCTTTCCAGTTTCTACTTGTGGTTGCTTGAACCACTAATGGAAGTGATTAAATTCCTCAATTGATGAAGTTGAACATGGATTACTTGCTTCTCCTCCATTTGAAACATTTCCTGAGGAAATATATAAAATATCTACTGTTTGGCCTTAAATGTCTGGAACAGTAAAAGCGGTATTATTTAAAGTAGGATCATCAAAAAATGAGCCGATTGTAGAAAAATCTTGCTAGTGTTCAGATTCTTCAATAAGCAACTGAAACATTTCCTGAAGAAATATTAGAAGATTAATGGTTTCCAGTGTCTGGAATGTTAGAATTTGGAGTTTTTCGATTAGAATCATAGAAAAAATCTTTCCAGTTTCCACTTGTAGTTGCTTCAACCATCAATGGAAGAATCTTGTCAGTGATTAAATTCCTCAATTGATAAAGTTGAACATGGATTACTTGCTTCTCCTCCATTTAAAGCATTTTTTGAGGGAATATTGCCTAAATCATACACTGTCTGGCCTTGAGTGCTTGGAACAGTAAAATTTGTGCCTACTATTTAAAGTAAAATCATCAAATGGCCCAATTGTTGAAGAATCTTGCCAGTGTTTACATTCTTCGATAAGCAATTGAAGCATTTCCCAAAGAAATATTAGATCAGTGGTCTCCAGTGTCTGGAATGTTGGAATTTGCATTTTTTTTATTAGAATCATATAGAACAAATCTTCCCAGTTTCTACTTGTGGTTTCTCCAACCACTAATGGAAGAATCTTGTCAGTGATTAAATTCCTTAATTGATGAAGTTGAATATGGATTACTTGCTTCTCCTCCATTAGAAGTGTAGTATAACATACCCAGGTTCGCTCAGTAAGATTGAACGATGAGAATTTTTATTACCATCGTCACCAAAAGTATCTGGGACACAAATAATGCATAAAAATCTCCTGGACTAATTCTACTGTCATTCATTCCAATGCATTTAATGCATGGTTTGACAAATATTTGACAATAAAATTCATATAATAGGACAAGAGCTAATATGATGCTGTCCCAGTTACTTTTGGTGACGATGGTACCTTTTAAACAACAAATCTTCTGAAAAACGAAATGAAGAAAAAAAAATAGGACCTACGTTGTGGAAACTTACTCAATTTTACTTACTGAACATGCGCCCGACATAGCAAATATTCGGGAAATTTAAGGAAAGTTGTGATATGTAAAAGAAACGAAAAATTTGTGAAACGTCTACTTTATTATTAAAGTAAAGCGTACCGTTCTCGACCTGGAACTAACGAGGGGAAAAAGCACGGCAGAGAAACCCTCGGTCTTACATTCCTCAAAAATCGAAACATACTGTGTCATTTTAATAATAATTGTGAGTAATTAATTCAATAATTTAAGTCAATAAAAGTTTAAATTAGGTACCGCCCCTGTTCTTGTGCTGAAATTTTAATTACACACACTACATACAATCGACACTACCTATAATCAATACTGAAGAGTTTTTGGTTAGTTAGCCAGTTTCCCAGCAGGTACTGAGGTCCCATACGGGAAGCTACTCAGCTATAGTTGTTTTTGAGCCAATATCTCTAGATTGATTATTTCAATTTGTTAGGATATTCTCTCGTCAGGGTAGGAAAATGTTAGTAAATTCAACAAGGCCCTAATGCACGGTTGGAATACACAAAATCAAAATATCAGCACAAAAAGACAGCACATAATTTCTTAGGTTTTAATTTACTCTTTATCTGTGTTGTTTACAGCATGAAACGATTTTGGTTAATTATTTAACTGACCTGGTGATCGCTCCTTGACACACACACTAATAACAAATTGGATTGAACAATTAATTTTAATGCAAAATAGGAATGAAAATTGAATAATGAATAATTACAGACACGCGTTTAAAGGAACCAGTCTGTTCTCCAGTCTAGCGTCTAGTTGCCTATTCGCTTCTGTGTCCCGTTCGCAGTACGGCTCGAACGCGGTCCCCTAAATTTGATGGCGCGCTCTTCTTCTCATGAATTCCACTGAGCAATACATGGTTGCAACATCTACTTTTATTCAGTAAACATTTTTCTAAAAAGTTAAGATTTGAAGAAATAATATTTTAAATAGGTGGTTTTGCTCAGAAGCATTTCCTGAGGGAATATTTCCTAAATCATCTACTGCTTAACCTTGGATGCCTGGAATAGTAAAATCTGCACTATTTGAAGTAGGATCATCAAAAAATAAGCCAACTGTAGAAGAATTTTGCCAGTGTTTAAATTCTTCAATAAACAACTGAAGCATTTTCTGAAGAAATATTAGATGAATGGTTTCCAGTGTCTGAATTGTTAGCATTTGAAGTTTTTCGATTAGAATCAAACAACAAATCTTTCCAGTTTCTACTTGTGGTTGTTCCAACCACTAATGGAAGAATCTTTTCAGTGATTGAATTCGGTAATTGCTGAAGTTGGACATTGATTATTGGCTTCTCCATTTAAAACATTTCTTAAGGGCCAAATTATGGACCAGCTGGTAAGTGTCTGGTTGTTACCTAGCAGGTACTTTCTAGTGTCTAAAGTCCAACAAATACCATTTTAAAGTCACGTGATTTTTCTCTATCCTTGTTGAATACATCTCAAACAGCGGTGATAGTAAAATTGACAAAAAAATTGGTGTCTAATTATTGTTCATAAAATTCTTACCTGAAATAGAATCCGTCACTGTCATCAATTAGTTTGTCAAAGTTATTTTCGAAAATGATACAACGAACAAACACAGCTAATAATTTTGACTATATTAACCTTTTTCCATTTCGAAAAGAAGCAAATAGAAAACGGGTACCCAATTCAAGTTCAGAATGTATTACAAGGGGCAGAAGAAGCGACAAAAGTGAGTCTCGCAACAATTGCAAGTATTAAAATTCCTATCTGATTGGTCAATACTACTTCAGAAACGCGTTTGTAAAATGCTAGTGGGAACATATCCTAAAATTCAATAGTAATTAACCACCAGTAGCTTTTTGTAGGTGATATCAACGACATAATCAATGGCCACGTTCACCAGATACAAACGTTGGTAAACGGTTTGCGATTGTTCTGGTGAACGCTACGTTGAATTTGTGTTAAAACCAAACATGTTTTGCAAACGGTCGCCATTTTTGCAAGCATAATTTCAGACTGTTTATAATTTTCAACACTGTGTTTTGTGTGGTGACCTGTCATTCAGAAGGTGACGTTCTATCATTGAAAAGTTGAATCATTCAGCAGAACCAAGAGTTTACCCAACATATTCTGTTGGTATTTGTAAACTGTTTACAATCCGTTTTGGTTCTGGTGAAGGTAGCCAATGAATATACGTTTTTTTCCACCAATGTCACGTGACTTTAAAATGGTATTTTTCTATTTTGGTTCCATATCGAAGTCTTTTCGACACTAAAAGTAGTTTCGAAAAGAAGCTCTTTGTGACACTCCTTTTTTACTTATCGGAAGTTTGTAACACTGACTGACTGATGGCCATCGAACTGTCATGTGCGATTTTATTATGGTAAAAATAAAAATAAAAAAGAAGATTTCTATATTTGGCATGTAATGTTACCAACCTAAACATGAAATCAGGAAATATGAGAATAAAGTTTCCAAGAAAAATTTGTTTTTTTTTAATTAAACAATACCAAAATAGAAAAAATAGTATAAAATATTCGTTTCATAAGACATTTTATCGCACTCGCCCTTTAGAAAACTCGCCTCCGGCTCGTTTTCTAATATAGGGCTCGTGCGATAAAATGACGTCTTATGAAACTTGTATTTTAATGTACTATTGTTGGACTTTAGTACATAGAAAGTACCTGCTAGGTAACAACCAGACGTTTACCAGTCAGTCCATAATTTGGCCACTGTTTGGCCTGGAGTGCCTGGAACAGTAAAATTTGTATCTGCTATTTAAAGTAGAATCATCAAATGAGCCAATTATTGTAGAATAATCTTGCCAGTGTTTAGATTCTTCAATAAGCATTTGAAACATTTTCTAAAGAAATATTAGGAGAGGAATGGCCTTCAGTGTCTGGAATGTTAGAATTTGGAATCATAGAACAAATCTTTCCAGTCTTTACTTGTGGTTGCTTCAACCGCTAATGGAAAAATCTTGTCAGTGATTAAATTCCTCAATTGATAATGCTGAACATGTATTACTTGCTTCTCCTACATTTGGAGCATTTCCTGAATCATCTACTGTTTGGCCTCGAGTGGCTGGAAAAGTAAAATTTGTACTTTTCAAAGAAAAATCATCTTTTGAATGATCTCCAGAGCCTGGAATGTTAAAATTTTGATTTCTTTGAGCAGAATTTACTTTATTTGCTTCAACTTTCCAGTGAAATCTTGCCAGTGATTGAAGAGCCAGTGAGTGAAATCATCAAATTAAAAAATTGCCCTAGAATTTTTCCAGCCGATACTAATCGCTATTTCAACCACTGTTAAAGAATTTTGCAAGAAATCAAATCCTTCAACTGGTGAAATTCAATTCCTTTGGAACATTTTTTAAGAGAATGTCTCCTGAATGATCCATGGAATAATCTTCAGAGCCTGGGATTTAGAGTTTTTTGATTTAAAAAAAAAAATATATCTTTCCAGTCTCTACTTGTGGTGTTGCTTCAATCACTGTGGAAGAATTTTTCTAGTTATTATCAAATGTGGATTTTTTACTTGCTTCTCCATTTAAAGCAATAAGAGGAATCTCTCCTGAATCATCTCCAGAGCATGGAATCTCAGGATTTGGACTTTATTGAGTAGAATCATCAAATGAACAAATTGCAGAAAAAACTTTTTAGTCTTTACTTGGTAATGTTTCAACCATTGTGGACGAATCCTTGTGATTGGTGAGTTGGATATGGGTTAAAAGCTATTTTCTGGATTGTCTAATGAATAACTTTGAGTGCCTGGAATAAATAAAGTTTGAACTTTTCTGAGTAAAATCATCATTGTACGAGTCTAGTCTCTGGTGGAGATTTCTTCAAATATAGTGGAGTAGTTTATAGAGGAAGTTTCCTTTGATAAATTGTATATGGAATAATAATTGCATCAGATACAAATATAAGTTAGAGAAATCAACACCAAATGTAGAAGAAACTATCTCCGAAACTAACAAGCAACAGGAAATCTTTCCACTGCCTGAATCCACTGTCTTTTTTGTCATGACTTGACAGTACCCACAGGAGAAATTGATATAAAAAAAGTGCTATTTTAAAGACGTGAAAGACACTGGAAGTGGTTGGTAACATGGCCTCGGACTTCATCAGGTTTGAACTCTGGTACTGCTTTAACAATAACATAATTCATACAGATGAGTTAGGGTTGTATTTCGTTTAAAATTCTTAAGTATTTAGTTCTTGTTAACGGAAATGAAGACGCAATGCCTAGACCAACATGCATAGTAGCTAAAAGAAAAGTCAATTGAAAGTGCACTGCATGATGTAGTTGGAACAATTGAAAAATCTTTTGAAAAAAAGGAATACACACTAAGTGCATTTCTGGATATAGAGGGTGCATTCAATAATTTATAATGATTGAAAAATCCATGGAGCGCCTGAAGGTAGAAACAGTCATCATAATGGATAATAAAAATGTTGAAAAGCAGAATCATTAATTCAGAAAATTGGTGACTATACCATAAGGAAAAGTAAAGGGACTCCACAAGGAGGAGTGGTATCTCCACTCTCATTACGGCTGTTGGTAATCAATATGATTTTAAAAACCTTAAGAGAGAGGAGGATGAAATTGATTGCGAATGCTGACGACGTAGTAGTATTGGTGAGTGGCTTCAGTTTATTAACCATTAGTGCAATCATGGAATCGGCATTAAAGGAACTATCCAGATTGGCAGGACAGAACGAATTGGGAGTTAACCCTCAACCTATTGAACAAGCTGGAGGAGAATTTCGAAGTAAAGAAGTTTGAAAATATTGACAGTTTCTTGGGAATAAAGATAACGAAAGCTGAAGACTGGATAGAGTTAGACCAAGAGAGCTACACATACAGTGTAATAGAAAGATTCCAAATGGAGAATGCAAAGCCGGCAAGTACAGGGTTCCGTACATTTAGACATCATATAGCTCGCTTATGAAGCAAGATAGAAAAAAAAAAATGTGAATACAATGTAAATAGGGATTTAAGAGAACCGATAGAAAATTTTACTTCTATATATACAGTGTGTCCCGCTTAAGGACTGACCACCCTTCTAAAAATTTTATTTTTTAACCGATTCAATTAATTTCTTTTGTCTATATCTACTCGAATTTGGCACTTATTAGGCTCATAATTTAATTTTTGCGGCTGTACTGGTGTACAGGGTGTCCACATTTATAGGCTCAAATATCAATAAGTATTATTACGGATTTTTTTAGAAAAAATCTGATAGCAGATTCTTATTTTCACAATTTAATGAATTAAACCGCAAAAATGTTATATTTTGAGACACAGTCGGAGAACGAAAAACTTTAAACTGCATTTCTGTTATGTCAGTCATTATAACAACGGTCTAAATTGGCTCTCCCAAAAATTTCAATTTAATCGGACTAAAACTCAGGGAGATACAGTGAAAATTTTGAAAAATCCATGAAATTGGATATTTTTTGAAAAATGACGGTTTTGACTGGTTTCGCAATTCCAGATGAACTGGCGAACTCCAAAATCGGATCCGCCAGGCGCCAGGTCAATTTACATAAAAAAAAAATTTTCAGGTGTTTGTTCGCGATGTCTTATAGAGGGTCCTAAAAAAACATCGTAGAGGTCCTTCGTTCTCTAACTAGGTCTCAAAATAGGACATTTTTCCAGTTTGGTCGATTGAATTTTGAAAACTTGTTGTGATCGCCTTGTATCATATCATGCATATCGAAACAAAAATTAATACATTTGGGTTTTAGACCATTCTACGAATTTGCTACCAGATTTGTTCTAAAAAAATCCCTAATAGTACTTATCGAAATTTGAGCCTATAAATGTGGACATCCTGTACACCAGTACAGCCGCTGAAATAAAATTATGAGCCTAATAAGTGCCAAATTCGAGTAGCTATAAGACAAAAAATAAATTAATAGAATCACTTGAAAAATAAAAATTTTAGAAGGGTCAGTCCTTAAGCCTGTCCACTCTGTATATATAGAGGGTGCACGCAGAAGATGTGGCAGACACAACTTGTATTTTTTTAAATAGAAACCCTGTATATTTTTGGCTAGAATGATAGATTTTTTCTTCTGATTCCAAATATACCATATAAGATGTTGATATTTGATTCAGCTGTTTTTACGCTATTTAAGTTTAAAAATGCATTAACATTACCCTAAATTAGGTCTGTTGCCGGTTCCTTATATCAATGGTGAGGCTTACTTAATGCAATTTTAGATAACTAGCTAAACTTATTGTATTCTATAGGCTGGGTAATAATGCAAGGAAAAAAATACAAATTCTTGCCTATGACTTTTCCATTGTCACGCTAACATATCAAAAACTGTTCAAGTACCTACAAATTAGAGTTAAACAGCTTGAATAGTTGATGAGCGCGGTTCTTTTAAAATGACGTCCCCGACCATTTTGTTTTGACGAGTGCTTCTTACATGTCGCACGATACATTGATTTCTTAAATCGTTTGGAAAATAATTTTAAGGGAAAAATGGATAATTATTTATCCCTACATAACATTTCAGTTCCGTTGACAGGAGAGTTCCTTCCTTCCGCAATAAAACATCCCTGTTTGAAAACAAAAAAAAAAAACAACTTAAAACGTGTACGTAATTCGTTGGCAAACAACCTCCGACAGAAACCGAATTTTAATAAAGCGTACAAGTGCGAAAGGGTTATTTTGCCAGTTAATTTCGTTCAGTACTTATTCATGGACGTTTTAATAATGATGAGAAAAGGGGCACCGGGGGTTATAACGGCCGCTGGGCCTCAGAGGAGACTCCGTTAGCGGTCCCACAAATCATGAAGGTTCGGCCATCTGTACACATCTTACGCGAATCGCCGCTCGTACATCTGCATTTCAAATTACCTCATTACTCGGCGGTCTGGTCAGCTGAAAGGGCATATTTTCTCAAAATGACCACCCGCTCTCACTTCTGGATATTGCTTTGCTGGCTAGATCCCACCGCAATTTGCCGGATTAGGAAATTGAAAAAAAATTCCCTTATCTAGCAATATTCCAGATATATTTTATCCCCACCAATGGTCGTTATCTAGTTGCTTATATAAATGTATAATTGTCTTCAAACTTCCGTCTTGAAAAATGGCATACGACACTTTGTGACTTTAACACATTGGCATTGAGAGTTTTCTTGATTTTTGATTTCCAATCCGAGTGAGAAACTAATTTCTGCCTTCATTCACTTTTCTATTAATCAGTATATATTACCGTTGATTAAATTATTACAGCATAGAGCTAATTTGCATCATTTTCAGAATCTTTCTTAGGAATTTCAGCTTCTTCTTTGAGCTCTACAACTAAAGGAGTCTGTGATGACACTAACTTTTCTTCTTCTGGTAGTACATATTTAACTTTCACAGGAAAAGTATTTCTTACTTTGAAATCATGCGATTCAAAATTGTCAAGATGCTGGTGTCTTTGAACTTCTTCAGATGCGTTACTCCCTTCAAGCATAGGATTTTTTTCCAGGAATTTGAAGCATTTATTCTCTTAAATGGCTAATATGGAATCTGAGGTTGTTGCTGAGATTTCTAAAGGTTTTATTAGGGCTCCTGTAATTTTTGGTGCGGCTTCTGCGATAACTGGTTTCAATAGAGTCATAACCCCTTTTTCCTCTAATTGGCTCCGCGGTTGTAGTTACTTTTGTAATGGTCACTATTATCAAGATTGTAGTAAGACGAGTTTTTTATGCTTACCGGATTTTCCAGAAACAAATGGCGGAACTGGGAAAACAAAACAAAATTGTTCCGTTCGCCACCCGTGAAGAAAAGAAAATGGCCAAGAAAAAAGAGTAAGAAAGAGACACGGCTCCGGTATTTCACAATTCCACCGTTTTAACCATAGTTTATAATACTCGGTGTAAAGTCTTGGGGTGATGTAGCACAGTAGTTACATCAATATTCGAGTGGATGCGCTGCTCCTGGCAAAAGGGCATCAAATTTATGAGACCATGTTTATAGGCTCGTGGGACAACTATAGCCTGGCCGTTCCTTTCTTTAATTCCGCTCCGGTCTGACTTTATGGGTTTCTTGGACGTGCAAAAGATATATACAACAAACGCTTTTCCGGAAGGCTTTTGCTGATAGAGCCAGGGTTGTTTGCTAGCTCTATCTCTCTCTATATTGGTTAATTTTATAAAGCAAATTCATTCACACAAAAATTACACCTGACACAAAAGCTCCAATTAAAAAATTTTAATCGAGCCCATCATCATCATCATCAAACGCCGGCGCATTTTCCAAATGATAAATCATAATCCCCATAGCGAAAGGGTTTTGACAAAGTGACAGATCCCTCCCTCATGTTAAAAAACCAACCTCGATAATCCATCGGGCTTAAGATAGAAACGACACGCAAATTTGAAGTGTTTAATATAAGCACAATAGCGCTAAGCTGGATAAAGCACTCAGGATTCCTTTTGTGAACACTATAAAGGACCCATTATGTTAGTATTATAAGGGATGATGTTTGTAGTAGGGGCGTATATGCACCTAACAAACATTTTAGGTTTGTTAGGTAGGTACCGCTTTTTTTCTCAAGTATTGAAAAAATCGAAGGAACTATTTTGAGAATTCGAACCCCAAATAACAAGTGATTATTTTTTGGGCGAAATATATGGAAATTTGGGTTCATAATTGTACCGTCCCAGAACCCTTAATTTACCGAAAAAAAAACGCGGACATTCAAATTCTTGTTGACATTTTTAGAAACAACAGAAGATTTAGTTTCAGATCTTGAATCCATTCTAATTCTTGAAAAATAAGTGTTTCAGAATCTACAGACTTCAAGTTTACTTACCTTTAGTTCACTCAACATAAATAAGCCAAGTAGGTAACTCTGATAGAAAACCAACTACCAACACCCATTGCATAGGAGCTGGGAGAGAAATATTGGTGCATTCACAATTGCCTCATCCACCCCAGTATTTCAAGTATGTCAAGTCATTAGAGTCTAAAGAAACGAGATCAATAAAATCGAAGTTTTTATAATCTTCAAAGGTTAATATAAGGGTCTTAAAAGAGAGTCTCCATTCAAAACTTAAAACTTTGAAAATTTTGAAGACTTTTAAGAATCCTTAAACTCTTCTATATGAGTAGGCAAAGTGTAATTCCTTGAAAAATCGTATCATAAGTCCACTGACTAACACAAGTATGGATATAATAGTGTGTCGTTACCAGCAAAATAATATCGGCGGCTTTTATCCGGGCGCGTCGTCCCACCCCTAATTGGTTTTAAGTGAAATAGCAGCCTTATGTTTAGATATTCGGTAAATGGGGGGTGGGCCTTTAATGCTCCTTTCGATAGCTTGAGGGGGTCCTTTCGGAAATCGAGCTTTTACCGCAAATATCTTTCGATAACGATGATGGCCGGATCGGCCTGGATAATGAGTGTTGGGGAAAACTTGCCACGCACCAAGTGAATGTATCTGGTTAATTTGGAACTATAACCAACTTTCTACGCATAGTTTACGATAGTAGTTTTTCAGTTTATTCCGCTAAAGATGCTATACTAAAGGTTTAGGGCTATAGATGTAGTCAATATAATTTTGTCCAAGTATTTGTAGCTTTAGAAAGCCTTCTTTATAGTTGAAAGAAGTATTGCATCAAGGTATTGTAGTAGAGAATCGATTTTTAAAATAGTTTCAGTATCTATCTCCTCCGTTAATAAAGTTGAGGCATATAGCTTCTAATAATTTCTTGCTCTTGAATTTGAATCTATTGTTACTTATACGGGTTCACAGATAAGTAAGACTACTTTTTCGAACTTTAACGAATTTTATTAAGGTTTAAAGTCAACCCCCATTTTCTGAACCTTGTGTTCAAAAATTCAAAAAAAAATATATGTTTTATGGTTATTGATATACTTTAATCCATATTTTTTTTAAGCAAATTTGACGCCATTTTTGAGTTATATCGCAAAAACTGAAAAAAAAGAGGTTTTTCACCATTTATTTCAAAACGAATAGATGAAGTTTCCCGTTATTTTTATTACGAACTACTACTGCAATTCTACGCGACATTATATTTTTTTCAAATTTTTTGAACTTGTAGTTTTCTCGCTACTGCAAGAATAGTTGGAAATACGCCTGTAGCTACACTGTTTAAAAAAAAATCCGACTGATGAACGTTCAAAATTATTTGTGTTGATCCAAACTACAACCCTGTTTATGTAAAACAGAATAATACTTCGAATTTCCGCAAAAAAAAGAAAAAACTTTCCATCACATAATTTAATCACACTTACACTCCGAACTACTCCAAATAAAGCTTATACGGTACGATTATTTTCGAACGTGGTTATTTAGTTCCTGACTTTATAGTTTACTGCACTTGTCATACGTCCATCAGAACTGATGCTTACGCGGTGCGCACCGGGGCTTTTATAGTTATGTGCGTCCTTCTCTAACACGCTTCTTTAACTGTAGTTACAGGGGGCAATCAAAAAGTACGAGTGGCGGGTTTATAACACTGCCCCCTTCCTCAAAGCAGTTCACCCCGAACAGCTTATCCCAATCGCATCCAAGTCGGTGCGCTCTTGCCCTTGTATGGAACCAGCCTCTCCATGTGAACGACCTTGGACTTGGGTTTTGGGTGTAAGTTGTATCCTGTACTTGTTGTACTTCTGGCCACTTTGGAAAATAGTCCATAGCAACCATGAGGTACTTATTTCCTGACTCCGTCTTAGAAAAAGACCTGAATATCCACGGCAATTCTCTCCCAAGGGGAACCGGACAAGTACTGCTTCATTTCTCCACGGGATCGCGTCTTGGGTCCTTTCTTAGAAGCACAGAGATCGCATCTCTTGCACCACTATTCAACATCCTTACGACAGTTGATCCAATAGTACCTATCTCTTACTCGAGCCAAGGTCCTATTGACTCCAAAGTGTCCGCCACTCCTACTACTGTGCAGTTCTTGGAGCACTCTGTCCACCATGGTCCGTGGCACAACGGTCTGTTTTTTCCATCTGGACTCTCCCATTTACGAGTGATCAAGTCGCGCAGGCACAACGAGTTCCATTGCAGCCAGTATCCCTTCACCGTTTGACTCAAACTGGAAATTTCTTGCCATCCAGGTCGTTGTCTGTCTTGTAGCCAGCCGCGCACCATTTTCAATTCCTTATCCATATTTTGTTGTTCTTCGAAGTCTTCTCTCGTAATGTCCTCATCAGTATTAGCGTCGTTGTCGGAATTCTTAAGCTTTATTTGTTGAACGACTCCAGAATTTTTGGTTGCCTCCTTTTCCTCTCGCCTTTGGCAGAATTTGCATGAGCTGTCAATACATGTTTTTCATGATAGGCTGTCGGCGTTGGCATGACTCCTTCCTTTGCGATGTTTGATTTGGAAGTCATAACTTTGTAATTTCTCACCAACGCGCTATTTGACCCTCCGGATTTTTAAAATTGAGCAGCCATTGCAATGCAGAATGGTCGGTTCTAACTAGGAACTTCCGGCCATAGAGAAAGCTGTGGTAATGCTCAATAGAACTTACTACTGCCAGAAGCTCCTTTCGGGTGACACAATAATTTTTCTCTGCCCTTCCAATGGACTTACTGAAGTATCCAAACTACTACTTCTTCGCCGTTTTGAATTTGGGAAAGAGCAGCCCCGATTCTACTTTGCGATGCGTCGGTGTCTAACATAAATAGACCTTCATCCCTGGGATACGCCAGAACTAGTCAATTTATTTTTCAGCTCCACGAAAGACCGTTGACATTCAGGTATTCAATCAAAACGAGCGTTCTTTTCAGTTAGTTCATGTAAAGGCTTCACAATCTTCCCAAAATCCTTGACGAACCGGCGGTAGCAATTGCAGAGTCCCAGGAAGCTTCTAACTTCATGTTTATTCTTTGGTCTGGGCCAATCTCGCACAGCTTGGACTTTTTCTGAATCTGTCTCTATTCCTTTTGATGAGACGACATGGCCGAGAAATAGGACAGACATGGAATTTAGTTGCAGATTGGCACTTCGAATCCTGGCAAAAACTTCCTTCAAATTCGACAGGTGTTCGTCGAAATCTTTGCCAATCACCATGACATCATCCAGATATACCATGCACGTTTCCCAAGTCAGTCGAGAAGTCAGTCCTCGCAAAACTAACTCCATCAGTCTTTCAAAAGTGGCAGGTGCATTGCATAATCCAAATGGCATGACGTTAAATTGATATAGGCCCTTTCCTGCAGTAAATGCGTTCTTCTCTTTATCCTCTTTATTGAGTTCCACCTGCCAATGTCCACTTTTCAAGTCCAGGGTTGAAAACCACTTAGATCCTGATAGGGTGTTAAGGGTATCGTCAATCCGGGGTAATCGATAGCTGTCTTTCTCCGTAACGTCATTCAACCTTCTATAATCCACACAAATCCTGGTAGAACCATCCTTTTTCGTAACTAGTACGACCGGCGATGACCATGGACTATTAGATTCTTCTATGATGTTGTCCTTCAGCATTTCCTTAAGCATGGTGTTAACTTGCTGTTGCTTTGCGAAAGGGAGTCTTCGTGGTGGTTGACAAATGGGTGTAGCACTTTCTGTGTTGATGCGATACCTAGGGCCGATACTTTTGCTATCGATTAACAAATCTGATATGTCGTCAAAGTTTTGCATGGACCAAAGTCTACAAGTGATGATGTGGTTAGAGCACATTCAAAGCACTGATCATTTTTAACGGCTGTCAAATGAGAGCAAAAGTACCGGAACCTAATCTACCAAATTAGTTCGTCCAGTAATTGTATCTTACACAAAAACACCAGCCTCTTTCTGCAGAAAGTCAATAGCTTTCTTCTTTTCTTGCTGGCCTAAGTGATTCCAGCTCTTTTCAAACTTCTCCAGAAGCTCTATTGATAAATGTGCTTCATTTGACACAGGCTCCTTCTTTGCGCATCTGATTACTCGTATAGCTGGTGTACATCTGCCAATGACGTCTCCTTTCTTCAATGTCACACGGTTTGTTGTTAGATTGACCACTCTTACTGGAAAAACATTATTGGAATTCACTAAGCAATAATATGCCACAAGTGTTCCATTCTGCATGTTTCCTGTTGGTTCCAAGGTCATGGTGTTCACGCCTTCTAGCTGTTTTTCTAGGTGTGCCTGCACATTCAACTCACTATTTCCAGGAATTCTTGTATCTTCATCAACGATTATTCTAATTTGACAGTCCTTATTTGACGGTGATGAGAAGAGTATTTCTTCGTTGCCCACGCTCAACATTTTATTTTTGAAGTCCACTGATAGGAAATCAAAGGTTTCTAGGACATCCACTCCCAATATAAATTCATCCACTATGTCAGCAACGATCACTTCTACCTTAAGTTCGGTGCTGCCTATTCCCAATGTCACGGTGGTCTCTCCAAAAACATTTATCAAATCTCCCTTAGCTGTTCCTAGCAGTGGTTTATTTCTCAACATCATTACAGAGTCCTTAGAAACCTTGCCGGGGCGAACCACTGATCTTGATGCCCCTGTGTGGATGGTCAAATCACATTTCTTGCCGTTGAGAGTGCCTTTTGGGCAACGAGACTTTCACAATTCTTCTTGATGGAGAACACCCTTATTTTGGGGGCTCGAGAATCGGTGGTCGCCAGCATTCGCCCCCTTACACTGGCAAGGTGGCGTTTCCCTGATGATGTCTAGAACCACCTTCTTGCTCCGCTTCACGATCTCCTGAACGGGAACGTCACCTACAGTTTCTGCTAATATGTCCTTCTCGGTTGTAGCATTTGATCTATTTTCTGGTTCTTGGTTTAACTTCGCGCAGAATTCCTGAAACAGCGCCTCCAGTTTTAGGAACATCTGAGTTTGGACGATCCTCTGCTATCTTCACTTCCCTGATCTTGCTTCTTCGATTTAAAGAGGCATTTTTGGCAGCTTCATATTCCAATGCATGGACAACAATGTCAGCTAAGGTATTATGTCTACTCATTCTCAGTGCTTATTGCAGGTCTGTATCTTTTACTCCATCGATAAAGTACTGGACATTTATCTGTTCGATGAAGTCTTCAGGAGCTTGTGGATACGCCAATCTCACCATTCCCTCAATATCGCTACTAAATTCCTGCAGTGTCTCAGATAGACCTTGGACTCTGCTTTTGAGTTGACTCGGGTAGACTTGACTGAGATACCTGTTTCCGTACCTTAGCTCTAAGGCTCCTACAACAGCTGCATAATCACTTTGTTTTGCCTGGGGAATATTTTGAAGAATTTCAAGCGCCTTTCCTCGTAGTGCAAGTACTAATGATGTTGCTTTTTGCTGGTTATCCCATCCATTTGCACTAGCAGCGGCCTCAAACTGTCGTTTATACATGGACCATGATGTTTCGCCGTCAATGGTTGGTGGTTTGAGTTGTAAGATTGGGCTCACCGATACATTCATTTTGCTGGTACTTTCGTTGATATTGGGTTCTTCGCGAATTTTCTCCATTTTCTTCTCCAGTTTTCTATATGTTTTCTCGAATTCCTCTCGGATCGTCCCTATTTCTCCTTTGACTTCTTCTCGAACCGTTTCTCAATATTCCTCTGTCGTCTGTCTTCCTGTTCTTGCAGAATTTTCTGGAGCCGGTCTTCTTGCTGTCGCTTGTCCTCTTCTTCCTGTTTTTCTTTAAATTGCCTGTCTTCTTGTTCTTGAGGATTTTTTGTAGTCGGTCCTGTTCTAGTTGTCGCTTGTCCTCTTGTTCTTGGAGGATTTTCTGTAGTGGGTCCAGTTCTAGTTGTCGCTTGTCCTCTTGTTCTTGATGGATTTTCTGTAATCGATCCTGTTCTTCTTTCCTTTTGCTCTCTTCTCGTCCGCAAGTGTCAACAAAGCAAGCACCTGGTTTAGCGGTTCTTCCATTTCGGCAGTCTCTTTTCTCGTATTTACCATGAATGCAAATTTCTTCACTCACTTATCCCAGTTCCGACACCAATTGTTACTTATACGGGTTCGCAGATAATAAGTGAGACTACTTTTTCGAACTTTAACGAATTTTATTAAACACAATAGAGAGTTATTGGACGTGCAATAAGGACAAGCACTATTTGAATTAGCCTTATTTTGACATCTACGTATGCGCATTTGGATCGGAAAATAAGGATTCTCTTAATAAGGTTACTGCTTGTCTTTATTTGTGTATGGTTGTAATTTTTGACATTTTGGAAGACTTTGACGTTTCTGTTTCCGACGATGACGTAATTTTACTTAGAAAATTTATTTTCTACAGTAGTTTTCCATTTTACTGTGGGTAGCATCGAAAAATGGATATCAGCAGAAAATCACAAACAAAAATAAACACTTTTTGAGGTTGAAATTTATAAACATAGCTATCAGCTGTCAAAATTATGGATACAAAATAAGGTAATACTCTAGCACCTACTACAGTCTTCCAATAACTGTTTTTTTTCTTGGAAAAATAGTGCTGATGCACTAATAAAATAACGTAGATCCTTAATACTGCGAGGCAGTATTTAATAGTTCCAATAACTCTCTAATAACATAAAAATCACACGAAATTTAACACTACTTCACACTCCGTACTACTCCAAATAAAGCTTATACAGCACGATTATTTCCGAACGTGGTTATTTAGTTCCCGACTTTACCGTTTACTGCACTTGTCGTATGTCAATCAGAACTGATCCTTACGCGGTGCGCACCGGTGCTTTTATAGTTATGTGCGTCCTTCTCTAACACGCTCGAATTTTCATGATTCAGTTCATCTATAAAATAGTCGAATTTTCTGGCTTCTTTAACTGTAGTTACAGGGGGCAATCAAAAAGTACGAATGGCGGGTTTATAACACTATGAATAACTTTGTGGACGATTGTCGAAAGAAGCAGATATAGCTTTAATAGCTCTACAGACTCTTTAAAGCCACTCAATGCTTATTGCCTCTCAGTCTTTATCTTATGGGGGTTTATTAAAAACTAAGACCTTAGCTTCATCCTAATCCATATCTTCCAAACCAAAACAGCTTCATTTTCTTTAGATGAAGTCCATATAATTTTGCCCAAGTATTTGTAGCTTCAGAAATGCTTCTTTATAGTTGAAAGAGGTATTGCATCGAGGTGTTGTAGTAGAGAATTGATTTTCTCGATTTTGATGTGAGAATGTCATTATTCCCGCACGCAAAATCGTTGAAGAATGAAGCTCATTCTTCAACGATTTTTAGTGACATTTAGTTTCCAAAGTATACCTATTGGTACCTTCAAAATTGTCAAACCATTCTAAAATGATCATTGAGGTAGAATAATAAGGAGACGACATGAGGAGAAAAAAGCGTATCCACTTCCGCCATATTGTTACGACACTTCTGTCTGAGATTCTGTCACTTTTGTCATAGCAACGCGTCAGAATTGCATCAGGCCCGCATTTTCCATCCGAAGATTTTTTAAATGCGAAAAATTTTTGAAGCCCAGAAGTGCTAATTTGGGTCTTAGAAGGATCTCCTGTTTCAGTATGTTGAAGTTACTGTAGCAACTTTTTCTTTCTTGGTGTAGTCTCGATTTTTTTTACGTTTTTAGATAAAAATTATAAAGAATCCATTCAGTTCGGCTCTGTTTAAGTAGCCATATTATTACGACTCCTAGCCACGCCTACCGATGCCCTTATCTATTGCACTATACAAATGGTGACAGCATCTCCTTATTATTCTACCTCAATGAAAATAATAGAATCCACCTGTCAGTTGGTTGGTAAGTAAGTGTCACCAACTGACATATTTTGAAAATAAAAATCCCCAATTAACAGCGTTCACAATTTTTTTTTTAAAATGAAAAATAAACTCCAAAACCGAGAAAATAGTATAAAACACACGTTGCAGAAGGCTATTCCCGCACTCATTCGTTCGTCCACTCGCTCCTTCGTCGCTCGTGGCCAAATTTCGAATTCGTGCGGGAATATGTGGCCTTCTGCAACTTGTATTTTAATATACTATTAAAAATAAGTTCAGTATCTTTCTCTTCCATTAATAAAGTCCAGACATAACTTCTCATAATTTCTTGCTTTGAGATTTTCAATCTCTCTCTAATTTTGTGGAAGATTCTGGAAAGAAGCAGCTTCAATGGCTCTTCAAGATACTTGTAGAGACTCTTTAAAAAGTTCGAAAGATTGCGCCTCTGAACTCTTTCCTACAAACTCTTTAAAGCCACTCAATGCTGGCCTCTCAGTCTTTAACTTATGGGGGTTTAATAAAAGCTGAGACCTTAGCTTCATCCTAATCTATAGTTTCTAAACCATAACAGCTCCATTTTCTTTAGATGAAGTCAATATAATTTTGCCCAAGTATTTGTAGCTTCAGAAATGCTTCTTTATAGTTGAAAGAAATATTGCATCAAGGTGTTGTAGCAGAGAATTGATTTTTAACATAGTTTCAGTATCTATCTCTTCCATTAATAAAGTTGAGGCATAGCTTCTAATAATTTCTTGCTTTGAAAATTTGAATCTATCGGTAACTTTGTGGACGATTCTCGAAAGAAGCAGATATAGCTTTAATAGCTCTTACAGATACTTATAGAAATTCTTTAAGAATTTCGAAAAGTTTCGCCTATGAACTCTTCTCTTCAAACTCTTTAAAGCCACTCATTAGTCTCTATATATTATGAGCGTTTAATAAAAGCTAAAACCTTATAACTTCATCTTAATCTATAGCTTCTTCCAAAACAGCTTCAATTTGACGCTTCCGGCTGGCCCAAGGCTGTTGAACAAATTCAATTGAAAAGTAATTTCTTTACCCTTTTTTTGATGACAAGCAACCAGTTAACTCAGAGATGCCTATCTCCAAAACGTTACAAGTACTTACCTATCAGAAAGAATAATGCCTTCAACCGCATTCTAAGAACATTTTTCAATTCTGGTTGTACTTCCAAGCCTTCTGATTCAAAAGCAATTTCTCTACTTTGAAAAATAAGATTTGAAGCCACAAAACAGCTTCGATTTTCGGTAATTTTCAATTAATTTCGAAGCTGAAGTGTTTAGTCAAAATTAAGTTCCACTTACTTCAAGCTTCTACATGAAACTTTTCATTTAACAAATGAGCTGCGCCATCTATTCGTTACGGGCAAAATATCTCAATTAAATTCGATAAAATCAGTCAGGAAGGGCACAAGGGGGTCGATAAAAAAAGCTCGATTGTGTGCTTCAAAATGGGACGCGGGTCCAACAATATTGACTTTTTCCTGTAGCTAACTATGAACAATCCTAGATGGAGCCAAGCATATTGAAGTAGGTAATACATTATTGGCGGTAATAATTAAAATTAGAAAATAATAGTTACGACGCCATAGACTTAAATACTACGTATTAACTTTTATCAAATACCTCTATAACTATAAATAGGTACCTTTTGTTGAGTAAATTTACTTCGGGTTCTGATACCCGAAAGCTTATCTAATTCTGTTGATTTACCATAAACTTAATTGAAATAAAAACACAATTATGTCGCTTATATTACCCAGTCAGGAAATTTCTTTAACATTACTCATAGGCATTCCGTAATTGGGTTTATTACGACACCGGTTCAAATTAACACACTTTCCGTTTGCTCATTATAAATCTAGACAATGCAGTAAAGAAACAAAGATACTTATCGTAAATTACCATTAAAAAAAAACTCATAGCTGTTCGGTTTTATTGTTCGTAATGATTTTATGCGTATAGTACTACCGTTGTCTAGTACCTACTTGGTGCTTTACCGTAATAAGTAGTTAATAGGCAATCAATTAACCATTGAAGAATTGTGTAGGTACTTTATGGCAGATATTCTTTGTCTAAAATCAAAATCTCATCTAATGTTCACGTTCACGTGGTTTCTTGGAATATTTTGGGTGCCTAAAACAAGCAAAATATATGCGTGGGATTAGGCGCGTTTTCTTTAAGGCGCGATTTAAATCCTCATACCTGACCATGTGTAACTTCGTGTGATGCGCATAATCATGCTGAGCCCGGCCAATGGGAACGATCGATATGATTTTAACAGTGGCGGAGAGGACTAGGAACTTGAGTTTTTAGGGATTTCCAAACTGAAGTTACTTACTTGCTATGATGCTGAGAAAATGTATAAAATCATTGGGTATGAAGTGTATAATATTTGATGTATGATCAATAGTTTGGTCCAATCAAAGATACCTTACAATATATATTGATTGAATCACCCTTAAGCCATTTTTCACTACAGAATAACTGAACTTATCAAGTAAACTTGGTTCAAGTTTTGTTCAGACGAAACCATTATCCATATAGGTATAGATAAGTCCTAGTACTTATACCTATCTATATGAGTCATTTATAAATCAATGAATCTTTATCATTGTGATGCCATTCGTTTATTGCGAAAACATGAAATAAATTTTCCATAGAAATGGACATTTGCACAAAAAAAACATGTCACCAGTTTACTTATTGTATCTTGGTTAGTTATTGTATCTTAAAATATATTAGCATGATGAACTTTGCAAAGAACCAACTGGAAAGTACCTATAGGTAATAGTTTATACAGAACAAAAAGCTACAGCAAGATTGAACTTGAAGGAAAAGAAACAAAGGAAGAGTTGCTAGATTAAAGAAGAAGGAGCTGCTACAAAAACGATACCAAAGAAACTCCTAAAGATGTCACTGCTGAGATCTGAGAAACTGATAGGACTAGCTAAATGTGATACTTTCCCTAGATCTCCTGACACAAAAGTGTAGACCAGCTAGAAAAGATATTAAAGATGCTCAGCAAGAAACCATTGAAAAACTTACAGAATAGACCAGGTTGCCACGGAGTCAAATGCCTTCTAGTAATTCACAAAGGTCAATTGTAGTGGTATATTCTACCGACTAACCATTATTGGTTGAAAACTACAATGCAGGAAAGAAATTAGGTATGTCACTTCGAGTAATGGTACTTTATGTTCAATAATAAGGAACCGTTCAAACCTATTTTTAATAAATGTTCACTTAGAAGAGTTGGGAGATGGCCCCGCAAGGAGGTAAGATTCAAAATGGACTCTTGTAAGACATCAGAATGCAGGCTTTGGAAACAAAGATAAGTCCACGATATCCAATAATGCGATGGTAGGTATTATGACATCAGAAACGTAGTGGCAAAAGCATGGATGATCAAATGACATCCAAAAGCAACATGAGTGAAAATACATGGAGAAGACATTTATTGTCCGTATATGGACATGAAAATCTGGATAGCGAGAGAGAGAGCATACTTAGTCTCAAGTCTTTTATTTAGGATTTGAAGCTTTCTAGTCTTGCTGAAATGTATTGTAATTGAGACACTAGGAAAAATCCCATCAGTAAATACACAGTTTCGCCGCCAATGAACAAATACGCCGCCGACCAACCTCGACCGCCAACTTCCTTTCGAAGCAAAAGCAAAACACAAACGCTAGTTAACTGTGCACCTGACCGCACAATCTCGAAACGTTTTGATCTCAGTGAGCGGCTCGTATAAGAATACCAACCTTTTACCAATCAATTTTACCTGTCGAACAATAATTATTTACCAGTTACTGTCAAAGATTCTCTGTCAGAGTAGTTTTTTTTTTGCCATCGATTTTTCTCTGGTGCTTATATTATAGCGGAAGCTGTGGGGAAAAGATTTCCGAATATAATCTCCCAACTTGTTGGTGGAAAACTAACCGGAAATGGAGTTCAGATTCAATTTGAACGAATTGTTCCAGGAGCCTTGCGTCGAGATCGGCAACACCCTGATTCCTCCCGGCTTCGCCGGGGATAAAAGGGCGCTATGGTGAGTCACACTTTAGTTTTTTATGTGTCTGGAAGAAAGAGAGTGTGGAATGAGATATCCCAGACTTTCCAGACTAATGATTTTTGGATAATAAATTATCAGTTATGAGATGAAAGTATTATTTATTTGTTCAGCAACCTTGTAGATCGTGTAGATACTTTTTTGAAGCTTATTTCATCCGCAATACGGTTAAACTGGTTCTACAATAAAATAAAAATTTGTCTCATTTTGGTTTATTTGACATCAATAATTTACCTTGAGATAATTTTCTTACAGCAATAAATATCTACCTATTTAGTTATCATTGCTGATAAGGCAATGATATTTACTCTGCAAAAAATACTGATCAACAACTTTATCAGCAGAATCCTAATTTGAAAATAAGTAAACCCACACATGTATTTCATAGCAGGTATTCTCAGTAATGTATTTCCAAAAAATTATCTACAGCGCTTAATACATTTCTAGGAAGAAGAGTATATCTACTAATGATTTTGTAGAAGTGAAGGTATGTATAGGTACCTATACAAATTCCAACTTTTCAATTTTCTTCTGAACATTATCCATTCTTCGGCGAAAAATTCCAACTTCCTGACGAAATGTTCCGGATTCCCTAATGGATATTTTCGACTTGGTTCCTGATGAATAATTCCAACTTTCTCAAAGGATTTTCTCGGTTTGAATCCTTTCTCGATGACATTCAAAATTTTCCTGAAGCCAGTCTTGTTCATCATGTCTTTGGACTTGTGTTGCTTGGCTTTCTTTCTGTCTGTCTTTGGTTTGCGTCTTCATGTCTTTCTTTCTGTTTCCGTTTTTCCTATTGTATAGAGCTGCAAGCCGGTGCTGTTTTCTTTACCTGCGCGCTTCCTCCTCTTGCAATTTTCATTTTGAGTTGTAAAAGTGCTGTTCTTCTTTATATTCTGGATTAGTCTTCTTGTCTTCCATATTTTCCTTGAGGCCTATCAACATATTTGATCATCTGCACCATTTTGCCTGTTTGGTCGTGTATTTGCCATATATAGGAATAAGCTCTATATCTTTATTGAAACTTGATTGGATCGACGAGATCTTGAAGCGATGAAAACCGACGAGACACTTCGGTTTTAGATCGCCGAATTTAATCGCGGCGATGAAAACCGACGAGAAAGAACGTAGTGTGTGGAAGCCTTTTTAAAGGGCCCCATACACTACGATGAAACACGTCGTTCCAAAACCGAAGTGTGTGGTAGAAAACCGTCGTGTTTTTTTACCACACACTTCGGTTTTTGAACGACGTGTTTCATCGCGGTGATGCAAACCGTAGTGTTTCATCGTAGTATATGGGGCCCTTTAGAAAGGCCCCCACACACTACGTTCTTTCTCGTGTATGTATGTGGGTCCAACTGCCAAAAAATCGCGTAGTGTGTGGTGAAAACAGGCTGACGATGAAACACGACGTTGTTAATCGCGACGATGAAAACCGACGAAACAGAACGTAGTGTGTGGGGCCCTTAAAGTCGTCGGTTTTCATCGCTTGAAGATCTTGTCGATCAAATCAAGTTTCAATAAAGATATAGAGCTGATTCCTATGGCAAACACACGACCAAACAGCCAAAATGGAACAGATATATTGATAGGCTTCAAGGAAAATATGGAAGACAAGAAGACTAATCCAGAATATACAGAAGAACAGCTTTTACAATTCAAAATGAAAATTGCAAGAGGAGGAAGCGCGCAGGCAAAGAAAACAGCACCGGCTTGCAACAATTTTTTCTCAAGCTCATTGGACGTTTAACTATCAAATTTAACTTTGACATCTGTCAAAAATTGATCGATTTAAGAGCGACGTTTTTATTTCTATCTAAATGACAGAAAGAAGCTCAATAGACATTAAATCATTTCTAATTGTCAAAAAAATAACTTCCGACTCAAGCTCATTGGACGTTTGACTATCAAATTCAACTTTTTCGTCTGTCAAAAATTACTCGATTCAAGAGCGACGTATTTATTTCTATCTGAATGACAGAAAGAAGCTCAATAGACATCAAATCTAATCTCTTGTCGAAAAAATTATTTTTGTCCAAATGTCAATTTTTTCTCAAGCTCATTGCATGTTTGACTATCCAATTCAACTTTGACATCTGTCAAAAATTGCTCAAATCAAGAGCGACTTTTTTATTTCCATCTAAATGACATAAAGAAGCTCAATAGACATCAAATCATCTCTAATTGTCAAAAAAATTGTCTCTGGGCAAATGTCAATTTTTTCTCAAGCTCATTGGACATTTGACTATCAAATTCAACTTCGACACCTGTCAAAAATTGCGCGATTCAAGTGCGACGTTTTTACTTCTATCTAAATGACACAAAGAAGCTCAATAGACATCAAGATCAAATCATCTCTAATTATCAAAAAATTATCTTTGGCGAAATGTCAATTTTTTCTCAAGCTCATTGGACGTTTGACTATCAAATTTAACTTTGACACCTGTCAAAAATTGCTCGATTCAAGAGCGACATTTTCATTTCTATCTAAATGACACAAAGAAGCTCAATAAACATCAACTCAATTATTTTTGGCCAAATGTAAATTATTTCTCAAGTTCTTTGGACGTTTGTCTATCAAATTCAAATTTGACACCTGTCAAAATTTGCTCGATTCAAGACCGACGTTTTCATTTCTATCCAAATGGCAGAAAGAAACTTAATAGACATCAAATCATCTCTAATTGCCAAAAAAATTATCTTTGGCCAAATGTCATTTATTTCTCAAGCTCATTGGACGTTTGACTATCAAATCCATCTTTAACACCTGTCAAAAATTGCTCGATTCAAGAGCGACATTCTTATTTCTATCTAAATAACACAAAGAAACTCAATAGACATCAAAGCATTTCTAATTGTCAAAAAAATTATCTTTGGTCAAATGTCAAGTTTTTTTCCAGCTCATTGGTCGCTTGACTATCAAATTCAACTTTTACAGCTGTCAGAAACTGCAAAATTCAAGAGTGACAATTCTTTTTCTATGAAAAACACCCAAATATAATGCTCAATAATAGATGTAGGTATAGCTTTTATTGTCAAAATAATGACATTTGACAGGTGTCAATTTTTTTACAAGCTGATTAGACATTCAACAATTAAATTCTGTTTTGACAGCTGTCTCAAATTGTTTAATTAAAGAACCATAAAGGCGATTTTCAGCCTGGAATGATTATCATTTGGTTTTAACCAATGCGCATTTCCGCTGTCGCGGTTTTTACCAAAGTAGGGGAGGTTGTGACGTCACAGATTAGCTGATTTGCTTTTAGTATTTACCACTTTTGGTTATACTTAGTCCATTGCATGGTTCTTGAGCTACGGCTACTGAATAGACAGAGGGGACAATGGGCTATTGCTGCATTATCATATCGATAATATTTATTAATACATGAAAATTGCAATAAAATTTCCTTCATTTTCATGTAATAATAAATATTATTGATATGACAACGCAGCCCATTGTTCCCTCTGTCTATTCAGTAGTCGTAGCTCAAGAACCATGCAACGGACTATACAGCTTTTTGATGTCATTGTTATTATTTTGGGGATTGGTATTGGTCTTTTCTGATTTTGCAGTTGTGTTTTGGAATGTCACAATGGAAGAAGTACCTATACACTCACTGCAACTCACCATCTTTAGAATTTAGATCATCCCCAAAGAAAATCTTTTCGATTAACGAGAGATTCGGTTCCATTTTTTGTACCTAAACAAGAAACCATCGTTGAAAAAAAAAAACAAATAAGAATAATAAACATAACCCTCTACACTGCTATAACCAAATCATTTTACCGATCAGTACCTTGGGTTATGATTCTTGAGTGGTGGGGGGCTATGACGTCACACTGGACTGTTAAAGTTGTCAACCAAAAGAATAACCACGGTATTCACCGATGAATAATCATTCCATCAGAATGAAAATCGCCTTAAATGTTGTTTTTTAAGAATGGCACAAATTCTCAAGCTTCACAGAAATTCCATCGTCTCTAACTGTCAAAATAATATGTTTTGACAAGTATCTTCAATTTGTTGGATGTCTTTCTATCAAATTCAACTTTGACAGCTGTCAAAAATTGTAATTTAAGAAGGACTTTAGGAAAATTACTCAAATTTTAGGACTCTATAAGACCTTAAATCACCTTTAACTGTCAAATTTTTTTTATTTTGATAGCTGCCAATTTTTTCACAAACTCATCACTCATTCGACTACCAAATTCAACTATCAGCTGTCAAAAATTGCTTATCTTAAAAGCGACGATTTTATTTCTATATGAAGATATCAAAAAGAATCAAGCTTCATAAATATCAAATTGTTTCTGTCAAAATAATAATATTTGACAGGTGTCAATTATTTCAGAAATTTGTTGAACATGCTACTGTCAAAGTCGTCTTTGACCTTGTTGTTTTTCCATAATACAACCAATGATAAAGTCAGTAGTCTTGTACTGGGTGTTTGTTTATAAGTGGAACACTCAGTAACTTTTTTATTTTCGAAAATAAAGGTCATATTTGGGTTGGAAAATTTCTTGGTAAATTGCAACCCTAAGTACTACAACGATATTTTTTTCTGTTCATAGGTATACAGGGTGCGCCAAAAAGGTATTTTTTTTAAATGAAATGCCCTGTATATTTTTGTTATCCAAATAGTGTTTGATATTTTTGTGAAGGTAATTTTCTAAGAATTTGAAAAATGCAAAAATATACGGGCGTTCCATTTAAAAAAATGACTTTTTTGGCGCACCCTGTATACCTATGGCGACAAAAAAATATCGTTGTAGCGATTAAGATTGTTGCAGAGTTTACCAAGAAATAATCCATTTTGAATATGCCCTTTATTTTCAATAAAAAAAAAGGTAAGTACTGAGTGTTCCAGTTATAAACAAACACTCTATACCTATATCTTTTGGTTTCCAAATGGAAAATGTATAGAATGTTCGGGAACTCTACAGAAACGAGTTTGTGAACTCGTTTTTTGTTGCGAATTCTTCTTTTTAAATTCACTTACCTACTGGCCTACATACTACGCGCTTTGTATACAAAAATATACAATTCGAATAATCTCTAGAATCACAATCTGGCAAACTACTTCGTACCAATGCAATTTCGTTACAATATGAGGAAGTCCATTAAATTTAATAGCTATGTAGATTAAGTGTTAAGGAATAATTATTTCACGTTTTTCGGGGCTGAACACTAAAACCACCCTCCAAAAACCATTCCCTTCTCATTGTATGTAATTAACCTAGAAGCCCAGTTACCTTGACTCTTGTTCGGGCGATTAGATTGGAAAATTTATCATGGAAAATAATGTTTTGAAAGGAAAATTAGTTGGTGGGTTTTTGCCTTATTTTTAGTTACAAATATACGATTATATCTACTATCTGTGGGGCTCGGATTCTTAAAACTATAGATTATTTATTTTACATAAAAATTGCTTCAGGTACAAATTAATTATCGTACTCATTAGTTGCAGCACAGATGTCTTCAAGTTAGCTGACATTGCACGCAATTGAAGGTTTATAAAGCCAAGGTTAACAACAACTTGCTTTTTAGGAAGTCTCTCTCGGTATGTTTAAGAGGATTTTCCATGCATGTTAATACTTACTATGGCAAAATTTCAATATCAAAGTGAGGTTTGACCCAATTTTGATGATTCACCTTGTTTTCACCTGAGTGCTTTCCACGTTATTTGATCAATTCGTTGCGGCATAGGATGTAATCCAGGAAATTGCATAGATGATGATTGCCCCAATTTTTGCTATTACTTTTACCTCTTCCATTTACCGAACCATACAACTTTTTCTAATCACAAAACTTTCCATCAAGGCGTGTTCCAATCTCAAAACTTGGATGGAAATTTAAAAAGTTCAACGATGATTTTTTTTTCGACTTTGCGTGTAGGTACTTCAGAATTAATTTGCACGAAACTTGGAAAATAATTATTTTTTTCTTAGAACACGATACCTATTATGTTGCATATAAGTGCGTAGTTTGTAAAAGTTCAAGATCTCTACATTATTTGAATAAAGCAATGTAAGATTCATCTGGAATTCATTGAATATGATTGACTTTGACAAAGGAAAGGTGCATATTGCATGTTTGTAGGAGATCAGATAAGTCTCATCAGAGGCACGCCATAGTCCATAGAAAGGCAAACAACAGATACGCAAAATTTTTGCTGTGCTAACTATGGAACTGGGTTAATGGGTTTCCGTTGCAAATAAAGCTATATGCAGCTATTATTAACAATACTACTTTTAATTTAAAAAAATTACTGCTGTAACAATATCAACAACCAAGTTATACATATTTTGGTGCGTGCTATGAATAATGTAGGTAGGTACACATAAATTCAAAGATTTTTGTAAGAATAAATTCAATGCAGTAAGGAAAATTGGATTCTGGCATGACACTGTATGGATTTTTTGGCAAGGACAAGAATTGTTCGCCTATTGAAAGAAGTTGGCAATATAAATAAATAAACAGCAGATAATTAAGATACGGTTTCCTGAATAATCGATTTCATCTATTATTCAAGTATCCAACTTATTTTTAGAGGTTGAATTGAAATGGTTCTCTTTTTTTTTTTTCAGGGATACTCAATCAAAAGTCACCCAAATAGTCAATGCAATAGGGGAAGCCTCGGCCCATGCCCAAGGCCTTACGAAACCAATCACCACTGCTGATAGATTGAGAAATTCCGAACACAGATTGTACCTTTTAATTGATCAGGCTGCTAACAAGTAAGTAGTGTGTGTGATTCAAGAAATTATTAGACTTGCGTTGAAGATGTTTATTATTTGTCTTTATGAATTATTTAGAGCGTGAAAAACTAGTGGCCGACGTTGTAAAGCAACAAAAAGCTTTTTTATTTTCACAATTTTCACTTTGGATTTTAAATTTAGGTTTCAATTACACTAGATAGGTATGTAGAAAGTGTATCTCTGTGCTTTAATAGAAGCCATTATTTGTTTAAACACATGCACTCGTTAAAATTAATTGGAACAGCTTGAAATTTTTATATCCTAAGTATATGTTTAAGTAGTCATTATCATCATCATCCATTCCTTGCCGATGCGGCAACAGCAATCATTACAGATTCATATTCATATTCAAAGGGATCGTTGATGACTATGGTATCCAGTTTGTTAACGAACGTTCTGTGGCACCGAGGACAGCAAAGTTGTCCATTTTCATCAAAAATATATATAGCAACCATTATTTCCCCCCTTTGTTTACCCATCCAGTTCTTGACGCCTTCTATCTTCAAAATTTTTAATATTCTCATGGATTGATCGTCTCCACATTGGCTGGTTTACTGCATTTTGTTCCCAATTGTTTTGATTAATATGGCATTTGTTCATAGTTCTTTTCAGAGTATCTTTATAGCGCAGTATTTGTCCTCCGCACTGTCTTTCGCCATGGAGTAGCTCTGAGAAAAATATCTGCTTTGTAAGGCGGTCATTGTTCATACGCACAATAAATCTATGATACGCACTATGTGACCACACTATTGGAGTTGCCGTTTCATCATCATAGACTCAATGCCATCAATTTTTGCTCTTCGCAGAACTTCGGTGTTTCCTATAGATTCCACTTTATAGTCAGTATTGATCTAAGACATCTCAAGTGAAATTGGTCAAGCTTCCAAATGTGCCAAATGTGTATAGAATTTATGATTCTGATCCATAAAAAAGAGTCGGTAAGACTGTTGCATGACTTTTATCTTGGTTTATAAACTTACGTCATGATATTTAAGAAGTTTCTGGTGCAACTTTCCAAAGATCAAAGATGCCTGCGCAATTCCAGTATTTACATCAGCGTCTACCCTTCCATCTGGTGTTATGATACCGTCCAGATACTTAAATTAGAGCGACTTATTTCATCCAACTCTGTGCCGTAAATATGTATGTTCATTTGAGGCGGAAGTTCCATGTGCATTCTTCGCAGTTCGCTGCAATACTTCTGTTTTACAGATGTTTATTTTAAGTCCAAAGGACCCTGCCCAAAGTATACGGAAATTGTGTTTATGTCAGAATTGGCTGAATTTTGTATGTAATGTAGATCACGCCTTTCTGATTAAAAGTTACCATTGCACCAATCCTGAAAAACTACCATACGTAGCACACCACTGCGCCACAAGCTTACCTATTTGTGTTACATTGTATGTACTTGAACAATAACTTAGAAATTAGTAATGTTTCAGGTGAGTGTCTTATTTGGATAGTTCAACAATATATTGGTGAGTAGATGGCTGCGAAACTCACTGCGCTCGTCCCACAGAGGTCCATCTATAAGTGTCCCGCAGAGGTCCATCTATAAGTTCCGCAACAATCCACTTATTTGTATATCCTATTTACAATCCGATGTCCACAGGTACAGGCAAGTTTATCACCTTTCCCTATCAAATAGCATTGAAAGGTGATAAATTTTACCTGTACTTGTGGACATCGGATTGTGAATGGATAATACTTGAACAATAACTTATTATATAAAGTCAGAATTTGTAAGATTATCCACTTGTCAATTTGCCTTTTAACAGGAATTAATAATGTTACTTTACCGAACTAGTAATATATTGTGACAAGTTATTCAAGTACAAACGAGTGGATTGTTGCGGAACTTATGGGTGGACCCAGCCATCTATTCACCAATATGTTGTTGTATGATTCACTCAGTTGTGAATATTTCTCATTAGTTCAAAAACTACACGTTTCAGGTGAGTGTCTGAACTGTTCAATTCAACAGTATATTGGTGAGTAGATGGCTGCGGAACTCGCTGCGCTCGTCCCGCAGAGGTCCACCCATAAGTTCCGCAATAATCCACTAATTTATTTGTACGTTCATTACAATGTCCAAGCGTTTTACTCGCTACCTATGAATTTTTTTTTTTCAGAAAGGAATCATTTTTCAGGATTGGTGCAATGTGGTGCAATGGAAGGCGCGATCTACATTATATACAAAATTCATCCAGTTATGACATAAATACTATTATATCTCCGTATACTTTGGGCAGAGTCTTTTGTTATACGCTTCATTTTGTAACAGTCTCGATTATTTTTAGGATTCTGTATATAAAATGGACATAAGTATTACCTATTTACGAAATTCCTGCGAGTATATTAATGTGTCGATTCCGCTCCGATGTACCGATTCGTTCCTATCGAATTGTGAAAAGGTGATTGAGTGGTCATTTTGGTTTTGATCTGATCACAGCTATTAATGGAACTTTGAAAAGAATAGTGAGTTGGTAGCATGTTCCTTTTAAAGGGATCAACATCCATTATTTTGGCACCCTGCATTTGGTTCTCTTGTGGAGTTATTGTACTCACTCACTCATCGATTTACGTCGGATTAAAGTGATCGCCTCAAGGCTAAAAATTACCCTATTTTATTGAAAATTGGAAAATCATCCGTTCTTGAAAAATCAACAAACTTCTATTGAAGCTGAAAATCCACACTTTACATCCCAGTGTGGTAGCAAGGTTGTACCAAAAGTGTACGTGGTCATACCTTTAAAAGCAGTAACTCAATGTTCAGCCCTCTGTGGATCTGTGGATTCTCCATATTGCCAGATAAGTGTATCAACGTCTTGCGGGAAACATATTTCGTGAATAACATTACGTTAATATCGGATAGTCTTTAAATAGTTTATTATCAATATTGTGTAAAATTGGAAAACATCCAAAATAATTGCAGATTCCTGAGTTCTCATAATTTTAAAGTTAAAATCTAGAGTCAGCATTGAGGCCAGCAAAACTTTGTTTACTTCCTTAGAACTTGTAGCTAATCTTTGAGAACTCTATGCCATAACATTTCGCGCCTAGAGTTTTATAGCTTGAACGCCCATAGGTACTGAGAAGTGTGCAACTGTTTACATAAATATTGTATAAGCCAATTGTGATCACAAAAGGTACCTGAAAATATGCCGATTTTATGTCTAGTGTTGCCGCGACACGTATGGTAGAAGGTACGCATCTTTTACAGTTGATTGGTACTATTTCCTGCAATCTACCACGAAGCGCCATGAGCCATCTGATTTTTTAACCAATAGAATTGGTGAAGACCATGGACTATGACTTGGTCTCACATTACTCTCTTAGAAGCTTTTCTAATTCGCCATTAATATTTTGAAGCATTATCGGTCAAACGGGATAGTACCGTTGCTTTATAGGCATTGACTTGCTGTTAATACAATTGTTCAACTATGAAGTAGTATTTCCCAGCCTGTCACCAGTGTCACCCATTTCATCAAATGCAGTTCTTCTTCAGCCGTTATCCATCCACTGCAAGATGTAGGTCTCTTTCAATACTTTCCAATCGTTCCGGTTTTGTGCTCTCTTTATCCAATTTTTACCAGCTATGGTTCGGTCCACCTTTTAGGAGATCAACCTACTGAACGTTTTGTTAGAACGTCGTTTCCACCATAGTAGTCTTTTCGCCCATATCTCTTCTGATTGTCTGGCCAAGTGTCCTGCCCAAGACCTTAGAACTGGATATTTTCTCGACGTTGTCAGTCACCTTCGTTTGTTGACGGATGTCCTCATTCCTAATGTGGTCGCGAAGGCTGATGCCCATCATGGCTCTTTCCATTGCTCTCTGAGTAATCCGCAGTCTATTGGCACTTCGTGCGGTCACCGTCATAGTCTCCAAGCCGTACGTCATTAACGGTAAAACGCATTTATTGAAAAAGTCTCTTTTTAGATTGTTGGGAACTTTGCTCTTGAATATATAGTTCAGTCTACCAAGAGCTACCCATCCAAGTTTAATCATTCTCGAAATTTCAGTTGTTTGGTTATATTTACTTATCTTATGGCATGACCCAGATATACATACTCTTTGACGTTTTCGAAATAGTATCTCTCTGTCTGACTCCTCTTTCCATTTTGATTTTTTTCTTCGTTGTTATTTCATCTAGTTTGACAGTCATCGTAGCTGTTTTGTAGATAAACGATATTATGCCAGAGTATCTATGGTCTATTCTGGCATTGTTTAAGGCTTCTAGAATGGCTCGTAGCTCTATAGATTCGAAAGCCTTCTCATAATCTACGAAGGCTATGTATATAGGGATGTTGTATTCGGTGCTTTTCTCTATGAGTTTGCGGATCGCCTGAAGGTGGTCTACAGTACTGTATCCACTTTTGAACTTTGCCTGCTCTGGGGGTTGATAGAAATCAAACTTGTTTGTTAGGCGGTTTTGCGAATACTTGTAGAAGACTGATGGGGCGATAATTTTCAAGTTTTGTGTTATCTCCCTTTTTATGGATGAGTGCGATTGTTGCGTTTTGCCATAACTGTGGTATTCTTTGTTCAGCAATGCACCCATTAAAGATTTTCTTTATTCTCTTCAGTAGAGGTTCTCCGCCATATTCAAACATTTCCGTTGTCAATCTATCCTCTCCTGCAGGCCGATCCTCGAGCCAGGGAGTGAAACTTCCCGAGAGAACAAAATTTTCGTCTTTATCATTCTCGTTTACTTTTCGATTACGTTGACAAGGACAAAACATTCGTTCTATCGGGAAGCTCTTCTCCCTGGCCCGAGGATCGGACTTCAGGTGTCTTGTTGGTTTTCATTTGAGACAATGCCTTCTTTATTTCGTCTGTTTGTGGGATTGCCTTTATACAGCCATCTAGCGCCTCCCTTGATAGTTTCTCTGAAGTTTGAAACATGTGGGGCACGTGCGTATCATATAATTCTTAAATCCACATTTAAAACAATGCTTAGTTTTAGCCTCGGTACACAGGTTTGCTCTGTGTCCGCTTTTCCCACAATTCCAGCATGTAAATTCACAAACAGCATCATAATTTGTTGTTGAAGTAGATGGCTCAGAGTAAATATAGGCCAAATCTGGCTCTAGAAACTTTTTGTTTCTTGGCGGAGGAGTAGAAGGTGGTAAATTTCAATCGCTGCTTTGCGCTCCTCCAAACAACGACCCAATTCCAGTAGCTCCTCGATTGAATTAATTTCAGTTAGTCCCAGCTGACTTTGATAGAACGGCGAAATATCATTCATAAGGATTCTCAATTTGGCGCTCTGTGGCACGTCACACGTAACCAAAGACATCATCCCAAGTATGAATATTATCACAATTAGCAGTATACCAAAATTTTGTTTGGCCTGTGAATAAATCACTTGCTGAAGCAACCGCAGTTGTACTTTGGATACATGTCTTGAAACTGAAAGCTCTTTCACCCTATCCAAAAATGCTAACAAAGACATATTTTTTCCATCAAATTTAAGGTTTCACTGATACACGGGCACTGACTTAATATGGGTAGAAGATGATGCTTGTTGACACTGGATAAACTACGGGATGCTCGATGCCTATCTTCCTTAAACATAAAATCGGCACATTTTCAGGTTTATTTAGCAGAATCATCTCGCTCACAGCATTTACGATACCAGGTAAAGGGCTATTTGAATTCTGTAGAATGCCAATGGGGCTTGTGAATGCACCTGCAATGTGGCAACGTCTCATCGACAGAGTGAATAGTGATTGGTCCAGAATTGCAAGAATATTTTGTTTGTATATCTCGATGATATGTAGTGACACAAAGCTTTGAAAAACACATAGAAGTGCTTCAAAGTGTTTTTGAAAAATTGAAAAACGCCAACCTGCCGACGAACGCATTCTCGCAAAGTCTCTAAAGAGTTGGCAACAAGACAAACATCGTCAGTATAGAGAATTTCAATTATGCGCAAGAGCTCCACCTTAGACAGAGCCTTAAGTCTATGAAGATTGAACAGACATTTATCATAACGATATTTGATATGCAGCGCATTAAACATTGCCTCCATAGCAATTCTCATTACCATACAGAAGAACAAAGCAAACAGCGTTGGTGCCAGCACATACCCCTGCTTTACGCCACCGGTAACCTCAAAGGGAGTGAGTGGTCGGCCCCCCTCCTCCCAGAGGTACTATCCCTAAACAGACCACCATATACGCCTCGATATACGCTATATGCTCAAGGGCTAAATTATGGACCAACTGGTAAGTGTCTGGTTCTTACCTAGCAGGTACTTTTTATTCTTACATGTACTGCATAGAAAGTACCTACCTGCTAGGTAACAACCAGACGTTTACCAGTCAGTCCATAATTTGGCCCTAAATAGTAGTAGAGTAACTAAAACTTATCTTTTAGTTACCATTCTAAAATCTTGAATAATGGTCCCTCGGATCAGAAATCCAGTCTGTAGTTTTCTATATTTCGAATATTCAAACAAATCATAAAGATTTAGGGTCGGTATTTCAATGTCACTTTAAGGTACAGAATAACGTCGTTATCCGTAATACAAGTTTCACCGTACCTATATTAAAGCTCCCTTAATTCAAGGTGGATCTTAAGCCACCTAAATAAACTGATTTCAAGTTCACCTTATCGTTAAGGGTACCTTAGGTAAGTCTTGATTGCTGATTTTGAGGTGATTTTGAAATACCGGCCCTTAAAGTCTCTAATCAAGCATAAAATATTTCAAGACTTTAAATTTGTCTGCGTGTCTTAACAATCTTCAAAGTCTTGATTTCAAAAGACGAGAGTCTTTTTCATTCGAATTCAGTGGAGAGTTGAGACTGCTACAATAAGGATCCAAGAGTTGAAAGAAATTAAATATCACTGCTGAAGAAGTTTCCAGATTTTCTTGGGAAACCTGGTATGGAAAATGAGAATTTTTGACGTTCTAGGAGTTAAAATATTGCATTATTTTTCGATCCTGCAAATGTTAAGGTTGGGTGTTTAGGGGCTGATAGTTTAGTTTATTAGTTTCTGTACTCAAATGTATCCGAGGGGCCTTATAAAGTGTGTGTTCAGTTCACAAGTTGTTTTGTTCTCAAGCTAAATAGGAAAAAGCTAGGAAAAGAGAAGCAAGTTATTTTATCATTTTTAAATTCTAACAACCTTTGGAGATAAATTTATAAAAACTTTGAAAAATCATAATATCTCCAATTCTATCATAGATTTTCAGAAAATCTTATTCTATAATTGTTATGTACAAAACAATCGTGAAAGCCTTAATAATTGTCTTAAATTTTTAAAATCTTAATAAATTATTAATACTATTTCAGCTATCTAAGTGGAGTGTTACATCTGATTCCCACGCCTTATTCTATTGTGAAATTAAGTAGTATAAACCATAGCTAATACGAAATGTTTTGCCAAACCTACGATTTGACCTCTTATACAATATAATATATGCTTACATATCGAATTTTATTTAATTTGATTATTGAGAAAAAATGCATCTATTCAGTCAATATTAAATTAAGTGGAACCATGTTAAGACTGACAGCCCTTATTGTTTTTTATAAACAAGAAAAATGGCACTAAAAACTTCAAAGTGGGTACCCCGATACTGATATCCAGTATTATCAATTTCGCATCCATTAATAAAACATTAGAAACTATTATAATTTATGAATAATGTTTGCAATTAGGTATATCAAGCAGTTTTATATTAACCACACGTCCTAGGCAATTAAATTTAGTTTATATGACTTGTTGTGAAAATAAAGGTGTTAATTGTTGAAAAAACTTCTTTTCTCATTGGAGAAAGTAATGATTATTTTACTTTACTTTACTTTACTAAGCCAAAATCTGATGGAAAAACATTCCATCCAATAAATGTTCATACTTGGGAGCTAAATTTCTTACAAATACACACAAAAAATTGCAAATAAATAAACTCTGACCTTAATTTAGTGTTGATTACAGAAAAATTAAGCTGCGGGTATAATAAAATACCAGATTGCATGGTTGGGGTCATGGATCCTGATGTCTCGTACATGTAATTTAATAATTAACTGTTAACTGTGAATATTTACATTACGCTACAAATGTGCAAATAAAACAAAGGACACTATAAAGTGTATAGCGTGCCTGGAAACTTTTATGCCTCACTAATCAGATGAACAGTAAATCGAAAGCTTAATTTCTATTGTTGTTTTTTTTCTTTATAGTGGAAAAGGAGCGGTGACCGGCATGCTCAAGACCGGCGAAAAAGGGCTTTACGTGTTTGACCGAGAAGGGCAACATTATCAAGTATCGCCCCCCTGCGTTTTGGACTTTTACATACACGAATCACGACAACGGACCGGATTCGGTAGGAGACTTTTCGAGCACATGTTAGAGGTAAGAACAATGAGAATGATTTAAGAACTTTCACATTTTATTTGTAATTTGTAATAATTGTTCTCTACATATGCACTTTGTAATTAAAAGTTTGTCGAAATTGCAGAGAGAACAATTGGAACCAAACAAAATGGCAATCGACAGACCGAGCGACAAGTTTCTTGGATTCCTTAACAAACACTACGGCCTTAATACTCCGGTCAAACAGATGAATAATTATGTGGTGTTTGACGGCTTCTTCCCAAAACATGCAGGAACGCCCAATAAAATACCAACAGACAAAAGGTAGCTAAAAGATTAACCCATCATTAAATCATACAAACCTTTTTATTCGTTAACAGTAACACTCCTACAAAAAGGCAATCGGCCAACGGCTTACAACAATCTTTCAACTCATCACCTTATGGTCGTTACGCAGCCGCACATCCGGCTTGTAGTATGGGCCAGGTACTAATAATATTTCTAGTTCTAATCCACTTAATCCGTAACAAACCGCTTTTGCAGATCATCCATAACGATTCACCTGTAATAAATCGCAACCAGGAACCCACAGGGTAAGTCCAGGTCATAGCGACATCTCAGTAGCACCCAGTTATTGTTGTAATTTGCATGTTTTTGTTAGAGTTAAGTCTGAGCCAGTAGTTGTTACACAAGGTGGAATAGATCAGTATAACAATGTTTATGGGTGAGTATTTAGATAGAAAAAGTACTGTGGGCTCAAAGAATTTCCTTGTTTAGTAATCAGTTGGCCTGGCAAACAACTCAAAGTGTTCCCAATATGCCCTTTGTCCAAAATCAATACCCATACAATCAACAGAACGCGATCCCGCAAAATCCCAATTACTATTACATGGCTCAAGGTGATGCCACCAATCAAACTTATAATTACTTCCCTCAAAACGAACAAATTTCCACTCCCCAAGTTGCGCAGCAACTGCAAAGAACCAGAGAACCGTTGATACCTCAGAGCTTCGATGGTACCCCAAGAAAAATGCCCCACGCGGCACAATCGATGCCAGCGCAAGGAGATAGAAGACAAATTCCTGCTCCTTTTGTGCTGCAAAACTCAATTTCTGCTCCGAATAATTATCAACAGGCATTTGTCAACAATGTAGTACAACAGCAAATCCAGAGTGAATCCAACAATCAAATGATGCAGAATCAGAATCAGCCGACTCCTGGAGTAACCCAGCAAAGCTACAATGATGGTACTAATCAAATGAACCCTATGAGTAACCAGAACCATCAAGCGAATCTAGGAGTTTCACAAATGATTAACCAAAACCAATCAAATCCACAAATGAATCCTATGACTAACCCAAATCAGGCGAATCTAGTAGGAGGTTCACAAATGGTTAATCAAAACCAATTAAATCCACAAATGAACCAAATGACTAACCAAAATCAATCAAATTCACAAGTGAATCCCATGACTAACCAAAACCAAGCGAATCTAGTAGGGGGTTCCCAAATGGTTCCCACAATGATTAACCAAAACCCATCAAATTCACAATTTCCGCAAATGAATCCCATGACTAACCAACACCAAACCAATCTAGTAGGAGGTTCACAAATGGTTTCCACTAATCAAAACCAGTCGAATCCAGGTGTTTCACAAATTAATTCAATGGCTAATCACAACCAAGCGAATCTAGTAGGAGGTACACAAATGGTCACCACAATGATTAACCCAAACCAATCAAATCCACAGATGAATCCCATGACTAACCAAAACCAAGCAAATCTAGTTGGAAGTTCACAAATGGTTCCCACAATGACGAATCAAAACCAATCGAATCCAGGTGTTTCACATATGAATCCCATGATTACCCAAAACCAAGCGAATCTGGTAGGAGGTTCACAAATGGTCCCCATAATGATTAACCCAAACCAATCAAATCCACGAATGAATCCCATGACTAACCAAAACCAAGCGAATCTAGTAGGAGGTTCACAGATGGTTCCTATAATGCCTAACCAAAACCAACCGATTTCAAGAGACCAAAACTCTGCTGTCATCAATCCGAATCAAATAAATCCTGCTTTAAACCAAAACCCAAGTCAAATGAATCAAGTCACTACTCAAGCAGATAATCAAAACAACATGACCCCTTCTATGGTTGATCAAAATCAAAACGGTCAACAAGTAATGCCAAATACTGTCCAAGCACAACAACAACCAATAAATAACCAAGTTGGTACTTATCCCCAAATGTTCAATCAATTTGATAATAGTATCAATAATCAGAAAAGTCAACAACCAAGTCAGTCTAATGCCGCACCTCAGCCTGTCCGTGAAGACGTTAGGTAACTTTCTCTGTATACTTACATGCAATTTCCAGACTTTTGCCATTCTTTAAGGGTTCCTTACTACCAGAATGAAGTTGATATTTCAAAAGGATACCCTCCTCAGCAGCTGTAAGGGAATATTATTGTCTTTGAGCAAGTTTATCAAATATTTTAAAACTTTTTAGTCAAACCCCAGTCGCTTCCAGTGCCAGGCCGCCAATTATCGTTAGAGATTAGTCCTTAAGATAGCCTTATCCAAATTCTAGTCACGAAATTTTCAATTTTACATCTACTGATAGGCATCATGTAAGTATTATGTAGAAATAGTTGATTCCAAATGCCTGATTATTTGAGGTTTGGTGTAGTGGTGGAAAAGGGTTTGGTGGAAGGATTTTAACTTTATTTTAGAAGCTAGATAGCTTTGTGAAAGTTGGAGAGACCGCACAAGTAATTGTTAGTTGGTATACAGGGAAATTCAATTGGTGGAAACCGTCTAGCTTCTGCCTAGGACTGTTGAATCTTTGATCCATGAAGTAAAGATGTGAAATTGAAAATAATTTTTTTTTAAAGATCTTCTCACTATGACTTGCTAGCGGATGATCACTTCGTAAATCAGTGGATAATGGAGAAAGAAAAAAAATTATCTGCCACCTTGATCTCCGGACTTAATGTCCACTGGTTTTTTTTTCCTGTGGGGTTACCAAAAACAATAATTTGAGGCTTGATGAATGAGATTTCCCAAATTTTGTTTCAATAATAACAGAGCTACAATGTATTTGATAATTAGAGTATGGTGCAATCCGAATCTGAACACTTTATCAGTTAAAATATCAGGACCAATATTGTACCATTTGTACCAAGACAGTTCTAGGTTCTAGCTGCGGTCATACATTTCGAATTTCGCTGCACATCTAACTGCAGACTTTTTATGATTTTTTTGCACCTCTTCATCAGTGCGATGTGAAATTCACAACGAAACCAGGTACCACCATATCAACCAGATTTAGCTGATCAACTCAGTTTTAAGTGGATTGGCGTTGTAGTGACGCGGAAATAAACCACCAAGTAAACAAGGTTCTGATTATTTTAAACAACTAAAGACCTAGGATCCAACTACCGAAAATTAATCAAGAATAACAAGGACTTACCAAACAACCATCCCAGGAGAGACCATCACTTAGATAGCACAACCAGAAACTTCAATTAAAAATTATCTGAACTTCGATATCCAGAAATTATTGAAAGCCGATACCCTATATTGACTAATACATTGGAATGTGAATAAAGCAGAAGTTCATAGACCTTTTTTTAACTGCTTTCAACAATTAAAATTCCAAAGGAGCCAAAAAATTTCTAAAAGGACCAATAAATCATGCACGAGCCTATATGATGATACCCATTTAACAAACCACTTAGCCTTGATAATTAATTAAAAGGGAACCAAATACACTAATTGATCGGATGATTCAATCACGAAAAATCGAGGTCAGAAAAAATAAAGAAATTCAAGACATTGGAGGGACCAATGATATAAAAAGGCAACTTTGGCAGGAGAAAATCATTGTTTGAGAAAGAGCGAGTAAACCGGCAGAACTACGGCGTGAAGGACCAGTGTCGGTTGAGTATTTAAGCAACAAGTAGTAATCGAGAATCGAGAGACCTGTGTCCAGAAATTCAGAACTACGGCGTGAAAGAGTTGTCGAATTAACAGAGAGAAGAAGCACGATCACGATGTGAAATAACAGCGCGAAAATATTCGAGTTTTTTATTAAGTGTTCATAATTAAAGTAAATTCCTTCCAGCAATAAGATTTCCATGTAATTAGGTGTGGCCAGCAGTAAATATATTATTGTTGAATGTAAGTAGAGTTTATGTTCAGCCAGAAATTGTGAAGGCAAGAGTGTGAGTCGAGTCAAACTGTAAATAAATTTTTTTACTTGGAATCATATAAATTTTCCTTAACAGTTAATTGATGCTTATTAGAAATCTAAAAATTTTATTGTAAGATTATTTATTACCGACGCCTGTTATTTAATAACAAGCATTATTTATTTTAATAAAATAAATTTTATTTTAATTGACCACAATATTTCTGTTTTACTCTCCACCTGCAAATAGGACCCATTTTAAACTGTGTCTCCACTCAGAAACTAAAGTCACCGCTCGCCAATTCAACATCTTGCCAAGTTTCTGAATTTGGGGTCTCACAGCGTATCCACAACGGAATTGAGTACAAGTTTGCCATGATCCGACTACTATTTCACTGACAAGTCAAAAATTTTCCATTAGAATTCAACTCCAACTTTCATGAATCCATGCAGCTTCTTTTACTGTAATTTTATGCGTTTTTATTTTCATGTTATTTATTTTTTGTTTTTTTTTTTCTTTCCGCAGGGCACAAATCGTGTCACAATAAATCCTCACCACCACCACACACCAACCAAATTTTAAAAAAAAATCTTAGCCAGTATATACAGTAAATAAAGCCTATTCCAGTCATAATCCAGCACAATTGACAACCAACGGCAGAACCCCGAGTAAAGCGGATCGGCCCAATTCGCTCAACATTGAAGTAAACGACGACGAGGAATTGTTTAAACTGAAACTGGAACCCGAAGAACATTTGGACCATGATGTTGACAGTTTCGACGGGGATGCTATAGATGCGATAGAAGAAGAAATTCGTGACGTTGAAATTGCACCCAAAGGGAACACCCCACTATCTACGGGCTCTAAAAGTCCTGGTATTGAAGCTGCTGGGTATGTTACTCCCGGAAGGAACACACCTGGTATGAAGACTGACCAGGGATATTACGACTTGAAATTTTATCATAACAAGTTGTGGTAAAATACTAGATTGGTATATTATTGGATGCTTATTGTCTCTTGATTTTTGACTCTAAAAGGATCTCGTTCGCGCAACATTCCTATGTGACTCTGGTTTACATTAACCTGTGATAAACATTGTGTCTAACAATGACCAATCTAGTCAAAACACACCTTGGTTCGTAACGATCTAGTCCAGGGCACAAAACCTCTATGTTTATTTAATATTTGGGTGCAATTTTAGCTTCTAGGATTTTTTCTTGCTCATTTTTATGTGATCGGACCACCAAAGGTTTATAAATAAATGCTTGATGAAAAGCCTTGTTGATTTTTTTTCGTTTGGATCCATTAATTAGGCAACTTTGTTATTTTTTTGTTGAATTTATGTGTAATCAAATAAAGGTATTATAGCACTAATGTTGACTTTATTTTTTCCTATGAAATTTATTAGTCTCGAGTCTCGATCAAAAAGAAGCTCATGAAATGAAATAACCGAGAACTTATAGTACAGATCGAGTGCAAATAAATCGCTCTCACAGCATTCATTGACATAGGGGGTGCCTTCGACAACACCTCAGCATCAGTTACCGCTACCACGGTCAGAGGGTGTCCTCAAGGGGGAATTCTTTCTCCACTACTACGGATACTAGTGGTGGACAAAATCCTTACCAGACTGAGTACTGCTGGATACCATGTCATAGGCTATGCAGATGACCTGGCCATTATAATCAAAAGCAAACTTGAAGGCGTAATAACAAACCGAATGCCAAGTGCTCTAAACATCGTTAAAAATTGGAGCGAAGGCAAGGGATTATCCTTAAACCCAAGCAAAACAATTCTTGTCCCATTCACAAGAAGAATGAGGAAGTTAAATTTGAAAGCCCCCACCTTTAACGGTACACAACTAACATTTTCCAACGAAGTGAAATACCGTGGTCATCCTGGACCAAACACTCACTTGGTCATGCCGCAAACTGGTTTGTATGACCTGGGGCAAAAGCCAAAAATGGTATTCTGGATTTACCAAACTATATTAAAGCCCATGGTCACATACGCCTTATTGGTATGGTGGCCCAAAACTCAGCAAGTCACCGCTCAGATAAAGCAAAACAAGGTACAAAGGCTGATATGCCTAGGAATAACGGGAGCAATGTCGACTTGCCTCACCACAGCCCTAGAGACGCTGCTTAAAATGCCTCCACTTCACCTATGTGTTAACTTTCGACAACTTCAGGTAGTGAAAATTAAACGATCGGGTTCGAAAATAGTATATTGTTTTATTAGGAGTAAAAGTGATCGAGTCACTAAAGTACCTTTTACTCCGAATAGAACACGATATTTTTTCTTCAAACCTGTCTGAATAATAGAAAAAGTCGAAATTTTCTCAAATTTTAATGATGTTACCGAACAATCCACTAACTAGGTGACAAAATGTCAATCTTTGCGTTGTTATGGCAAATATTCACAAGCGGAGGTAATAGTATATTACAATCCGAGACGGGAAATTAGTTATTACTGTCGAGAGATTTTATAGTTTATCGAGACGCGTAGCGTCGAGATAAACTATATCTCGAGACAGTAATTAAATTTCCTGTCGAGCATAGTATACTATTTTATTTTTAACCATAATTTTTGCTAATTTAAATTAGAAATGAAATTGAATGTGAACGTAGCTTCATGCTATTAGCTTGAATTTTATGTCATTGTCATCAATTTTGAAAAAAAATTGACAATACCTGCCACATTAATATAATGAAACGAGGACGGGAAGTGAGGACGGGAAGTGGAGCAGGGAAATGAAAAGACAGTAAAGTGACATTTCCAAATTTTTAAAAAGACTGTAATGTCAACATTACATATACACGCTCACGAGTGGAGGTATAATAGTTATTTATTATACAAGACGGTAAAAAGATGCTTTACCTGTGAGTGGAAAATGTTGATTCACGAGCGACGAAGGAGCGAGTGGATTAATTCCACAAACAGCTAAAGCTTTTTTACCATCGTGTGTAATATTCTATTTTATTCTTGAGCAACTTATTATTTATCACAATTACTAAAATCATAAACTGAAATATGCTAAAATTTTACATAGATTATGACAAGTTGATAAAGTACCTAACAAACTGACACATTTCTGGTGTTGTCAATCATGAAACATAACCAGATTTCTGTCAAAAACACTATAATTATTATAAAAGATTTGAACAAGTGGGTAAAATTGACGTATGAGTGGGTAAAATTGACAAATGAGGGTAAAAATTGTTCAATTTCACTACTTCAAATAAAGTGTTACTTTAACAACGAGTTTTGAGTCGATTAAATGATAGTTTACCATTCGCGATAGAATAAAAGTCTTTTATCCACAATCATCAAAAAATGGCAATTTTATCCACTCATATGAAGCGTCTAAAGTGATACTTTATCCACTAGTGGAATAAAATAACTTTATTCCACTAGTGGAATAATGAAATCAAGAAATAGGTACGGAATTTTTATTTTATTTATCGATATTAACATTAACATTTATATCAATAGATACTCCGTTGTTTGATTTGTCTCCTATAACTTCGTTATTGTTGGTGATAAGGTGATAATTTCCATCAGCTTGGGAACGCACGTTTATGGGTGTTTTGGCAGAATTACCAGGAACAGGAATATAAGGTGTCTCCTCTTGTAAGGGACATTTTCCCCTCAAATTTTGTTTGCAATACCAAGCTAATTGGAAATGGAATCCGCGACATAACTTTCAGCAACAGAGGAGCTCTTCCATCCGCCATGTGTATGTACCATCGTCACCAAAAGTAACTGGGATAGCATCATATTTGCTCTTGTACTATTATATGAATTTTATTGTCAAATATTTGTCAAACTATGAATCAAATGCATTGAAATGAATGACAGTAGAATTAGTCCAGTGTTGTGCATTATTTTTGTCCCAGATACTTTTGGTGACGATGGTACGTGTGATTGTGGATAAAACGTTGTATTACATTCGTGTTTTAGCTGCATTTTATCCACTTAAGAAAATAAAACGCTCGAACTTCGTTCTCGCGTTTAAACATTCTTGCGTGGATAAAATGCTTCCTAAAACACTTATACAATAAATAACTATTACTTCCGTTGCCTATGGTGACTGTCAACTGACATAAAAGTTAAACTTTAACATCATGAAATTAGTAGATAAATGTCAGGTTTTCTGACGTTTGAAGAAAAATACAATTTTTTTATTAATAATCCACAGAAGAAATCTAATAGAAGGCTTTGGCACAGGAACACGACTCGCTCGGTTGACTCTCTAGCCAAGACTACCTCGGCTTGTTTTTAAGGACCTTTTTGGGCCATTGCATCAGACTTCCAGGTAGTGCACCCATCATTATGGTGGTTTAGATGGATATCTTCACAGTCGGCCATGCTACATCTATCTACGTCCTCGTGGAAGCCTTTTCGTACCTGTGGAAAAACAATACTTTATACTTTCTTACAAATGTGTATATACATGCCTAACAACTGATTTGTGTGTTAGTATCCCTAATTGCTTACTATAGGCTAGATAATAATAGAACAAATAGGTAGAGATTTAAACTTGACAGTACTTATAGTTATTTCCAAACCTCCACCATCTTACTAATAGAACCTTGGGTACCCATTCACTCTCCAACATCGGATTCCACTTTGGATTCCAATATTTTATCGTCTTAGACCCACGTTGGGATCTGAGTTCAGATCTGAATCTTTTCAGAGCCCACGTTGAACTCTACTATGTAATGTATGGTTCAGCCTCCACGTCGGATCTAACCTTATTCAGATTTCCTCGTCGGATTCTGATTCTGATGAGCTTACGTTTACGTTATAAGGTTTCAACTTGTCGAGAGAGACCACACCTTCATATTTCTTTTGAGATCTCGTAGATCCCACTAAATCCTTTATTACGTAAAGGTTATGGTCTAAGACTCCGCTATACTTTGGCAATAACTTTCTGCTTTGACCCTGATTACTTAGAATTTGTGTTACTAACCCAAATTAACCCAAACTAACCCATCTTTTCGCCTTTGGACAGAGCTGAAATCGTTTTGTCGAACGACAGATGCTCACTACCTGCCTCAGGAACAACCCATCTTTTCCCGTCAGGAAGATTCTTGTAGAGTTGCTCGTTAACTAAAAGTCATTATGTATGCTCTTCTCTTCGATGTCAGTTGGATCTCTTTTGAGTATTTCGATTAGATACTTGCACCTTTCATCAGCTAGCTGGACATTCAAAACCAATCTTCATGATTCGTGTTCACAAGATTATTTGATAATATCGGCGAGTTTTAGAGAATACCTCTTACTAAATTTCGGCTCAGTGCGTCTGCGTGCTGCATTCTTTGACCTGCGCAATATTCAATCAACTTCAAATGTGTATTCCTGGATAGTACCAGTAGCTCTATAGTTCTGACAACGGTAACTATAAAAGAAAATAGGGAATTAAAAAGAGTTCTACTGCTAGTACATCCAAAGATAAAACCCAACAAAGAAGTTTCACTCCCCCGGGAACCAATAAAAATGACAAAATAAGCAGGCTTGAGAACTAAGTGGAAAATCTCATAAAACACCAAGTGGAGAATAAATCAAGGATTTACACTAGACCTGAAAGTATTCCCGAATTTTCCCCTGGAAACCCTAATATGAGTGCACTCAAATGGATTGAGAAAATTGAACAATTAGGTGCAATAAATCATTGGGATGAAGAAACAATGAATTATTATATGCAAAATCGCTTGAAAGGAATGGCCATGAAATGGTTTGCAAATCTTCCATCATACCGGTTTAATTGGGAGGAATAGAAGGATGTACTGGTGAAGTCATTTCCTTAGCACCAAGACTTCGCACCGACACAAATTCTCGAACGAATCATGGGAGCAGTATTACTCTGAGAAAATGGAACTGTTGATGAGTGTCTGTGAAATTGATGGAAAAGAAGCAGTATCTTGTGTTATCGAAGGGATACAGAATCCGAGCATACAAGCAGATGCGAGAGCGCGCAGATATGAAACGCCTGAGGCACTTTATGCTGAATATCTATCAGCGTTAAAAGCAGAACGGTCGACATCGCTCCAAAACGACCATATTATAGTGATCCAAACTGCGCTGGACCATCCCATTCGAAAAGGTTCGAGTCGAATTACAAGAAAATGGCCGTGGAAAAGGCGCCACACTCAAAAAAATCTTGATCATAATATCAATGAACTGCTTTCATAAATTACATTTTCATTGATTCAGTGAAATTTTCATTAATCCCAGGTACAGAAAACTGTAAGTATTATGATTTCATGAACAGCTATCATTAAAATAAAGAATGAAGCTTCATCAAGTTATGAATAGTCATCTACATGAATCTATGTTGAATAGTGCATCGGTTACAAGAACTAAGTTCATTGATATTATGAAATTAAACCTTGATATTAAAGAAAATTTCTTTGATGGGAGCTTCCACGGAATATTCATAATATAAATGAATATTAACATGAATAATATGAATATGGTTCATATGACCTTACTAGAAAATTATCCTTTTAAGAACGAAATTCATTGATACAATGTACGGTTCATTTAAAACAAGCAAGTATTCCTAGAAACAAAGCTGCAACCATTACATCAAGATAAATCATAAATACAATGAAACAGTTCATAGCATTAATGTAGACAGTTCCTAAGCACATGCGCAAAGGTAGCTGCAGTCGGGCAACGACATAGAAAAATATGTTGAAATAGGAATAATTACATTTCTATTTTCTGGGTGCACTGCTACGTACTTCGTTCAAGTCGGTTTTTTCGGTTTTGTGTTGTTCGAAGTGTTAAATAGAAAGTCGATTATACCTGTCGCCGGTTTTTTCTAAAGGTAAGTTGTATACCTCTATTACCTCTATAATATGTATACCTATTATGTAGGTAGGACTTGGATGCCTTGCACGGAGACGGTCTAGTCTCAAAATGGGAATGCGAAAGAAATGACCTACAGATTTGAATGTCATCCGGGGAGAACGTGAAAGACAAAAGCGTCAAGAGCTCCTCAGAATTTCTAAGGAATACTGAAGTCTCTAAAAGTAAGTATACTCAATCCCAAATCAAGTTGTAATTTATTTAATCGATATATTTTTGTTAAATGGTTTTGTTTCACTAGGTAGAAAAGCAGAAGATTCAATACCGCAGCTAGTGTTTCATAGCCGAAGCAAGGAAACCAGCCAAAGCATCAAATCTTATTTTCTGATGTGGCTTGTTTTAGAAACTTTGGATGTTGATAGTTCAAAAACAGCTGGAACAAATATAGATATAATATATATTTATGGAAACAGGATTTAAGGAGGATTTGAAAGATAATAGAATATACGGTTAGTGTCATTTAAAATAAAAATACATAAGTAGGTACTTAGATTTTTAAATTTTCAGATTTTGGGATGCCCATTGGTTTGTTTGACAATTCTGGAAGATGATACGAAGAAACCATGCAACTTTTGCATTAAAAGCTTTTTTCCTATTGCTCATATTCATCAGTACAGGGGACACGCAAATATAAAAAATGACCCTTTACCCCATTTAAAATCATAAGTATATTTAAGGCATAATTCATGAAATTATTTTAATAAAAATAAAGAATATGGTATATATTATTGAAAACGTCATTATTAAATATAATGAATGCAATTCTTAGTATTCAAGACTGTGATTCATAAATACAATGAAAGGGTTTCATCAAATTATATCTGGGCTTCATTAATATTATGCCGTCTGTTCATCAGGACAATGAAAAAGTACATATAAACTAAGAACGATGTTTATTGTTACTATGAAAAGTTTCATTAATACAAAAACCTTACTACATACCTTAATGTTCGTTGTTCATACACAAGATGAATCGAAATAGGAATTAAGAAATTGTTCATACTTCAATAACCTAGAGTTCATGTAATCAAAGAAACCGTTCTTTGGACCGATTTTAATGAATTGTTCATTAAATCTAAGAACAACTTCTTTTTATTTATGCTACTATTTGGTTGAGTGCATGAAAAGAACAACGCTGTTACAATTGCAGAGAAACAGTTCAGTTATCGTTCAACTGGACCACGCCGAAAATTCAGTGTGACAACTGCCAGATAATAGGCCATGTTTTAAAGAACTGCAGTAGGCCAAGGAAAAATTTGAGAAGTTAAGTTGTGCAAGACTATATTCCAAGGTGCAAGCGCCTAAATTGCTGGGTGAACGAAAAGCTTACACAATCATATGTAGATTCTGGATGTGCTGCCGTATTGATTAAAAAGCATGATGCAGAATCACTGGGAATAAAGTACACCGACGTAAGCATTGAAGGTCATGGAGACACTTTAGTCCGTATTCTTGATAGAGCTGACATAAATATAAAAGTAGACCAAGTGGAAGCATTGGAAGTACCGGATAGAGCCCAGAAAGTATCTCTAATGGTGGGTCAAACTTTCCTTATAATAATGAGGACACCATAATGATAACTTCTGGAACAGCAGTAAGAGTGTACTATCCGCACATGATGACCTTGTGAAAACATTGGACGTCCCTCAGCGAAAAATACCTCTATGGGCTACGAAACGTACTGTGATTCCACCAAGGACGTCTGCCTTGGTTGCGGTGACATCTTGTGGACGTTATTCTGGAGCAGTTTATATTCAAGGGGGACTATGAACTTGCCCTGGCAAAGAAAATTTCCTGGACGAGTGTATCACGAATGCTGAAGGTGGTTGCATTACTGTAACCAATCTATCACACCAAGAGATAGCTAGAGGTGAGTGAAAACATTATTTTGGCTAAATGTGTTACTATTGTTTCGAAGACAAGGGTCCGAAGCTACGAGTGCTTTCTTCCCAGAAAAAAAGTAAAAATAAATTTAATATGTATTAATGATTTGCATATTAACAAAAATTTATTTAGTTTACAGAGTCACCAGTTGTTATGTCTGGTAAATGAATTTAATGAAGAATGAAAAAGTTTTGTATTTCGTGCAAAATTCTTTAATAAATATCAGTGCAAAGCGCTTTCGGCCGTGGCCATCATCAGTGCAACCTGAAAGTAAGGAAAAACACTTCCTGAAGATACTGGAAAATTTAATGAAAGTTTGGAAATTTTGGAAAATTTGAAAATTTTAAAAATTTTTGAAAATTATCTGAAATCTTAGAAAATTTAATCTATATCAATTTAAATTATTCAAAAGGAAGAAATTAATTACTAAAGAAAGTAAATTTACTCACTTCGTCAGGTTTGTACAAAGAGTCTTCTCGTTGAACATATAGGTGTAAAGGAACGAAACATCACATTACAAATTAAAATAACACATTAAAATATCGGAAGATCTTTGGTTTTTTCGCTGGTGCACTATGCAAAGGCTGTGTCCTCTCAAATTACAATCACATCGAAAGATGTTTTTTAAGTTTAAGTTAATATTTCTTTAAATTTGTGGAAGACCAACAAGTGATGAATGATGTGCAGCCATTTTGTGTATGGTTGCACGTTTTTGATTGTGGTTTCCCTTTAGAGTGACACATGACAAGTAAGTCAGTGTAGCTGACAAGAGCGGGAAGTTCGAAAAGTAAAAGCTTATAAGATCCAAAACCATTACCAACGTTTTAAAACAATATTTGGAGATTTAAGATGTTTATAGTGTAAAAAACTTGTAGTGTAGATGACGAGCTAGTCCTCCACAATGTGTAGACTACCCTTATATCATTATAGAGTGCAAAAAGGATATATGAGATACAATTGAAATAAATGAAAATTTTTGAGTAAATAATTGAATAAATTGACTTAGTTAAGATCATCTATTGGTTTTTTTGATTTAATTTAAAAGACGTCTGTGTAAGGGGATGTAAGATCTATTAAGGTTCACCTGAGTGTTGAGACAAGAGAAGTTGTCCTGAAGTTCATTTCTGATTTCAATGTCCTCCATAAAATCCAAACGGTTGAAGTTTTTAGAGCGAATTTCGTGAAGAATTTTAGAATTTGACCTGGGGCTGAAATTATGCTTAGTTGTCCTAATGTGTTCACCAAAGGCAGATGTAGTTTTTGTAAGATGTTCCTGTATTCGAGTCTTGATAGAGGTCTGCAAGTTCGCCCCATGTAAGTGCAATTGCAGGAGTTGCAGTTTAGTTTATATATTCCACTCTTGGACAGGTGGTCGATTTTGTCTTTGGAGTTAACCAGAAAGGAAGACAGGTTATTTTTGGATTTGAAAGAGATTTTGATGTTGTTATTGACATTTTGGTGAATGACCTGTATAATTTTAAGATTCAAATCATGATTCAAGAATGGAATAGCAATATATTTCTCTATTGGCTTATTCAGGGTAGGAAACAACTCTTTTTTCAATCTTTTATATTTAGTTTTTGTTATGAGGGTGTCAATTAGGTGTGGGTCGTATTCGTTGTTATATGCTAGTTGTTTGAGAATTTTGACTTCGTTAGAATAGTCTTCTTTTGAGAGGGGTATGTTAAGTAATCTGTTGATGTAGCAATGGAAAGCTGCCAGTTTATGTTGTCGGGGGTGGTTAGAACTTTCAGGGATGGTGTGATCAGTTTGTGTCGGTTTTCTAAAAATTGAAAAATTGAGTTGATTGAAAAGTTTTTTGTGAATTGTGATGTCTAAGAAGTTGATTGAGTTATTGTGTTCAATCTCGAGAGTGAAAGAGATCTTAGGGTGTATTGCATTCAATTTTTGAAGGAGAAGATCAGCATGATTGTGGTTGCCATCCAGAAAACAAAGACAGTCATCAACATATCTAAACCAGTGTAGAATCTCTTTATTGGAGTTAGTGATTATGTTGGTTTTCCAAGAAATCCATGAAAAGGTCGGCCAAGAAAGGTGACAAGCAACTTCCCATGGCGAGCCCATCAGGTTGTTGATACACGGTGTTATTAAAAGAGAAATAATTTTGCAAAAGGCAATGATTCAGAATTGAAAGTACATTGATAACAGTAGCTTCTGTTACATTTTTTGATCTTAAGAGGTTACCCACGATATCGACAGCTTCGTTCTTTGGGACGGTTGTGAAGAGATTGGTAACATCGAAGGAAACTACTAAAAAATTTTCGGGTAGATTTAAGTTGGACAATTTATGAATTAAATCGATTGAATTACTTACCCCAAACTTAGGTGAAAATAAAGATAGATTTTTAATCAAGTTAAGAATGAATGAAGAGAGAATAGCTACTGGTGTGTTGGAAAAGCTTACCACTGGCCTTATTGGAGTATCAACCTTGTGGATTTTTGGAAGTCCATACATTCTTGGTAAATTTGGATTACTTGACATGAGTGTCTTAGGAGCATTGTGTTCTAGAAAAAATTCACTGAAATGTTTTATAAGTTTGTTAGTTTTTTTAATAAAAGTATTATGTGGATTCGACTGTAAAATCTTGAAATTATTATTCTGAAGGAAAGTTACTGCTTTGGAAATGTAATCTTGTTTGTTATCAATGTACTTTCACTTCTGAATCATTGCCTTTTGCAAAATTATTTCTCTTTTAATAACACCGTGTATCAACAACCTGATGGGCTCGCCATGGGAAGTTGCTTGTCACCTTTCTTGGCCGACCTTTTCATGGATTTCTTGGAAAACCAACATATAATCACTAACTCCAATAAAGAGATTCTACACTGGTTTAGATATGTTGATGACTGTCTTTGTTTTCTGGATGGCAACCACAATCATGCTGATCTTCTCCTTCAAAAATTGAATGCAATACACCCTAAGATCTCTTTCACTCTCGAGATTGAACACAATAACTCAATCAACTTCTTAGACATCACAATTCACAAAAAACTTTTCAATCAACTCAATTTTTCAATTTTTAGAAAACCGACACAAACTGATCACACCATCCCTGAAAGTTCTAACCACCCCCGACAACATAAACTGGCAGCTTTCCATTGCTACATCAACAGATTACTTAACATACCCCTCTCAAAAGAAGACTATTCTAACGAAGTCAAAATTCTCAAACAACTAGCATATAACAACGAATACGACCCACACCTAATTGACACCCTCATAACAAAAACTAAATATAAAAGATTGAAAAAAGAGTTGTTTCCTACCCTGAATAAGCCAATAGAGAAATATATTGCTATTCCATTCTTGAATCATGATTTGAATCTTAAAATTATACAGGTCATTCACCAAAATGTCAATAACAACATCAAAATCTCTTTCAAATCCAAAAATAACCTGTCTTCCTTTCTGGTTAACTCCAAAGACAAAATCGACCACCTGTCCAAGAGTGGAATATATAAACTAAACTGCAACTCCTGCAATTGCACTTACATGGGGCGAACTTGCAGACCTCTCAAGACTCGAATACAGGAACATCTTACAAAAACTACATCTGCCTTTGGTGAACACATTAGGACAACTAAGCATAATTTCAGCCCCAGGTCAAATTCTAAAATTCTTCACGAAATTCGCTCTAAAAACTTCAACCGTTTGGATTTTATGGAGGACATTGAAATCAGAAATGAACTTCAGGACAACTTCTCTTGTCTCAACACTCAGGTGAACCTTAATAGATCTTACATCCCCTTACACAGACGTCTTTTAAATTAAATCAAAAAAACCAATAGATGATCTTAACTAAGTCAATTTATTCAATTATTTACTCAAAAATTTTCATTTATTTCAATTGTATCTCATATATCCTTTTTGCACTCTATGATGATATAAGGGTAGTCTACACATTGTGGAGGACTAGCTCGTCATCTACACTACAAGTTTTTTACACTATAAACATCTTAAATCTCCAAATATTGTTTTAAAACGTTGGTAATGGTTTTGGATCTTATAAGCTTTTACTTTTCGAACTTCCCGCTCTTGTCAGCTACACTGACTTACTTGTCATGTGTCACTCTAAAGGGAAACCACAATCAAAAACGTGCAACCATACACAAAATGGCTGCACATCATTCATCACTTGTTGGTCTTCCACAAATTTAAAGAAATATTAACTTAAACTTAAAAAACATCTTTCGATGTGATTGTAATTTGAGAGGACACAGCCTTTGCATAGTGCACCAGCGAAAAAACCAAAGATCTTCCGATATTTTAATGTGTTATTTTAATTTGTAATGTGATGTTTCGTTCCTTTACACCTATATGTTCAACGAGAAGACTCTTTGTACAAACCTGACGAAGTGAGTAAATTTACTTTCTTTAGTAATTAATTTCTTCCTTTTGAATAATTTAAATTGATATACATTAAATTTTCTAAGATTTCAGATAATTTTCAAAAATTTTTAAAATATTCAAATTTTCCAAAATTTCCAAACTTTCATTAAATTTTCCAGTATCTTCAGGAAGTGTTTTTCCTTACTTTCAGGTTGCACTGATGATGGCCACGGCCGAAAGCGCTTTGCACTGATATTTATTAAAGAATTTTGCACGAAATACAAAACTTTTTCATTCTTCATTACTCCTCAACGTGCACACAGCTCTACACCCTCTATTAATGAATTTAATGACTGTTTTTCTCAAAATACAAATCGGTTAGGTAAAACAGAGGTACTACGCATGTCCATTCATTTAAGAAGTGATACCCCTGTAGTCTATCGTCCTCATCGACTTTCCGTTGACGAACGAAAAGTTGTAAGGAATATCGTGCAGGACTTGCTTGAGAATGAAATAACTCGAGAATCGGAGTCGCCTTACGCTAGTCCAATCCCATTGGTCAAAAATAAATACGGCGAAACGCGCATGTGTGTTGACTAAAGGATTTCCTATGCCTCGAGTTCACGAATTTCTTGAAAAACTGAAAACTTGCCAATATTTCACTAGCCTAGACGTTGCTAGTGGATACCATCAAATACAAATTGAAGAAGCTTCTATTCCAAACACGGCCTCTATAACACCAGATGGCCATTATGAATATTTGAGGGTTCCTTTTGGTCTTTGTAATGCTCCTGCGGTTTTCCAGAGAACTATTAATAAAATGTTAGGACCTTTTCGCTATGGCAAAGCTTTATCCTATATGGACGATGTGTTACTCCCTGCAATTGATTTTGACGTTGGCGTTTCCAATTTAAGGGAAGTTCTAGAATCTTTTAGGAAAACCAATCTTACCCTGAGGTTATCGAAATGCCAATTTTTTATGGAAAAGGTGGAATACTTGGGTCACGAAGTCAGCAGAGAAGGAGTACAGTCAGGCCTTAAGAAGACAGAAGCCAAGTTTCCAGTGCCCACAGACGCTCGTGGTGTAAGACAGTTCTTGGGATTGGCTATAGTTACTTTCGAAAGGATGTACAGTTGCGATAAAAAAAAAAGTAGTACAAGAAAAATCTCCAAAATCTCTTGGTCTATTATACATTAAGTTCTTAACCTAGAAAGTTTCAGATGACATTACTTTGGCATTTTTCCACCCGTTTTTAACCTAGAATATGTCATTGCCTGTCAAAATTTTGTATGTTAGACCGGGAGCTAAAATTGGGGTTAATAATTATTTTTGTACTACTTTTTTTTGATCGCTGTACCTACATGGTTTCGCTACGATCGTAAAACCGTTGACAGTGCTCACACAAAAGACGCTAATTTTGAGCGGAGAGATGAACAACGTGCAGCATTCGAAGCCCTCAAAGAAAAATTGGTCACTCGACCACTGTTAGCAATCTATGATCCTGAGTTGGTGATTGAAGTCCATACGGATGCATCAAAGTTAGGCGTCGGTGGTACCTATATAATACTATTGCAAAAACAGCAAGACAAGTTAAACTAGTTACCTATGTGTTACTCTAAGCAGACTATAAAAGAAGAACAACGCTATCATTCATACGAGCTAGAAACAATGGCTGTTGTTACACTAAAGGCATTTAGAGTTCACCTATAATAGGTATACATTTTAAGTTAGTTACCGACTGCAATGCCATTATAGGACATTGACTAAAAGAGATTTAGTTCCAAGAATTATTGGCAGATGGTGGATGACTATCGAGGAATACACATTTGAAGTTGAATATCGCCCAGGTTAAAGAATGCAGCACGCAGACGCACTGAGCCGAAATCCAGTGGAAGGTATTCTCGAAAACTCGCCGACATTAACAAATAATCTTGTGAACACGAATCATGAAGATTGGGTTTTGAATATCCAGCTAGCTGATGAAAGGTGCAATATAACCATTCCTGCGTCCAATGCAATTGGTGAAAGATCGTTTTCTACTGAGTGAAAAATTATCTAGTAGTTCTAGAACTATATATGGATCAGCATCAGCAACTGCATTATCTATTTCAAACATAGAATAAAAATTTACGCAAAGAGTTTCATTTGATAATGTAGCAATTCAAGTATTTTTACGACATTGAAATCCAGGTGTTAAATATAATGAGAAAAAGAAGAATGCAGAGTTCGAAATTTTCCTTCAGACAGGGTACCTATACCATTAAAAACGAAACAGGCTAAATATCTGATGTCACTTTTTTTATCGCTCGTACCTACACGTAATTTGATTGTGTGAGTGTTTGAAACATTTCCAGCACTCAGCACTAACTTAACCCTCTAGGGAAGGTGAAGACCCTTAGACCAACCTTTACCATTCCGAATGGAACACGGGGTCGAGTGATACCAGTTTTAAAAGAACGTTCAATTTTTTTTCAAGTTACATCAAATGAAAGAGAATTGAAAGCTCTTTAAAAAGAGGTATCACTCGACCTCTCGTTCCGCTTAAAGGGTTAAAGTTGAAGTTATCAAAATGGTTGCAGAAAACTTCTCCCTTTGAAAATCAAATTATGTGTACGAGCGATTTTTTTATAAATAAACGTGGCATTAGATATTTAATCTACGTCGGTGTGACACATTTAGCATTGTCATTTGAATGTCATTAGGTCCTTCATAATAGCATAAAATCAAAAATATACAAAAAAAACTTACCAGAAGGAACCTTTTTATTGATGCTGTCACGAGTGTCACGATATTCGAAGGGAGACTTTCGAACTTAGAATCACCAATATATTATATTCCACTATAAAACTGAATTTATGGCACAAAAATGGACTCCAATCATAGAGACTCGGAGACTCCAATGACCATAGAGAAATATAATAGTAGTAAACTACGAGAGACGTTTGTTTATGGCCATTTCCACCAACTATTTTAGGTAAGCGCTAACGATAGGTATCCCCTAAACTGACATTTCTCCATGTAAATATGTCATTTTAGGGAATACTTATCGTTAGGGCTCCCCTAAAATAGTTGGTGGAAATGGTCATTAATGTAACAATCTGGAAGTGTGTTTGTGCACATACCCGTAGCGTATTTCGCATGGTGTGGCAGAAGCTCTGTTCCAACCGACATGAGAACCGTTCTAGAACGGTAATTTCCAATCGATCAATTCATTTGCCAAGTAGGATAAACGTTCAACGTTTCAAAAAATAGGTGCGCAACTGGAAATTGATCGTTCTGGAATGGTTCTCATGTCGGTTGGAACAAAGCTAGATTATTGAACTTGATTGAACTAATTACTTCGATCGTTTCTGACAACTCGGTTTAATTTGTCTTTGTCAGCAACTTGCCCGAAAATGTTCTATCTTTTTTTAACACATACAAAATACAAAACTGTCAAAATTTGACAAATTATTGAATCGTCTATGATTGAATCCGAAGACCATCAATCAAAAACTGAATGCTCATCATCATAACTTAAAATTTCTTCTATTATTTATATTAGAGAAATGAGAAAACATTCTGTGATCATAAATATTAATTAATTAGACAAAACCGACACCAATAACAGTGTGTTTTCGAATTAGGGATGATGCGAGATGCAGTAAAAAGGTAAACACAAAGCTTATAATACAAATATTTTTAGTTACTGTATATTTATAAAATTGGAATAAAAAAATAAGTTTGTTTGAAGATATCTCAATTTTTGTATTGTTTAATTAAGTCCTTGACCCCTTTAAGGAATCTCATTGCATCTAATTTGGATTTTTTAAAAATAAGTTCTGTTATCGTTCTAAACAGTTGCTCGGTAAATTTTAGCAAGTTTTTTCAACAAATGTTTTGCTTTGCAATTAACTGTTTTGAGCGTATCTGTGATCAAAGTTAATAATTTATTTATTCAAAAAAGCCGCCTTTTCACTGTCGGTAAAGAAGAAACCTGCATTTAAACAATGTTCACTCTTTTATTGCTGTCCGTAGCCACCAGAGGCGCTAACGTCGACATTGTGCCAGTTAAGTACAGGGGAATGACTTCTCTCGTAGTTTACTACTATTATATTTCTCTATGCCAATGACTCCAATATTGAAACTGCCAAAGTCAAAATTCTAAAAATCAACTAGCAGGTTCCCGACTAGTACGGGCACCTGCTAAATTTGGACAATGCATCTCTGTGGCACACAGGTGGATCCAAACATCCAAACTAACGGTAGGAGCTGGACTGGGCATTTCCAGCCTTAAGTTTAAGCTATCCAAGGCATTGGGCAAACATCTTACAATATTTCAAGCCGAACTGCTTGCCGTTAATATATGTGCACAAGAGTGTCTCAACCAAAGCCTCAAAGGAAAACACATCTTCATACTATTAGATAGCCAAGCAGCCTTAAAAGCCTTAACGGCTTTCAAATGCACCTCAAAACTAGTCTGGGAGTGTAAACAGACCCTAAAAACACTACCCTAATAACACCGATCTCCCAGAAACATCCTATTTATGTACCATTAAGGTCCTTATGTTTCCGACATAAATGGTACATCGCTGCGATGTTTGTAATGTAACATCTCTAGGATGATTGTCCTGAAATGTTTTAGAAACATCCTTTCGAAAATATCTATCGACAAAAAGATTTTTCGTTCTCAAAATTAGATACTTATTACAGCTGAAAAATGGCTAACATTATTTTACAAAACTAGGTAGGACCTCAGACCGGCAGGACCCAGTATTAAATTTGCCAATTTTGTGTGATTTCTGAAAATGTCTCTATCACACACACAAACTAATTTCAAATTCCATAATATACCTGTAATGTATATAGATAAGGTACTTAATATTAATTTTGTATTGTAACAACAGCAAAATTTAATTTTTCATTCGACTTACAACTTGGAATAAAATAAAATATGTATTGATGAAAGTCTTCTCTCTTTTCAACTTTCAAACATCGTGAATATTCGTGAAGCCGAAGTGTATGGCGCAGGCGCGTGCTCAGGCATTTGTACTTGTACCGGTCAGGACAGGAGGGCACGCCACCACGTAGGGTCGGCGCCGCAGCCAGCGCAGACGGGCAGAATCAGTCGAACGGGTCGTCCTGTGCGCTTCGCTTGTGTTGTTGGGCGGAATTTTATTTCGTAATGGCGTCGTGCTGTGTGGAGGATTTGTCAATTTGTGGTTTTTCGCTACACCTAGTTGTGCCATTTTGTGTTCGAAAGGATCTCTGCGACCTACCAGTGCTTATTAGTTGGTGAGAAAGATTATTTGTTGAAAGATAACGTCGCATAACTATCAATTGTTTAGTTTATTTAATTTCAATATGGCGTCGGTTAGGAAATTTCTAACTTTTCTAATAAATAGCCCCTAAAAACCCGAACTTCATTCTTCATTAGGTAAGAGAAAATAACCAATAATTATTTTTTGTTTTCATAGTTGATTACATTCTAGGTGTGCAAGTTGAATTGTACTTCAAGAACTTTGGATTTTGGTTCTGTGGTTGTTTTGGTTAGTTAATGGTACCTTTATGAAATTGGAGCACCAAAAAAAAAAAGAAAACGCCGAACTCCCCCACTACAACATGCTGCCACTGCCAAACTATGGTTTTCGATGACATGACGGGGCATAAATACTACATTATTTAGGCAAAATTGTCCGTCGGTTATTATTAGTTGATAGATAATCAATATAAGTATGCATGTACCTTATTTTTTCAATAAAAAATGTTATTGGAAACTGATGTGCCTACTTAATTTTATAATTTTCAATTTTTGTTTTTTTTTTGGAAAAAGTTCTATCTGACTTCCAGAAAATAGAACGAAAATTGAAAATTATTGAATTAGGTAATTTTTAATCCATAATCCTAAAATTCATTCACCTATTAAAGTCATACTAGAAACATATAGAGGATGTTTCTTACACCTGCCCCGGATGTATTAGGTACATCCCGCGTCATCTTAGAAACATCCCTGAGAGATGTTTATAGGACATCGCAAATGATGACACGGCTGTTGCCTGCAACATCCCAGGGATGTCCCCAGGAAAATAGGGACCTCCCAGGGACGTCTTCATTATCCCTGATGGATGTTTCTGGAATGTTTCTGCGATGTTACTGTGTTATTAGGGTAGCAACACACAATCAGGTAACGCTGATGTAGCTGCCTGGTTATTGAGGCATAGAAGGGAATGAAGAAGCAGATGGCCTCGCAAAAGAAGGGGAAAAGTGAAAAGCCACATCGTGGAAGAACTCAACAAATGGGAGAAAGACCAACTATCATTATATTGGAGGCACACTCCGGGACTGAGACAGTCAAAAAGGTTTATCACCTTTTCAGCAAAGAGAGCTGAACAGCTCCTAAACATGAGCAGACCAGAAATCAGAATGGTCCTAGAACTGTTCACAGAACACTGCCTGGTGAAATACCACTTAAGGTTAATGGGCAGAGTAGAAGCCGATCTCTGCAGATTCTGCTCAGACGCAATAGACTGCTCTGCGAATGTCCAGCCCAATTCTGCAAGAGGTTCAAATTCCTCGAGAGGGCAACACTGCCACCAGAAGACGTGGGTCAACTGACACCCAAAATAGCTTCCTTCGGTAGAAGTATACGCTTCCTGGAGACAATTTAAGATGTAGACTCACGTACAAAATATCTGCAAAGATAGCAGTGCTGAGCGGCTGGAAAGCCGAAACGACTACCCCCAATCTACAAATCTACAATCTATAGTTCAGATGTGGAAATCTTTGATTCAGAAAACTTGCAAGCATTGAATGGAGAGTATTCAAAAGATCATACAGTATTTTATTGTTGATGATTAAAGATCAAGTTACTTTCTGTTTCAAAAATAATAATCCATGTCTTATGCAGTTTCCTCTTAGAAGTTTTACACACATTCATTCCAAAAATAAAACTACAGCAAATATTTTTTCTTAAAATTCGTTTTATTAAATTGATATATAAATTACTGAAAACAAAATGAACAAAAAAGGGAATCAATCAATTACAAAACTTCATATGGAATTACATTCAATTGATCAGCAGCTGCAAAATAACCAGACAAAAAACTACAACACTAACTAAATAACACAACTAATGCATTTTCAATGGAAACATTTTTATCTTTTCTTTACGGACTTTTGAAGTCCATATAATCATCGACAAATTACACTAAAAACTTGGTATGATTTGTCAATGAGACAACTAATAGTATAATCAAAATTACCCTTGAGGAATGGAAAGTTTGAAAAGATGAAACAACAAAAATGCAGATTCATCCACCAATAAACTCTTTACTATAGGAAATGGTGATGTTTGGAGTAAAAACTATATTCCAGATAGTATAGCATAGTGTTCATTGATGATTATTGTTTTTAGATGCCAAGAGTAAATAAATGCGAATACATACATTCACTGAGCAATAAATCAACCAATAATAATAATTGATAATTTACTACATCTTCATTTAATCAATTAACAAGGCATCAGCTTTTGACGATTTCAGTATCGATACCCTATTAAAAATATAACATTTTCTCAAAAAATTATTGCCCCCATTTGTTTCTTGGCTAATAATTTTTTTGCGTTTTTATTTTTCATTTTTTATTAAAAAACGTGAAAATTTAGAATATCCCTTTTGTTGTTTTTTGTTCCTATCTCCTATTTTTTATTTATTATTTGGCTAGCCATAAGAAGATACTCCTTATGTTTAGGTAAAAATGGTAATATTTTGCTAGAAAACGCTTTTAGATGTTTCTTTTTTTTAAAAAAAAAAACAGCAAATTTGGCCTAATAGATTTCAAATCTCAACTTAATAAATAATATATCTTTTTTTAAGCCAAAAATTCAAAGAAGTTTCATATTTGGAGCTTCTTTTTACTTTTGTAATACTATAATGCTAGAATTTTTTAAATATTTTATATAGAAGTCATTATTTTAATAATTTTGAGTCAATAATTTGATTCACTTTGACATGCAATGACTTCTTTATAAAATCATACAATAATTATTAATGCTAGCCAAAAGAAAGAAAAAATCTACAAACAATGTAACTAAAATAAATAATAATATAATATACTATAAATATACCTATATCCCTACAATCTAATTAGAAAATACATAAATAATATCTGATTTATTTATTTTGTTTAAAATAAGTTAAAATTTGATAATTTTCAATACTAAATTTGCGAAAGTCTTATAGAATGTTTGCGCGTTTTACATAATAATTATCATAAGAATAAACTGATGGTTTTTAAGGTAGGTACTTTAAATGGACATTTTGACAGCCCCTTATTAAAGTCCATGGTTTATGATTTGAGATCATAAGTGAACTGTAAGAAAATTGCAAGTTTTGTCAGTCAAAACTAAAAGTAAAAATCGATAATTTAAAAAAAAAGCGTACTGTGTGTCTTGATGGAAATTTATCTACAACAGCTCTTTATGTAGTCACACAATGACTATATCTCATTTATTTAAATACCTATCAAGACCCACAGTAGTAAGATATATCTTCATTCATACTAAAGAAACATAATTTTCTTTAATAAAAACAAACAGAAACAGTAATTTCGAGATTCCAGATTATTAAAATTAATTAATATTGGTACACACTTTAACGACTAGTCAAGTCTTGCAGTCTATCAACTTATTTTTCAAAAAAAATAAGTATTCAATCACTCAGGGAAGAGGCTATTATGCAAATGAGCTCAAAAGCAAATATTGCACCTCAAAAAAAAATGCACAAGACTATATTTCATTTACTCAAATATTGAATTCAAAAACTCTATAATTTGAGTGAGCCGAGTAAATGAATTATATTCAATGAAAAAAATTAATAAAATTAATAATGCACATCCGTTTTTGGAATAGTTATTCAAGGCAGTTTCTGCCTTGAATAATTATTCTTCTTTGCAACCAACCAACATAGATGATGAAAAAAAAACATGATTTTTGGCAGTACTTAGGTCGTGTATACAAGACACCGTTGTGGAAGATATGTGTATGTTGCCGTTTTTTGATGGGGGTTTTCTTGTCGAAGCAAATAGGAACATGCCTACTTCCATCGCAAAGAAAAGAAGCATTTTTAACGTGCGGTGCCATGAAAAAGTGTATGTAGGAACACTTGGACCCGAGCTTAAATACGAAATTTTACTTATACAAACCTGGATTTTTCAATATAACATTTAATGACTAGAGCTGAGTATTTTGAGACAATTATGTGAATTAGATTGAATTTGAAAAGCAACAGATTGGAAACTCCTAAATGTTATATTGAAAACCGTGAATTCTCTTAAGTTATTTTGTACTGTCGGCAAGAGAAACACATTTATTTATACTATCCTTGCTTAGTAATAAATAACATCCAACTATTTTGCGGTCATTTCAATACAAAAAACAAAACTATTTTATACACATAACAGGGGAATTATAACTTAAACAAAATTATTATACACACATAAAAAAAAAACTCACAATTACATATCTATAATACAAATTTTAAAACACAATTCCCCAAGAACATGAAAACATTTGATTACAAAAAGCAAAATTAAGTACTAATAAATATTATATTATTCAAACTAACAATGGTTCTGGTTGACAGTCCATTGCAGTATCAACAAAATATTTGCAAGAATAGCATAAACCTATCAACCAAAAAATTATTATGGATGTTTATAGGACAAAATTAAAATTAAAATACATAATAATAATCTAGAGAGTCTCTCAAAAATTAATTCCTGACAACAGTCTCTTGGGGCTGGAAACATCCTACGCTTGTAGGGCTCAAATCCATTTCTTCTTCTTGTTGGAAAATGGTTTCGTGGCACATCAAATCCGGAACGATATTGACTTGATTCGCCTGATTCAGTTGAGCTTCCGGAGACATGGCGACGCCTTGATTCGAGTAATCGTCGTACCCGGAATCCGAACTGTTATCGCTGTAGCTACCCTTGCTCGCTACTACTACGATTGGAGTTTGAGTGATTTGAGCCTTGGCTTTGCACATGGTGATACGTCTCTGGCACGGTTTCATTGTGCCCAGTTCCAACATGATTTCATTGGATTGACCGCGGAAGATTGTACCACAGCATGTAGCTTCCCTATTGAAAAAATTGATTAAATCATAGCAGAAGTGGGGTTGGGGATAAATTTTGGATGGATTTTTGATGGATAATTGAAATTCTTATGTCTGATCCTGTTTAGAGTATTCATGAAAATTTAAAGTTGGTTCTAAAGTGTTATGTAACAATTTCCAAGATATTCTGAAAGTTTCCAGATTTAGATTGCTTCCAAAAGTTCCATATGATTTGTAGAGTGTTCTATAGCGTTCCAAAATACTTCTGGAAAGTTTGACTCGGATATAAACCAAAACTTTAAAGTATCTTAAGCTTTTTTAGATGTTCCTGAAAGTTCGGAAGTGTTCTGATCCATTATAGAATGTTTCTCGAATTCTAATTTGATACTAAAATGTTCTGGAGCGTTTTAAAATGTATTTGAAAGTTCCAATTTGTCTCAAACTAATGCAGAAGGATTGAAAATTGAATTGATACCAGTGTTGCCAGAATTGAAGAATTTCCTTCGATATGAAGGGTTTTGATCTAAAATTTTGACTACTGAAGGCCAAACTGCACAAATTGCATCAACGAAGAAGATCTGACAGGCTTGACAACTGCCAACATTGTGAAATTGTGTTTTAAAAATAGTGAACTTTTAAGCAACATCGTCTTCCAACTACAAGAAAATAACGACCTTCTTAGGGAGAAAGTTCATTCGCTTGAAGAAAAACTGGAAAAATTCGAGGAAAAGGTATTGGGTCTTCAGAAAAAAAACCAATCAAAGATTGCTATGGTTTTTTAAACGTATGTCTTAGCACTATTTTCTATTAATTTTGACAATGTCAGTCAATGAAATTTCATGTCAAAATGTCATGTCAAAAATCCTGACCAATAAAGAAACAATAATGCGACGTACGTTTTCGTAACCAAAGCAATCTTTGATTGGTTTTTTTTTTTGAAGACCTGATAGCTAAGCCAAAAATGCTAGAAGAGGTTAGGTTTATCTCCGCAACCTCCGCCACCGCAGGAACTTGCCCCACAAGTCGTGCTTCAACAAATGTCAAAGTCATCATCAGTGAAGTCAACACCAAGGAAGTACCAAGGCTGTGGCCCGAATATAACCAGGGTTGTGGTTTTGCGGTCCGAAAGTAATCAAATCACTCTGGTTCCTGGAAAAGTGGTTACTTTTGGACCTCAGTTTCCCGAAATCTGGTTAACCAAATATCAAAATAGTTACCGGCCATCTGATGTCGGTTCTGTTGGTTTTATCCAATGAACTATAACCAAAAACTGGAATGCTAACACATAAGGAAGAACGTGAAGCCTAGTGCAGCTGCTGTGGAGGGGATACCTGTTTTTGTCGCACTCATTATGTTAAATGGCGAAAATTGCTTCCAACACGTATTCCAATTGATGATACCTGTGAAGGAAAATATAACAAACTTTCGAAAACGTCATATGTCAGCGAGCAACAGAAAAAAACAACATTCCCCCTTGTGGCATCTGTCTTTCATGGCTTCATTTTTTGGGCAGATATGGCAATGTGCGCGCATTCCAGTTTTTGGCTATAGTTCATTGGTTTTATCTGTGATTTCTGTCAATTATATTTTATTTCCTATTTGCGTTCCTTAAGTAACCGGAATTTTCAGTAACCATCTGTTAACCGATTCGGTTACTTTGGTTAACGTTTAGTCATATTCGGAGCATAGCCCAAATATCAAGGCACCGGTTCCATGCGACACAAGTGGTACTGCAATTATGGTAGCAGATGCCAAAAATGATACTGCAGAACCTGACATTAGGCAATGCAATCCATCTGTCAAAATAAAAATTCAATATGGCGTGGCGGCCAAGTTTATTTTGGATATGTGTTTTTTAATTATTTTGCTTCCGAGTTTTGCTTGCAACTTTGATTTCGATTATTTAATAAAATATTTGTTGACTAGGTATAGTCTGGCTAGCCAAACGGCGAACTCCAAAAGAATTTGCTGCTTTGCCAAACTTGACGGAAACAATGATAAACAAGTTGGTGACATATTTTTTTTGCTGTATGGGCATGTGTAGTATTTCGAAATAGAAAAAAATCCGGCAACATTGCGAAATGATGGATGTGGAGAGGCGTGATTATTCAGAGGCATGATTCTATTGGTTAGAGTCTGAACGACAGCACGCAGTGGCGTGGTTATTGGCGAAACTAGAGAATTTTCTCCTAATAATTTTATTGATTTATTTCCTTGGTGTTTCCGGTGCCACTGAACCGAAAGCCATGGCTGTCATCAGGCGGTGTCAGTTGAGGTGTCAGTGGATATTTTTAGGTTACGCCCCAGTTTTCTTCCCCCTTTCGTCTCTACCAAGTTACCACTTGCCAAACTATACGTAAACTCTTTAACACAATTTTATCTCAAGAACTAGAAGTCCAAATAAATTGAAATTTTCAGGGATTGAAGTCCTCTACTGGAAAGGGAATCGCAGAAAATTTCAGCTTTCTATCTATAATAGAAAAAAAGTTATGACCTTTCGACGTTTTCCAAAATCTAAATCATAAGCTACCTTCTCACTAAAACGATGAAATTTCAATTTTTTTTCTGTTGAGATTTTGTATCCTAATGGTCATTTGATATCCCCCGAACTCCTTACACCAATTTATTCCCAGATTTGAAGCCGAAATCTATGAAAAAAGGCACTCACAAAAATTCAAATTTTTTATAAATCACCCCAAATTGCTTAGCACGATTTTATCTCAGGAACTATAAGTCCAAATGAGTGGAAATGTTCAGGGATTGTAGTCCTCTACTGGAATAAAAATCGTTGAAAATTTCAGCTTTCTATCTATAATAAAAAAAAAGTTATGACCTTTCAAAGTTTCCCAAACTCTAAATCATAAGGCAGCTACTACCTTCTTACTAAAACGATGAAATTTCAATTTTTGATGATATTTTTTTAAAAAACATGTTGAGATTTTGTGTCCTGATGGTCATTTGATATTCTTCGAACTCCATACGCCAAGTTATTCCCAAATTTGAAGCCGAAATGTATGAAAAATGCACTCAGATAAATTGAAAAATGATAAATCACCCCTCGAATCGCCCCAAATTGCTAAACACGATTTTATCTCAGGAACAATAAGTCCAAAGGAGTTGAAATTTTCAGGGATTGAAGTACTCTAACTGAAATAAGAATCGCTGAAAATTTCAGCTTTCCATCTATAATAGAAAAAAAGTCATGACCTTTCAAAGTTTTCCAAAATCTAAATCATACTTCTTACTAAAACGATGAAATTTCAATTTTTTTTCTATTAGGATTTTGTGTCTTAATGATCACTTGGGATTCCCCGAACTCCATACACCAAGTTATTCCTAAATTTGAAGCCAAAATGTATGAAAAAAGGCACTCAGAAAATTTGATAAATCACCCCAAATTGCTTAACACAATTTTATCTCAGGAACTATAAGTCCGAATGAGTTGAAATTTTCAGGGTTTGAAGTCCTCTACTGGAATAAGAATCGCTGAAAATTTCAGCTTTCTATCTATAATAGAAAAAAAGTTGTGTTACGTTCTACAATATTCTTAAAGATACCAATTTGTCTCAAACAAATACAGGAATTGAATAGAAAGTCTTCTGAAGCTTATCAAAGTTCTAAATTGCTCTAGAGCGTCTTGAAATATTTAAATTTCAGTTCTCTACTACAGTTTTTAATTGATTTCTTAGTGATTTTGAAGTGCAGGAATGTTCTAGAAGTTATCAGAAATCTTACAAATGTTCTAGAGCGCTCTTTGATACAAACACAAATATCCATCAAAACCACAAATATCTATCAAAAACATCAAAAATCCAAAACCAAAAATCGAATTCTCTATCCACTATAATTCAATAATTATTATTGTCACTTACTTTTTCCAATAGTCCAAATCAATAAACCCGCATACGTTGTGGCGCGCCTGGTTCCATTTCTTTGATTTCCCCTTACGCCTCCGGCTTCTGTTTTTCTGCTCTACAGTGTCTTCGTTGTCGCTTACTCCAGGGCTACCATTATGAGACGAGCTCATGCTAAAATAGAGAATAGTATAAAAATATTGGCTTTGTATGTTTTTCTAAATAATGTCAGCCTACCTTGGAGCTTCTTCTGACAGGAAGTCAATGTCATTGATGTCCATGTCTTCGCTTTTGTCCGAAAGGGCCGGACTGTACTCCCTATAAAAATTGATAAAATTTTTGCTATTTTATTTGCAACAGGGAAAAGCAAAATAAATTTTAATCAAAATCAAAAATTCAAAGTAAAATAGTATAAAGTAGAATTTTACTCGAACATTTCATGGCAATTTTATGTAAGTCAACACAAAGTGAAATTATATACTTACATATAATTTGATGGAAAATCTGCGAATATTTTATAATTTTTTTTTTCGAAATACCACTGAAATTCTCCAAAATTCTATAGAAATTCCAAATTCCATAATTTTTTTAAACCTTTACTGAAATTCCCCAAAACTTCACCACTGAAAAATCCTGGAATTCCACAAAATTATCATAAAATTTTTCGGAATTTCACTGACATTTCCTGTAATTTTTTAGAAATTCTTCGGAATCACACTAAAATTTTATGAGAATTTTTTGAAATTTCACTGAAATTCCACGTTATTAGTCAAAAATTTCTCGAAATTCCAATTAAACTTCAAATTTTTTTTCAAAATTTCATTTACGTATTTCCATATGAATTTTTTAGAATTTCACTGAAATTCCTCGAAATTCATGTAATTTTTTGAAACTTTTTTATGTAATTTAACGAGCACTGAAATTTCATGTTGGGAATTTCAGTGTAATTGACGTGTCTCATAATACCTGGTGTGCGCGCGCAACTCGTGGGTTGCAGGTGAGCGTCCAATGAAAATCGAGTTTGTTACGGGCTTGCGTCATATTCGTATTTAGGGACGAGTTAAGAATTAATCGTTTCTTCTCTCTTTATAACGTGTAATTCGACAAAGAGCAAACTAATACTTTACGTATTACTTGAACATATCCCAGTGTCGTTTAAGGTTATGTTAAATTATACTTGACATATTTTCATTGTGCGATATTGCCGGATGAAGCATTTATCAAAATAAAAGTGCCATCGGTGTTAATATACACTTTAAAGCTTTTCTTTTGTCTGATTCAAGGCGTTGTAGAACACTTGACAATATATCACTTCTTTAATGTTATAATCTTCGATTTGTATTGTCTACATTTGTTCTGCAACAATACAATCTACACTGCAGCCACGAGTTGCGCGCGCATGTCATTTTTTATTACTTTCCAACTTGAATTTATTAGAATTAAGCTCTCTTTTTCTATTTCTGCGAGACACGTCAATTCCATGTAATTGTTTAGAATTCCTCCATGCAACTAATTCAGGATTTCATATAATTCGAGCGAAATCCCACTGAAATTTCATGTAATTTCTCGAAATTTCAGGTAATTCGAGAGGAACTAAAATTTAAGTGAATTCTATGGAAACTCCAAAAAAATTGCACATGTCACATTTCACACCATAAAATTCAATGGGATTCTTGGAATTTTTTTTTTCTTCGGAATTACAATATAGGATTTTATGAAATTCTTCGGAATTCCACTAAAATTTCAAGTAATTCCATAGAAATTCCTTAGAATTTCCGCAGAAGATTTTATGGAATTCCTCAAAATTCCATATTTCATACTCGGAATTACACTATGAAATTTCAGGAAATTCTTCGGAATTCCACTAAAGTTTCAAGTTATTCCATAGGAATTCCGCGAAAATTTTAAGTAATTCCATAGAATTTCCTTTCACCAGAAGATTTTATGGAATTCTTAGATTTTTTTTTTTTTTCGGAATTACAGTATAGGATTTCATGAAATTTCTCCGAATTCCACTAAAATTTCAATTTTAAAATTACATTTTTTTTTTTTAATTTTATTGAAATTTTACCACTGAAATATCCTGGAATTCCACAAAATTTTCATAATTCTTGGGAATTTCATTCACATTTTATATAATTTCTTAACAATTCCTCGGAATTCACTAAAATTTTATAAAAATATTTTGCAGTTCCACGTTCATAGCCGAAGATTTCTCCAAAGTCCAATGAAACTTCAAGGAATTTTTCAAAATTTAATTTATTTTCATAAGAATTTTTCGGAATTTCATTGAAATTCTCTTTTAATAGCCAGGAATTTCTAGGAATATTATTGAAGCTTCAAGTAATTTCTTGAAAATTCACCAAAATATATTGAAATTTCGTGTCATTACATGGGAATTTTTCCGAATATCACCGAAATTCCTCGGCATTCCACTTGTGGAATTTTCTGGAATTTTACTAAAATTCAGTAAGAACTGAAATTTCATGTTGGGAATTTCGGTGTAATTTCATATAATTGTTTAAAATTCCTCCATGTTATTCATTTAGGATTTCATGTAATTCGAGAGGAATTAAAATTTAATGTGAATTCTATGGAAACTCCGCAAAAATTTCACATGTAATTCCTTGTTCAGAATAACATAATTATTCTACCGAAATTCCACTAAATTATGGAATTCTGAGAGACTTTAACAGATTTTTGGAAATTTCAAAGGAAATATTTTTTAGGAATGTTAATGATTTTATGAGATTTTGCTGGATTTTTTTGGTTTTAATGAAATTTTGTTGGATTTTGTAGGATTTAATGCAATTTCAAGAGGTTTTGTTAAATTTTTAAGAATTTCAAATTTTTTTAGGGATTTTGAGTAGATCTTATGAGATTTTCTGAGATTTCGACCAACTTGTACACGGATTTTGACCACCCCTCGGAAAATTCGCATTTACTAAAATTAATTTTAAGTCCAATATCAGAGCATGATTTTGTCAATACTTCTAAATCGGAGAAAACTGTATCTGGATCGCCAGCCAAAATTCCATCATCCAGATACGTTTCGATTTAGGTTTTGCAACCATGGAATGCAGTGACAAACAAAATAATGGTGGACCTTGTTAAGATTTCTGTTTTATGATACACTAAAATCCGAGCTAAGATCATATCTATAGTTTTGTAATTGTTCAGTATTTATATAGGCATAGATTAGGTATAGATTACCTGGATTGTGACACCAGAAAAAAAATGTTAGAAGTTTGACTTTTCAGTAAAGGTTGTCAATTCAATCCACAGAACATTCAATCCAAGTTGAATCAATAAATTATTGAAAAGTATTGGAGTTTCAGTGGTTTTCCTTGAAATATTACATGAGACCTAACGGACCCCCTTGCTGCACACCTCTCTGTGAGGAAACAATATGATCACCAAAAGAAAGGTATGAAGGAGTCTGATAGCATTGGAAAGTAAAGTTGTAGAAATCTGGTATTATTTCCCTGACCTTTTATTTAAAATAGCTCCACAATATACATTTTTCACCTGTAGGCCGTGCGCGAACAAATGATAAGATTTCACATGACAACGGTCCACAGATTAACCCGTCCTAAAGATAGGAAACTTCCATGTAAAATGTTCGTTCAGAGCTGTCTAAAAAATAACACGTTTGAGAGTTTTATGACTGCCAAAGCTATGCGGCGCTAGTATACAAAGCCACAAGCAAATGTCATCTGTGAACTGTGAATGGTGAATATAATTTGTCAATGTGTTTGTCATCAGTTAGCCGTTTGATATGTGTTAGTGTTGTCTTTTATTTAATTTCCTATCAATTATTGATAAAACATTGACTTGTTATTATGTTTTTAAAAAAAGACTTTATGTTACATTCAAACATAGTGGAAATGCTCGTGGAAATGAGATTAGTGATGGTTTTTATTCGCCATTGTTTGACATTCACATGAAGTGTGATTTGTGCACCAAATAAGACCAAAATTCCTAAAAATATACCTTCATTTAGTATAGGTATTACTGCAGTGGAAGCTTCTGAATTCATGACATCGCCACTTTATTCTCGGAGACTTTGCTGAGTGTGGAGTTAGTGAATTTTATTTGCAGTATTATAAACTTTTTATTGTTTTTTTTTTCTATTATGCTGTTCTAATAAAGAAGGAGATGGTACTAAAATGTTGTTTTATTTCAAAAAAAAAGAGATAATAAAATGAAATCGATTAGGGACAAATAATTTGAAAAAAGGCGGGAAACCACGTGACTACTGCTACAACACTGAACACACTGAAGTGCACACTAGCGCCCCCATGCTGTGGCAGTCATACAACTCGTTGTATGAGTAAGACAAGGATAGGGGAAAAGGCACGAGTTTCCTATCTTTAGGACGGGTTAATCTGTGCAACGGTCAGTCAAACAGTTATGCCCAGTAGTTGAAAAGCGGCACAAAGAAAAATCTGAGAACAATGTATTTTCCCACAAAACTGATTCTGGTCGCTGGCTTACTGTTGATTTTCGCGACTCTGGCGGCACAATCTCTAGAGTGCTACCATTGTAACGATGAGAAAGGTGAGTGCAAAAACGCTAAAGTGAAGACGTGCACGACGCGCGACGGCTGGAACAGAAGCGGCGGCAACTCCAGCAAAAGCAACAGCCGGCGAGGCGGCTTCGTCACCAGCTGCCCGTGAGCACGGTGAGGATAAGTATACGGACTCAGATGAAAAGCCTGCCAGTGCCAAAGAGGCTTCGGAGACGGCTGCAGCTGAAACAACTGCAGCTGCTGCGGCTGCAGAATCATCAGCAGCTGGAGGAGGAGAATCTGCAGGATCAGTATCACCTGAGGCATTTATCCAACATGATGACAATTCTTCATCCACTGAAAACTGGTTTTGTGCTACGCTCAAGGGTAAACGATTCCGCGGCCACATTCAAGGGATGTTCTTTGACAAAAGACGAATGCAGATTAATAGACCCCAAAAATCCTGGTTTTACAGCAAAATCCTGCAAAACGTGTGATAAGGATAAGTGCAACAGTGGTTTTAACATGAAGCCAACCACTTTGCCATTTTGCTTGTTGTTGTCATGTCATTAATATGCTTTATACATTTCTAAATTATTTGTTTTCAATATAGGTAATGCTCCTGATTAGATTTTGGGTTTTGACAAAAATATATTTAGAACCTTATGGAAAATTTGGCAATGCTTACCTCTCAAAATGCTTCTTCTTGATCTTGTCAACGCTCTTCTCTCCACTGAGCTTCTTGTTCTTTGTTTTGAACTTGGTGAAAGATTTCATTCCGGGACCGGCGCGCGCGTCTACCACCTGAGAAGGATTCCAAAGATGCATTCTTGTGTATTTAAACATTTTCAAAAGGAAATTATCGAATCAGTAGTAGAAATTCAAAAAGTCTGACAAAGTTTTCGATATTATTTTGAAAGAAACGCTTTTCGTTTGTTTTCTTGTTGATTCGATCCCAAGGCAACTTGCAGTTGACGGTGTCAGATAGATTTGTCAAGTTAATTAGGCAATCCAACGACCTGTCAAAAATGGCGCCTGGTTGGCGAACAATAGACAAAAGAGATATGTTTTCTTTTGGCGAGAGTAACAATATCAATACACATTCAGCTCTTGCAGGCATAAAGAAATCTGACACTTTTCTAACATCGTTGACATTTAAAAAATTCTTACCTCATAAAAATTTAAAAAGTAAATTCATCTGTCAAAATAAAAATTCAATATGGCGTGGCGGCCAAGCAAGTTTATTTTGAATATGCGAATTTTAATTATTTTGCTTCGAGTTTTGCTTGCAACTCTGATTTTGATTATTTAATAAAATATTTGTTGACTAGGTCCGTAAACTCTTTAACACGATTTTATTTCAGGAACTATAAGTCCAAATAAGTAAAAATTTTCAGGGATTGTAGTCCTCTACTGAAATCGCTGAAAATTTCAGCTTTCTATGTATAATAGAAGAAAAGTTATGACCTTTCAAAGTTTTCCCAAATCTAAATCATAAGGTACTACCTTCTTACTAAAACGATGAAATTACAATTTTTTTTTTTGTCGAGATTTTGTGTCCTGATGGTCATTTGATATCCCCCGAACTCCATACACCAAGTTATTCCCAGATTTGAAGCCCAAATCTAGCACTAGGCACTCAGAAAAATTAAAAAATTGATAAATCACCCCAAATTGCTTAACACGATTTTATCTCAGGAACTATAAGTCCAAATAAGTAAAAATTTTCAGGGATTGTAGTCCTCTACTGAAATAAGAATCGCTGAAAATTTCAGCTTTCTAAGTATAATAGAAGAAAAGTTATGACCTTTCAAAGTTTTCCCAAATCTAAATCATAAGTTAGCTACCTTCTAGCTAGAACGATGAAATTTCAATTTTTTTGTTGTTGAGATTTTGTGTCCTAATGGTCATTTGAGACCTTCCGAACTCCATACACTAAGTTATTCCTAGATCTGAAGTAGAAACCTATGAAAAAAGGCACTCAGAAAAATTGAAAAATTGATAAATCACCCCAAATTGCTTAACACGATTTTATCTCAGGAACTATAAGTCCAAATGAGTTGAAATTTCCAGGGATTGAATTCCTCTACTGAAATAAGAATGACTGAAAATGTCAGCTTTCTATCTATAATAGAAAAAAAGTTATGACCTTTCAAAGTTTTCCCAAATCTAAATCATAAGGTCCAAACCTTCTTACTAAAACAATGAAATTTCAAATTTTTTTTTGTTGAGATTTTGTAGCCTAATGGTCATTTGATATCCCCCGAACTCCATACACCAAGTTATGCCCAGATTTGAAGCCGAAATCTATGAAAAAAGGCACTCAGAAAAATTAAAAAATTGATTAAATCACCCCAAATTGCTTAACACGATTATTTATCTCAGGAACTATAAGTCCAAATGAGTTGAAATTTTCAGGGATTGAAATCCTCTACTGAAATAAGAATCGCTGAAAATTTCAGCTCTCTATCTATAATAGAAAAAAAATTATGAAGTTTCAAAGTTTTCCAAAATCTAAATCATAAGGTACTACCTTCTTACTAAAACGAAATTAAAATTTTTTTTTGTCGAGATTTTGTGCCCTGATGGTCATTTGATATCCCCCGAACTCCATACACCAAGTTATTCCCAGATTTGAAGCCGAAATCTAGCACTAGGCACTCAGAAAAATTAAAAAATTGATAAATCACCCCAAATTGCTTAACACGATTTTATCTCAGGAACTATACGTCCAAATGAGTTGAAATTTCCAGGGATTGAAGTCCTCTACTGAAATAAGAATCACTGAAAATTTCAGCTTTCTATCTATAATAGAAAAAAGTTATCACCTTTCAAAGTTTTCCCAAATCTAAATCTAAGCTACATTCTTACTAAAACGATGAAATATCAATTTTCGTTTTTGTTGAGATTTTGTGTCCTAATGGTCATTTGATATCCCCGGAGCTTCATATACTAAATTATTCCCAGATATGAATCCGAAATCTATGAAAAAAGGCACTCAGAAAAATTGAAAAATTGATAAATCACCCCAAATTGCTTAACACGATTTTATCTCAGGAACTATAAGTCCAAATGAGTTGAAATTTTAAGCAATTGTAGTCCTCTACTGGAATAAGAATCGCTGAAAATTTCAGCTTTCTATCTATAATAGAAAAAAAGTTATGACCTTTCAAAGTTTTCCCAAATCTAAATGATAAGGTAAAAAATTGAAGAATTGATAAATCACCCCAAATTGCTTAAGTTTGACAGAAACTAGATATTGTTTTTGTGCTTGTGTTGTGACCCATGTGTGGCGGCCACGCCATCTTGAATATCAAGTGGTTTGGATTGCCCAATAACGGCTGGTTTGCAAACTCACGTGGTTTGGATCTGGCATTGACACATTTGACAGATTTTAAATGAAATCATTATTCTGTCCCTTTTTCCCTTATGTGTTTTGTATTTTTTGCTCACGGTTTCAGATATCAAACTCGCTTCTTGTTGTTGCACTGAAGGCCGTCCCACACGGTTTTGCATAACACATAAGCATAAACCCCCCAACCAACCAAAGATTGTATTAAAGGTGACCTGACTGTGAACTGAAAATCAGTTGACCTTTAATACAACCTGTGATTGGTAGAGACTTTATGCTTGTGCGTTATACAAAACCATGTGTGACGGCCTTTAACTTGAACTGAGTGCAAAATATTCCAAGTCACTAGTTTAACCAATAGTTTAGCTGTTGATTAACTGATCATTATCATTGGTTAACCGACAGCTAAACTAGATAACCGTCCACTGATAAACCGGTCCTAAGACTTGGATTTGAATTTTCTTTTTATATAAAAATGATTATCTAAGAAGTATGAGGTATTTTTATGGATGAAGTAAAGACTAGAAATAACATGTGTTTTGGGGAAAACTGTCTAGCTCTGTATTATTTCTCAGTCTAGGCTGGAAAAGTGGTATTTTCTCTCTTGCCTAAAAATAACTTACATGTTGCCAATGCCGGTCCGAACCAACGGGCAATTTCTTCCATCTTTTGACCAGCAAAACGCACGCGTTGCAAATCTCTCCTTGCCTGGGAGTGACCAGTTTGAAGCACTCGAGGAAATCTTCTTCGTATTTTTTACTATCCGTGAATCTAGAACTAATTTTGTAGGTTTTAGAATCAGTTTTAGCAATAAGAGATTAACGTTTTATTACCTGCTTGATTTCGCTTTGCAAATGCAACAGCCCGTCGAGGACCTATAGACTTTTGGTTTGTGAAATGAAAACATGGTGGTTGGGATGAGTGTGATGAGAACTGGCCTAAATGGACCTAGAAAAAAAAAAAAAAAAAATATTATTTTATATTGAAGATGCTTTTACGGACCAACAGATTAATAAATAAAGTTAGAGTAAGGTGTAAGGTACATACATTCAAGATTGGGTAAAGTTTGTTTCGCCAGGGTTTGTACTTGCCACCAGCATTTGCCTTCCTTGTTTAACAAATAAAAACTGACTGAAACAAATCAAAGACGTCAAAAACGTTCGTCGGTTCTTAAACCAGAAGTCATTCATTTTAAATTGTCAAAAAATTGAATGTGTCATATAAATTAATCTATGACAACCCTTTTGTTTCAAGTTTCAAGGTCAAGTATGAACCCTGGTGAAACGAACCTTACTTAGAAAAGGCAATCATAATAATGCTTACTATTCGCCTAAAGGTCAGGGAGTCCCCGAATTTGAAGGGGAAACGTCTATACATTATTTGATACATTATAGTAGTTTTTAGGCGTTATCTAGATTTGGACTAATAAAATATTGAAAAAGTTTGTAATCAAGCAAAAAGCTTTAATTCTCTTCAGAGTTCCATCTCGCTAAAGCTGGGAGACGAAGTTCAGCCATTTTCATAATGATATCCACATTAAAATGTAGGCATTTTCTTATGCCAAAAACCTCATGCAAGGAAAATATCACATACATATGTTGCTTTCAAGATATTTCAGTTGTTCATGGATCTTAACATTGAATCTATTAATTATTCACGCATAAAAATGTTGCCACACCTCCATTTGTATGTATTTTTATAACATGTGCATTTAAAAATAAAACAAAAACAAGGCCACCAGAGTCAAAAAACAAATAAGTTCATAACAGCCTGGGCCAAAAAAAAAAAAAAAAAAAAATGTGCAACCCGTCCTTAGGAGGTAGTAAACAAAATTCCAGACTCAAGTCAATGGTCTACTTTCTGTTTTAGCGTAACGTCTCTCTCTCTTGCTTGTAGAATTTTATGCGATGGTACTGGTGCTAAAAATAGCCAGTACCAGTGGGACGACTATTTGGTATATAAATGACAGTAAATTATCTGCCGACTGCAACCTAGAGGTGCATTTTATGCAACTTTGATTCTGGTTTTTAATGCAGGGTTCACAGAACTAATATTTGATTGACATCTAAGAAAACCAATACACCAATATTTGCTATTATTTTAGGAAAAATAACATGCTGAGACACCCTTGAGCTTAAAACAAACAAACATCTAATTGAAAATTATTATTTTAATTCACAATATGCATTAGCCTTGAACATTGAATTATAATAATAATTAATATATATTTTCTAGAATAATTAGCACTAGCATCTAATAATTATTGCAAGTATTAAAATTTTAAAATATTGAAAGGTATCACTGAAATGTTATCATAAAGCTATTAAAAGACAAACAATAAAAATCTTATCTTAAAATTGGGCATGTCATCAAACAACAGATATTATCATTGTTTGATGACGATATCGGCTTTGAAAGGAATAATTCTTTGGGCTAGTGAAAAAATTGCAGAAGATTATTCTGAACTGAGTACAGCATTTTTTTTCAAATTATATGAACATTAACAAGCAAGTGTTTTCAATTTTATCTACCAATCCTGACATGTTTACAATGGTCGAGGGGACAATTTATCGTTTTGTTATTTGGATTATTATTAACATCAACTGCATAAAAATGTCATAATGCTATTTTTGTTCTGATGAGTATCTGTGTTTACTAGACTTACGGACTTATCGTAGGTCATGTTTACATCTGCGAATAAGTATACTATTTATTATTGTTATCAATAATGATTCCGAGAATTAAAAATTGAGAAGCATTAAGATTGATAATAATGTTTGTTGTTGTTTGCTGGAGGCATATAATTATTACAATATATGACAAAAGAAAAACGTATTAATAAAAACCAGGAAAATGCCCAAAAAATTCTCCCCAATAGAAGAAAAAAAGGTTGTTAACCCGGGCACGCAATGAAGCGATCAAACAGTAGGTTATGGTTGGGAGTTTATGCACTGTAAATAATTATTTCAGTCCTACAATAACATGTGGAGGACTACAAGCCCTGAAATATTCAGCTCAGTTCGGAAAATTCTATAAACTTCTATATAATTCTATTTGGAAACTGTAAGTAATAAGAGATTAGTGACTTAATTACTGGGTACGACATCGAAAAATCAGCTAAACAAGCGGTTTTTCTCGAGGATTTTCTCTAAAATTCCATGGTGATCCAATTAAAAAAGAAACTTTAATAGGATTCCATTTAGCAACTGTAAGTGATATAAGAATAGTGACTGTATTGCTGGCTTCAACATCTAAAACAAGCTCAAAAGCCGATTTTCTGGGAAATTTTAGAAATTGTCATAGAATCCCATTGGAAAACTGTGAGTGATACAAGAATAGTGGCTTCATTAGTGATTTCGATATCAAAAAACAAGTCCACAGAGTGTTTTTTCCGAGGGCTTTCCTCTCGGTTTTCCTAAAATATTTCATTGTGTTCTATTTTAAAATTTCACTTCATCACAGAACTTTAGGATCAAAATCAAGTTTCAAGAAATATACAGAATATTTTATGATGAATAGATGAAAGCAAACCGACGGCATTAGAAATGGAGCAAGTTAATCAAATCTTGTCAGACTTCATGAAAATTATGGAGGACAAGAGACAAAGAGGAAGACTGATGACAAAAGGAAAAGCTCGAGGAAAAACTGGAAGAAGTTCGAGGATGGAAAGAAAAACAAGGAGAACAAGACCGGCTTGCATTGCTTGCAACTTTTTTACAACAAGAAGCCCAAAGACACAAAAAGAAACAAAAAGAATAAATAAGAAGACCGGAAACAGAAAGAACAGGACCGGCTTGCAGCATTTTTACAAGAAGATTGAATATAGATAAAAAACAAGAAGAACAGGACTGGCTTCAGGCAAATTTGCCTAAACATGTATAATTTTTTTCAGCGGAAATGGCAACAAGTGCAAGCAAGAAAATACCCGATTAATGAATTGTGTGTTTTCTTGGTTTTTGTTTAAAATTATAGTTTACAAAGTTTTTATTCATAAACATCCACAATACAAATTATAGATAATAATAATATAATCTGTTAGACTGTTGGAAACATATCCTAACCCAAAATTGACTAAAATGGTAAAAATTGTCCAATTTGATTGGCTACTGAACATACGACGAATGGTGGAGTTGAAAGTCTACCAAGGAGGAACGATGCGGTTCGGAAAGGAAACGACGACCGGTGGAGTTTATATAAATCAGGCTTTAGAGTTAATTTCAAATACTAAAGTTTATTCACAAAACTGGCATGGTGAATGTTCGGGAGCGTTCGTTACATGCGCTAATAATTCCACTCTATTTCCTGCATATTTGCTCGATATTTCTTGATAATACCTCGATATTTCCTAATAATACCCTGATATTTCCTGATAATGTCCCGATATTTCCTAATAATACCTCATATTTCCATTATTTCCCCATATTGCAATGTATTTCCTTATATTTCTCCTTAATACCTAATATTTCCCTGTATTTACCCGTATTGACATATTTCCCCAGGTTGGTGACAATAATTCCAAGGTGGTTTACCCCCTGGGGAGCTCCCTCGGTAGCTCCCTTATAATTTGGATTTTTGAAAACTTTGAAAAATCATAATTTTTTTTCTATTATAGATAGAAAGCTGAAATTTTCAGCGATTTTTATACCAGTAGAGGACTACAATCCCTGAAAATTTCAGCTCTTTTGGACTTATAGTTCCAGAAATGAAATCGCGTTAAGCAATTTGGGGTAAATTTATCATTTGTCAATTTTTCTGAGTGCCTTTTCTCATATATTTCGGCTTCAAATCTCAGAATAACTTAGTGTATAGAGTTTGGGGGGTCCCGAATGATCATTTAGACACAAAATCTCAACAAAAAAATTTGAAAATTTACCATTTCAGTACTGAGGTAAGGTTTGTTTCGCCAGGGTTTGTACTTGCCACCAGCATTTACCTTCCTTGTTTAACAAATAAAAATTGACTGAAACAAATTAAATACGTCAAAAACGTTCATCGGTTCTTAAACCAGAAGTCATTTATATTGATTTGTCAAAAAAATTGAATGTGTCATATGAATTAATCTACGACAACCCTTTTTTTTTCAAGTTTCAAGGTCAAGGATGAACCCTGGTGAAACGAACGTATTTTTGAAAACTTTGAAAAATCATAAATATTTTTCTATTATAGATGGAAAACTGAGATTTTCAGAGATTCTTAGTCCAATAGACTATAGAGGACTACAATCCCTGAAAATTTCAGCTCATTTGTACTAATAGTTTCAGAAATAAAATTGCATTAAGCAATTTGGGGTTTTATCATTTTCCAATTTATCTGAGTGCCTTCTCTCATAGATTTCGGCTTCAAATCTCAGAATAACTTAGTGTATAGAGTTTGGGGGTTCCCGAATGATCATTTAGACACAAAATCTCGATATTAAAAAAAATTGAAATTTTACCATTTCAGTACTGAGGTAGCTCCCTTATGATTTGTATTTTTGAAAACTTTAGAAAATCATGATTTTTTTTCTATTATAGATAGAAAACTGAAATTTTCAGGGATTCTTATCCAAGGAGAGGCCTACAATCCCTGAAAAATTCAACTCATTTGGACAATCTCAGGATAATTTAGTGTACAGAGTTTGAGAGATCCCAAATGATCATTACCTACACACAATATCTCAATATAAAAAAAATTGAAATTTTATCATTTACTTACATACTTTGAAACATCATAACTTTTCTCTATTATAGATAGAAAGTTGAAATTTTCAGCGATTTTTATTCCAGTAGAGGACTACAATAAAATTTCAGCTCTTTCGGACTTATAGTTTCAGAAATGAAATCGCGTTAAGCAATTTGGGGTTAATTTATCATTTTCCAATTTTTCTGAGTGCCTTTTCTCATAGATTTCGGCTTCAAATCTCAGAATAACTTAGTGTATAGAGTTTGGGGGGGTCCAGAACTTGAATTTGAAAATTTACCGTTTCAGTACTGAGGTAAGTAGGTTCCTTATGATTTGTATTTTTGAAAACTTTGAAAAATCATAAATATTTTTCTATTATAGATAGAAAACTGAGATTTTCAGAGATTCTTATCCAAGTAGAGGCCTACAAACCCTGGAAAATTCAGCTCATTTGGCTTATAGTTTCAGAAATAAAATTGCGTAAGCAATTTGGGTTAAATTTATCATTTTTCAATTTTTCTGAGTGCCTTTTTTCATAGATTTCGGCTCCAAATCTCGGAATATTTTAGTGTATAGAAATTGAGAGGTCCCAAATGATCATTTAGACACTATATCTCAACATAAAAAAATTTGAAGGTTTACCATTTTAGTACTAAGGTATTCTCAGTTCCAGAGATAAAGTCCCTTTTAGCAATGTGGAATGATATTTTCCAAGAATTATTCTACAACGGCCTGTATTAGGAAAATAATCTTGTGAACCTAATGGATTTATTGAAGCTTGATATAGCTGAAGAGCCAAAGAAACCAATCTTCACTAAAAAATTTAAACAACAAATCAAAAATTGAAAATTTGCATCTGAGCTACAACAATGAGTTTTACTTGGAGTTTTATCTGTCGCTGATGTAGCTAGGACCATCAAATAAAAACCCAGAGAAGCTTCAAAATCTAAAGTAACTCAAAAATGTATAAAAGTTGCTAAATGTCCCAATAATGAAGCTGGACATTTGACTAGAAAGAAGTACTTGTAAGAAACAAGTTTCTGATTAATTGAATGGTTGCGCACAATTGGGCAAAACAAAGGCGTGTAGAGATTATTGATAGAAATTTAGACCAAAAGTATTAGGAGAATTTTTGACCTGTTCTCAGATCTAAAGGGTCTGTGAAGGCTACACAAAAAAAGATCAAATAAAATCAGAAGAAAGCCCTCTAATCTTTATTATTATTTTGCAACTCCTATTTTTGTATTCGATTTGTTGATTTCGATCTTATTTGTTTGAGTTTAGAAATAAGCGAGGAAATAAGCAAAAGATTAATAAGTCAATCACATTAAAGGAAAAAGACAATTAGCAATGTGTGATACTAAATAAATGATACTGAAATATTAAAGGGTACTGAAAAATACTGACTTTCAAGCCCCTTATTGAATGTTTGACCCTCAAACCCATCAATAATTCTTATTTTTCCTCAAGGAAAATCTCTCAGAAATTAGTGCCAAACATGAAAATATTAAAATAGTATAGAAGGAAAATGTCCATATCGCAGAGTCAAATTAATGAACTATTTCAAAAATATACCTCAAAAAGGAGGATTTCTAATATTCAAACACCTACTTACTTACCTATGAAGGTATGTTAATTTCCAACATAAGACACTCAAAACAACTTCAATAACTCAAACAAATCTATACCCCAAATTATATTTTGTTGTAAAATATGACCACCAATCCCGGCACTAGCTAATCACATTTCACATATAATTCTTTCCTGTAATAAATTAGCTTTTAATTGTTTTTTGTTTTGATTAGGAAAATAGATAATTTACATAATTTTTCATAGCCTTCACAACGCAGTAGAATTTAACCCTATAGCCAAACGCACAATCAGATATATTATGTACCTTAAAGCTCATTTACCAAGCTTGTTTTCATAATAAGTGAATAAACAACTTTTAGATTGAGGTCACAAAAACAAACCTGTATGTTTGGTGCATGTTGCACTCTTTTCGGTTTGGCTTCTGCAGACTTTTCTTTTGAATATTGACAATGGACAATAATTAAGTAAAATTTACTCAGCTTTTCGTGAATTACTAAATAAAACTGTTTATAATGGAAAACAAGGAAATACCGCATTCATTACTTTCTATTTCAAGATAGGATTATCGGTTTGCATCTTTTTTTGTCTGCAATTTTTTGGTGTCAAGACCATGCGGAATTTCGGCGAGGTTTTCGCAATTAGAGCAATTTGACCGTGTACCGTCTGTTGCCAGTCTAATTGCCGAAGGTTTTTCGTCGTAATTAATCGAAAAATGCACGTGCAATCGGTGAAAGTTTTTCGGGCTACGTGCGTAACCGAGCATCAGACATGGTCATTTTGCAAGACATCAAAATGGTTTTGGATTGTCTTTTATTATGCATTTATAACCTTAGACTATTAAATTTTTAAATAATGAGCAACATTTGAAAATAAATAATCATTCTATAACAAAATAAACATAATTGTGAGCTTAATAAAGTAGCTTTTTTAAGGGTAACAAGTAGGTTTGAAAAGGTGAAGTCTTCTGAAATGACGCCAACGTTTTCGATGGAGTTTCTAAGTGAAATACGAGATAAATTCGAATGACACCTGATTAAAAATATTGTACTTACACTTGGCCGGCGTTTTTCACAAAAATCAAACAATAATTTTATGTATTTTCTTAAAAAAACCTTAAAAAATAAGCACAATCACACTTACCAAAGCAATACAGATGACGGCTGTGATCACAAATGGTCTAATGCGCATATGTTTGCGCACAGTGTTGCTACATTTCATAAAAAAGATTTTTCAAATATTTATTTTAATAATTATTAATAGGCAATAATTAATAAGATTAAACTTTAAAAAATTAATAACTAATTATTTATTTATAATATAAATATTAATTAACATTAAAACTTTCATTAAACTATCCAAAAAAGGTTTCTTGTTTGTTTGAATATGAGCAGGGTCATTAATAAATGACGTACTTCCTGGCGCTAAATTTGAATTTCCCGGCATAATTAAATAACAAATTTCTCATTAATCAATCAAAGCGAATTGAAACAATCTTAAATCATTGTTTAAACAATGAATAATTATTAAAATAATCAAAATAATTCTATAAGTGTTTAAAGTTTGAATTAAATTTAAAATTTGAAAAATCGTGTTCACCTGACGGACAATTTATGAACTAATCAAACGGTTTTGAATTTTGCAACAGCGCCAACAGCTGATCGGTTGTCAAACTGACAATAGCTATGGATGCTAAATTTTGAAATTATTTCTTTTTGTAATTAAAAATTATGGCAAATTCATCGAGTGCAACCCCTAGTTTTAAGGTGGTTTTATTAGGAGAAGGTTGTGTGGGCAAAACGAGTCTAGTTCTGAGATATGTCGAGGACAAGTTTAATAATAAACACATCACAACCGTTCAGGTACAGTACAAACAATTTCTTTGGATTATTTTTGTAATTTTTTGCTTGTATTTGATAAATAACTTGTTGCTATTCAATTGAATCGATTCAATGGAAAATACACATTAGGTTAATTTTCACTCAGCTCCCTAGATTGATTCACAAAGAATTAAGAGATACAGGAGGTAGTTTGGACTATTTGTTGTTCTCTGAAGTAAGGGATAGGTGCAAGGATTTGAGGGACTCCTCTTATAGAATGTATCTACTCACAACAGAAAATAACATTATTGGGATTCCTAGAGCATTTTGGTCACATTTCAAATAGCAACTACTTTGTTCTTACCACTGTAGTATATAATGGCTCTTCTGGCTGTAGTAATCAAGAGACTGTAGACTGGTTTTCTAGTGTTTACTCGAGCCGTACTAATAATCAGGCTTTGGATTTTGGAATACTCATTTTCCAACATCACCGATGTTTCTTGGATACTCTGTTTCTTTTGCAGAGAATATACAACAAGTATGTAAAACATTCTCCTGATAAATTTTCCTTGCTCTTTATAAAAAAATGCTGTACACCCTTGAGACGCCCCCAGCAAATCTCTTTAACCAGGTTCTTACCTGGTTTTGTGAAGTTCAATTTTTTGAAACCAATATACTTACCTATATCATTACTTAAATTGCTTTTAGAGTAGACTCGAACAGTGTAAAGTGACAGAAACCAGATTAAAGAATTTGGATGGTGGCAACGATGCCGGTAAGAGAGTTATTGGTATCTAGTGATGTGAGTCGAGAATATTCCCATGCAAATATTCGCGAACATTGGGAAATTTCTGAGAATATTCGCCGATAAAAAATGGAAACGTTCTCCTGAATGAGAATATTCCAGGAAACTTTCAATCAAAAACTCTCAAAAAAATATTTCCGAAAACTTTCGAGAATATTCCCAAGAACTTTCCAGAAGAATTTTATAAAAATGTGAGATTATTGAGAATACAAGGTCTCAGTGACGTCATTTCAATTAGGTAATCCAACGACCTGTCCAAATAGCGTCTGGTTGGCAAACAATAAACACCACAGTACCATTGTGCTCGAGACTAGGGTGGAAATGTCCATATTTTTACAAAAACCCTTGCAAAAACCCTTTTTTCGATGAATTGCATTTATTAGTTTTACCCCCTTAAACCACCCTCAAAGTTATATGCAAGTATTTTTAGGTACCTTGAATGGTGTATCTTGGTACTGCCTATAACTTCCAGCACCATTTGCGCCCGAGACTAGGGTGGAAATGTCCATATTTTCACAAAACCCCTTTTTTTTATGGATCGCAATTTGAAATGTATAACTGAGGAACTTAACCAGTCCTCTAATTATATCGGTGCAGGTTTACACAGTACAAAGGCAAAACTTGCCACCCACGTTATCTGCGTGAAGAGTCATATTTATGGAAATCGCTGAAACAGACTAGGGTGGAAATGTCTAAATTTTCACAGTACCTTAAATGGTGTATCTTGGTACTGCCTTTAACTTCCAGCACCATTTGTACCCGAAACTAGGGTGGAAATGTTTATATTTTCACAAAAACACTTTTATTAGTTTTACCCCCTTAAACTACCCTCGATGTTATTTGCAAGTCTTTTTAGGTACCTTAGGCTGGCGCATAATCGTATGACTTTGCTGTGACGAATAATCGGACAACTTTGATCATACGAATGTGAAAGACTGCGCCTCGTCCATTAGAAACGATTTCTGGTTGATAAATAAAATAAATAGATAGTTCATTTCTTTATTTTGTAACGTATGTTCAAGTGTGGCTTTTGTGTTGGTAGTGTTTAGATAAGAGTGATTAAAATGGACTTTGCCACTATCCATTTTTTGCGCAACCTTCTTCCACAATTTGCGTTGGATGTCTCTAGCATGATATCTGCTGTCTCTCATATCCCATAATGCTTTTCTTTCTCTCACCTCGCAAATAAGCTTCTCGCTATCAATAATTATCCACAATATGTAAAAAAATAAAAGCCTGCACTGGCTAAATTGCAAATACTGACCGAAAGTCGCTTGAAAACGTCCGACAAATCCCATTCAAATGGGACCAGTCGTTGGTCGCATGAAATCGGATCTAGTCGTGCTACCGAATTCGTGTGCAGTGGATGAGCGTTCTATTTATTTTCATGTGAAGGGATTAGTCGGACGTATACGGACGACTCGCACGACCGCAAAGTCGTAAGACTACGCATCCAATGGACAGCCAGCCTTAAACGGTGTATCTTGGTACTGCCTATAACTTCCAGCAACATTTGTACCCGAGACTAGGGTGGAAATGTCTATATTTTCACAGTCCTTTAAACGGTGTATCTTGGTACTGCCTACAACTTCCAGTACCATTTGTGCCCGGGACTAGGGTGGAAGCGTCCATATTTTCACAAAAAAACCTTTTTTCGATGAATCGCAATTATTAGTTTTACCCCCTTAAACCACCCTCAAAGTTATTTGCAAGTCTTTTTAGGCACCTTAAATGGTGTATCTTGGTACTGCCTATAACTTCAAGCACCATTTGTACCCGAGACTAGGGTGAAAATGTCCATATTTTCACAAAAAGCCTTTTTTTTGACAAATCGCAATTATTAGCTTTATCCCCTTAAACCACCCTCAAAGTCTTTTTAGGTAGGTACCTTAAACGGTGTATCTTGGTCGCGGGGTGTCTCACGCTTTTAAATTTTGAACACCTAGGTACCTACTTCCCTCGCTATTTCCTTTTTGGAAATGTTATCCTGATATTGCCCATAATTTCCGAAATTTCCTGAATATTCAGAATTTTTTCAAATATTTTTTATAATTTCTAAAATTTCCAGTAGAAATATAACTAGTGCATAAAATATTTCCTTCAGGAAATATTTTATGCACGTGTTATATTTTGATAGGAAATTGCCCGAGTTTGAATTTTATTTATTATACGTTGTGTCGAATATTTTAATTATGGTGATGTGTTCTGTGATGGTGATTGTTATTGATCTTTCCCATTTAAATTGCGTTTGTCAAAAATATAAACTTTGACAGATTTCTGACATCAATGCGTTTTAAATGGAAAAGCTGGTCTCAATGCCAAAAATGACAACCTAAAGGTGGGTTTCCGACAGACGCCGCGCGGCATTGTCGCATTGGAAATTGCACCCGGAAATATCCCGCTCACCAGGGATATTTCCACTTATCAATTTTTGAAAATTACGAGATAAATTTCCAGTTAAATATGCACAAGGGAAATTTCCAGTAGAAATATAACTAGTGCATAAAATATTTCCGGAAATTTTTGAAAATTTTGTCTGAAGCCAATTTTTTAACAAAATCATGAGTGCATAGCTATGCACGAATGGTTTTGTTTAAAAAAATTGGCTAAAGACGAAATTTAAAAAAATTTCCCTTAGGAAATATTTTATGCACGTGTTATATTTTGATAGGAAATTTCCCGAGTTTGAAGTTTATACGTTGTGTCGAATATTTCAATTATGGTGATGTGTTTTGTGATGGTGATTGTTGATCTTCCCCACTTAAATTGCGTTTTTCAAAAAATATACACTTTGACAGATTTCTGACATCAATGCATTGTAAATGGAAAAGCTGGTCTCAATGCCAAAAATGACAAATCTGGAAATTGCACCCGGAAATATCCCGCTCACCAGAGTAGAGCTCCCCGATAGAACGAATGTTTTGTCTTTGTCAACGTAATCGAAAAGTAAATGAGAATGATAAAGACGAAAAATTTGTTCTCTCGAGGAGCTCTACTCCCTGGCTCGAGGATCGGCCCGTAGGGATATTTCCACTTATCAATTTTTGAAAATTACGAGGTAAATTTCCAGTTAAATATGCACAAGGGAAATTTCCTGAATAATTTCCTAAATTTCCCAAATATTTACTGATTTCCTATGAAATTTCTGACATTTCTGAAAAAAAAATTGATAATTTTCAAAATTTCTGAGAGATTTTTCATTTCTCTCCAAAATTTCCGAACATCTCCACAATATTTACTGTAGTTTTCTAGAAATGAACATTTTTTTGTTGAAATATGTACATACATGGTGGTGACAAAAGTTGGCTGTTGGCTCCAATTTGTCACTCTTTGAAAGTAGACTTTCAACTGTTTTACTCTTCAATTGTCAATCTAGAGGGCATCAAATTATACACGATGGAATTCTATACTCGATTCTATATTTGAAACCCCTATACATGATTTTGCAAAGTTTGGAGTGACCGTGGAAGCGTTTGGAAAAACAATTGAAAATTATATTTTTCTATGATCCCTTAACCATAATTCAATATTTTACAGCAAAAATTTAGTTTTTATTAATATTGTACGAACCTGAATTTGAGGGTGAAGCAAGATGTTGTTTATAAAGGTAGAAAATACATTATATTTCCAGAAAACAACTTAAAATTTAAACACAGGAAAAAACATAAGTATTTTAGTGTTTGTAGCGATTCTCGGCTCAGCATTTATGGATTTGAAATCAAATTTATTATATATTTGGTTGTTCGAGAGAGGTAGGCTACCTGAAAACTTTTATGATGTCATCTGGGGTGCCCCAACATAATGCAAATCTCTATAAGGCATCCCAGATGACGTCATCAAATTAGCCCTTGCCAGACAACCTATTAACTTTAGGAACCTTGAGGCCATATAAAGTTGTCTAAGGCAGGTGACACACTGGAGAAATAAGTTTCTTGAAACTTGTTGCAAGAAACTGATAAAAATTTGTTTCCTTACCATATGACACAACATTCAAATGTGGCGGAGCACACTGGCGTTTCTGAAACAGGAGAGCAGAAATTATTTCGCCAGTGTGCTATTTCCTGTGTCACCTGCTTATGTCTTCTTCAAGGAACTCCATGGTAATGATCCCTATCAATGTCTGTTACACGACCTATATACCATTCATCCTCATGATAGCAAACATAATACTTTTCAGCTACATAATGGCAATTTCTCCGATTTCCGAGCCGATTTCCTTTTGGGCTTTTCTTGGGGTTTCCTCTTGAAAAATTTTCATATTTGCTTTCTAAAGTGTGCTGTACACTTGAATCTGTAAGTATTTCCTTCAAAAATCGTATCAGTTTTGGTACCTTCTCTTTTTATTTGCTCCTTGCTTACTTATTCGTTTTTCACTGGAGATGGAAGTAGGAGTTTTAATGGTTATTGTGGAATTTTTTTCACCATGTACCCTCATCAAAAGATCACTTGAGATCCTACCTTTTTTTGCTCGAATAACTAGCAAAGTGTAGACGTTCTTTCTTTCAAAAATGATGAAAAGAAACTTTAGGTAATTTTTTATGTTCAGATCTTTCACTTCTTCTATTGCAACCTATTCGTCTTCATCAAGGTCTATCTTGGTTTCCACCGCTTCGTCGATTCTAGTTACCTCATCTTCCATCCTCTCATCGTATCCCAGCTTCTCACCTTCTAATGTGTTGATTGATATATCCTCAAAATAATCAAAAGTAAAAGTAAGCTTTAATGAAAAGTTCATAAAATGATTATTTGACATGAAACATGAAAGCGACCAATCAACCCTTATTATAGCTTGATTCGGCTCAAAAAGCACATATATTTTTAGTTGTTTTGCATGTCAAATTCAAATTCAAATTCAAAGGGTAAAAATCCTGATATACATCCCTAATAGCACAAAATATTCAGAGAATGTTCCAGCAAAGTCCTGCGAAAGTTTGAATGTCCTAGACATTGAAGGAATGTTCGTGGAATATCTTTTTAGGTATGTTCACAGAATATTTTATCAGTATATTCTATGAATGTTCTAGGAAAGTCAAGATTTTTTAGACATAAAATGAATGTTCAAGGAATATTTCTGCAGGACGTTCAGTCTTATGCACGGAGTTTGTAAAAAAAAAATTGGAAAGATGTGTAGGTATTTTTGAAATTTTAATGATAAAAATAGCGCAAATTAAACTCAATACATTTTTGGTCCAATTTTATCAATTACATAATTAGTAAAATCCACATCAGGAGTTATTCATATTTATTAATTTTGTACTCCTACCTATATTTTATATTCGAAAACACATAAAAACCGATAAAAACCATAGAAACGTCAACTAGTAAGTTTCTATTTCCTTTTTTAAATATAGCGCCTTTTTGGCGTATGAATATCGATCGTGTCACGTGATTTTTATATTTATAAATCTATCTGATCCACCATCACGAGACAGCCATTAGTCATTCCGATTTTCTATGAACTAGACAAAGATCAACATTCCTGGTATATCCTAAGTAAATCCAAAAAATATTCCCTGAATGTATGTAGAACATACGAAGATATTCGGTGAATGTTCAATAAAATGTTCACGGAACATTCAAAATGCTGACAAAGGCTTTTCCCTGAATGTTCCTGGAATGTCTTAGAACATTGGGAGACATTCATGGAATGTTCCTTATGTCCTAAATGTATGTTCTGCGAATGTACATGGAATGTTATGTGCTATTAGGGATATACTGTGATACTTCTATCAAGGGGTAAATCACCCCCACCCCCCCAGAATTTGTGTAAACAATTCCTCAAAGGAAAATTTTCTACGCAAAATTTCCCAAAATTCCTTCAAATTCCTCTTAAGTTCCCTGCAAATTCCTACAAATTCCTGCAAACTCCTCTCAAATTCCCCACAAATGCCTCTTACAATTTCCCTGAAAATCCTCATAATTGCTTGTGATAAGTTTATTTTTTAAAATTTTTATTTTGCATAGGCTTGGTTTATTCATCTTCAGATAAACTTGCTGGTAACTATCTATAAGATAAATTTACCCATTTCATAATCCTATTGGTCAAGGAATAACTGGCCAACCAATGGGATTACAAATTGCGTTTTATCTGTCAGATTGGATTACCTGACGGTTTATCAGAAGGTGAATAAACCGGCCCTTGGTGGTAAAACACAAGAGCATATTATCAAGTAGGATCAAATGCATGGTTAGGTTAGAGCTAAATAAAACTAATGATTGGTTTCCGGTAATCCAGAATGCAGGGGTTTAAACTAACCTAAACCTGCATTTGATATTTCAAACAACTGAGGTATATATGTATATTGTTTCACAATATTGAGGGTATATTATTTCTTTTTATTATAAATGGACCCGAGAATGGACCTTTTCCTAAAAGTTGAACAGTAGGTGTAGGCCATACGAATGTGTCTAATTCCCATTTCGATAATTTGAAAATAAGTAAACCATTTTTTCAACGTTCAGCGTTTTTTCCATATATTATGATGCTAGGATACAATATATTCGAATTCAAATACATATAAACTCGAAACTTGTATCAACTTCAAGTAGCTTGAAGTTCCTTTGTACTCAGGGTCATTTTTAAGGAGATTTTGTACCTCTTCTGGAAAAGTTCATCCTATCTTCTGGAACAATGTCAGAAATAACTAATAAATGTTCACTTTTATTATGTTTTCCCTGTGTTTTCCTCAGTGTTTTCCAATTACCATATTAAAATGATCTACTGAAATTATGTAATCTCCATTCTCTAATAACCAATAATTTTTCCAATTCCAATTTGGTCCCAATATGAACAGTATCTTGAATGTAGTATTCAAATCCATTCAAGTCTAAGTGAATCCAATTCCAAAAGGTTTTTCCTTGAATATTAAACTGAGCATTCCTTTAAATTTGGACCTGTAAATCATGAAGTGAAATTTTAGGAGAATTTCTTTGATAGAAATGAATGTCCAACGTTCAACGCAAAACTAGATTTTTTAAAAAATTTCCATTTATTATTGTTTCTTATAATAAGAATGTGAATCTCAGTGATCCTACAATTTCCTTCAAATTCCTCACAAATTCCTCCAAATTTACTGAAAATTTCTCCAAATTTCCCATAAATTTCTTCAAATTCCCTGTACCTCAATTCCCCACATTTTTGGCAAAGAATTCCTAGGTGGTTTGCCCCTTAGAAAATACATTCTCACATAATTTAAAGTTTTCCTGAAAAACTAATTGAGGGAAAGATTGAAACTTTTTGCATGTGAAGAGGAAGGTCATTTTCCCAAAATTTCAAATATTTTCCAGTGGAAAATAACAACATGAAGAATCTTTGAAATCAGCCTACAAAAACTGAATTATTTGAAAATACAGTCTCACACATTTCAAAGTTTTCCTGGAAAACTAGTGAAGGGAAAAATTTGAAACTTTTTGCATATGAACAAGAAAATTAGGAACTCATTTTCCCAAAATTTCAATTTTTTTCATTGGAAAATAACAATATGGCGAATCTTGGAAAACAGTCAAAAAAACTGAAAATTGAAAGGCAGTCTCACACAATTCAAAAATGTCTTGGAAAACTAATGAAGGTGAAAATTTGAAACTTTTTGCATGTGAAGAGGAAGGTTAGGAGCTCATTTTCCTCATCATTTTCCCAAAATATCAAATTTTTCCAGTGGAAAATAACAACATCACGAATCTTCGAAATCAGCCTACAAAAACTGAATTTAAATTGAAAGACAGTCTCACACAAATCAAAGTTATCCTGGAAAACTAGTGAAGGGAAAAATTTGCAACTCTTTGTATGTAAAGAGGAGCGTTAGAGGTTCATTTTCCCAAAATTTCAAATATTTTCCAGTGAAAAATAACAACATGAAAAATCCTGGAAATTAGCTCACAAAAACTGAATTAATTAAAAATACAGTCTCACACATTTCAATGTTTTCACGGAAGACTGATAAAGGGAAAAATTTGAAACTTTTTACATGTAAAGAGGAAGGTTGGGAGCTCATTTTTCCAAAATTTATAAATTTTTCCGGTGAAAAATAACAACATGGGAAATCTTAAAAATTAACTTAAAATAACTGAATTACCTATTTGAAAATACAGTCTCACACATTTCAAAGTTTTCCTGGAAAACCAAAAGAGATAAAATTTTGGAACTTTTTGCATGTGAAGAGGAAAGTTAGGAGCTCATTATCCCAAAATTTCAAATTTTTCCAGTGGAACATAATAACATGCAAAATATTGAAAATCAACTAACAATAACTGAATTCATTGAGAATACAGTCTCACACATTTCAGTTTTTCTGGAAAACTAGTACAGGGAAAAATTTGAAACTTTCTGCATTTAATGAGGAAGGTTAGCTCATTTTCCCAAAATTTTATAATTTTCCAGTAGAAAATAACATGAAGCTTGACTTGAGATGTGTTTATACATACCTTCGAAGGTAAGTGAGAAGGATCCTTCTCACTTACCTTTATTTTGTTAGCAGTTAGGTATTTTTATTCACAAAACACCGAACGGGAACTAAACAATATTCGAAACACAAAAATTCTCAAAGATTTCTGGTGAAAATTTCCTAATTTCCTGTAATAATTTCAGTAAATTTTCTATAATTTCGAAAAATTTCCCAATATTTCGAATAATTTCCTAACAGTTCCTGACACTTCCCAAAATTTCCAAACATTTCCTATAATTTCTGAGAATTAACATAATTTGTGACAATTAACAGGAAATTTCTGTAATTTCTCAACATTTCCGGAAATTATTTTGAGATTTGTGCTCCTATTTCTGACCGTGAGACACCCCTCGATCTTGGTACTGCCTATAACTTCCAGTACCATTTGTACCCAAAACTAGGGTGAAAATGTCTATATTTTCACAAAAAAACTTTTTTTTGACAAATCGCAATTATTAGCTATACCCCCTTAAACCACCCTCAAAGTTATTTGCAACTCTTTTTAGGTACTTTAAACGGTGTATATCGGTACTACCTATAACTTCCTGTACCTACACTACTACAATTGTGCCCGAGACTAGGGTGGAAATGACCATATTTTCACAAAAACCTTTTTTTCGATAAATCGCAATTATTAGTTTTGCCCCCTTTAACCACCCTCAAAGTTATTTGCAAGTTTTTTTAGGTACCTACGTTAAACGGTGTATCTTGGTACTGCCTATAACTTCCAGCACCATTTGCACCCGAGAGTAGGGTGGAAATGTCCATATTTTCACAAAAACCCTTTTTTTGATGAATTGTAATTATTAGTTTTACCCCCCTAAACCACCCTCAAAGTTATTTGCAAGTCTTTTTAGGTACGCAAAGCGGTGTATCTTGGTACTGCCTATAACTTTCAGCACCATTTGAACCCGAGACTAGGGTGGAAATGTCCATATTTTCACAAAAACTCTTTTTTTAATAAATCGCAATTATTAGTTTTACCCTCTTAAACCACCCTCAAAGTTATTTGCAAGTCTTTTTAGGTATCTTAAACGGTATATCTTGGTACTGCCTATAACTTCCGGCACCATTTGTACCCGAGACAAGCTGTGCCGAGACTATGATGGAAATGTCCATATTTTCACAAAAAGCTTTTCTTTTGATGAATCACAATTATTAGTTTCACCCCCTTAAACCACCCTCAAAGTTATTTGCAAGTCTTTTTAGGTACCTCACTGCCTATAACTTTCAGCACCATTTGACTCTTCACCTCATACAATAATTAGTTTTACCCCCTTAAACCACCCACAAAGTTATTTGCAAGTCTTTTTAGGTACCCTAAATGGTGTATCTTGGTACTGCTTATAACTTCCAGTACCATTTGTACTCGACACTATGGTGGAAATGTCCATAACTAAATTAAAATCTTAATTAAAAGGTTTGTAAATTGACTTTAATTCACTGGAGTTCAATTACACTGAAATCGGATAAAAATTAACGGAGCTCTGAGGCAAAAACTGTCTAGGTGTATTTTTTAGCAAATTTTCAATATTCGATAAATGCAATTTTGAAGCTTCTCAAGCACAAAACTGTTGAAACAAATATACATTTTGTTGCCGCTTCTCGAGCGTGATAGGACATTTCCTTGCGAGTGCGCAAATCCGTAAAAAAAAAAAAAACACAAAAACTATCACAATAAATTTATTTTTATAAGTTTCCTTTTACAGGCATCATTCCTTAACAAAAAAATTAACATAGATGGAAAACGAATCACATTAGCCATATGGGACACAGCCGGACAAGAAAAATTCCACGCTTTAGGTCCTATTTATTACAGATCTTCCAATGGAGCAGTATTAGTTTACGATATTACAGGTATTACAGTCAAATTATTAGTCCAATAATTAACATCTAATAACAACCCTTTTTATGTAGACCAAGATTCATTTCAAAAAGTAAAAACATGGGTGAAAGAACTAAGAAAAATGCTAGGACGAGAAGTATGTCTGGCCATAGTAGGAAACAAAATAGATTTGGAAAAAGACCGGACTGTGCCGGTCCAAGAAGCCGAAGAGTATGCTACCAAAGTAGGAGCCTTGCACTTCTTCACTTCGGCCAAATTGAATGAAGGAGTAGAAGAAACTTTCCTTAGCCTGGCCAAACAGATGCTGGCCAAAAGCGAAGAAAAAGAAGCTAATGGTAATCTATCCAGGCAAAATTCATTGAGGAGAAACATGCTGGTTGTGACTGATGACGAACCGGAAACGGCGCCCACGAAAAGTTGTTGCGGTGCAGGAGGGGCTTAACCAAAAAGCCAAAATATTTTGTGATAAGTCGAATTTTATTATTTGAATATGTTGACTGGTTTAATTCTGTTGCAATAATTTTATTCAAAAAGGAGACACTTGGAAATATAACCGATAAAGGACTTTTCCGAGTTTACAGTTTTGCCTATTTTTATTCAATTTTGTTATTAAACAGTGCAATTTTATTTCTTAAGGTTGGAGACAACAAAATTGCAATTTAGCATTATTTGTGTGAATGTTGAAATCACAAACATGTAATATACAAGAATGCAATGAATATTCACTACACTGGTGATCAAAAATGATAAATACCATAAAAATGATTATTTTGGACTTTTTCTTTCATGAAACAATGTAAAGTAGTAGATTTTTTTCATAGAAATCTGCAAATGGGCTCAGTGGCAGATATATTTTCAATAAAAATGTTTAAAGACTCACTAGCAACATGTATTTGTGAATTGTGAATCTACACTGTTAGTTTATCAGTGTATTTTAATTTGAATTTTAAAGTGATTCGTTGCTCCTCAAAAAGTAGGCTTTTATGTAGCATTTTTTTATACACTGTGTACAATGCTAATATGTTGTATAATTATTATTCGATAATGATGTAATTATATATTGTGATATATTAATATTTAAACTAATAAAGTAGCCATCTCACAAATTCAATTTAGTATTTAATCCAAGAAAGAGCGATGTCACTATTTATAACTCACTGGGTGAAGTGGTATAATGGACAACAGGATAAAATAAAACAATAACTTATCTGCAAATAAATACTATCTAATAATACTTTTTAAGTTACAAAAATAACATTGCTTATTTCTATATACAACACAAGTTTAAAGACTAGAGGAACAATACGTACAAAAAACATAACATAGGTAAATCAGATCTTTGAAACTTAAAATAAAAACAAAAAAATAATTATTTAAAAAGTTAGTTGATTGTTTCGTGTCCTTCGTCCTCCTCAAACAACAATTCTTGTGTTGTCTCTCCAACATGTAGAGGCCTTCTCCAAAATATCACAGCAAGGCCTCCTAATAAAACAGCACCACCACAAACGTACGTCAAAATGTCCCTGTAGTACCATAAATGGGGCTCGCCTTCGTGTTGCCCCTGTATAATTATCACCACTACCCCATTGGCTAGTTTATCCACGAAGCTCATTATACCGTATACAAAAGCACCTGAATTAGTCCTTGTGCCAATCAAGTCGGTTGTTATACCTAAACTAGACACTAGCACAATGGAGCTGGCAGAGCCTAATAGTGTGGCTACAATATATATAAGGTATTGGCTATACAAATCTCCTTGGCCCCAATGTATGAAGAGGCAAGCTGCTAAGCCAATTATAGCTCCAAAAATGTAAGTCAGCTTTCTTCCTAGGGTTTTATTGATGTATCCTATGCTGAACGATGTTATCAAACTGCCAAGGTACATGATTAAAGGCACTATAGCAAGCGAACTTGCAACCATATTGAGGGATTCGTGTAGGTAAAGCGTAATGAAAACTTGAGTCAAATTAATAAATAAGCGAGAGCACATGTAAGTTAACGCTACTTGATATAATTGAATATCGGAAAATAATTCCTTGAAATCTGTACGTAATCTTGTGCCTCTAACATCCTCCAATCCAGGATTGTTAATGTTAGTTTCCTTGACAAAAATGTGAAACAATAGAGAGCAAATGGCACCAAAAGCCATTACATTTATCACAATATCCTGAAACTTTCCCGCATCAGTAAAATTAATTTTATTGTTGTCGTTGCCTCCTAAATGTAGCACAGCCCAAGTTACCACGTAAACCAAAACGTTGGCTACGACAGTAAATCCGTACCGAACTGCGGTCAGTTGAGTACGATCGTGCTCGTTGGGGCTGATTTCCGGAATCAAGGACAAATGGGATATTTGCACCGCCGCCCAGCCAAACTGGAATATTATGATGAACATCGAATAGTAGATCATTTTGCTCCAATTTGCTGCAGCTTCGCATTCGACGCACGGCGAAAATATGAAGGGGAATGTGAGGATTACGCAGAAGGTTCCTATTAGATGCCAGGTTTTTCGTTTTCCATATCTAGAAGAAACAAAAAAAATAAAGGATTGTTATTTTATTTCAACATTATTTCAATCTGTTTCAAATGTTAGAGACATGAGACTCGAGTAGAATAATTAAGCCTCGATCCTATAGCTTAAGTGGAAAATTTCAAGCTTTTGGCATTGAAACCTTTCACTTCAATTCAATTCAAAACAAGCTTTATTGTCAAAGAACAAAAAATCTTATTGACAAAGAATTTTTACATACTAATATTAAGATTAAGATTAAGATTAAAATCCAGTCAGTAAATAACATTAACATTGTGCACAAAAAATAAATAAGTTAGTAAACGGTACAAAAAAAGATAAACAACAAACAAATGACAGGCAAATTTAAGTAGGATAAATACAACGACAGTTAAGTCAAAATATAACGTGCATGCAACAGAAGCAGGAAGGCTTTAGTCCTATATAGAGACATTTAGAAACCTCATCAACTGTATAAAAGGCATGTTGAAGTAGAGTGCTCCTCAAATGGCTTCGAAACCGTGAAATATCTGAGATATTTTTGATAGTTGCAGGAAGGTGATTATAGAATTCCACGCTGTTCTAAATTATTGAGTTCTTCACAAGAGTATAGTGCGGAATCGGGAGCAGTATATTGTGCGTCTGTCGTGTGGAAAAGGCAGTTTGGTGTACAGGGAACGAAAATATGTGTTTATGTAAGAGACTTACCGATTCAAGTATAAAAAGACATGGCAATGTTAAGATGTTAAACTTTTTAAATAAGGGTTTGCAGTGTTCCACCGAAAAAGCACCAGCGATAAAGCGCACTGCTCGCTTCTGGAGTTTAAACACTGATTGAAACAGGTATTGGGTACAACAGCCCCAAAAAGGTAGTCCATAGAAAAGGTGGAAGTGTATCAATGCAAAATACACTGATTTTGCTATGGTTGCTCCAAGTTTGTGGCCTCAGCTCGGACACAGTAGCAACCAGAAGCAAGAAATTTAGTATTTAGAGAGGATTTGATGGAGAATTCATCACAATCAATATCATCAACATTACATCGGAACCCAAGCACCCGAGTCTTACCAAAGTTAAAAAGCAGTCTATTTGCATCACACCAACACTCAATGGCCCTGATGTCCCCAGAAATCACCTGAACCAGCTCATCAGAACTTCCCCCGTACCACACAACCATTGAATCATCCGCGAACGCACTGAAGACTCCCGATATATCAAGGTAGAGAAAATCATTGATATAGATGAGGAATAATATTGGTCCCAGAACTGATCCCTGTGGAACCCCGCGGACGATTGGCTGATCAGAAGACCATTTTCCACCCAGGGTGACACGCTGACTGCGATGTGAAAGATATGATTCGAACCACCTCGAGATCACAACCCTAAAGCTGTAGACCTCCAACTTCCTCAGAAGAGTTCTGTGACTCACACAGTCAAAGGCCTTTGAGAAGTCACAGAACACCCCCGCGGTACCAAAGCTATTGTTGTAGTACTTCAGTTGTTCCAAAACGCGAAACATGGCATCATGGGTACCCTTCTTAGGAAGGAATCCAAATTGGGCGGAGTTAAGAATTTTATGTTTTGATAGGTCCATCATACGTTTTTTGAGAAGCTTCTCAACAACTTTGGATATTGTTGATAACAATGATATTGGGCGATAATTTGATGGCTCTTTTGTATCCCCGCCCTTATGTATCGGTACTACCAATGCGTCCTTGAGACTAGGTGGAAAAATGCCCGATGAAAAGGACAGGCTGATTGCTTCCGATAGAACACCAAGGACCTGTTCCGGAAGTTCCCTCAGGATTTTTATGGATATACCGAGAAGTGGTTAACTGGTCAAAATCCGTGTATAAGTTGGTCAAAATCCCAGAAAATCTCATAAGATCTACTCTCAAAATCCCTAAAAATCTTTGAAATCCTTAAAAATTTAACAAAATCCCACAAAATCTCTTGAAATTGCATAAAATCCTACAAAATCTAACAAAATTTCATTAAAACCTAAAACATATTTCCTTTGAAATTCCAAAAATCCTTTGGAATCCCCAAAAATCTGTTAAAGTCTCTCAGACTTCCATAATTTAGTGGAGTTTCGAGGAATTCCGGTAGAATTATGTTTTCTGAAAAAGGAATTACATGTGAAATTTTTGCGGAGTTTCCATAGAATTCACATTAAATTTTAGTTCCTCTCGAATTACATGAAATTTCAGTGAAATTTTGATCGAATTACACGAAATCCTAAACGGAGGAATTCTAAACAATTATATGAAATTATATTCCCAACATGAAATTTCAGTTCTTACTGAATTTTAGTAAAATTCCACAAGTGGAATGCTCAGGAATTTCTGGCTAAAAACATAGAATTTCAGTGATATTCCGAAAAACTCCCATGTCAAAATTTCAATATATTTTGATGAATTTTCAAGAAATTACCTAAAGTTTCATTAATATTCCCAGCAATTCCTGACTACTGGAAGAGAATTTCAGTGAAATTTCGAAAAATTCTTATGGAAATAAATGAAATTTTGAAAAATTCCTTGAAGTTTTATTGGACTTTCGAGAAATCTTCGGCTTTGAACGTGGAATTTCAAAATATTCTCATAAAATTTTAGAGAATTCCGAGGAATTTCTAAAAAATTACATGAAACGTCAATGAAATTCTGAAGAATTTTATAAAATTTTTGTGGAATTCCAAGATATTTCAGTGGTGAAATTTTGGGGAATTTCAGTAAAGTTAAAAAAAAAAATATGGAATTTTTATGGAAATTTGAAATTGAAATTTTAGTGGAATTCCGAGGAATTTCATGAAATTTCATAGTGTAATTCCGAGGAATTTTTGTTCAAGAATTTCATTGAATTTTATTGCGGAATTCCATGAAATCTTATGGTGAAATTTGGAAAAATATTATGAAATCTTATAGTAAAATTTTTAAGAATTTCCGTTTTTCCATTCTTTACCATTTGAATGGAATTTCAAGGAATTCCATAGAATCTTCTGGTGAAATTCTAAGGAATTTCTATGAAATTTACTAAAATTTTCACGGAATTCCCATGGAAAAACTTGAAATTTTAATGGAATTTCGAAGAATTTCATGAAATCTCATAAAGTAATTCCGAGGAATTTTTGGGCAAGAATTCCATTAAATTTTATGCTGGAATTCGATAGAATCTTATGATGAAATTCGGAAAAGTATTACGAAAACTTATAGTAAAATTTCTAGGAAATTACCTTTTTCCATTCAAATTTATCACTTGAATGTAATTTCGAGAAATACCATAAAATCTTCTGGTGAAATTCTAAGGAATTTCTATGGAATTGACTAAAATTTTCGCGGAATTCCCATGGAATAACTTGAAATTTTAGTGGAATTCCAAAGAATTTCATGAAATCTTATATTGTAATTCCGAAGAAAAAAAAATTCCAAGAATTCCATTGAATTTTATGCTTTTGAAATGTTACATTTGAAATTTTTGCGGAGTTTTCATAGAATTCACATTAAATTTTAGTTCCTCTCCAATTACATGAAATTTCAGTGGAATTCCGATCGAATTACATGAAATCCTGAATGAGTTGCATGGAGGAATTCCAAACAATTAGATGGAATTACACCGAAATTCCCAACATGAAATTTCAGTGCTCGTTAAATTACATAATTTTTTTTTAAAAGTTATGATTTCCGAGGAATTTTGAAATTTGAGTGGAATTTTGAACAACTCCTATCGTTTCATGAGGAATTCCAGTGAAATTTCGAAAAATCCTAATGTAATTACATGAAGTTTTATTTTTATTCCCAGGAATTGCCAGTTAAAAACATGGTATTTTAGTGAAATTGGAATTCCGAAAAATCCCCATCGAATTACTGAATTTTAGTAAAATTAGAGAAAATTTCACAAGTGGAATTCCGAGGTATTTCCGGCTAAAAACTTGGAATTTCGGTGAAATTTGGAAAAATTCCCATGTACCTAATGATATGAAATTTCAATATATTTCGGAGGAATTTCGGTGGATTTTCAAAAAATTACTTGAAGTTTCATTAATATTCCCAGAAATTCCTGACTACTGAAAGAGAATTTCAGTGAAATTCCGAAAAATTCTTATGGAAATAAATGAAATTTTGAAAAAAAGTTTCATTGGGATTTAAAGAAATTTTCGACTAATAACGTGGAACTTCAGTGAAATTTCAAAAAATTCTCATAAAACTTTAGTGAAATTCCGAGGAATTTCTAAGAAATTACATGAAATTTCTGTGAAATTCAGAAAGATTTTGTGGAAATTTTGTAGAATTCCAGGATATTTCAGTGGTGAAGTTTTAGGGAATTTCAGTAAAGTTTTAAAAAAATTATGGAATTTGGAATTTCTATAGAATCTTGGAGAATTTCAGTGGGATTTCGAAAAAAAAAAAAATTATGAAATATTCGCTGAATTTCAATCAAATTATATATAATTTCACTTTGTGTCGATTTATATAAAATTTCGATGAAATGTCGAGTAAAATTCCAAGGAATTCTCGTCGAATTACATATGTCCTGTTCACAATCCGATGTCCACAGGTGCAGGTAAATTTATCACCTTTCCCTATAAAATAGCATTGAAAGGTGATTTTACCTGTACCTACCTGTGGACATGGGCGCTTTCTTTTATTCAGCGGTGGATCCATCAGTAATCAGCCTTTCTTTGTCTAGCTCATAGAAAATAGGAATGTCTGTCTTATTATGATGGCAGCAGATGGATGCATTGCTGAATAAAAGAACGCGCCCCTTCGGATTGTGAACGGATAATACATGGAATTCCTTGAAATTTTATTGTGGAATTCCAGTGAAATTATATGGAATCCGAAGAATTCCCCTGGAATTAAACAGAATTTCGGTGGAATTTCCATCGAACCACGAGAAATTTCGGCGGAATTCCGAAGAATTGAATTAAATTCTAGTGAAATTCTGAGTAATTTCTGTCGAATTATATAAAATTTTAGTGGAATTTCGAGTAATTTCATGAAATCTTTTACTGTAATCCCGAGGAATTTTTCTACAAGCATTCCGTTGAATTTTATGATGGAATTCCATGGAATCTTATGGTGTTATTCGGAAAAGTATTATGAAATCTTATGGTAAAATTGTTGCTAGGACTTTCTGTTTTTGTATTCAAATTTGTTATTTGAATGGAATTTCAAGGAATCCATAAAATCTCCTAGTGAAATTCTAAAGAATTTCTATGGAATTCCATTGAATTTTATGGTGGAATTCCATACAATCATATGATGAAATTCGGGAAAGTATTATGAAATCCTATAGTAAAATGTCTAGGAATTTCCGTTTTTCTATTCAAATTTGTCATTTGAACTTAGAATCTCTAAAAACTTTTCAAACACCTCTAAAATACTCCAGAATCACCTAAAATTTTGAAAATCTAAAACCTTCTGAACTCCTGTAAAATCGTGTAAACATTTTCAAAATTCCCAAAATCCTACAAAATCAATTAAGATTTAAAATATGTGTTCATTCGAGTGTTCATTATTTTATAACTAAACCTCGGAGCGGTTGATTGAAATTTTTGTACACATCCAGAAAAACTTGTAAGATATATTTAAAATCCCTGAAAATCTTTAAAAATTTAACAAAACCTCACAAAATCGCTTAAAACTCATTTAAAAAAATCCGGCAAAATCTTATAAAATCATTAATGTATTCGTAAAAAAAAAAATTCCTTCAAGATTTCCAAAATTCCTTAAGAATCCTCAAAAATCCGTTAAAATTTCTAAAAATCCTTTAGGATCTCTAATGGCCGTTTCCACCAACTATTTTAGGGGAGCTTCAACAATAAGTATTCCTTAAAATGACAGTCTTCTATGGAGAAATGTCAGTTCGAAAAATACTTATCGTTAGGGTTCCCCTAAATTAGTTGGTAAAAAAAAGCCATAAAAACCCTTTCTAAATTCCCTAAAATGATCCAAAATCACCTAAAATCTCATAAATCTAAAATCTTTTAAAATCCTGTAAAATCACGTGAAGATTTTCAAAATCCTCAAAATCCTACGAAATCGATAAAGATTTAATTATGTACACATTTTATGGAGTTAACTAAACTTCGAGCGGTTAATTGATGAAAATTTGTATCCAAGTTGGTCAAAATCCCAGAAAAATTCGTAAGATCTACTTAAAATCCCTCAAAATCTTTAAAAATCTAACAAAATTTTATTAGAACAAAAAAAATCCGGCAAAATCCTATAAAATTCCTAATAAAAAAATTCCTTTAACATTTCCAAAAATCCTTTGGGAACCCCAAAAATTCGTTAAAACTCTAAAAATCCTTTAGGGTCTCTAAAAACCCTTCTAACTTCCCAAAAATGCTCCAAAATCACCTAAAACCTTTTAAAATCCTGTAAAATCATGTGAAGATCTTCAAAATCCTACAAAATCAATATGAAGATTTAAAATCTGTGTAGGTACATACATATTTTAAGGAATTAACCACCCCTCGGGATATACCATCTGAACCGGCTGTGGACTGTTTTCTAATGGATTTAAGAACAGATACTACTTCATGGACATCGGTGGGAAAAAATGAAAAAGACTCGTTGACATGCAACATTCGAGTTGACAGCTGCAGTAAGGTTATCAGTGACAGTGCAGTAAAAGCTGTTTGTCTTAAAGATCAATGTCAATTTCTTGAGGTCTAAGGCTTTTTTTACATGTGACCTCTCTCACGATTTTCCAGGTTTCCCTAGATTTATTAGCAGCATTGCCTAAACGATTAGAGTAGAATAAGTGTTTAGCAGTACGGATAAATTTCCTGTACATTTTTCTATATTTGAGATAATAGTTCAAGATAAAAGGACTATTACCAAAGTGTTTTCGTATGAGATTTAAAGATTAAGATCTTAAGTTGGCTGTAGAAATCTTTAAGCCATTTGTCATCCAATATTTTCGGTTACCCTGTTTACGAAGGGGCCTTAGGGGAAAATATTTATCTATGACATTACTCAGAGTAAGATGGAATTCTTGAAGAGGATCTGCCCTAGAAACGATGGGATTGCCAAGGGATGTCGTTACAGGTTTACTTAAATTGAGAGAAATTTTCCCTGCTAAATATTCGGCCTTGCTTTTTACGATTCTGAATAGGCTTAACTTAGAGGGGTAATGGAGCTATAATAGCAATGTGATCTGAGAGCCCAGGGTCAATACAATCAAGATCGGAATCAAGATTAGAGGAAACGTAGTCTATTGTAATGGAGGTGGTGTCTGTTGTTCACGTGGGTTCCTCAATATGCATTTGAAGATTGAAAGACTGAAGTAGGTTGAGCAGAAGAACGGTCGAATACCTCTCGGGATCGCCAAAATCTATATTAAGGTCTCCCACAACTATCAGTCTGGAATTTGGTGGTATGTTCGAGAGAAGTATTCCAAATTTATCCACAAAGCCCGAAACGCAAGATACAGAGAATATATGAATTCAGGGACCTTGAGAAAAGTAAAGAGAATTCAAATAGTTTTTCAGACAATAAAAAGTCAAATTTATCGCAGTCGCAAAAGTTCGAGCTGGATGCAAATTCGGAACTTATCAAGATAGTGATCCCCCCATTTTTAAAGGTTGTTCGACAAAACTTAGATAAGACGTAATAATTAGGGACATCGAAAGGTTCTCCCTCCTTAAGCCAATGTTCCGGCCAAGGACGAGATGAGGGAGTTTTTTAGTTTCTAGAAAGACAAACAATTCATCGGCCTTGCCCCTTGCTGACTGAATGTTCATAAGCATGAGCTTGACAATCGTGACATGTTCTAAACCATTTGCGGAGGGCCTCCTAACTGTGTTAGTTTCTCTCCTAAAAAAGAGCAGGAAGAGTTGCCACTTCAGTTACAGCTGCTATTCAGCTCTTCCAACAGACTAAAAGGAAGAGAGGTTGAGTTTTTGGATCTATTAAGAACTTGAGGAGACCTGTCTGATGGCAAAGCGTTTGTTATATTTGGACTATTTAAAGTCATGCTATGAGCTAAATCAATTTTCAAAGAATGTAGTTGAATTGATTCCGCAATACTTTTTACCAATAAGCCAGTTCCTAGCCTTGCATCCCCCATCTGTGTTGATATTGATGAAATCACAAAAGCTTTCCGATGTTCTATTAAACGCATTTAACATTTTTTCGAATTTATGGTTAAACTGTGATATGTAGTCACTCTATTTTGCTTGCTTGTGAAGAGGTTCAATATAGTAAGAACTCCTTTATTAAATTAATTTTGGAAAAAAATCAATACTCTTTGGCATTCCAAGGAGGTGTTATTTCTACCTCATTTTCAGTGAGGGAAAAATACTGAATATCAACTATGTCGTTGGAGTCTCTACTTAGAAACCTTAGGCTTAGGCTTAGAAGTTAAACATCCTAAACTAAGTGACTATATAGACATGTTGTAGATGATAAATTCTTACCTACAAAACCAGAAATTATCGCCCTGATCCGAAAAATAGCCAACAAAAGGTGTAGATAAAGCATCAGCCACTTGTCCGACCAACAGCAAAGCTCCGGCTTGAGTGTCGGTGAAATTCAGCACCAAATGCAGAAAAACTAGAAGATAAGTGAACCACATGGAGGCGCAAACGTCATTGAGGATGTGCCCCATGCCGTAAGCCACGTAGGTGCGTATAGGCAGTCTCTGGTAGACTTCGGAATAGTCGTAGGTTTGGTCCATTTTGAATTTGACTCGTTTCTTTGGTTGTTTATTGAGGCTGTTGTTTAGGAGGGGCGTGGTGCCATCTACATGGTATGGATCCTCTAAAAAAAAGCATAAAAATCAATAATTGAGATGTTAAAGGGAATGTTTGAAACCAATGCTTGTTTTATTTTGGGTTTTATGTTATGTATTTTTGTTTTCAAACATTTAAAATCCAGTGACGTTAAGTCTGGAGATATTGCCGGCAATTCCATTTGCATCTTCTATCAATTGATTTGTTGGGAATACCAGCATTTTCTTATTCTTCTTATTTCAAAGAATATTAAAGATACCTAATGACAACAAAAACTATTGCAAGAAATTTTAAAATCATTATATAAGTAGCAAAAAGGCTAAATGAAATTGACATACAACAATCACAACTTCTAATACAAAATACACAGTGACTTCAACTTCTTATTTACCTGATTCGCTCTCAGAAATCACCATTTCGTAACCGTCATTGTGCATCTGCATCTTATCATTTCACTTATTCAACTAAAGCAATTAAATTATATTTCGAAACTGCTACGACCATTTCTTTATTATTTCCGTGATGATGTTTGATTTATGCTGATTTGTTTGAAATAAAAGCCGGAATTTATTTAAACAAGCCTATATTGTACTTGAGTGTATAGGGTGAATCAGAAAAATTTACCATGACATAAAATCAATAAACTATCATTGTAGAAAAAGCACTATATTCAAACTAGTTATTTATTTTTTGGACATACCTTGTTTCTTCAGCTCTGAAGTCCTTTTCTTGATACAACAAATCACAAATACATATGTACTTAACTGATGATAACTTTACTGCATATTCATAACTCAAATATTAGCTATTACATTAACTACTGATAAAAATTCGAAAATACAAAAGCAGCCTCTACACAATCAAAGTAGGTGAATAATAATAGCCAATTCAAATTTTATATTCACTGAATCATGTGTGTTGCCTTATCAGAGAAACTACTCATAATGGTGTGGAACTATAAAAACGCGTATGTTGGTCAATTGGATTTAAAATGATATCATCGAAACCTGGAAATTGATAATATTTAATGAGTAAACGGGAACACCCCAATTTAAAATTTGTGGTTTTGGAATTTGAATTGACCTCATCAGATAGTAATAATTAATACCTTTTATTTTAAATAATGTGTTTAATATTTATGCATTATTTTCAAATTCTAGTGAAATTGTGATAAATGCTGCGGTAGGTTATTCAAATTTCTTATCAATTTTTCAAAAAAACTACAATCATTTTGTGCATAGAACTTAAACCTTTTTTAAAAAGTGGATGATTGTCTGTGTCTATTAGTTCGTCGATTTTTAACTGACACTTTTCGTATGAGAAGCAAGGGGGCGTTTCATATGGCAAAAACAGGTGTGACGCCAGGTAACCATTGACGTTTTAATGTAGGGAGCCACCAGCTCACATTCCATCCGAGTATCAGATTAAAATCGACGGACAATACTTTCTTTACAATGCTATTGGGGCTAGTAAATTCAAAAAATATGAAAAATATAAAGTTAAAATGTCTAGATTATTATTATCAAAGAAAGTGAACATGTAAACAAACAATGGAAAACCCAATAACAAACTTTACTTGCGATAACCCCTTTTAGTTTTTACCCAGACTTGACTTGACAGATAATATCGATTTTTTTGTTTCGAATACATTTTTTGTCGCTCTATTTCTCAATTCTTTTCTCCATTGCTATTTTTTTTTCTTTTTTCAATTCTTCCCTATACCGGGTGCCCACGAGGTTACTTTCCGGCTGCCATTTTTTTATTTGTTCATCGATATCAACGAATTTTGGTAGGCTTGATGAAACGCCATTTTTGTGCATCCACGAAAAGTTTTCCTGACTTCCGGTTTTACCGGAAGTTACCAAAACTTTTGATTTTCAAATGGCACACCCTGTATATTTTTTGTTTTTTGGATTCTACAGATCCTTTTACATCTTAGTGTACCACTTTTAAATCGAGTTTTGTCCAAATTTCGTTTTTAAATTAAATTTTAAGAAAAACAAAAAAAAATTACCTACATAATAAATCAAAAATGTTTAAACGAAAATTATGAAAAATGTCGTAGTGCATTATATCGTTGGATTCGCCTTAAAATACTGCATTTATTGATGTAATGAAAGTGATATGTTTCTATTCTAGTTTTTGAGCTAGGGCAAAAATACTAAAATAATGGAGTTTACAGCCCTCTATCATAACAGTTTACAAAGATAAAATTGAGTTTGTATTTTTCTGAAATTAAGTAAAGTTTGTAGAGTCATTTTAGGATGATCATGGCACTCTAGTTAAAAAATTAAAATTTAATAAAAAAACAAAATTTGGAAAAAACCCGATTCAAAAGCGGTGCATTAGGACGTGAAACGATCTGTAGAATCCGAAAAACAAAAAATATACAGGGTGTGCCATTTAGAAATCAAAAGTTTCGGTCATTTCGAACCAGAAGTCAGGAAAATTTGACATAAATGCATAAAAATGGCGTTTGGTTAAAATATCAACCCTACTAAATTTCGTTGATATCGATAGACAAATAAAAAAATGGCAGCCGGAAAGTGATCTCGTAGGCACCCGGTATACCTACTTATGTATTAACCTATATTTCCATTTCTCTTTTTCTCATCCAATTTTTTGTATAGGTATTCCAGACTCTTAAATTTTCTCCACGTTCTCCTCCCCTAAATTAAGAAGAAAAAAAAGCATGAGCTTGGAATAAGCATTTGTTTTCATTTCTAGTTCTAGTAGAGGTGGCACTCAGAAAAATTGAAAAATTGATAAATCACCCCAAATTGCTTAACACAATTTTATCTCAGGAAATATAAGTGCAAATGAGTTGAAATTTTCAGGGATTGTAGTCCTTCGAAAGGGATAAAATTCAGTAAAAGTTTCAGCTTTCTATCTATAATAGAAAAAAAGTTATGACCTTTGAAAGTTTTCCAAAATCTAAATCATAAGGTAGGTACCTTACCTTCTTACTAAAACGATGAAATTTCAAATTTTCTTTTGTCGAGATTTTGTCTCCTTATGGTCAATCAGCATACCCCAAACTCCATAAACTAAATTATTCTCAGATTTGAAGCCGAAATCTATGAAAAAAGGCACTCAGAAAAATTGAAAAATTGATAAATCATCCCAAATTGCTTAACACGATTTTATCTCAGGAACTATAAGTGCAAATGAGCTGAAATTTTCAGGGATTGGGATTGTAATCCTTCGAAAGGGATAAAATTCAGTAAAAGTTTCAGCTTTCTATCTATAATAGAAAAAAAGTTATGACCTTTCAAAGTTTTCCATAATCTAAATTATAAGTTTTGATTGGGGTAGGATCGGAAAAAAAAAAACACCAACGGAAGTTTGTTTTTTTCAAAATTGTCGACGTTTCGCAAAATTTATTTGCATCCTCAGGACAATTTAAAAATTAACTTTCCTTGTCATTAAAATAATTGTATCACAGATCTTATAGGTATTACAAAAGTTTTTTTGTCTTTGGAACATCATCATTATATTATGTAAATTACGGAATTCAAAAAACACACAAGCCGTAACACGTTAAAATAAAAATAAAAACAAAAAGACAAACACTGTAGACATAACATTTAAAATTATCAAGAACAAAAACAGAAATATTAAAACTGGTAACTCTAAAGTTATTGTTGTTACTTTTTTTTTTATTAAATTAAAATCAGGTAGTACCTATAATCAATGATTGATTATAGGTCAATCAATCAATCAATGATTGATTATAGGTACTACCTGATTTTAATTTAAGAAAAAAAAAAGTAACAATAATAACTTTAGAGTTTCCAGTTTTAATATTTCTGTTTTTGTTCTTGATAATTTTAAATGTTATGTGTACAGTGTTTGTCTTTTTGTTTTTATTTTTATTTTAACGTGTTACGGCTTGTGTGTTTTTTGAATTCCGTAATTTACATAATATAATGATGATGTTCCAAAGACAAAAAAACTTTTGTAATACCTATAAGATCTGTGATATAATTATTTTAATGACAAGGAAAGTTAATTTTTAAATTGTCCTGAGGATGCAAATAAATTTTGCGAAACGTCGACAATTTTGAAAAAAACAAACTTCCGTTGGTGTTTTTTTTTTCCGATCCTACCCCAATCAAAACAAAGCAAAATATCAATTTTTGGATCGACAACGGTCTAATTGGATCTAAATTATAAGGTTGGGGACGCTGGAGTGAAGCAGAACTACAGGTGCGTGTAGTATATTGGATAACTGCTCTTGGCATTTCATAGTTTTTATATTGTCATGTCAGGTTTTTGTCATTATTTTTATCAAGGTATATTTTTATTATATTCTATTTCTTTTGTTATCTTCACTAGTTACTAGCCATGGTTACTGGTTGTTAGAAAATAAACTTGGCTATTTTCAAGATTGGGGATGATTGGGAAATTTTTAGCGAAAGGCTAGACCAGTTTTTTTTAGCCAACCGTGTTGAAGATGGCAGAAGAGTTTCAGTACTTTTAACTTCTATAACTGAAGAAGTTTATATTATTTTGCGAAACATTTGTCATCCGGAAAAACCAAGTTCCAAATCTTTTCTGGAATTAATTGATTTGTTGTCAGGCCAGTTTAAACCAAAAGTATCTGTTTACCGAAAAAGAATTGTTTTCGATTTATTGAGGCAGAAAGAAGAGTCGATTAATGAATGGTTTATTCGAGTAAAAAAAGCAGCTTCCGAATGTGAATATGGAAATTTGCTCGAGTCCAGGGTTTTAGATAAATTTGTAGTTGGATTAAAAGCAGGACCTATTTTAGACCGTCTTTGTGAAGAGAAAATAACAAGATCTTTGAAGGACATGGTGGAGATAGCTTTAGTAAAAGAGTCAGCCCTTAAGGACACAAGACAGCCTTTGTCAAATGTTTTTCATCTTCATGGCCATGGTAACCAGAAGAAATTTGATGAGGCGAAAGGAAATTTTAAAGGTGGAAAACCTAAAGAAAAGAAGCAGGTAAATGAGCAAGACAAGTTGAGAGATAAGAAATTTTTGTGCTTTGCCTGTGGAGAAGGTAACCATGTTTTTAAAATATGTAAATTTAAGAAATACACTTGTAGTGTATGTAAAAAAAAAGGGTCATATTGCTAAAGTATGTAAAAACCAGGTTGATAAAGTCAATTATTTGGGGAATAACGATCTTGAAGTAGATTTCTTTAATCTTGAGATAGATATTTTCAATTTAGACAATGATCACATTGCTCCAGTTACTTTAAATGCTTTTGTAAATGGTATTCAGCTTGTTTTTGAGGTTGATACGGGGGCAGGTTTGTCTTGTTTACCCTTTGAGATATACAAAAAATTATTCCCTTCGGTAGATTTATTTCCAAGCAAAATTTTAATTAAAGTTTATCATGGACCTGTGGTAAAGCCAAAAGGTCAGATTGAAGTAAATTTTTCTGTTAATCATATTACAAAAAGGTGCAAATTTTTAGTTGTAGAAGGAGCAACAAAGGCACTTATAGGAAGAGATATTTGGCGTCAATTTTCATTTACTCTGAATGAGAGGAGTGAAGGTTTTTTAAATGGTGAGCCAATTATGCAGACATTAAAAACCGAGCCAATTTTTCAAGTAAGTCAGGATGAGACTAAAATTCGGCTTCAAAGTATTTTAAATAGGTTTTCAAATTTATTTAAAAATGAATTAGGTACTTACAAGTATGATAAAATTAAGTTAGAAGTAGAAAAAGGTATTTTGCCTATTTTCAAAAAGCCCATACCTATAGCTTTTGCTTTTAAAGAAAAAGTTCAAAAAGAATTGGAAAAATTAGAACTAGGGGGTGTTATTGAGAAAGTTTCTAGTGCTAGTTTTGGTACACCACTCGTACCAGTTGTCAAAGCTAACGGAGTAGATATTAGGGTTTGTGCCAATTATAAAGTGACAATTAACAAATTTTTGAAAGATTTCAATCATCCGATTCCACGGATAGAAGAGATTTTTGTTGCTTTACGGTGGACAGCAGTTTACAAAATTGGACTTTTTGAATGCTTACAATCAGTTAGTTTTTGACGATGAGACGTCTGAGCTTCTAGCTTGAAGTACGCCATTTGGTATTTTCAAGGTTAAGCGTTTGCCTTATGGAACAAAACCGGCTTGTTCTATTTTTCAGAATATTGTTGAGAAAGTATTGCAGGGTTGTAAGGGTACTGTTAATTATTTAGACGACATTGTTGTGACTGGTAAAAATGAGGCTGAACATTTGGAAAATTTAACTGAAGTTTTGACTAGGTTAGAAAAAGCTGGATTTAGATTGAATGCGAAAAAATGTGTTTTCTTTCAAGATAAAATTTGTTATCTAGGTCATACTATTACAGCTGAGGGTTTGGAGAAGGACGATAAGAAGATCGAGGCTATTTTAAAAACTCCAAGACCACGTGACAGAACGGAGGTTCGTGCTTTCGTTAGTATGATTAATTATTATTCTAAATTTATTTCTAACTTGGCTCATAACTTAAAGCCTCTGTATAGACTTTTAGAAAAAGAGCAAGAATTCATTTGGACCAAAGCTTGTGATAAGTCTTTCGAATTTGCTAAAAGTAGTATTCTTTCTGATAGTATATTGATACATTTTGATCAGAATAAACCTTTACGTTTAGCTTGTGATAGTAGTGAGTATGGCATTGGAGCGGTTCTGTTGCATGTTATGCCGAATGGAGTTGAAAGACCTATAAGTTTCATTTCTCGCGTATTAACTAAGGCTGAGAAAAATTATAGCATGGTGCATAAAGAAGCACTAAGTATTTATTGGGCAGTTACTAAATTTTATGAATATTTAGCTGGTAGAAAATTCGAGATAGTAACTGATCACAAATCTTTACAAACTTTGTTTGGGGAATATAAAACTTTACCTAAAATGGCAGCAGGGAGACTTCAGAGGTGGTATTTGTTTCTTAGTGGCTTTGATTACACTATAAGGTACATAAGCGGTAAAGAAAATGTCAAAGCTGATGCTTTAAGTAGATTACCTTTGCCTTTGTCTGAGCCAGTTGAGCAGATTGAATATGATTACCTGAATTTTTTAGAAACAGTTACTGCGATTGATACTAATAAAATAAGGTCAGAGACTAGACATGATGCTGTTCTGGGTCAAATTTTCAATTTTGTTAGACATGGTTTTCCTGGGCATACCAAAAATGAGTTATTTAAACCTTATTTTATTAGACAATCTGAATTGTCTATTGATAATGAAGTTTTACTTTGGGGATACAGGGTGATTGTACCTACCAAGTTAAGACAACAGCTTTTATTAGAGCTTCATAGCACCCATGAAGGGGTTAGTAAAATGAAGGCTAATGCTAGGTCTTATTTTTGGTGGCCTTCACTTGATAAGGACATTGAGAGAGTTGTGTCTGAGTGTCGTATGTGTTCTACTTGTCGACCAGAACCTAATAAATCTACTTTAATTCCTTGTGTGAAATCAAACTATTTCTATGAACGTATACATGCAGATTTTTTAGGTCCGATTAAAAATAAGATGGTTTTAATTATTATTGACACTTTTTCTAAATGGCCAGAAGCCTTTATCATGAAAAGCACTGATGCGGTGAGTACGGTTGAAAAATTTCGGGAATGTTTTGCTAGATTTGGTCTACCAAAGGTTGTAGTAACTGACAATGGTCCGCAATTCTGTTCTGATGAGTTTTCTAAATTTTTAAATTTTAATGGAGTCAAACATCAGACCTCTCCTCCGTATCATCCTGCGACTAATGGTTTCGCTGAAAATGCAGTTAAAAATTTAAAAAGTAATAGTTCAAAAGCATTTAAAGAAGAGGCCAATAGTGATGTCTCTTTTGAAACTCTAATTAGTAGATATTTGTTTCATTATAGAAATTCAGTACACACTACTACAGGTGTTACACCAAGTAGTTTAGTTTTCAAGCATAAGATTAGAAACCGATATGATTTGTTGACAGAAAGAAGTGTTAAGTCTGATAAGAATGTTCTAAATTATCCTGGTAAACGAAACGAGCTTTTTAAGGAGGGAGATAGCGTATTATGTAGAGACTTCAGAAACCCAAATAAAAAGGCTTGGGTCGAAGCTAAAATAGATGAAGTTCTTAGTGATAGAATTTATTTATGTAAAGTGTTACATGAAAATTTGATTTGGAAAAGGCACATCAACCAAATATTGAAGTCAATTGAAACCTGAAGTTGATTTTAAGCAGGCAACATTGGATGATGCACCTACAGCCAAAAATAATAGTTTAATATCTGATAAGTATTGTATTTCCTCTTCTGTACCTAACTGTGACTCAAAACCCGCAAATGACATTTTTGAACCAGTGATTGAACCCATTTCTAGTGAAGTGTTTAGTCCTAGAAAAATAATGACTGAAACTAAAGCAGCAAAGTGTTTATTAAAAGAAAATAGTAAGGTTGCTAGTTTGAATGTTAATGAGCGTCCCAAAAGAATTATAAAAGCACCTCAACGTTTAAATTTATAGGTAGGGTAGATTGTAGTATATTGGATAACTGCTCTTAGCATTTCATAGTTTTTATATTGTCATGTCAGGTTTTTGTCATTATTTTTATCAAGGTATATTTTTATTAAATTCTATTTCTTTTGTTATCTTCACTAGTTACTAGCCATGGTTACTGGTTGTTAGAAAATAAACTTGGATAATTTTCCTATGATTATTCCAGAAATCCTCTTTGTTTGAATTCCCAGTTATCACAGTGCGGAATGAACCCCACCAGAAAATATGTCACAGTTTACTTTGGCAGTTTACCTGTTACCTATATTTAAAAAAAAAATATGTCAAAATAGTTCTGAATGAGAATTCGTCTTGGTGTTGGTGTGCATTTTAAATCCAGATAAATGTTTCCTAAATTGAAAAAAAAATCAGATTTTACACAAAACACAAGAAGTTTGGCCGTTTTTGCACTACTCGGAAGAAAAATCCTTCAATATTCAATAATGAGGAAAAAGTTTTGTTTGGACTTCAGTTCAAAATCAGTTCTAAATTGGACTGCGCTTGCGCATTTGGTCATATCAAATCTATAATATAAGGAAATGCGAAAGCGTAGTACAATTCTGAACTGAAGTTCGAACAAATCATTGAAAATATTGACATTGGAAGAACTATTTTGAAAGCTGCCAATTTCATTTGTGTATCAAGAAGCGACATACGTTTTGTCACTAGAACGACTGGTACTTCTAAATAGGTATTAAAAATACTATACCTTCTTACTAAAACGATGAAATTTCAAATTTTTTTTTGTCGAGATTTTGTATCCTAATGGTCAATCAACATACCCCAAACTCCATAAACTAAACTATTCTCAGATTTGAAGCCGAAATCTATGAAAAAAGGCACTCAGAAAAATTGAAAAATTAATAAAGCACCCCAAATTGCTTAACACGATTTTATCTCAGGTACTATAAGTGCAAATGAGCTGAAATTTTCAGGGATTGTTGTCCCTTGATTGGGATAAAATTCAGTGAATTTTCCAACTGAATAACGAATGGTGGATCAAATTATTGTTACATACATTTTATATTGTATTCAGGCAATTCGAAAACCCAATGAAAAAGAAAGGCGGGACGGCCTCATTTCCCAAGTCAAAAATCTAGTAACTAAAGTCTGTCTTTTTTTTTTTAAAGAAAAAATCTTAAGCAAAAAATCCTAATGGACGTGTTTTTGCGTTTTGTCCACATATTTTACCCGGAGGCTCTAGCGAATTAGTTCCAGTAGGTTCCAGTTAAAGTCCCCACCCTGTACATGTATGCAAATCTTGCTTCGCAGGTCGCTTTCAGCACGTTGAATGCTTTGGTCGTAGTTCTTCAAAAATTATTGCCTCATCTGGTGTTTCACAAAACTCCATTCTAGGTCCATTTTTCTTTAACTCTTTTATCAATAAAATATCCGAGAATCTTAATGTCAAAAGTCTATTATATTGTGTTGATATGAAACTGTACTGTAGGGTGGACATCATATCTGACTGCATTCAACTTCAAGCCGATCTAACTTTAGTAAACCAACGGTGTAAAAATAACAATCTGCCACTCAAAATATCCCATTGAATTTAATTATAACATCGATAATTCTTCTCTACTCAGATCACACTCTTTTAAAGATATAGGGGTGAGCTTTGACACTTCTCTGTCATTTCTTCCTCACATTTCCGATATAATAAGAAGAAGTTACAAAATGCTAGGCTCCATAATAAGAAATTCTAAGGCTTTTAATAGCATTCATAGTCTCAAAATATTATACTTTTCATTCCTCCTATTCTAGAATATGCTTCCCAAGTCTGGTCACCCCACCATCAAATTCATATTCACGATCTAGAAAATATTCAAAGGAGATTTCTAAAACATCTTTGGTTTCGTTGTGAGGGAATGTATCCAGAAATCGGTTTTCCTCATGAGCGTCTGCTTGGAAATTTTCCTACGAGGATATTAGTTACGACTCGAGTTACAAGAAGGAAGTCGGGCTGATATACAATTTTTATTCAAATTAGTGAACGGTAAAATTGACTCTCCTGAGGTCTGAGAACAACTCAGCTTTCATATACCTTGGATATCATCACGAAATCCACAAAATTTTTATTTGGCAAGACCGAAAATTAATATAGGAAAATTCTCTCCTCTGTGCAGAGCATGCAACATGTATAATTCTGTTCAGGATCAGTGAGACATTTTTAACTGTAGGCTATCAAAAATTGAAAAAGTACGCTTAGCTCAGATTTAAATGTTCTTTCCTGTATTTTTTTTATGTATACCGATCTTACTTTGCTTCTTTAATATGTACTTATCTATTTTAGTACTTAGTTAGTATTTATAGCTGTAAGTTTTCCCATTCAATAATTGCATATATTTCTGTGGAGTGGTGTAAATAAAATAAAATAAATAATGTAGCTTTGATAGTGCCAGGAAAGTAATAAATCAAGAGAAAATGCACATGCTATGTTAAGGAGAAGACCTCGAGAGTTGTGAACTTATAATGTATTCTATGAAACCCTTGAAAAATTAGGGAGATTTAGCAAAATCTTGGGAGATTTAAGGAAATCTGTGGATAGGTATCTTTTGTATAAAGATATCTCTTATACACTTGAAATGTTGTTATTAACCCCTCGTGTATTCTTATGTATTCCTTTGTATTCTTATGGATTCGTTTGTATTTATTGTAAAAAATACCTACCTTAAATACGGTTTTTCAGGACTCATCCGCTTTTTCATAGAAACAGCAACTATTCGTCCTGAAAAACCTTATTTTAGGGGTACTTGTAACAAAAATAGCTATTTTCTCCTGCTTACCCAATACTATCATTGATTAAGATGAGACACCTTTCTACATATGAGCAAAATTATTATACCTACCTAAATCATAGATGACCACATATTATAAAACTAGTTTTTTGGACAAAAACCTTGATAAATAAAACTAGGACAATATTATAACCTCTCAAAATGTATCTGCTGTAGATGCTAATTAAAACTATTATAAATCAATTAATTTTACAATGAAATTGAACATTTAACTTACCTGTATGAATTTATCGCATTGTCATTGGCATTTTTCAGCAGGAAACAATGGAAAATGAAAAACAATGTAGTGATAATTTTTTCTCTTTAATTATTTACTAATCATATGGTGAGTCACTTTTGTTTTGACGTTTGACATAGGCCCTCCTGTAAGAGGAAAAAGGAGAAAATATAACAACTTTCTTTTCTAACATGAAAAATATCTGACAAAAGATGGCACCTCTACCAATTTTCAGTACTGTTTAGTACTTTTTCGGGGTCACAAGTACAAAGTACACAAAATTTAAAAATTTAGGTACCTATTTAATTTGATAGTGTTTTGTGATAATTGACTACTTTATTATAGGAAAAATGTCTTCAAAAAACATCAAAATATCGTTTAGAGACGGTGTCCGCAAAATCCTCATCGACAGACCAGAAAAACACAATGCCTTATCACAAATCATGTACAAAACATTAACAGATACCCTCAACCAAGATGCCAAAGACGACAAAATAATTGTAACCATAATCACTGGTGCTGGACAGTACTATTCCAGTGGCAACGACATAAAAGATCAAATGAATTCAGACTTGCCTTTTGAAGAAAAACTTAATTTTGCAAAAGATTTAATACAAGCCTTTATTGATTATCCTAAAATACTTATAGGTAAGTTTAAAATCACATTATAAATGCATCAATTAAGAATTTTTATTTCAGCTGTAGTAAATGGTCCAGCTATAGGCATCGCAGCGACTACAGCAGCCCTTTGCGACATAGTCTACGCCTCAGAAAAAGCCATTTTCGATACACCGTTTATTAATTTAGGTTTATGTGCAGAAGGCGCTTCCAGCTACACTTTCCCTGGAATTCTAGGCCGCAGCAAAGCTTCTGAAGCTCTGCTTTTAAATAAAAAAATTACAGCTCAAGATGCTTATAAGTTTGGGCTAGTGTCTGAAGTAATAGCTCACGACAAAATTGAGGGTTTCATAGAGAGTTTGCATCAGTATGGCTCGTTGCCATTAAACACTGTTAAGCTCAATAAAAAATTGATTATGCATAATTTGAAGAATATTCTCACTGATGCTAACATAAGGGAGTTTGAGGGTTTGAACGAGTGCGTTTATTCTGAGGAATTCGGACAGGCTGTTGCTAGATTTATGAGCAAGAAGAAAAGTAAATTGTGAAGACTGTTGTTGATATATAAGCGTGGTCTGGTAAATAAGTTTTGAGTGAGATTTGCAATCACTCCTGACAAGGTTCTATATTATGACTGATACTTTTGCTCCAACCCAACTGCCATCAAGGTGCCAAACAAATTTATCAACTACTGCCTCTCTAAAAAGACAAATTTATATTATTTAATAAACAATATTATTGCAGTTTGTTATTAACTGGAAATTTTTATTTTATTTATTTATTTACAAACTCAACAGATTACATCCACTTATAGAGTAGGAAAAAACTAAACTAAACTAAACTGAACAATGCAATTTTTATTCATTAACCCTCTAATTATCTGGTAAATTGTTTTCCTAAATTTTCCATAATCTAACGCAAAAATATTACACTCGTTTCTTACTTCATTATACAGCCTGCACATCGCTATAATGGGAGAATTGTAATGTGTAATGTGGTAATTTGTTCTTACATTGTTTATATAAAATATTAGTAAGTCCCTTGTCCTATAGGATTGTACACAAAAATTTAGTTGACTCAACAAACCTGGATCGCAAACGAACCCATGCAGTAGTCTATACAGAAACATCAAAGCAGCAGCTTTTCTACGCATATATCCAAAGATCCAATGTTGAGAGAGACCATGACCTCTTGCTTAGCTATGTGTAACTCATATATCCCCCTTTTCTTATAGTGAATATATCTTAGAAATTTATTCTGAATTTTTTTCAATTTTGTATTTATGATTACTATAGCATGCGTTCCATATAACTGAACAAAATGCTCCTTACATATAATATTCTGATACACTCTACATTGCGAAACAGCTTCTAGCTCCGGACAACAAAACCATATACATCTGCGTTGCTTTATTTACGATATTGGACAAGTGTTTCCCAAAAGTCAACTGCGTATCAAAAGTAACCCCAAGATCTCGCATTTTAGTAACTTCGCTCAAGAGATCATCATTAATTTTATATGGGAACCTCATCATGATATTTTTCTTTTTGAAAGTGTAGAACAAAGCATTTATGTAAATTGAAATGTAATTCATGTTCAAGTGTCCATTAATGTAACTTATTTAGATTAAATTCCAGTTGTTGACAATCACCCTCATCACGAACCCTTGAGCTTCAGATCGTCTGCAAACATCAATGTTTCTGAGTTTGTTATATCTTTACCTATGTTATTGATAAACAATATGGACCAAGATTGGAGCCCTGTGGAACACCTGATTTAGCCAAATAATAGTCAGAACAGTATCCCCTCATAACAACCCTCTGATGCCTTTCTTCTTAATAAGACTTGAAGAATGCTACCATGAAAACCAAATTCCTCACTTAATTTATTCAATAGAATTGTATGGGATACTTTATCGAACGCCTTAGCAAAATCTGTGTAAATTACATCCACTTGGAAATTCTTATCAAGGCTTTCAGCTATATATTGTGTCATAATTACACAAATTAGTGACTGTTGATATTTTTTTTTTTGGAATTCATGCTGACAAACGATAATACTTCGCAGCGCATAGCTACAAACTTTTTCAAATATTTTAGCTGGGCAGGACAACAGGAGAGACAGGTCTATAATTTTTTATATTAGATTTATCGCCATTCTTAAAAACTGGATATATTTTGGTTTCTTTCCATTGCTGCGGAAATGTATCACTTCTAGGTGAAAGGTTGAATATATCTCTAAGTGGTTCAGCCAGAAATCCTATTATGCCCTTAAAAATGTAAGCTGGAATGTTGTCCGGCCAAACTGCTCTGTTAGTTTTAAGCTCGTTCACAGTATCACAAATATCCCTATGGGTAACTTCAGCAATACAAAGCACATCAGAGAAATCAAAACTTTCCAGACGATCCGAATTGTCAACTTTATTACTATCATCATATACAGAGCTAAAGTATGAGGCAAAGGCATTTGGTATATACCCTTATTACTTCCAGTATACTCATCATTTAAATGCATATTATTACGAATACCTGTTGATTTTTTGTTATTATTTACATACTGCCAAAACGATCTTGAGTCTTGAGTAATATCAAACTGAATTTTGTTAAGGTATTGATCATGGGCGTTTTTGATGTCAATTTTTATTTTAGAACGTAACTCGTTATACTGATTCTGATAACATGATAACTAAAAATATTCCCGTGCTTATATTTCTTTTTGATGTCTGTGCTAATACTTTTGCTAAAGTTAACAGGATACCTGACTACACTCGGTTTCCTTATTGGTATATACAGGGTGTCCACTTAGTACGATATCTCCTTACAGGGTGATGCAAGAAAAAAAAATTAAATTACAAAGTTGTTTGATATTCTAATATGCATTAGTTAAAAATATTTTTGAATATACAGGGTGCTCCGTTTATGGGGTATGCGACAGAACTTTGTTATTTTAAATGGAACACCCTGTATGTGATTGCATATTTGGATTCTACGTAAAATTCTGAGCAGATTTCATGTAATATACCCTATATCTAAGTTCAACTGTTTTGGGAATATTGACAGTTGAAAATTGACTTTTTGCAACTTTGACAGGCTGCAAAACGTAAACGGTTAATTTTAGACGAAAACCGATTTTACATTTCTATCTTAGATTTTCATAAAATATCATTTGACACCAACTTTAAATTTAACCGGAGATTAAATTTAACTGGAATTTTTAATCATGGATTAAATTCAAAGTTGATGCCAAATGATAGTTCATGAAAATCTAAGATAGGAATGTAAAATCGGTTTTCGTCTAAAATTAACCGTTTAAGTTTTACCGCCTGTCAAAGTTGCAAAAAATCAATTTTCAATTGTCAATATTTCCAAAACAGTTGAACTTAGGTATAGGGTATATTACATAAAATCTGCTCAGAATTTTAGGTAGAATCCAAATATGCAACCACATACAGGGTGGTCCATTTAAAATAACGAAGTTCTGATGCATACCCCATAAACGGAGCACCCTGTATATTCAAAAATATTTCCAACTAATGCATATTAGAGTATCAAACAACTTTGTAACTTAAATTTTTTTTCTCGCATCACCCTCAATATCGCACTAAGTGGACACCCTGTATATTCCAAAAATTTCATTGATTTTTTCATAAAAATGTACCACCACTAGATTTACATCCCCAAATAATTTTATATCCCAATTGGTATTTTGAAATAACTGGTACATTGCCGAGTACATTGCATAATAATCAGCTTTCCAGAAGTTATAACGATCATTTACGTTACTATTAGTGGCTAGAGACCTTTGCTTGGCGTTATTTAATTTAACATCTATTCTAAAAGGCGGATGGTGAGGGTCCACATTACCAAAACTAAAAGAGCTTCTAGTTACAAAGCAATGAAACCTTGTCAATATGATATCCAATATAATGGTTGTTATGATTGAAAATTCTGTTTGCCTGTTGACAATTGAGGAAGTCTACAGTATTAAGTAACATTTCTACATATGATGGAGGCTTTACTGTTTGCTGAGTAGAAGTCTCCTAACCTAGTGATATTAAAGACACCAACAATAACAAAACTACCTTCATACAAGTATTCAAGGCTCTCCAGATATGAGAACAAATCGTTTCTACGTAGAACTCATAGAACATCTAGGTTTGTAGACTACAAAAACGTATATATGTGAATGATCTTTTACATACAGCTTTTACACCTACCATATCTATGTCAGGACACTTATAATCTAGTTTTAACAATAGGCACCTATAGGTTCCCTTTACTGCCACTAATACACCTCCACCACGCTCATTCTCACATCTGTTTCCATTCTTGGAAACAACAAAATTATCTGGAAAAAGTTCACTATTGTATCAGTATCCGAAAGCCAGGTTTCTGTTAGGATGATGAGGTCGTACTCATTCTCAGTCAATTGTACTGCATGATAAAAATCATCCTTGCTTTTGCTGTTCAGGCCTCGTACATTTTGGTAAGCTATACTAAATTAGGTCAGTTCCTGTATCGTCATTCACACTCACATTCACTTTCTCACCGTCTTGGGCACTGTCGTACCCATCAATGTTGTTTTCCCTTATAAAAAAAAACTCAGGATTGGAACTGGTGTAATTGGTTTAGTTCTGTAGCCTCTGGATTCGTTGTACATGAATTGGACAATTGAGATCACGAGCTGAATGATTTCTTTCTTCTAACTTAGATCTTTTGCAATTGGGACAATCATATTTAGTAGAACTACATTGTTGGGATCCATTGGGATCTCTACACTTGTGGCAACATTCGATGGCTGCCCAATACTTTGCAACATGTCCAAATAGGCAGCATTTGAAGCATATGGAAACATTGGTGTATTCAGTGACATAGGCCGGGCAGAGGTCAAACCTCGGGTTATTGTTGATAAACCATTTGAAACACTTCAGGAGAAGTTTGATAAACCCAATTTTCTTTGATGTTATTTCTACATTCCCTTTTTTGAACATCTACACCAAACAATTGTGACATATTTTCACTGACAAATTCCTCGATAAAGTTCTCAGGTGTATATCCTTTTAGTATACCAGTTATTATCATTGGGTCCATATTTTTCATATTTTTAACCTCGATATTCTTGTTCGAATTGGCTAAACTTTCGCTTAGTATTTTCTGTTGTTCTTCATTCTGGTAGTCTTTAATAACATCCCCATTCTGTAACTGCTTTACTTTTTTGAAACTATCAGTCATGTTAACTGAATTCATATGTGTTTTTATTAGGTACCTGCTTTAACACTTTTGAGTCATTTTGCCCTTTGATTTTGATTAGGCTCTCGTGCTTGGGTTTTGTTGGAGGAGGAGTTTTCCAGTTTGTTGTATCTGTTGAAGATCCTGGATTATTGCTAGCAGGTGCATATTTTAGTACATTGCTCTGAGAAGGTTTGGCACTCTGTGATAACTGGGGCTTATGAGGCCGGTTTTGTACTAAGCTCAAGGGCGATTCTGTTGTTGCATTAGTTAATTGTTGAATGCGATAGTTCAAATCTCAATTAATTTTTTCTGTTTGTCCAATTTTAAACGCTGATTGTAAATCACAAACAGGGCAGACTGAATATCTTGTCTGTGCCCTGACGCGTCCAGTTCACTTAAGTTTTGTATGCTTTCAAGCGAATCTAGAATTACGACCGAACTGTGCAACAAGCGTACGCGTTCTTGCAGTCAATACTGCTAAAATAATTCTTCAGTTCCGTATAGTTCGCTTTTTTGAAAAGGTAGTTAGTATAGTTGGATCTTCAGCTTTCAACGTTTGTCTACTCTATGAAAAACTAAGCTCCAAAGGTAGATGTATACTTTATCGGATACATTCCCAGATTACAAGCTTTGCATTTTCGGTGATTTCAACTAATACTCGTGGCACTCTACTTGATCTGGTTTTCACTTAGGACCCCGAGGATACTTGTCTCTTAGCTAATGACATTATCCTCCCCATTGATGCATATCATCCTGCTTATTTACTCTTTGCCACCTGCAATGCTGACGTCGCCCAGCCTGACGCGTACTATTATGATTTTGGGTCTGCTGATTACACACTCCTCAGCGATAATCTTGGGATGGTTCGCTGCCTCGCCTGTTACTCCGGGGTCTCGATGTGACGGAAATGTCCAGGGTTTTCTATGACGTTCTCTATAGGACTATCGATTGTTATGTACCAACCCTTGAACTAAAGGACCTAATAATTAAGAAGAAAAGCGCCTACAGAACTGGGAAGCAGATGGGTTCCCTTGCTGACTATGTTGAATTTTCACACTTTCGGGCTCAGTGTAAAACTCTTTCCAAGGATTGCCAAACAAATTATGTCATATCCTCAGAGGTGTCATTGCTTAGGGATAAAAACCAGACAATAGACTCATGGACTCCCTTCTTACAGGTTTTATGACGGTAAATTCGCCAAAACTGTACCTGAACTAGCTAATCTTTTCGGTGCATACTTTCATTCTGTATACTCAGACAAAGCATGTGTTACTGGCCACAGCATTTTTCATATGTAGTAACATTCACATTCGTGACTTTGAAATCTCTATCACGAGGAACTGTGTGAGCTACTGATCTTTTGTGGACCTGGCCCGGCTGGCATCCCCCCTTTGATGCTTAGCAGGTGTAGCTTTATACTATTTCGTCCTTTGTTTATTTTGTTCAATGAATCACTTAGTAGTGGGGTATTTCCTGAGATTTGGAAGCGGAGTTTTATCACGCCTATCCATATATACTGGTGGACATTAACAAATACAAGCCTATCAGTATCCTTAGCACTATTCTTAAGGTCTTTGAGAATTAAGAGACTTCTTAACCCCTATCATCAACCCTTGCCTAATCGAACAGCAAGCAGGTTTCCGGCCAAAGTACTCAGCCGAAACTAACCTGCTCCTGCTGACGTACCAGGATAAAATCTCAGGGATTCTTGAAAGCAGAGTTGTTCACTCCATATATAGGTACCGATTTTGCTAAAGCCTGCTTCGACTGTGTCAACCACAACATCCTACTTGCGAGGCTTGAGAGAATGGGAATATCTGGTACTCTGCTTGCGTGGATTAGGAACAGAACCGAAACAGTCAAGATATCAACTTCTGCTGACATGCCCTTAAGTTTACCACTGCTCTTCAATATTTTCATAAACGATATTGGTTCTTGTTTAATTATTAGTGAGTTTCTCTGTTTTGCCGATGACTTAAAGATATTCGCCCAAGTCTCCTGCCACCACCACTGTGCCAGACTACAATCTGACTTGGATAGACTTTCCGAATTGTGTGTCACAAGGGGCATGGAACTCAATGCCTCTAAATGTAAAGCATTCGTTTTCTCCAAAAATCAAAGACTCATACAATTTGTTTACCACATAAGTAGGTAATGAACCATTTGAAACAGTGTCCCAACAACGTGATTTCAATGTCATTTTTGATAAGATGTTAAGCTTCTCCAGCCATATTTTGGATATCGCTACGTCTCTGGAACTGCTGGGTTTTGTTAAAAGGTGTTCAAGAGACTCCACTAACATCTTTTGCATAAGGTTTCTCTACTGCAAAATGATAAGGCCCATCCTGGAATACTGCTCCTCGGTTTGGTCCCCCATGTTTCCTGTCCACATCAACGCTTTGGAGCAGGTGCAGCATAAATTTGTCCGGTACTTGACCTTCAAGGCAGGTATTCCTTCTCCCGAAAATTATATCTACATCTATGATGACCTCTACCGACGCTTCAACCTGAAACCCTTAGCCGCCAGACGAAATCAAAGTGATTTATCAACATTTTTCAAAATACTTAACTCTTACGAGTGCATACACCTACTGTCCAGAATTGGACTTCATGCCCCAGCAAGAACTACACGCTCTTCCACTATCTTCTCAGAAAAGATCCACCGGACTAACTATGGTTCGAATACTTTTATCTCCAGAGTTGTCCGAATCTGTAATGAGTTCAATACCCTGGACTTTTTCAGTACTCGTGAAGACTTTAAAAGACAGCTTAACTCCTTGAACAAAGTTCCTGTACCTGTCCCACTTCCAATGCTCATGATTGTAGAATTATCATTATGATATATTGAAATAAATCAAATTTACATTGATAAGACATTTTAATTGCCATCTATTTACATATAAGACTCAGTTTTGCACAATTTCGACCACCTCAACCATAATAAGAAATACTTCAATTTGATATGGCATTTTTTTTCAACACTAACTGTATGAAACAATTTGTAAGTATACTAAAATAAAATAAAGCATATTTGTATAAATTAATTTAGTTATCACCTTAATCCAATAGAACTATACAATAACATGAAAAATAAATAAGTTTTCTTAAATCTGATTTATTGGCCTAAGTAAATACGAAATCAGATTCTACATTTACATCCCAAGGGACAGTAAACATGTCCTGTGGTAAAGGAACGCAATGGGTAGCTTTGAAATCCTTCATGTATTTTGTAGCCTGAAATTTAAAACTTGTAGATTTCTCATAAAACTCCTCAAGAATACTTACCAGAAAAAGGGCCATCTGATTTTTTTCATTAAAATCAAATTCTTCACCAATTTTCATGGGAAAAGATTTCGAATGTTCAGAAATGTAAGATTGAATCAGTGAGAGACATACACTAGGATCTACATTGTATTTTTCAATTACCCTTTCTAAAAAAAAATTTAAAATAATATGTAAGTAGGTACCAAAAAAAAATACAAAAGTATACCTTGTTCTATACCAGTAACTGCCAAATAATCATTCAAAATCGCCAATTGAGGTCCACCAAAAATACAAGGATATCTTTTAGTCAAAATTTTAATCAACAAATCATTGCCCCTATTTGAAGACAAATTCCCATCTTTAATGCAAATAACCTCATCCTCAGAACGTCTTATCAACAATATAGGCCCATTGAATTTAACAAGTTGCTCGTAAACATCTAAATTAACGTGTTCTCTTATGGCTAACTTTACTATAGGCTCCCACCATCCGGGCATATGATTAATAGCCAAAGGCATTATATCGTCAAAAGTAGCATCAATTACAACCCCTTTGATAGCTGGATAAGCCATTGCAGCCCACGACGACGTATAACCTCCAATACTCCAACCAAAGAAAATAATATTTTCCATTTTAAAATTGAGTTTATCCATTGCAAATTGCATAACTGCATCTACAGCGTTTTGTTCTTGAGAAGGATAGGGCATACCCTAGAATTTTTTAAAATCAAAAATCAATAACACAAATTAAAAAAAAAGTTCTTACTGTGCTTCCTCCAAATCCAGGATGATTCCAGCCCAAAACAGAATATCCAGCTGCAATAGGCGTAATCATAGTACCAATTTCGTAAAACCCTGCATTACCTTCACAACAAATTACCAAAATTTCACCGCACCCCTTTGACTTTCTTCTATCAAGAAACATTGTGTCAATATCATTTTCGTCTGTAGTTTTTATTTTGAATCTTTCCCCCTTGTATAGTTGAACTAAACGAGATCTGCCTTGAAGCAAGCTACTATCTAAAAAAAAACATTGAACAATTTTTTGGTTGATAGGTAATTAATTATTATAGTTAAATACCTAATATTGTTTGTAAAATACCAACGCTTCCTGGATAAATTAATCTAATACCAAATGTGTGAATAGCCAAATATGCAATCATCCTGAATGGCAAGGACATTAAATACTCAACATTGTTTTGAGATCTTCTAGCAGTTGATCTTGAGATGGGACTAAGTACATATATTGTCAAAATAAGTACAAAAAATGTCTACCAATTTTTTAAATCTTACCTCCTTTGTCTGCTCAAATCGTACTCCACGGGCCAACTCTTGAATTCAAAATCGTACCTCATCAATTCTGGTTTGGTTACAGTGACATTTTCTTCTGCCCTCTCAAGCACCTCCAGAAACCTTTGATAAGTAGTGTTCTGTGCTCTACCAATGCCTTTAAAGCAAATAGACACTATTAAAATCACTCCCATCCCGGCAGCGAATTTCATAATCAGAGCCAGGCCTTGCGGTTCCAAGTAGCCCTTGTTGTAGAGGATTATGCCCCAGAAGGGGCTGGTGTACAATCCGAACTTCCATATGGTGTAGATCTGGAATTATTGTTTGAATTTAATGAAGTAAATATCTCATATTTCAAATTATATCATAGATAGGAAGTTAAAATTTTCAGTGATTCTTATCCTAGTGCTGGACTATAATAGCTGAAAATTTCAACTCAAGAATTTAGGGTGAATTTTTGGATTTTTCAATTTTCCTGAGGTCCTTCTTTAAAGATTTTGGCTTAAAATCCCATAATAAATCACTGTATGGAGTTTCTGGGGTCCCAATTGATTGTCTAGACCCGAAATCCATTTGGAAAGAAGACCCCTATCTTTGGACATGAATTTTTGAAAACTTCGAATAATGAATAAACTTCTTGAAACAGTACTTAGTTGAAAAATTGACAATGCTTCTAAGATAAATATCTACGAATATTCACGAGTTTGGTGTTATACAAAAAAAAATTCATTTCAGTACGTAGCTAGCTACCTTGATTGTAAATAACAATGTATAAATAAAAAATTAGAAATGGTTATCAAGGGGCAAACCACCTGGGAATTCTTTGCCAAAACTGTGGGTAATTTGAAAGGATTTGTGGGGAATTTGGAGCAATTTATGGGAAATTGGAGAATTGTATAAGAAATTGGGGGAATTTATTAGTTTTAACACTGAGCGTAATAAAAATAGAAAAATACATTTTTTATCATAAACAGTTTTGGGCTCACCTTGATAAAAATCAAAGTCGAAATGCTTTAAAGTTTTGCAACTGCAAAACTATCGAAGCTGCAATGAAAATACTCAGAAAAGATTTAATAAGCAAAGGATTTAATAAACTTCATTTCAAGCCTTAATACGTTACCAACGTTACGATCGGATTGAAATTAACAAAGATGCAAGGTAAAATGTGGTTCAATGTCATTTTGGAAAAAATCAAGCTTCAAAAAACGACATTGGAGGTCGTTTTATATTTTTTTTTTGAGGGAAGTGTTTGAAAAATTGGCTTGAAATTTTGCGAGTAGATAAAAAAAGGATTGAAATTTAAGAAAAAAGAATAAAATCTTGTTTTTACGTGCTCACCTTGATAAAAATCAAAGTCGAAAGGCTTTAAAGCTCTGCAGCTACGAAGCTGCATTGAAACTATCAAAAAGAGATTGTCCTCAATTCGAGGCTAATTACATTAAGATCGGAATGAAATTGAAAAAGTTGTGAGCAAAAATGTGTGTCAATGTCATTTTGGAAAAAATCAGTTCCAAAAAATGACAGCGAGAACGTTTTATTTTTCTTTGAGGAATATTTTGCACGGATTGGATTGAAATTTTGCAAATGGAGAGAGAAAAGGTTGAAATTTATGAAAAAAAAATAAAAATTTCCTTCTGGCAAAGACAACACTAAGTACTATATTGTACTGTATTGTCTTTGCTTCTGGTCATCCACTTTGATAAAAATCAAAATAAAAATACTTTGAAGTTTCACAACTTAAAATCTATTGAAGCAGCGTTGAAACTACCCAATAGAGATTTATACAGGATTCAATTGCCCCTAATTAGAGCCTAATTATCAGATTGAAATTAAAACAGTTGTGGGCAAAAATGTGTCAATGACGTCATTTTGAAAAAAATCAAAGTTCCAAAAAATGACAATGAGAAGGGTTTATTCTTCTTTGAGGAAAATTTTGCAAGGATTGGAATGAAATTTTGCAAATGGAGAGAGAAAAGATTGAAATTTATGAAAAAAATTAAAAATTTCCTTCTGCTCATCCACCTTGATAAAAATCCAAAGACTTTGAAGTTTCACAGCTGGAAATCTAATAAAGCAGCGTTGAAACTACCAAACAGAGATTTGTCCTTAATTCCACCCTAATTACATCAGGATCGGATTGAAATTATAGAAGTTGTGGGCGAAAAGGTGTGTCAATGTAATTTTGGACAAAATCAAAGTTCCAAGAAATGACAATGAGAAAGCCTTATCCGAGGCCTTATCTTATTTTTTTTTTTTAGAAAAATTTTGCAGGGATTGGATTGAAATTTTGCAAATGGAGAAAAAAAAGATTGAAATTTATGAAAAAATTAAAAAATTTCCTCCTGCTCATCCACCTTGATAAGAATCCAAATGAAAACACTCTAAAGCTTCACAGCTTGAAAACTATTGAAGCAGGGTTGAAACTACCAAATAAAGATTTGTAGAGGATTCAATTGTCCCTAATTCAAGCCTATTTACATTAAGATCGGATTGAAATTAAAAAAGTTGTGGGCGAAAATGTCCGTCAATGTCATTTTGGAAAAAATCAAAGTTCCAAAAAATAGCAATGAGGTTTTATTTTTCTTTGGGGATAATTTTGCACGGTTTGGATTGAAATTGTGCAAATGGAAAGAAGGAAAGATTGAAATTTATGAAAGAAAATAAATAAAAATTTCCTGCTACTCATCGACCTTGATGAAAATCCAAATAAAAGCACTTCGAAGCTTCACAGCTTGAAATCTATTGAAGCAGCGTTGAAACTACCAAATAGAGATTTGTAGAGGATTCAATTGTCCTTAATTCGAGCCTAATTACATCAGGATCGGATTGAAAATGTTGTCATATATAATATAACAAGAGAAAAAAATTTGTCGTAGGTAATACCATAAGAGCTCAGATTTAGCCGGATATTTTTTGGCTTGGTCTCGAATACTTACTTTCAGGAAATTTAACGAGAGCTGTTCCCAAAAAAATCACGAGAGCGCAGCTCGAGTGATTTTGTGGAACAGATCGAGATAAATTGCCTGAAAGTAAGTATGAGAGGGCAAGCAAAAAAATATCTTGCTCAAAATCTGAGCTCGAATGGTATTTAGTATGGCAATTCCACGAATGCATAATCAAAATAAAATATGGAAATACTTTTTAAAATGAACAGTTATTGAAGGTACAATTAGAATACATTTTTGCCCCTTAGAATTTGACTCTACAGAAAGAGAAAAAGACTTTCTTTGTGTTCTCAGGAATTGAATTTTCTATTTCGTTATCAATTATTTCATCATTAATTGTCCCAAATCGGTGCATGTTGAAAATATTTCCAATTTTATTTGACTATTTCACTAGAGTGTATTACACCAGCAATAAATTCGGTATTCACCTGACAATAACGCTACCTGGACAATACCCATGGTATTTCAGCGACCATCTTTTGACATTGTCAAACTGGTATTTTTAATTTGAAGTTTTTATTCATAATTTTGCATTCTATTTATTTCAAAATCTTACGTGAAATAGTCATGACGAATACCACTCGAGAAAAAATTGTGTAGGCACAATTGTTCTCAAGGTTTTATTCAAGTTTGTTGCTTTTCGGCAATTTCGCTCATGACATTTTTGATAAAATTGATTTTGTCAAAAATGTCATTCGCGAAATTGCCAAGCAACAAACTTTCATACCTTTCGAAAATTTTGCCGACAAAATTTTTTCTCTTGTGATATTATATATGAAAATACACTTTTAATAAGCTAAAATGATCAAATTTGTGAATTTTTGTGACACAATTATTTGACAGATGATTCAAAAACCAATTTAATCCGCATGTTGCTAAGAATGCAAAAATATGAATAATAGTAGATTATACCACGAGTCAATAATGATAGCTATTATTCCCGAGGATTATTACGAACTGAGCCGCGTTAGCGGCGAGGGAGTAACATTACGAGGGAATAATAGCCATTACTGCGAGTAGTATACTCTACTTTATTTACAACAAATTAATTTATTTGAGATTTTCAATGAACAAATTTCATCCGTCTCATAATGTTCAATACAAATCCACACGCACTACACGTTTGACACTGACACTTTTGTGGAATAATGACCATTAATCCCGCTACTCGTCATTAATCCCTGGAGGAATAACATATGTCATTATACTGCCAAAATCACAAATATAATACGCACATTATACATTAGTCGTAAATAAAAACTTCAAATCACAAAAATACCAGTTTGACAATGTCAAAAAATGGTGGCTGAAATACCATGTTGTTGGTATTGTCCAGGTACCAATATTGTCACCTGAATTCTAAAGGATAACGCACACCTGACATGGGATTTTTGGGCTCTATGGATTTTGCCCGAGGGGTGTGTTACTGTGTCAAAATATGTACATGTAATTCCAAAACAAAACCTATTTATCTGAATTCCAAAGACTGCCAAAGAATTCCTGCGAGTGCCAAAAAAATCCATAGACTGCCAAAAAGGGGGATGAATTCTACTGACTACAACTGAATTTCAATGACTTCTCAATGAATGCCTGTACTTCCTGTGACTGCAGTATGACTACCATTACTTCTTATACTATTTTTACTAGAATATACCACGTAATTTCGAAGAACTAAATAATTTCCGTACATTTTGCTCCAACTTTTAGATGTCAATTAATCAATTATATAGAAAATTCTCGAGAAAAATATATTTTTTTTTTTTGAACTGTGTTTAGAGAAAATCAGAAAATAACTAGGTAAAACGCTAGTACAACCGAGAGTACAACTAATATTTATTTTAGAAGTTCCATCCACTATCCACAGACTCTTGTACAGGGTGGCCCATTTTCGATATTTTAATGGGCTATGTCAAATACCAGCAGAGATATCAAAAATCTGGGAGCACATTCTTGAGCTTTTTTGGGAAAAAAACAATGGCGAAGACAAATCACGGCTAACTTGATGCGTTTAGGAAATATAGGGCACTTTTCAAATTTTGTCCAATTTTTAAAGACTCCCTAATTTCCTTATTATCCAAGATATCCAAAAACGAAAAATAATTTCTATAGGCAGTTTTTCAAGTAGAATCCAGTGGCATGAATCGGCTACAAATTTCTTAATTCTCAATTTTTCAGTTCAACTAATATTTTTTTTTAATTTGAACCGAGATTTGAACTATGAATTGGGGGTGATAAATAGGCAACACATAATTTATGACCTACCTCTCTCTAGCTCATTTTTTCTTATGGAAAAACGGAATTACCTTTTTTTTTCTCCAAAACTATAGAAGGTAAAGGTATAAAACCTTATATCATTGGAATTAGCTCACAAAGAGCTATTCAATGAAAAAAATAATATATGGGGTGTCCCATTTAAAAAAATACAACTTTGGTCAATATTCCAAAATCGGAGGCATCTGGAGAAAAATTGGTCATGCCACTGGATTCTCCTTGAAAAACTGCCTATAGAAAGTATTTTTCGTTTTTGGACATCTTGATTAATAAATAAATAAGGTCTTCTAAAATTGCAGAGAGAGAGAGAAGTCTTTGTGTTTTTAATCGATGGTTCCTTGTAATGGTGCCTCTGGGTGTTGAATGATAACGAGAAAGGGTTTTTTCTTGAGGCAGACCACCTGTCTTCCATCTCACCTTTAGTTGTTCTGCCATGTACAAAATTTTGATTCCTACCAAGTTTCTCTGGATCTTCGCAAGCGTCCTCTTCAATCAACTCAGAAACTTCCAGTATATCTTCATCAATGTTATCAAGGCTGATTCCTGTAATCAAGGAGTCAGATGATTCCTTGGATGATCCAGGCAGAATAATAAGAGGTCCTAACAATGACGATAATACCGGAATGTCAAATATGGCATCTCTGATACTGAGGTCGAATATGAAGGTCTTTTTTTGGAGGTATGAGAGAATGCTTGGATTTTTTGGGGATCCTTTTTGGTCTTTGTGATTTTTTTACTAGCTTGAGAAAAATGGGTCTTGATATGCCTATTAAAATTTGAGCAAACCCATTTTTTTTGTGGGTATTAAGACTAAACTAACAGTAACAAAATTACACTCTGGGCATCATATTCATGAATTTCCCTCTTTTAATACCACAAACCACTGCCATTTTGTCTATATTAGCTAAAGATCGTTTTCGTTTGATTTCTAAGTCTTTTGAAAGGTCTCCCAAATTAGATAAAAAATTACTAGAACAAGTATGAATTAAATTTTTTATATGCGTTATTGTGGATTGTCCGAGGGATTGCGATTGATTTTCTTGGCTTCCATCATTATAAAAAGATGTCGAGAAATTATTTTCCAAACGCTCATCTGCGTTGAATCTCTGTGCTCAGGCTTCTACAAGTTTTTCATGTTGCTTACTACGTCACTTACGTTTCAAATTATGATGTCAAGCAATTAAACAAATCTTTCTATTGAGGATTCTATATAAATATTGCACACATCAAATTCGCGATCAAAAGCGTGTGGCAAGTGACTGCGAATGCCGCGACCAAACTCCTCAAAATTGTCGTGAATACCAATGAATGCCGCGCGACTTCCAGCGACTACCGCGCGACTTCCAACGACTGTCAAGTGAGTTCTAGCGACTACGTGGAATTCCGCCACTGACTGCCAAACTTCCAATGACTACTAAGTGAATTCCTGTGACTTCCACAATACAATCAAGAAAATGTACATGTAATTCCAGAAGTGACACACCCCTCGATTTTGCCCATTTTTTTATATGCTGTAGATGATTTAATTCTGAACAACCTTTAAATGGGACAAAATATTGTAAACTTTGTTTCACAAGAGTTCATACTTTTTGCCTTCCTTTTTTAACAAATAGAAATTGACTGAAGCAAATCAATGACGTCAAAAACGTTCGTCGGTTCTTAAACCAGAAGTCATTCATTTTAATCTTTCAAAAAAAATTAATGTGTCATGAATTAATCTACGACAACCCTTTTTTTTTTCAAGTTATGGCGTGTTCGATGTCAGAAGTATGAACCCTGGTGAAAGATGAACTTTTTTGCGACTTTTTGTGTGGAGAGTATACGAGATACTGGTGCTACTGCTACTGGTGTTTATCAGTCAAAATATTGACAGGTTCACATATTTTACGTCACCTACAAATCAATGTAAGGCCGGGACCGCACTGGGGTCAATGTTGGTGCCAGTGCGGTCCCGGCCTTAGCCTATGTTGACATTTGTTAGTGACGTGAAATATGTCGCACTGTCAATATTTTGACTGATAAACACCGGTTTTTCGTATACTCTCCACACAAAAAGTCGCAAAAAAGTTCATCTTTCACCGCTCATATCTCAAAGACCATAATACCTACAAGATTTTGTCCCATTTAAAGGTTGTTAAGAATTAAATCCTCTACAACATATCAAAAAATGGGCAAAATCCATAGAGCCCAAAAATCCCATGATAGGTGTGCGTTATCCATTGCCGATGTAATACCCGAGGTTTTATCTTTCTTTAAGGAAAATTTTGCAGGGATTGCATTGAAATTTTGAAATGCAGTGAGAAAAGATTGGAATGTATGAAAAAAAAAATCCTTCTGCTCATCCACCTTGATCAAAATCCAAGTAAAAAAACTTTGAAGCTTCAAAACTATGGAAGCTGCATTGAAAAAAACGATTTTGAATCTTTATGGTCTCTACTGGAAATATGTAATAAATTCTTAGTTGTACAGATTGAACACTGATTTAATTACAACATGGATTTCAGATGCTTACAATCGAGCTACACATGATTTCAGATATGATTGCAAGATTTCAATGGATTGCAAGGGGATTGTGAATTGATTTTTTGACCGCGGTTTACCCCACGTATTAACCTTTATCTTCAAACTCTTTTTTCTTTTTTTTTTCCAAGCTTTTGAATTTCCTTTTTTTTCAATCAGAAGAGAAGATGAAAATTCTGTCTGGTAATCGTTCACCTTCAAGGAGCAAATCACCTAGGAATACTTTGCCAAAACTGTGGGGAGTTTGGAGGAATTTGTGGGGAATTTGGAGGAATATGTGGGGAGAAACTTGAAGGAATCTATAGGAATTTGGAGGAATGTATGAGAAATATATATACAGCAAATACGGCATGCAAGTGCCTTGGCTTCATCTTAAGAAATGATAAAGATCAGAGTATGGAAACACTAATTCAACTATACAATGCTCCAGTGACACCACACTTGGAGTATGCTGCTCAAATCTGGATGCCACTGGCTCAATGTCATATAAATCATATTGAAAAAGTTCAAAAGCGTTTCTTGAGATTCCTGTGGTTAGGCAAAATGGAGTGTACCCGTTTTTGGTTTCATATGGGGCAATGCTAAACAGTTTCCATATAAAATCCAGTGTACAGGGTGCTGCAATTTGGAGTGTTTCAACAGGAAAAACATACTTGCAGACCAAATAGAGGAAAATTGACTTAGACGTCATGGGATCGATTTTTGAGACACGTCAATTGTCAAAAACCATATCACGATATCTTCAATGGTACCATTGATACAGAGCGATTTTCGATTTTCCCCTATTATGAAAAATGGCTATAAGTTTTTTATTTATCAATTTTTCTTATTTCTGTAAAAACATTATGAAGACACTTTTTTGAGCACAATCCAGTGGCGGATTCGGTTTTTTTCTATATCGCTCCGATTTTGAGATATCGACCAAATTCCGATATTTTCAAATGAAACACCCTATATATTAATAGCTCAGTGGATAGCTCTGTTTTTGCTGATTTCAATGATATAAAGTTTGATAGGTTTATCTCTAACAGTTTTCGAGAAAAAAAATTATATCTGTTTTTGTCGTAAGGACCAATGTGTTAGAAAAGGATTTTATATGTGTAAGGTAGAGGTGGGCCAATCTGCGATTTTAATGGAACTGTGACAAGACGTGACTGCTCCAGTCGTGTCACTGTGACAAATAGCAGTGATTTTTTGGAGCAGTTTTACCTTGGTTGACGGCCGTACTGCTAATATTATGGTAATGCTATGTCGCAACATGGCATAATCACAGTCATCAGTCACGGCCGAGAAAGATGTTCCAGTTTCTGGCCTGTCCTCTGCTGTAGCAGTTTTTATTTGGCGAGACTGCGATGCGATTTTTAATATTATATTATTTCGTTCGCATCACTTAGCTCGAGTTTTGTCCGCGCTGCATCGGTCGGAGCTTGAAGCAGGCAGTGACAAAATGTCACTGCTACTTGACTGGGACTGGAGCAGGCCGTGACTGTGACAGACGAGTAGCAGTGACAAAGTCACAGTTCGTGAAATCGCAACCCACCTCTAGTAAGGAGGATGAGGAAGGTCTCTGTCTAACACATTATTTCTTATGACCGAAACATATATAATTTTTTTTCTCGAAAACTGTTAGAGATAAACCTATCGAACTTTATATCATCGAAATCAGCAAAAACAGAGCTATCTAATGAGCTATTAATATAGGGTGCTTTATTTGAAAATATCGGAATTTGGTCGATATCTCGGAATCGGAGCGATATAGAAAAAAACCGAGTCCGCCACTGGATTGTGCTCAAAAAAGTGTCTCCATAATGCTTTTGCAAAAATAAAAAAAAATCATAAATAAAAAACTTATAGCCATTTTTCATAATAGGGGAAAATCGAAAATCGCCCTGTATCAATGGTACCATTGAAGATATCGCGATACGGTTTTTGACAATCGACGTTTCTCGAAAATCGATTCCATGACATCTTTGTCAATTTTCCTCTATCTGGTCGGGAAGTGTGTTTTTCCTGTTAAAACAATCCAAATTGCAGCACCCTGTTCAAAGAAGAAATGAACAAGCTGTGATATTAAATAAATAAATAAATAAATAAATATCGCCTTTATTTAACTTCACGAAGGGTACAAAATGGCGAAGTTTAACCTTGTGGCCATTCTTCCACTTAACCACTTGCACCAGACCCACTAATACCTAGTCACAGAAACAACACTAAAGCCCTAAGAACATTTTCATCCAGCTCCAATACTACTCGAGAAATTTATTCCTTACTAAACTTATATAAACTACTGTATTGCTAACAAATGTTGCTTATATCTAGATCTCAGAAAGCTAAAATTGCACTCTTTAAATTGCCCAGGTAATTTGTTAAAATATTTCACAGAATTATAAGTAAAACCCCGTTGAAACAATGAAGTTCTATGATGTGGCATTGTTAGAAAATTTTTATCCCTTAAACTACGACTATGCACAGCCTCTCTAAAAGTAAGTTTTTCATACAAATAAATAGGTTCTTTGTTCATTATTAACTTTCTTAAAAATACTGTAATATTATAATTATAACTATTATCACATTTGAGCCAACCCAACGCCTTAATATTAGCAGAAACATGATCAAACTTTCTTAATTTATATACAAATCTACAACAAGTATTTTGGACATATTGAATTCTTTTCCTAGTAACGGCATTCAAAAATGGGTAGTACACTATAAAACAATAAGAATATATAGACATAATGAGAGCTTCACATAATTTTTTCCTAGTTTTAAAGTTTAATATATATCTATTCGCGTATAGCAGTTTCATTTTCATATAACTTTTTTTTAGAAGAGTTGAAATATGTTTCTGAAAGGATAAATTTATGTCTATACATATACTATATAATCAATAATATAAAGTACAAACATTGTATTAATTTTATGGATTTCAGGGTACCTAAAATTAACTTAAGGATTCTTAGCATAGATGTTTTTAAAACTAGTCAGTATGAACTATCTCGTCTAAATAAAATGATGGAACAGTGCAATATCGTAAACAGGGAAAACCCATTTGATATATATTCAACACTAGCATCTCTCAGTTAATTGGTTTAATATCTTGATCTGTTGTGTTACCTAGTTTCCTTGTTAGAATTAGGAGAATTTTATCTATTTATTGTGTGTCTTTTGACTCTTTTAGTCTTTTGTGTTAGTTTTAAGTTCATAATAATTGTTTTTTTTTTACTCTCTTTGTTCTTTTGCCCTTGATTTTACCTTTGCTTGTAATTACCTTTATGGCGTTTGTGAAGATGTATTAATAAATAAATAAATAAATAAAATTGGGGGAATTTGTTGGTTTTAACACTGAGCAAATAAAAATAGAAAATACCTATCACGAACAATTTTGGGGATATGTATTTATGGAATTTGTAACAGGAATACACAAGTAGTTTGGAGGAATTTGCAGTTAGTTTGAGGAATTGTTTGCATGAATATTCAGGGGGTGGTTTACCCTTTGCTAATTATGGAGTATTAAAACAATGAAAATTATGAATGAAAAAACAGCGAACTCACAGAATTAATGACACAGTCTCCCCATCTCTCCAATGGTAGTGGCTCATAGATTCTCTGCAAATGTATAAATATTAAATGAGAATTAATAAATTATAAAACAATTTACACACCTCAGCAGGACCATTTCCATATATTTGATATAATTTCGGCGAGAACATACATTTCCAAATAGATTTTATGGAGGACATCGTCTTTAATGGAAAAATATGGAATTATTCTGATTTGTTGTGATTTTTCCATAATACATGAATTTTGACAAATGAAACGTCAAATATTGACTTTCACATAGTCATAAAAGCTACGTCCGTTGAATGCACCCATCAAAAATCAGCCGTTTAATGTCACGAGAAATGAAATGGCCGATTTGCGCTTGCGCATTAGCCAAGGACATTCATTTCACTTTATTTAAAAAAAAAAACAATAATTTATCATTAATTGTTTATTGTGATAAGCAACACAGCTGTGATTTTTATATTATTGACGAAAATTGATGCGTCATATTAACGCAGATAACTTTTAATCTTGACTCACACATATAAATTATTCACTTATGAAATTTCTCCAATTTCACATTATTATTTATTATGATCTTGCCTGCAAGTTGTTTCTTTGTTATAAAGTAAATTGTTGCGACACGGTAATTAATAAACATTAGTCATGAGGAGGTAATGAAAGGATTTTTGAAATGGAACGGCCAGTACCAGCGCCCAGAGAGGGCAAAAAGCCAGTGCCAACTCCTCGTAGGCATATCGGCAAGAGTACCGATCCAGATAAATCTGTTCCAGAGGAGTCGGTGACTGATGTGAACATAGTGATAGAGCAGGCTGGATTTGAAAAGATGGACAACGAGAAAGGGGATCAATTTGATACGTTTTCCAGGAGGGTTAATAAGGCTTCGAGGCAAATTGCAGGTAAGATTTGAGTCATAATAATTCATTACTTTAACCATATTGAAAAAGGATTATTCTATAGTATGTTAATTTTGTGATTATATAAATTATTAGATTCTGGTTGATCAAATATTTGTAATAATTTGTTAAACCAATTTTCTAAAAATAATTTACAGTTTTGCTAAGTTGCTGTTAATTATTATTGTAGTTGTTTCTTAAGTTGCTTAGTCGCACTTTTTTTTCAAGTGAAACAGCACTTTTTATACCGAATCGTGCCTAGATAAGTGAATGGTTTAAGATTACATTATTTGAATTTGAATTTTTTATTTGATTTGATAAAAATCGTATGTAAGTAATAATAAAATGAAATTTATACAGAGAATGCGGAAATTAGGTATTCCAATAAGAAAAAGAAACATGCCATTCATGCATTAATAATAATTGATGATCCATGAGGCATGAGCACTGTTCACTTCCCTATTGGTCATTGACACATTTTATGTGGGCATTATAATTATGAAATAATGAAGGGGAGAATGAAGGGATAATGCATCTTAAAATAAGCCAAAAGTTGTTGATATTTAAAATGTTGATTAGGTAAGCGTTTCTTAAGTTTTTCATAAAACCAGCTCATTCGTTAATTATGGCCTATTGAGTTTGCTGGACAAACATCCGGTGTTATTAAGTAAATATAATTGAAGTTTGATTGCATCCCATGTGAATGGTGTCTTTGTTTCAATGCTCTAACTAAATGAATCATTCTTGCCGGGTCAACAGTGCAGTGTTAAGGTGATTAATCTGTGTTCTGGCTAAGCGAAGTCAAATCATTTTTCTATGGTATGAATCCGGATTGACAAAAATCATGGTTCTTTTTAACAATGTATGTATTCGATTTAAATGATAAGTTGGCATATAGTAAATGTAGTATGGAAGAATGTTTATTGATCTGAAATAAATGTAAATGTAAATAAATTTTCAAAAGAATTTATATTTTTTGACTGAAATCAGAAATTTTTGAATTTTTTTGAAATAAATGATTTGTATTTTTGAAAACTTTAAAAAATCATAATTTTTTTTCTATTATAGACAGAAAGCTGAAATTTTCAGCGATTCTCATCCCAGTAGAGAAATAAAGCAATTTGGGGTGATTTATCAATTTTTCCAAATCTCAGAATAATTTAGTGTATGGAGTTTGAGGGGTGGGTCCCAAATGATCATTTAGACACAAAATCACATCAAAAAAAAAAAAATTAAATTCTCTCTTAAGCCTATATGATTTGTATTTTCGAAAACTTTGAAAAATCATAATTTTTTTCTATTATAGATAGAAAGCTGAGATTTTCAGCGATTTTTATCAATACTCAATACTCAATACTCAATTTATTCGTGCTATTATACATAAGTACCTCGATAAGTACTTACATTCGTCATAGAAAAAAAAATAGTAGTAAAATTATACAATTTATGCACAGTCTGTAGTTGTAAGTTGAAACTTAAAAACTTAAAAAAAAAAAATATTGTAAAGATCCGATATTCACAAGCTTACTTAAGAAACAGTAGGTACAGTTAAAATACAATTAAAAATACAAGACAGTAGGATACAAATCACAGCAAAGTTTGTTGTCAAAAGGACACTCTAGTCTAAAGCCCAATTTATAAACTCACCGTCGAGATTCCGTTTGCGTTTGCGTCGAGCAAATTGAATATAAGAAATCCCATAAAATAATTTACAGTCGCCGTCGGCTCCACAGTTCGCCGTCAGCATAAGAGACTACGGTAACCAGCGAGGCGGGCGCAAACGCAGACGAAAACGGAATCCAGACGGCGACTTTATAAATTAAGCGTAAAACTTATACCTAAGGAACTCTTCAAATGAGTAAAAACAATTTGAACATAAAAGTTGCTTAATCCTACTCTTGAATTTGCCCCGTTCTAAGCTTTTCATGGAATTCGGAAGCATGTTATAGAATTTAATTGACAGAAAGCCTGGACCGTCCTGACACCTTTTTAACCTATGATAAGCTGGGATGATCAAATTTTTCTGTCTTGTGTCATAGCTGTGGACTCCACCATGCACCCTGAATTTATTTTCATTGTCCTTCACATACAACAGATTTTCAAGTATGTAGTGAGATGGTAAAGTAAGTATATTTAAACTCCCAAAGGCCTTTCTACAGTCCTCCCTGAAGCCCAACCCAGCCTAGATTCGGATCGGATAGCTTTTCTCTGAAGTCTAAAAAGTCTGTCCACAAGGGGGAAGTGATCCCAAACCAAAACACCATATGTCATAATAGAGTGAAATATAGCATGGTACAAAGTTTTCAGAACATTACCTGAGCTGAGACACTCTGGGAGAGATTACGAAGGACAAAGAGAGCCCTGCTAAGCTTTGTTGAAACTTGATCAATTTGCGCATGCCATCTCAGAGTGGGGTCAATGAGTACTCCAAGAAAGCGAACGATCTTCCCTTTTTCAGTAATACCTCTAGAGTCTCTGAGGGAGAAAATCAATCTCTCTGTTTTGTCTTCACTCAGGAACAGCTTAGTAGCATTAAACCAGTCCCTCACTCTATCCTGAGTGGCTTCAAGCTGTGAGACTGCCTGATCAACCGATCCCGCTGACATGGAGACTGTGGTATCATCCGCAAAAAGGGTGTATTTTTCTTGATCACTGTTAAAGGGGAGATCATTTACATAGATTAAAAATAGGATCGGCCCCAGGACAGACCCTTGGGACATACCTATATTTACAACCCTTTCCGCAGAACACACCCCACCGTCCCCACCCACCCTGACAATTAGGGATCTGTTTTCCAGATAAGAATTGATGAGTTTAATACTGTCTGTACCAAAATTATAGTGTACTAGCTTGCTCAGCAAGATTTCATGGGAAACACAGTCGAATGCCTTACTTAAGTCACAGAAAAGCACAGCACTAAACTGGAGATTAGTGAGATTCAGTATACCCAATGTAGTACATCTGCTCGCTCGAAAACCAAACTGGCATTCAGTAAAGCATCGGTTCTCCTCGAAGCACTTCACCAACCTCAAAGCCATGCTCCATTGTGGAAAGATACAATCTTAGATAATACCGGCAGAAGGGAGATGGGCCTGTAATTTGTGGCTTCATTTTTGTCACCCTTTTTAAAGACAGGTACGACAAGAGCTTTCTTCAGAATATCAGGAAAAACATTTTGGCGAAAACAGGAATTAATTAATTTGGTTAGGGGAATGATAATAATATTCTTAAATGAATTTGATCAATTTGATGCTCAAACCAAAGATATCACTGCTGGCCTTATTTTTAATGTTGTCTATGATATCCCTAACTTCACTGCAGGATACAGGAGAGAAGTTGAAAATATTAGGTGGAGAAATCATGTGGTTTAGGTAATGTAAAGGACCAAGCTCGCTTGGACCAATCCTGCTAGTGAGGTCCTGTGCAATGCTGCAAAAGTATTTATTGAAATCACTAGGTGAGAGAAGCGAACTAACTTCCTCGCGTTAGTCTACATTTCTCGATTTGTTTACGATTTTCCACATTGCTTTAACGGGATTTTTTGCGTACAGAATTATGTTATTATTATATGCTGTTTTTGCTGTTTTAATTGCATTTGTGTAAGTTCTTTTATAGGATTTGTACTCTTGGATGGCAGCGGGACTTTCATATTGCCTACTGATCTCACCAAGCCTACTGATCTGATCACGCATAATCCTTAAATTGTTGTCAAACCAGGAGCCACTACCAGGGTCAATGATTCTAACTTTAAAGGTCTTTGATGGAAAGGAATGCAAGTAAGACTTCTCCAGTATTCCAATCAAATCAACTTAACAAATTTGATAGTTGCATCATCAACAAAGTCAAATGAGCAAGCTTCAATCAGATTATAAAAATTAAACATACCAGTCTGAGTGAGTGGTCTGGACTGTCTAAGTTCAAAATGGTGGTCTGAAAGTTCGAATTCAATGGAGTAAGCGTTTAAGATATTGGGAGTGAAATTGATGAAAATATTGTCCAAGCATGAGTTACCTCTAGTAGGCCCTGCAATTTTGTACTCGAAGCCATAGCTTTTTAATAGATCACAGAGTAGCAGTGCTTCCCTTTAAGGAATCTCAAAATGCACATTGAAGTCCACGGTCAGCACGACATGATTTTGTTTATCAAATCTTCTTAGGAGATCATCAAATTTGCTTTAAAAAGTATCAAAGCAACCCATAGGAGGCCTATAAATTGCTAAAACTTATAGATTGGAATTATTAATAAGAACACAGCAACTTTCGATACATTTTTCAACATTAAAATTACAGTCAATATAGGCTGAACATTTAATGAATCTGGAGTGAAGATAGCAGAACCACCACCAGGGGAGAGATTTCGTGAAAATTGAGCTCTGCAGCCATAGTTCTTCAGTTGTTGAAACTTGATTCGATCCTCTTTCATCCAGTATTCAGTCAGACACACGATATGCGGTGCCTCTTCAGCCAAGACAGCCTCAAGTGGATTTTGCTTATTTCAATGAGCCAGTGAAGGACTACAATCCGTGAAAATCGAATGTACGCCAATGGTGTCATCCTGTTCCTGACAATCCCCTTCAACCTTGCCCGTTAGTATGAGTCTAATCTCGAATTTCGCTGTTATGAGTACTAGACTTAACACTTGCGAGAAATGGTATTTCCCGCACTTGTTAGAAAAATAACTATTTTTTTTCCGAATTTGATTGATTGAAAAAATTTTCTGCTCTGTAGGAGAACAAACGAGTTTCCAGTTCCACTCCAACCAAAAGGCAGTGCTTCAAAATACAAAATTTGTAGTTTCAATTTTATTCAATTTTCAATTTTCAATTTATTCAATCATAAGCAGTATAATCAAATTATGAAAGATTATTATTATATTCTGTGTCCACTCAAAACTCAGAAGGCCGGGATAATAATAATAAACAACTGTGGTGGCGTGGCGTGGCGCTGATTCCAGTCCAAACATGAAAATGCCAAAAATTGCAATGTCGCATATAAATTGTTTCAGGGCTACCACCAAGCTCTTGTGTTAATTGAAGAGGTACAAAAAAATGTTAAATATAAAAGTTGGGATTTTTATGAGGAATTAGGAGCATTTATTTAAAAAAAAATGGAAAGGCGGGTTTAGAAAATATAGCAAGAAATTTAACATTTCTTGCTTAATTTAAATGGAACGACCCATTTTGGAATATGTTTTTGGATGCTACATTATATTTAAATGTAGCAATTTTGGAGATATCACTAATTAATGATTTTTCAAAATAAATTACGAAAAAAATGATATTTCATCGTTGGAAGCTGGTAAGAGTAGTAGGTTCCCGTCTAGTCTTGCTTATTACAATGGTTTTTAATTATTATATCGAAAATGTGTCCAATATTAAATCAACTACGCTATATTTTGCTTTAATCCAGCCTCACCTGGTTCACCTTTTACCAAGGTAAATTACGTAAATGGTGAATCAGGTGAAGCTGGATTTAAGCAAAATTTTGCATATTTCATCTAATATTGGACACATTTTCAATATAATGATTGATTATAAAAAATAGTATCTAATAAGCAAGACTAGATGGAAACTTACAACTCTTACCAGCTTTCAACGATGAAATATAATTTTTTTCGTAATTTATATTAAAAAATCATTGATTAGCGATGTCTCTAAAATTGCTGAATTTTATTATAGGACATGTAACATATATATCAGGTCTAAAATTTAATGTAGAAGCCAAAAACATATTCAAAAATGGGTTATTCCATTTAAATTAAGCAAGAAATGTTAAATTTTTTGCTATATTTTCTAAACCCGCCTTTCCATGCATTCGTAGGTCGATCGAGTGTATGCCACTAATATTATCCTGTTTCTGACTACCCCCTCAACTTTACCATCCTATGTACCGTGCGTTCAATTTATCTTGATAACATTTTAATTCGCTGTAACTTTTTTGTTTTTGAAAGTATCAAGGTAAACAAAAAAACAAAATGTAGGGTTAGTACCCAAGTTTTTTTTCAAGTTACCTATAAAACAAAACACTATCAATTTTTTGACATATGAGCCAACATTATATTTTTTTAAATGGAACACCCTGTATATTATATATGTGTTTGATAGAATATCTTATTCCGATTACGATGATATAATACACTCCATATTTTAGTCCACTCGTTTTTGACAAATCGGCAAAAATATATGAAACTTTTGAAGTGAAACTTATTAGGCGGCTATCTGATATTTGGGGGGAGAATCATTGATAGTGCATATAAAAATTTCATATTTTTGCCGATTTGTCAAAAACGAGTGGACTAAAATATAGAGTGTGTTATATATCATTGTAATCGAAATAAGATATTCTATCAAACGCATATATAATATACAGGGTGTTCCATTTGAAAAAATATAATGTAGGCTCATATGTCATAAAATTGATAGTGTTTTGTTTTATAGGTACTTTGAAAAAAAACTTGGCTACCAACCCTACATTTTGTTTTTTTGTTTACCTTGATACCTTCAAAAACAAAAATGTTACAGCGAATTAAAATGTTATCAAGATAAATTGAATGCACGGTACAGGGTGGTCCAAATTGGACACTTTCCTATGGAAACACCCTTTACTTTTATAGATAGAAAAAAATGGACCCCCCCACTCTGAGGCTCAAATTTCATGAAATCTTGATTGGTGCAAACCGCATTTTGATATCTTCAACCGTTTAGCCGCTAGAGGGCGATACTCGATTTTGAGCAATACCGTAAAGCCTCCATAACTTTTTTGTTTACGAAAATAATTCATTTCCGTAAAGATCTTTTGGAAGCATTTTTTCAAGCAAAATTCAGTAACGTTCTCAGTTTTTTTCTGTCTGGCTTCGATTTCGAGATATTGACCATAATCCGATTTTTTTCAATAGGTCACCCTATATATCAATAGTTTACTAGAAAGCTATGCTTTCGCTGATTTCAATGATATAAGGTTCGATAAGTTTATCTCTAACAGTTTTCGAGAAAAAAAATTATTTCGGTTTTTGTCATAAGAAACAATGTGTTGGAAAAGGACTTTATCTCTGTAAGGAAACTGAGAAATGTCTCTTTCTAACACATTGTTTCTTATGACAAAAACTGAAATAATTTTTTTTCTCGAAAACCGTTAGAGATAAGCCTATCAAACTTGATATCATTGAAATCAGCGAAAGCGTAGCTTTCTAATGAACTATTAATATATAGGGTGTCCTATTGGAAAAAATCGGATATTGGTCAATATATCGAAATCGAAGCCAGACATAAAAAAACTGAGAACGTCACTGAATTCTACTTGAAAAAGTGTTTCCAAAAAGTCTTTACGGAAATGAATTATTTTCATAAACAAAAAAGTTATGGAGACTTTACAATATTGCTCAAAATCGAGAATCGCCCTCTAGCGGCTAAACGGTTGAAGATATCAAAATGCAGTTTGCACCAATCAAGATTTCATGAAATTTGAGCCTCAGAGTGGGGGGGTCTATTTTTTTCTATCTCTAAAAATAAAGGGTGTTTCCATAAGAAAGTGTCCAATTTGGCCCACCCTGTACAGTTTTTGAATATTCATACAGTTTCCTATGTACAGTTTTTGAATAATGATACAGTTTTGTATATTTTCATATGGTTCTCCATTCGTAGGTCGATCGAATGTACGCCACTTGTATTTTCCTGTTTCTGACTACCCCCTCAAACTTCCCATGTTAGTATGAATTTAATCCTATGAACAGTTTTTGAATAATCATACAATTTTGTATATTTTCGTATGGTTCGCCATTCGTTGGTCGATCGAGTTTACGCCACTGGTGTCACTCTGTTTCTTACAACCCCCTTAGCTTTTGAAAAGACAGATATTGTCTATTCTAAAAAACAACCGCTTTGTTTTAGCTCATATTAATATTAGGTCATTGCTTCCATCATTTGGTGAACTGTGTGACATGGTTCTTTCGGAGGGCTTTCATATTTTGGGAGTTACCGAAACTTGGCTGACTACAAACTTTCCTGATTCCTGTATAAATATACCAGGCTACCAAGTGTTTCGGAATGACAGGACTACTAGAGGAGGAGGAGTAGCACTCTATGTGGTTTCTACAATCGAAGGTACTATAATTGACCTTGGTGCACTGGCTGAAAATAACATTGGCGTGGAACAGCTCTGGTGTGGAATACAATTTAAGGGACTAAAGTGTCTGGTTGGAGTAATTTATAAGCCGCCATTGGTTGGCTATAAAGAATTGGAGGTAGTAGAAAATATTCTTTTCACACTTGCTCCTGCATATGGCTATACTTTTTTGATGGGTGACTTAAACATAAATTTGCTTATAGAGAGTGTTGAATCAAAATACCTGAAGTCATTGTTAAATCCCTTTAATTTGATACAAATAATTAATGAACCCACTCGTTTAACTAGAAACACCGATAGTTTAATTGATGTTATTTTTATTGATAAAAATCTAATAGCTAGTGAAACAGGAACTATGGAAATGTTTAATATGTCAGATCATAGGTTAGTGTATGCATATATAGATTTAAATATTCCGAGGACACATGCAAAAATGGTAACTTATAGGGATTTCAAAAACTTTGATTTGCAAGACTTTCATGCAGATATGTCTGCTATAAATTTTAACTTAATGAATCAGGGTACTCCTGATACTATAATTGAAAACATAAATTCAGTTCTAATTGAGAACTTTGACAAACATGCTCCCATTAAAACTGTTAAAATTCAACGTAAATATAAGCCCTATATAACAGAAACCATAAAACAAATAATAAAATTGAAAAAGAATGCTTTCAAGAAATATCTTAGAACCAAAAACATAGTGCATAAGAATTTTTATGTAGATTTAAAAAATTACTTAAATTTTGCTATAAAGAACGAAAAAAAGGCGTATATGACGTTTGAACTGAATAAATTAAATAGGGATTCTAAACGTATGTGGTCAAAACTCAATGATTGGAATGTTCATTGTAAACCTGTATATGAAATACCCACACACTTGAAAAATGTAGACGCGATTAGTGCCCATTTTGCAAGTGTATTTCGAATGGATGTGCAGGTAGATCAGGAAGTTGTCGAGTTCTTTAATAATGCCAACTTTGTGGGAATTGACGAATTGGAACAATTCTCTTTTGAAGAAATTTCCCAATTCGAAGTATACAATGCTTTTAGGAGAATTAAATCCAAAGCATTCGGAATAGATAATATAACATATGACATGTTACTTTTCAGTTTAGAATATGTTGCACCGACAATTACCAACTTGTATAATTCATGTCTACTCTCTGGAGAGTTTCCTGAAGTTTGGAAAAAGTCAATTATTACTCCTCTTCCCAAAAATGCTAAAATTGGTACTCTTAATGAACTGAGACCAATAAGTAAACTACCAATTCTCTCAAAGATGTTTGAAATTGTTATGTCTGATAGAATGAATAGTTATATTGCAAACAAAAATATTCTGCCTCCAACCCAGTCGGGTTTTAGGGCTCAACTTGGAACTGCGACCGCTCTCAGTAGGATATGCACTGATATTTCGTGTTCCATGGATCAATCATATGTTAATTGCCTGGTATTGTTAGATTATAGTAAAGCTTTTGATTTGGTGCCGCATGATCTGCTGATAGCTAAGTTGGGATACTATGGGTTTTCTGAGGCGGCCTGTAAATGGTTCGGGGGCTACCTCGGGGGGAGACAACAGGTTGTGGAGTTGGATGGGGCGAGATCTGGCCTTGTTTCTGTCACAAAAGGCGTTCCACAGGGCAGCATACTTGGCCCACTCTTGTTTAACATTTTCACTGCTGACTTGCAGCGACAGGTCGGTTTTTGCGGCATCCACTTCTACGCGGACGACACACAATTGTTGTCAGGTTTTCCTCCGGAGGTTGCCAGTTGGGCAATGGAAAGGATAAATCAGGATTTGAATAGTGTTTGGAAGTGGTCGTTGAATAATGGGTTGCTGTTAAATGTTAAAAAATGTCTTTATTTAATTATAGGAACAAAAACGGCTAGGAATCACTTTTTTACTTACAACTTTACAACATTACACTTCAATAGTGTTGAAATTCCGCTTGAGGATTGTGCAAGAAACTTGGGAGTTTATTTTGATAGTAATTTAAATTTTGAATTACATGTGGAAAAAAAAATAACATCTATTATGATTAAACTTAAACAACTGTATAGTTTCAAGTATATTCTGCAAAGTGAAACCAAAGCGAAATTAATAGATTCTCTATTGCTATCTCAAATAGACTATTGTAATGTGGTTTATTATTATTACCTGACAAATGAATATAAAACCAAAATTCAAAAAACTCAAAACTCGTGTTTGCGATTTACTTACTGTATCAACAAATATGACCACATAACTCCAATATATATAAATAATAAGATTTTGAAATACAACCTCCGGGTCGAGTTGCACTTTGCCTTATTTGTTCAAAAAATCTTCAAAAGTGGGCTCCCAAGGTACCTTTACAGTTACTTTGATCTCCGCTTGGATTTGCATGGTCTAGATTTAAGAAATATTGTTAGATTTGCTATTCCACAGCACAGAACATCTAAATTTGAAAATTGTTTCTCCTATAGAGCAATAAGCCTACTTAACTCCCCCTTATATTTTAAATTAGCTAATGTTTCTAAGGGCGCTTTAAAATTATATTTGAAAGATATTTTATTAGTTGAAATGTTGTAATAATAATAATATTGTGAACCCCTAATGTACTTTTGTTGATGAGTTTTGAAAGCTGTGTAGTGTGTATAGCTTTGCTATATATTATTTTAAGGCAACATGGAAGAACGCTTGAGCGAATGTTAGCCGCTTGTGTAATAATGTATTTTGTATTTTATTTTATTTTATTACGCAATAAATATTTTTATTATTATTATTATTATTATTATATTGAATTAAACTGGCTTCAATTAATGTAGGTACGAGGGGTAAATCACTCATGGAAGTCACTGTACACTTTGCTGGGAATAGTTTGGGAATACCTGGTAATACTCTGGAAGGAAATACGTAGGAATACTGGGAAATCCTTGGAAATACTCTGGAAGAATATAGGAATACTCTGGAAGTACACGGGAATAATCTGGAAATACATGAAAGTACCTGTAAATTTCTATAACTTCCAACCCCACTTTTAACGTATTTTTGGGGCATTTTCATAAAAATTTCAAGAGTTGCGTGCAGAGCGCAGGTTTGGTACTAAAATATAATCTATCTCAAATTTATAAAGAATTTACTCGGGAATTTATCTGTGTCCCAAATTACTTGTTATCAGAGGATTTCTCGGTAACCAGCCGAGATAGAACTTTACGGTTTTCGCGACCCTGTATCAGTTTTTTGTGAGTGCCCTAAACAGAATTGTGCCACCTTATTTCGTTTCCGAGGCACAGGGTGAAACCTCGGGTGAAACAGACATTTTGCTTTCGCTTTTTGAGGTGGTATCATGTTTCAAACACCCTGTAAGATAGAAAAAAACTGAAAACTGCTATGGATAGATATGTTTACGTAAAATCCAGTGTTGTAGTCTTTCAACTATATTATGTAATGTGTTTAAGTAAAATTCCTCCTTCATTTTCATGTATTAAATTTTCTAATTAGATACCTAAAGATTTGGAAATGAAATAGATATAATCTAGGATAACAAAAAGATAGTGGGTGCACCGTGCCGTGTATTCAAAGTCTTATTAAACAATTCAGGGACATCTCTTCATAACAATGTAGTAGAGGAAACTATTCCTATTTTCATTCGAATGATATTCAACAGCAGTTTAATGATTAACATTTTGACCCTAATTTTCCATTACCTAAAGCAAAGCCTGCAGTTGGCATATTATGTTTAGTTCACTGTAACAACATGTTGTAATTAACTAGGACATGGAAAAAAAAATATTTGTTGAAATACTAAGGGAATACTTAAAAAAACTTAGAAATACAATTTAGTTTTTGGAAATGCGTTGAAAATATCTAGGAATATTTAGAAATACTGGGAAGTACCGTGCAATATTTGGAAATATCAGGGAATACTTACGAATTTTCATGAGTGGTCGACCCCTCGTGTAAGAATTAAACATTGTACTTAATTTCCTTAATCTAATTCTTCTCTCTCAATGAATGGGTATTGTTCTTTCCTCTTCCAAATAAATTTTCTCTAGGACTTCCATTTATTTACTAGGAATATTTTCCATTAGTGTTGTTTGCTGGACTGGAATTTGCACATAACTACTTGTGTTACAGATACCGTTTGGTAGTCAGGAAATAAAACAACCTATTTATTGAATTTAGTTTTCTTTTTAGCACTAAATTCCGTTATTTTTTTTTTCTCCAGGTGACTTGGGACAATTGGTCCAAGACCGCAAAAAAGCCGTTATAGAAGGTACAAGACAAAGCATGAGACGACTAACCCGTAGATTTAGCTCGGCCTCACAAGAACAAAGAAAACAACACATCAAAAATAAAGAGTCCGCGCAGGAATATGAAGGGACACTCGACATGTTCAATAATATAAGATTCGATTCGCCAATCAGCCGCACAAATAGCATTTACAGCAACGTAGAAAATGAGCTGAACTCGGACTCGTCAAGCGAATCTATAAATTTGCCTCCTCCAAAACATCCTCCTCCACCTTTGCCTGATGAAAATTTTTACGATGCACCTTCAGGATCTTCACCAATAGCTTCAAGTAGTAATTCCAGCAAATCTTTACCAACCAGAAAACCTGAAGCCTATGAAAGTGTTTTCCCTAAACATCCTGATTCAGAAAACGCTCTTTCAAGTTCAGGTTCTTGGACCTTTTACGATAGCGTCAACAGACAATCTTCTCAAGAAGAAAACATTTACTACAATATCTTGCCATCAGATGATAACAGTAGAGATGTAACTGACGATTGCTCAATGCCATTGATTCCTGATAAGACTGAAACAAAAAAGTCTATTTCAGGAGAAAGTCATGCAAATTCGATTTATGAGAATCATCAGGTGCCTTTGAGACATCCAGCAGGCAATCCTACTGAACAAAGAGCATCAAAAAGTGTTCTTATGCAGTTTGATCCATTAAATGATGGTAACAAAGTTATTATTAATTATTTTTGCAGTATAGCTTGATTTTTTTCTAGATTCAAGCATCACACAGTTTTCTGATATGAATCTTCTAGAAGAAATACTTCAAGGTGATTTATATGGCAACATTTCTGAGGCATATACATTTGATGAGGCTGATTGGAGCGTCAGCAATGAGTCTGAAAATGAAGACTTTCTGAATCCTCCTACGCCACCATTGAGATTCGATTCTTTGCCTGAGGACTTGGACGTAGTCCCTGAAACCTCTACAAAGGAAGTTGAGAAAAAAGGGCTTGCTGTGGTGAATAATCAAGCCAAATCTAGAAGTAGTTGGTTCACTGATACCCATTTGAGTCCTAACAGGTTTGTAAGTGGATAAATTGTAGATTTCGTTTTAATGAAAATTGCAGCAAAATGAGGATTTGTATTTTTTTATAGGCCTCCCGTAGTAGAACCTAAAAAAAGTTGGCTCAAGCAGGTGAAGCAACACGTCCTGGAAAAGACACCTGAAGTGTTCAAATCACCTAAATGTGCGGATAATTTGGTGGAAAGGCCTATTTTGGGTGGCAAAAATTTTATAAACAAAAAAGGAATGTTGTATAAGGTACATATATTAGATTAGATCATTTAAATGAAAAATTATTCATAAAAAATTAATATATAAATATATTCCCAGGTCCAAGGTGGTCCAGTCGAAGATCTATTCGGCGAATACAGTGGTAGATGGTGGGTCTTGGAAAACTCAGATTTATTCTGTTACTCTGATAACACTTGCATGCACCTGAAAGAACATTTTTCGGCCTCCAGCATTTTGAGTATCCAGCTGTTGCAAGACGCCAAATACAAATACCGCTATGACAGTGACGATTTGCATTGTTTCGAGCTGAATATAACGGGCAAAGGTAGAGGAGGGCATGTGTATGGGTCCAAAAATATTACCGAGAGAAGAATTTGGTTGCAGTGTTTAGCTGAAATGCTTACTCAGAGGTTTAAATCGAGACTTACCACGAATTTCCTTAGAATGGGGTGGGCATACGTTAGACAAGGTAATATTTGTAATTATTATTGATGAAAACTGTAATTGTATTTATATTATAGGTGTCAGTGGTAAATGGGCAGGAGCTTGGTTAATTTTAAGTGAACGAGAATTGTATTACGCAATCGATGGCCACTCTGTCAAGACAATAGACTTGAGAAAAGCACGCTGCATAGTACTTCAAGGTAAGAATTGTTAATTTCTTATTGTTGATTTGTTTTTCAACTTAATCACTTTAGGTTACCAAGAAGCTGATAACAATCCTAGAACCAATGATAAGGGCCCTAACATGCTTGTGGATTGTCCCGATTTGGCTTTGTATTTACGAATGTGGACTGCTAGGGAAACTAAGGCAAAAATTATTCAATAGATTAATTAATTTTTTTTTGCTAATTTTCTTTTCTAGGTTTGGTGTCATATAGTCAAACTAGAGGCCCACAATAATGGAGCAAACTTAGACCAGCAACAATTGACAAAAAACGATATTCCAGTTATAGTGGAAAAGTGTATTAATTTTATTTACGCTCACGGTAGTATGTCTGAAGGCATTTACAGGAAAGCTGGCACCGGATCTTCAATAGCTGACCTATTGACTAAATTCAGAAAGGATGCGTTTGCAGTTCAATTAACCAGAGACAACTATAGTGAGTACGAAGTTGGTACTGCACTTAAACGATTTTTTAGAGAACTGCCTGAGCCTTTGTTTGGCTGTGATCATAGACAGTACTTGTATGAAGTAGCTAGTGAGTATATTATTATGATTTTATCAAAATTTGTTATTTTATTACAGTCTGCATTTGGATTGTTTTTGTAAGTGAATACTTCAATGTTAATAATGTTAATTAATATGGATTAGGTAATTTGATTTTGATTATTTTAGAACATAATGTCAAAGACGAAAAAATCCGTATGTTCAAAGCTGCCCTAGATCAGTTACCTTCAGTATCATACAAAACAGCCAGAAAGTTACTGGGCCATTTGCATTTTATAAGCAATCAAAGCGCCAAAAATTTGATGACAGTAGAAAATTTGGCTTCCATATGGGGCATGACTTTGATGAATTATGAGGTAAAAAACATCCCTATTACAAAATATTGATTCAATTTTGAAAATTCCTAGGATAAAGAAAGGCCTAGCAAACCAGGCTCCCATCATCTTCAAGATGCTGAAGTAGTGGCTCAACTTATCCGATACTATCGTGCAGTTTTCCCTGAAGACCCTGGAGAATTGGAAAAAGAGAAACTCATGCTTAAAGTATTACAAAAGCACATGCAAAGTCCTCAGGGATCTATGAACAAGAAAACTGCAGGCGATTTTAGAGTGTGGATTTATTTGTTCAATAAAGATGGCAAATCTTATAATGTTTCTGTAAGTATTTAGATTTGTTTGAAGTGGGGTTTGGCAAATGCGTTTTTTTTTTTAGATTGGACCTCAAAGGACTGCCTATGAAGTTTGTCTTGAGCTCAGTGACAAAATCAAATCACCAGTGCATGAAATCATTTTAGAAGAATCTGTACTTGGTGATAAACTTCTCAGGCCTATACACCACACTGAAAAAGTAATATTGATTGAATTATTTTATAAAATATTATACATTTTTCTTAGGTTTTAGATGTGGTTCTTAAATGGAGCTACTGGAACGAGTCTGATAGAAAAGATAACTATCTAACTTGCGTATCTCTATCAAAATATTGGGAATACATCTTAGAAAAACCCTTGCCAATATCGGGAGAATTAAAGTTTGCTGATAGCAAAACCAAGCTACTTAAAGTATACAATTTTCAATTCACCCAAGGATGTTTGAGTTGTTTCAAAGACAAATCTGTAAGAAATTAAAATAATTTTTCAATCAAAATATTCATTAAATATTTTTTAGAGCGATATCAATCTGTATTCTTGGCGCATTGAAGACATAACTTGGTACTTAGGGCACGAATCGAAAAGGAGTCCCCAATCCAGATGGACCGCGACATTTTTGGAAAAAGACGCCAATCCCTGTAGGACACGTACAAATCCGTATTTTGGAAATATCCTGGTTTGGAACGATGCGGCTATAAGGGCGAATTGGATTAGTGCCATGCTCAAATCCAGATATCCAAATAATCTTACTCCTCCACCAAAACTGGTGACAATTTAATTGTGAATATTTTTTTACAGTGATTTTATATAGATTTTTGTTTTGTTTTATAAAACTTAATTTTATTAGGTGCAATAGGATTATACTAACCATATTTTACCATTTATATTTTTGTATATTTTAATGACAGGTTTGTGATAGTTGCCAAGCTTAATAATTATTGTATAATGGTTTTTAGAAAAATTCAATTAGTGTTTTATGCGTATGACGTATAATGCAAGTATTATTAGGTTTTAAAAAAAGAGTCTGAAAATTTCTATGTAAAAATATATATTTGTATCTTAAAAATAATTATTACAAATACACTTTTTATACAAAACATATATTATTATACAAACGACAAATAAACATTATTTTAATACTGACCTGGTGTGTATAATTAATTATTAAGGCTTGGTGAGCAAACAAAAGTAGGCATTGTACAATAATTATTGCACACTAAATTGGTTAAACAAAATACATACAACCATCAAATATATGGTTAAACATTTACATAACAAAAAATTCATACAAATCGTCATCTTCCCTCCAATTCATGCCTCACTGGCACTTTAGCATACAAATATTTCGTCCTGCTGCTCCATTGGGCACACAAATACATAACTTCCAAACTTAGAGCCAAAACATTTAACACGCAGGAAGTTGCTATAATCCCTTTCAAGAAGCAATTGACTTCTTCGCAAGTGAAATCTTCATAATGGTAACTTTCATTGAAAAGATGATGCGACATGGATTTGGTGGAACACACACAAGTCGAATTGAGTTTGTCGTGAGGAGAACAAATCGCCATGTGGATGTAGATTAAGTGGATTATGCAAACTATGAGGACTACTAGACAAGTCATTATTGAGACTATTGTTGTTAAAATGCTGATAAACTAAAAAATAATTTATTCAGTAAAGTTGAATTTAAGGCTGGATAATAGTTACCTTAGTTAAATGATAATGACATCCTAATCTTCTATCTGGATAGGGTCTAGGACAAAATCCTAGGAAAAAACAGCCTACAACTCCTGAACAAAATACCTGAAAATAATATAATTATTTTGGGCAAAATACTATTAATGGTAGGTACTTACAGGTACTGCGCTCCAATAAGGAAAATCTATAGCGTTAAGGGTGGGACTCCACAATAACAACCAAACCGACGCCAGACACATAAGCATTCCTAAAACTATCGTAATGACTTTCATTGACTTGACTAGTCTGTAGTGTTTTATCACAAAGGGCAGGTACTTTTTGGGTACTGAAAAAAACGAGGCTTGAGCTTAAATATTTGGAAATTTCTTGTTTAAACTACTGAAGGCGGTGCGTAAAATAAGGTAATTTCAGCTTAAATGGCATTATTAGGCCAATACTAATGATATGCTATAAAATTTTCCTGTTCTCAAAATTAATTTTTGTTTCTCAAAAACTAGAAAATTCTACACGAGTCCATAAATATACATAAGTAATAATTAATCAACAAAATAGTTACACATGAATGCCAAAATTATTATCTAGATCAATATTCTAAATGAAAGTATGCCACTTTTTGGACCGGTAAACCAATTAGGACATCGATAATGTAAAAGTAATACTTTTATAATTACTTGTGCAGGTAGGTATTACACTGGCCAGATTATGAATGGCATCTTAATTGCTCATGTGGAATTAATAATGCAATTAATAATTGAGTACGTGGTTTATGGTCCTATAGAGTGTATCAACCATTGAAAACTTAAGCAGGCATCTATAAAGACTTCTTGAATGTTGTTTTTGGACGTCTTTAAGATGACTACAAAAACTTCCTACAGAATTTGTTTCTTGTTCAATTTAAAAGTTACTGAAAACCATTTGGAATGGTACAGAACGCTTTAGAACTTCAATGAGCGTTTGGATAGTTCAAAACACTTTAAATTCAATTCAGAATCCCCAAAAGCATTTTGTTCCGAACAATTTGGAAACTTCAGAACCATTTTAGAATGCTCTAAAACATTTAAATCCGATTTACAATTTCCAGAAGCAATTTAGAACAATTAAGAACACTGAAACACTCAACAAATGGGGGAAAAAAGAAAAAATAACCAAAAATAAAACATTACAAATATCCAAATTACAGACTAATTTCGAAAGATTTTTAAGGAATCGCATTGCCTATTTCAGAACTAAAAGTATATTTAAAATTTTTAAGCTAGAAGTTACATCATAGTTTAACGCACCGCCTCCTCGCAGCTCTACTTACTTCTTCCATTTCTATACATTACAATCATCCGACTATGCCTAAGACTATTCCTAGTGGGAGTGTGCTTATCCCCTAAAGTCCTGGAAGTGATATTTTGCGGTACGGTTGTCATCATACATAGTTGCTGGCTTGGACTTAAAGGTTCGTTTAACCTGGATTCAAAAAAATCGTTAATAAATAAACATTTAGCAGCTTTCCACTTATATACCTACCTATTTTGTATAGATCCATTATTATTTCCATTGGCGTACGTTTCAATAACGTCGGTACTATCGCTAGCAGGGTAACTGTTCCGATCTGTATCCTCTTCTTTGGCATAACTTATTTCTTTATTTTTATTGTTGATCGTCATTGTGGAATCTGGAATTTAATAACTTAATAGGATGATGCAAGGTTAATTATTAAAAGGTTGTCTAGTAGCAAAACATGTATGCCTTTGAAACGGGTTTATTTTCTCTGATGATGATAAGGCTGAAATAAGAAAAACTGGAGAGAGGAGTATAACTTGGCAAAATAAGGCTAATAGTATGTATTATAATTATTCAAATAACAATCTATTGCAAAACCACGCTACAAGATATCGTTTTAGTCGAATGTAGTCAAAGTTGCATTTTGTAGGTCAAAGCCGACAGCTTGGAACCATTAGAATTATCGTTAAGGTATTGCAAAAACAGTCGAGCTTTTTAAAAACAAGCAGAGTGTAAATTGGTTATAATGTTTTAATAATGACCTGAAACAAAATGAGAAAGGAAAATGTAAATTTTCAGAGAACACAAAGAACTTCAGAAGAAGCTACTTCTGAAGGATCAGTTGAAAACTAGAGAACTTTAAGAGAGATTATCAGAAGAAGATCCTAAGAAACCAACATTCAGGAAAAGAAATTAGGTATCCTGAAAAACTATTATTAAGATCTTCATCAAGAATCATAACAGGAAAAACATTCAGCCCAATTTCTCTGGAGAATCACATAAAACCAAGCCAACTTCAAAAACCATTAGTAGTAGTCGAAGAATCAATATGAGAAGCTTCAGAAAAGGCAAATAACCCAGGGGTATCAATTCAGATCAGATTTCTATATTTGTATTGGGGTTTTTTTCCATCTACCTAGGTACTACAACAATTACCATCAATATAATCAATTACATTGTTTTTTTTTTAACACAAAATGCATCTCAACTAATTGATAACAAAAAACTCAAAACCTAATTAGCAGTTTTGCAGTTTTTTTTTTTTGAATTACCATAATTTGTAATCAATATTGACCCTGCGACAATAATTGCACGGAACATTAATTTTTCACTTAATGCCATACAATATTGTGTGATGACGTATACGGAAATTGAACTAATAACGCCCTATCACTTGAAAAATATAATCATATACATCAAAACTATACCATTAGCTAGAGGCGTTTTACATTAAAATTATTACAACATCGATACCTGCGAGAAAATTATTCTCCCGAGGCATTGTGTAATCTCAACGGCCTTACACTTGACCCACAAGTGGCTACTTTCCGTTGACCTGCTACTTTTTGAGGTAACTATTTATTAAGAATGCTTCAGGAGAAAAATATAATAATTTTTTCCAATAGGTATGTAATAAGTTTATTCCTTATTCCAATATCAAAACAATTTAAATAATAAATCATTTGATGAGTAAATTACATAATTTGACTGATTACAAATTTGTCCATGATTTCCTTCCTTATGTTCACAAGATAATTAACAAATCAACAAGGATAATTATTATACACATTTTGATGTTAGAGTAAACTACCTACCTACTAAGTAAAGGATTTTTCTATAATCAATTTTGCATCGTAATCTAAAAATACGCATCAAAAGCACAGTCAAAAGGCCGTGTTTTCTGATAAACTGATTCATTTATGTGCCAGATAATTAAGTTTATTTTTATATGAATATGCAGCGAAGCCTGTAGGAAATAATTATTGCAATATGAATTAATTGAATAAATCTATTCCAAGTTTGCTAATCATCGTTGAAATTTAACATAGAGGATTTTCTTCTTAGATTAGCTTTTCTGCGTGGGTGTATGTAGCCTTTAATTATAAGGATCTTCTTCTAGAATAGTTATCAGCTTTATCTAAAGGTATCGTAATTATCGTATTGATTATTGAGGCTATTTTTTCAAAGTTTGTCCATCTGAAGTTTCTGATAATTTAGTTCCACCTCCACTATTTAGCTGCGAGATATTTGCTGTTAAATGTTAAGGCTGTGGAGTTAACAATCTGGACTTAAATAATGAAGAAAATTTGTAATCAAAAAAAGAGAGACCCAAGAATCGGAAACCGTAAAACGGAGATACTTTGTGACAAGGGGGAAACTTTGTGACATTGTGAAATTCGATTCAAATTAGCCAAACATTTTGAATTCCGCGCGCGAAGCCAAATTTTTCTACGAGCTGGTGGAAGCACATACCTCACTCGCTACAAAAACCGTTCGGCAAGCTGGTACGCTCTCTTGGTAACTTGCAGCCTGATTCGAAGGGAGCATCTCGTTTTTGCAACTTTTTCGAAACGCCCAAACTTTCTACTGTACATCAGAATTTGAACACTCCCCAGAAAAATTTGTCAGAATTTCTAATTGCTTGGGTACTTGTCGGAATATCTACGTGAATACGCTTACGATTTATTAATTTAACACATTTTTTTTAACAATAAACAAAAAAGAGTAACCTACCGGGGTAACTTTGTGACATGTAATTCTTATGGTAGAAACTTATGCTCAACCTAAAATAATGCTAAAAGGATCGACATGTCTCCTAATGTGGACGACTTCCTATGGGTGGAGTTCACATCCCAATTTCTGGATGAATATGAGGGTGATAAATACTATATCGTATGATATACAATAAAAGTTTAAAATGTCTAAATCAATATAAACCCGTGTTTCTAGTAACAGAGAATTATCGAGCATATATTTCTTGACATTTCCTATCGTTTCAGACTAAAAATGACGGGGTTACATTATGTTTTCATTGAAAAAACACACTTTCAAATTAAAAAAAAGCTGAATTATTTTTTTTTTCTTCAATTTCCTAGAACTGCCATTTTGTAGCGGAAGAACGGATATACATAGTGTATTTTTTTTAGAATTTTATATGGCAAAGAAATGTTTGAGAATTTCAAAAAACCCCCAAATCTGTCACAAAGTATCCCCGTTTTACGGAACCAAATAAACTGAAAAGTCTGGAATATGATCGAAAATAGTATTTCTATATTTCTCTAGTTCCATTTGGACTTCAGCAGTGCCATCAAGAATACGATATTCATGCATCTCTAGTTCAAATTTCACTTCTAGAAGAGCAGATTTTAATATTTAAAAGCTTCTTTTGATTAATTTCAGCTTTCAAGGTATAGTTAGGTAGGTTTCTTGTGAGTGGTCCGATGTCGACCCTTCCACTGCGACCTACGGTCTATTGTGGCTCACTCACTCCCAGCAGTCCAGCCCTTCTTATGAAGGTGGAGATAAGTATGGGGGAAGCATGCTTTATGTATTCGGGTCAAACAGCTGACTCCCCGAAAACAGCATGCCTGATTCTGCCTATCGCCGAACACGTGCCTAGCATAGGACGTGTTCTGCAGTTTCGTCCTCTTCCATGCAAACGCGACACTCGGCACTTTGTGCTATTCCGATCCTGGTGCATGTGATAACGGAGTCTGCAGTGTACAGTGTACAAACCCACCAGTGCTTTGAGGCTCTTCCTCTCCATTCCCAGAAGTATGTCTGCCACTTTCCCCCTTTTGGACAGGGTACAAAGGATTTTGCATGGTTCATGCCTGGTAGTCTCGACCAATATTGTTTGGCCTCTGTATTGGCCCAGGTCGAGATTATGAAGTTAGCCGTATTCATGGCTATTCCCAATATTGGCTCCGGTCCAATGAAGTTAAGCTGCGATCCAGCTTTTGCAAGTTGCTCCGTTTTTTCGTTGCCTTCTTGTCCAGTATGTCCCGGTATCCAAACTAGTGAAACGTTGTTCTTTTCCCTTAGCTGATTCAGGGCTTGTTTGCAGTTCCATACTGTTTTCGACGTGCAATGTATGGATGCCAGTGCTTTCAGCGCAGCTTGTGCGTTTGTTGCTTTTCGCGCCAAGCTCGATGCCCAGCAATTCGTCCTGCGTTTTTGCCAAAGCTGACCGAAATTCCCAGCCTTGGTTTTTCACCATATACCCCTGCTCCGACACCATGTCTACTTTTGGAGCCATTCGTCTACTTACAGGCAGAGATCTGCCCTCAGTAGTTCGGTCCTGTCGCTGGCCCATAGCTTTCTGTCCGGAATCGTTGTTTTGAAGGGCCAACCAAAGTTAGTTTTATTTGGCATTATGTCAGAGCATGCTGAGGGTTTATTTCACCCACAAGCATTGCGCTTCTCCCCTCCAAAGTACTTTTTGAAGCCACATTTTGAAGCATGGTACAGCCGATAGGTTGACCTCATTGCTCCCCTCTTCACGTCTATGTGGAGTGGAGTCAGGTTTATGAGGACTTCTATAGCTGCTGTAGGCATGGTGCGCAACACTCCCGTTGTAGGCAAGCTATTCTCTGCAATCCGCTAAGTGTGGCTTGGGCCCTTTTCTGATTCGCCTTGCCATACTACAGAGCCATAGGCTATCATTGGTCTGATAACCATGGTATAGATCCAGTGAATCTGTTTTGGAATTGTTCCCCAGGTCTTTCCGCAGATTCTGTGGCAGTTCCAAAGCGACAATTTTGCCATTCGGCTTACTTTTTCCAAATGAGCGTTCCAGTTTAAAGTCTTGTCCAGGATGACTCCCAAATACTTTGCTTCATTTGAGAATGGCACTAATTCTCGCCGAATAGTTAGAGGTACCAAGTTATGATGTTTTTTTTCTCCTGGTGAAGGGTACTATGACCATTTTGTGAGGATTAATTGTCATTTCCTCTCTCTCGCACCAATTAAGCACGCAGTCTAGCACCTCTTGGAGTGCAGCTGAGACCCTCGTATAACAATGTCCTTTGAATCAATAATTTTAATTCTAGAATCATCAAAAATCAGATTTTTATACTTTCTTGGTTTAAATTTGGTTCCAGCAGCATCGGAAATAGATTTTTCTTGCATCTATATTTCGAATTTCAGGTCGATAAAGGAGGAAATTTTAAGATTTTCATTCGTCTTTTGTTGAATTTCATCTCACAAGGTTCAGAAATGCCTTCTAGTTAAGAATTAACTATAGAATAATCAGATTTCAATAATTCTATTGTTCAATTTAGACTCCAACAGGGCTAGGAATGGGATTTAATGAATCTATAATTCAAATTTCAGCTCTTAGTAGAGTCGAAATGAAGATTTTCATGCTTCTCCAGTTGAATTTTCGAATGTAATACCACAAGGGGTTTCGGAATTACCGGATAATACTTTTACCTGTTACAAAACGCGCAACTTGTAACGCGTTGAGTGTCAGGTAAAAGTATTAGGTAATCCTGAAACATCGAGTGGTATTCAAAAGGTTATACAATGAACTAAACTTCAATACCTTATTAATTTTTCATTTTTTTCTATAATAGAGTTTGCTATAAATATTGCCACCATGCGCGATAATCCCAAAAGGCTCATCACTTATTAAGCCTCTCGTGTCACATGGGAATAATGTACAGTGAGTTGTATAACCACTTTAGGAGGAACAAAAATATTCTCTGGCTCAATTTCAACCTTCGACCATTTCGAGTCTTGTCGCGAACGACCGCAAGGCGATATTGCGATTTATCATTAAGTATTGATGTGTATGGTTCCATGGCCTATTCCTGGGTCTATTCAGAACTCAATTTGGGGGTTCTTCAGGAAAAAAAGCTAGGTGAATCTCAGGTAGAGGGTTCACGTATCAATATCAGGCAAGGTGAATCCCAGGTAGAGGGTTCTTGTATCAATATTAGGAAAGTTGAATCCCATCTGTAGAGGAATCACATCAGGTATGTTTTGCCACAATTCAGATCCACCCTTACGTAACGATCATCCTATCAATTTGTGGGATCTTGAATCATTGGCATTGTAGAATCAATCACCTAAATCTACACGAGACGATGAAGCCATTCGTCAATTCAACGAACATATTCAGTAGGTACCTGGTACCTATATTTCAAAAAGATACCACGTTACTTGGCCTTGGATTGATTATCCACTAGTCTTACCATACCAATTTTGGGTTGTCATATATGGTAGACAAATAGCTGTGCAAATAGTCAGTCTTGTTGAGAGACTTAATAGCGAGACTCTACGAAAGTATGATTTGGTTTTAAAAGAACCTTTATCAGCTGGCATTACTGCGTTTGTAAAGAAGATCATTCGACGAAATTGCGTGTGGTATATGACGCATCAGCAAAAACCAGAACCAGCAACAGCCTTAATGATTATTTATACCACAGTCAGCTTATGTTGACAGATTTAACTGGGTTGATAATTCGATTCCGTACGCATAATGTTGGGCTCACAGCAGATGTCAAAAAAGCCTTTTTGCAAATCGGTTTACACGTTTTCTATGGCTAAAGGATCTCGAGAAATATGTTACAAAAGACAATTTGTTTCATTTTCGGTTTTGTCGGGCGTCATATCCAGTCCTATTCTATTGAACGCTACGATCAAACATCATCTCACCAAATGGGCTAAGCGCTTTGTATCATTATTGATGATATTTACGTAGGTAATCTACTAAGCGGCTCTTCCACAGTAGCTGAGGCTATTTCGCTTTATGCATAATGCGCTGAATACGATGAATTTTCGTGAATGGAACTCTAATTCCTCCACTTATCTCAGTCAACTCCCGGCTAATTAAAGAAGCAAAAAACATTCCAATGTAAATGTGCCTCACTTTTTAATCCTTGTAATTTTACCATTAAAACTGCTTCTCCAAGAATTATGGACTCAAAAGGTTACTTGGGGGGACACACCTTTATCCCAAGAGAATCGCATACAATGGCAACGTCTCGCCATTCACTCTAAACTTATTGCTGAACTTCGATTATCGAGATATTATGGCCGCACCCTTTTACCATGGGATTCCATGTTTCCAACCTCAGATCTTTCATTTGAATTACATTGCTTCACGGACGTATCACCAAAAGCATACGCGGCTGTTGTTTATCTATAAGGATCCTTTCACAAAAACAGTATTGCGTGTCGTTTGTCATCGGCAAATCTCGCTTAGCACTTATTAAAGATAAGAAAGTCTTACAAATTCCCAGATTGGAACTTCTAGGCGTTCTGATTGGTCGCCGCTTGATTCACTCCGCAAACAAAACTTTAAAATTACCAATCAAGACTCACAGTTTATGGACAGATAGTGAAGTAGGTAGTTCTCTCCTGGTGTAAAACAGAAAGATTGTTAACTCCTTTTGTCAGTAACCGGGTTGCTGAAATTGAGACTCATTCAAATTTACACCTCAAATATGTTCCCACAGCATTAAATTCCGCAGATGTTGCTACGAGGTTTCCAACAGAATCCACTTCCAATTCCCAGCATGAATCATGGATAAACGGTCCTTCTTTTTTAACTTTTGGGGAATCTGATTTGTCTCCACACATCAAACTCAGTCGATGGCACGGCTTCTAGTAGGTACTTTTGTTGCCTCTGAGGTGGAGGTTTCATTCGAAGAATATCCGAATTCAAATACTGACCCAAAGGAAGTAATCCCAACAAAAATTCTCAAGCTTCAAGCATCAGAACTTCTGGAGAATGTTACCGAACAGCAGAACGACAAAGTTGACACAAACGCAATCAGACAATTGCAGGCAGAACATTTTTCAAAAAAAGACAAGGCGCAAAAACCGTTTTAGCCAGAAATCTATACAAAGTAAAGATCAAGATGGCTTGTTGAGGTGTCAAGTTCTGTTCCAGAATGCGGCTTAATTGGATTGAAGGAAACTATCCGATACTCCTACCAGCCAATACAGAGTTAACGAATCATATAATCGAGCATTTTTATACCAAAAATTACAATGTTGGCGTATCACATATACGCTATCCTTAATAGGAATCAAATATCAAGGGAAGAATGCAAGTATTTACAGAGAAATATAAGGAAGTGTGAACGATGCAAGAAGTATGGGGGTGCACCTTACAAATTGCCAGAGATGCCCCCACTGCTCGCCGAACGTGTAAATTATTGTCGTTATTTCAATATACATATAGGCATGGATTATTTAGGCCCTGTGGTTCAAAGCGACACAGCAATCAATAAATGCTGGATGCTGGATATGCTTGTTTACGTGCTTGTCAGTCAGAGCTGTTCATTTAGAAATCGTCAATGATTTGACAGCAAAAGAATGCGTTATGGCTATCCGAAGATTTGTGGCCTTCTAGACTCGTACAAATCTGTAACACAAATTAAAAGATCGAACCAGAAAATGAGGCTGTGTTCAACATTCTCCCCCCTTTTGAAGAAATTCTTTTCTTCATATTTTATTCAGTTTCAATTTTACATAGTTGGCTAACAGATCCTATATAAATGCCTGCATTGGTTTTTATGTCTGCTACTCTAACTTTGCCATCGGAACCAAGAAACACAGTTTGTATCTTGCGCATTCGCCATTGTTTTCTTGGTATATTATCTTCAATAATCACAACTATATCGTTTTGTTTTAACTGTTGCCTATCATCATTCCACTTTGATCGTTCGGTAATGTCAGTAGAGATTCTTTAGTCCACGTTTTCCAAAATAAATCTATCAGTTGCTGACATCTCTTCCAATGAACTCTAAGATCAACCGTTACTACATGATCTGTAAGCGAATGAATCGGCGTTCGACTGTGCCATAATAAAATGGTTTGGTGTCAACGCCTCAAAATCGTCTGGATCCGAAGAGACTTTGGTTAAAGGTCTGGAATTAACGATGTTTTCAGTTTCGGCAAATAGTGTTAAAAAAAGTTCATCTTTTAACTTTTGATATTTTAGTAAAGTATTGAAAATAATTTTGACTGAACGAACTAATCTTTCCCATGTTCCCCCCATATGTGGCGATGCTGGTGGCATGAACTTCCAAATGATTTCATGACTTCGAAGACACTCCGTCATCTTTGAGTCGTTTATTTCTTTGCGTTGCTTCTTTAATTCCTCTGATGCCCCTCGGAAATTGTCACCATTATCCCTATAAATTTCTTTCAGACACCCTCTTCTACTTACCATTCTTTTAATTGTCATCATAGCTGCTTCGGTAGTAAGTGAATGTGCCACTTCTAAATGTATGGCTCGAATTGTAAGACAAGTGAACAACAATCCCTATCTCTTTTCTGTTCTTCTACCTACAGTAACATATAAGGGACCAAAATAATCTATGCCGGTTTATGTAAATGGTTTAATGTCCGGAGTCAGTCTAAACTTACATAGCTGTCCCATTTTCTGTATAATTGGTCTAATTTTCTTGGTTTTACACCACTGGCGGTTTGAAAATACACTCTTGACTGAAGCTCTGCGATGTATTATCCAAAAACGTTGTCTGATTTCATTTACCAGCTTCTAAGCCCTGATGTGCAAACTGTTGATGACACTTTTGAATAAGTAACATTGTATATCTGTGTTTCGATGGTAAGATAATTGGACTTGTCAGTGTCACAGTATCTGGTGCCAAGTTTAATCTTCCATCTACCACAAGAATACCTGTTGCATCAAGTTTCGGTGAGAGCTTCCACATCCTACTTTGTTTTGACACTAGTTTTTCCTTCTTCAAACAGTTTATTTCTTCTGCAAAACTTTCTAATTGACACTGTCTGATCCATCTTGTTTCAGCTTCTTTTAAATCTTGTACTGTCAACTCTCCTAAATTTTAAAACTCTTGTTGTTGCACCTATTAAACAAAGCCATTTTGAAAAATGTTTTATGTTAGGTAAAAACTGACATGTTACCACAGTTAATCCCAAAAATATTACTTGTAATTCTCGTATGACTTGAGTCACCAAATTTTCATCAAATATATCTTTTTTAGGCCATTTTCTTTAAGAAAATCAGGACCTGAGTGCCATGTTTTGAAATCTGTTATAACTGTACTTTGTGTGTTGTAGTTTCTTGTTGCAAGGCCAGCTGGATTTAATTTAGAAGGTACCCATCTCCTAAATTCTGCTATCAGATATTTCTTGAATCTCCCCAACCCTGTAAGCTTCAAATTGTCCAAGTTTTATGTTATATCTTTTAATCCAATGCAAAACAGTAGTCGAATCAGTCCACGTGTAAATTTGGTGAATATTAATATTCAAGGCATTTTTCACAGTAACCAGCAATCTGCTTCCCATAGTACCACGGCTTGCAATTCCAGTCTTGGAATGGAAATCACCTTGATTGGCGAAACTCTTGCTCTAGCCACGATGATTGAGTTGTCAATTATTTCTTTGGTAATTACTCCTAGATAAACAGCACATGCAAATGCTTTTTTACTTGCATCACAGAATACGTGCATATAACTCTATCCTTTTAGCTTCAGGAATATGGAATGAATAACATCGGGGAATTCTTAGATCTGCAACTAATTCAAGATCATTCAACCAAAATTTCCATATCTTAAAAAGTTCTTCATCTATGCTGTCATCCCAACCGATGCCACTGCGCCAAATGTCTTGTATAAGTATTCTGCCCCGAATTGACAAATTGACTACCAAACCTAAAGGGTCAAAAACTGACATGAAAATTTTTAGAACTTGCCTCTTAGTCGGTCGGCAAGTTTTAGAAATTTCTCTGTCAACAGTGTTAATTCTGAAACAAAACGTATCCATTTTAGAATCCCAATAAGGTCCCAGAACTCTCTGGATCGAAGAATTGTCCATGTTTAAGTCTTTACATATTTCAGAATTTTCTGATAGTATTTTCATAACCTTGTCTGAATTGGAAAATCAGTTTGTTAATTCAAAACCTCCCAATTTTTATACTTTTTTAACCATCTCAATTCTCTGTACAGCCCTTTCTTCCAGTGTCGCAAGAATCCAAATAATCGTCTACGTAATGTTTTTTGATGATTGCATCAAGAACTTCTGGATCGTCTGTATGGTCTTTGTCTTTGGCATTAAGATTTTTCACAAACTGAACACATACGGGTGAACAAGTTGCACCAAAAATCATTACTTGTAAGGTCTGGTCTTCTTTTTTTATGCGAAATTGGTGAAACATCTCTCTAACATCAGCACAAAAGGCTATTTTGCTTTGGCGAAATTTCATAAGTACCTCCACCAGAGGCTGCAAAAGGTCAGGACCAGGTAACAGGCTGTCATTTAGATTCATTCCATTGGATTTAGCAGCAGCGTCAAATACTAATCGAAGCTTGTTTGGCCTGTTTGGATTAAATACTGGGAAATGTGGCAAATACCAACGATTTCGGCTTCTTTGTCTGTCAACTCTCTAACATATCCTTTTCCAACGTAACTTTTAATTTGGTTACCATATTTTAGTCTCAGGGTAGGGTCCTTTTCCATTTTCCTTTCTATGCAGTTAAGTCTTCGGATCGCTGCTGACTTACTTTTAGGTAAATTTAAAGTGTCGGCTTTCCATAAGAGTCGACTGTCCATTTCATTTTCTCCTATTTGAGGAAAACTTTTTATTCTATATAGCTTAGTCTCAATAATCTGTTCTGCTATGGGATCCCGTTCAATCGAACAATCGGCTATCGAGTCGACAAACTCATTCATGGTGTTCGATCGACAGGAGAATCGAGAAACTCGACTCGATTTTTTTTTTTGGATGTGCTCTGAAACTTAGTGAGCAAGTGCCAAGGGCAAGAAGACTAAAAACAGAAGAAATATAAATATGCATTTTCTTGGGTATGTTATGATGTATTATAATCATAGGTCTATAACGTCCTACGTCTTCCAATTCGATCTCTAATTATTTCTGTGAATCCTTCAAGCCTCTATCTCTTATTTCCTCGTCTACTCTACTTTCTAGCTTCTTGGTCCGCTGCGACTTCTTTCCCCTGGCTTCCACTCAATGATTTGCTTACCTACGTATTCTCGTATCTGCCATTTTTCATCAATATCAGTTGTTTGTCTTTAACATCATCTACCTACTATTGTGTGTCTTACGCTTACGTTCCTAATTTCTCTAATTCTCTGGTTTGTTATCCTTTCCATTATTGACCTGCCTACTGCAATCCCCCAAAAACCCATTTAAGTTGCTTCCAGCATTTTTGCGGTTCTGTCCTTTCGTGACTAGACCTCTGAACTATATGTGACTATGCTTTTGATGATGGTGTTGTATGTTCTAGTTTTATTTCTGTTGTTGATATTTTGGTCCTACAGTTCTCTATTTAGTAGGGATATTGCCTTCTATCCTTGGATACTTGGATATTCGAATGTGTGATGGTCTTTCACTAATCATTGTTTTATTTCTGGTACGTTATTTAATTTTAAGTTTCGCTGTTCTCCTCTTAGGGCCAAATTATGGACCAACTTGTAAGTGTCTGGTTGTTACCTAGCAGGTACTTTCTATTCTCTAGTGCATAGAAAGTACCTGCTAGGTAAAAACCAGACGTTTACCAGTCAGTCCATAATTTGACTCTTATGGTCATATATTCTATTTTCTTCATATCTACCTGCATTTTTCGTATTCCTCATCAGCAATTCACGTGTTATGTGCTCTAGGTCATCATAAATCTGTGTAATTAATACTTGGTTGATTCATTGATCGGTATGGTATCTCTATATATCTGGATTTATTTTTCAGGCTCGTTAAGCGCTTGTTCCAAGTATATTTCAAAAAGCGTTGGTGATATTTAGCATCCCTGTTTGTTAGGAATGTGAAAGGTGCGTTCGCGCAATTTCAGTTGGCAATTGGCTGGAAAGAAATTCAGAAATGGTTTCTGGCGGAGGTATGGTACAGGCCCTACAGGCAAAACCATTTTAAGAGAAAAATTGGAAAACCTAGCGACAATGTTAAGCAGCTATGTTACCAAATAAAATAAGCTGAAAAAAAGATGCAGTTTTTACCTCCATAATAGATGGAATATTTATTCAAATCTATTTTTCAACATATCAAAAGGGCTTTTGGCAACCTTTCAAACTCTGTATTCTCCGGAGCAAAAAGACAACATATTTTTAATTTATGAACAATTAATTAATCACCTCACAGAGACAAACTGTGAAAAATTGCAATGAAATAACCGAAAAAACTGCTTACTCGATAGCTTGAAACTAGTCGAGAAAATTCAATAGAGTCGAGTCGATAATTCGAGTGACGTGATGCATTTTAAGTCGACAATCGACTATCTCGATCAATTTCAATCGAGATCGAGTCTCGTGATCCCGGCCCTGGTCTGCCAAATCTTAGCTCTAATGTCTTAATGACTTGCTCCACATTTTTAGAACTTATTAGCATTCCTGCTACAACGTTTCTTGCCTCTCCCCTTAAACATTTTTGAAGTTTAATCATCGATTCCTCTGAGGTGTACTATCACATAGTGCTGAAATCCTCCTGAACGAGTAAATGAAAGTAGGCCAATCCTCTGATCGTCCGTCGAAGAATGGAAAGTCCTTTTCCATTGTGTGTCTTCTTCCAGAATACTTATATTCAGGCTGTTCATTTCTGCATTCGTTTCTTTGCATATTGTCGACCTTCAATAAAAATTTGTTAATAGTGTCACATTACAGGCTTACTTCTGATCTATCTTTTTTGACATCACTATCTTCAGATACAGAAATGTCTGATTTTTGCAGGTTTAGATTTTCTACCCAATTCTCTACAAAATCTTTTTTAAATCAACCTTCAGAACTTTCTGCATATGCGGTTACATAACCAATATTTTTTGAGTTTGTAGGTGCTGGTGGAAATACAACTTTATGTGTGTACTTTGAACTTTGACTAATTTTACAATTTTCTACTAATCTTGTCTCATTGTCTAAGACTTCTGCTTGTTGTATAGCAGTTTCTAATTATATTACCTTTTGTTCCTGTGCACACTTTCTTCTTTCTATTTTCATTTCAAACTCTAACTTTTTCTTTTCTATCTCGAACATTCTGTTTTCCAGATTATTTTTCTTCTTCTCAGCCTCTAATTCAATCATTTTTCTTCTAATTTCAAAATTTGATGAATATGTTGACAAATGTGACATAATACTTGTCTTTTTGGACACCCAAGGTAATTTATTTTTTCACAAAACGTCACTACCACCTCTTTTTTCCTGTATGTCACCAGAATTCAAGTGAAACGAAGTTCCTGGTACGGAATTAGCTTTGGAATTGTCTACCCTCTGGCTTTTTCTTGCAGCTTTTTGACCAAAACCTGTGTATCATTCGAAATGAGGATCAACGTGTTTCATACTTGAAGTTTCACGTTTTTTTCTACCTGTCTCATTGGTTTTAGTTGGGGAGCTGGCGTCAAAAACATGCAAGAGTTTTCGCAAGGCGGATATTTTCAAAATAGGTCGTACTTTAGTGTTAGAATGCTAGTGTACAGTCAGCACTCAAAGTTCCGGGACAGCTGGCTGTGGGACGCGGGCAAAGTTGTAATTTTAAGAAGCATCTAAACTGTTTTCTCAAAGCTCAAAATTTATAGAAATTTTGCACATTATCTGTTTGAAGGTCACAGATAACGTATGTAAATCGTCAGACGTCTAGTTCGTTGCAAAAAGGGGGTAAGACGTCCTCAAAGTTTTTATTTTATGGCATTTTCTTCAATAGTTATTTGTATACCAAGGCCGCGAAGTGCCTTTTAGCGTACGTAGAGAAAAGTTATCGCCGAGGCCGCTTGCGGCCGAGGCAAGATAATCTCGAGGACGCTAAAAAGTTTCGCGGTCATGGTATACACACTATTTTTTGTGCAACCATGAAAATTATGTGGAATTATAGAAAAAATGTTTCAACAAACATGTGGAACTAATTACCAGTTTGATGTATAACCTGGTGGCTATGGTGGCACAGCGTTTCCATGGATGTCATGGATGACATATTTTGCAAGTAAACAAATACACAAAAAATTTTGACGGTTCTCAAAAAATCGTGAAAATATCCGACAGCGATACAGATGTTTCACTCTCTTGCACTCCTCCAGAGCTAAAAAATATGGTTCAATCAGCTATTTCTGAGTTAATACCTGGAAAACTAAGCGGCAATATGAAAATTGTTACTGCGAGTTCAAAAAATTGGTGTGACAAACAAAACGTCAAAATGGTGTCTGAAAGCATATTGGCTAATTTAATGCCGAAATGGGAAGTTTTGAGAGTTCAATTCAAAAACACTGGATTATTAGTTGCTTCAGCTTCAGGAGTAAATATTAGTAATAATGCAAACTGTCATGTAAGTGTTAATATTTATCCTAAATAATTTATGTTGTTCTGAAGAATTTGGAAATAAAATTTACTTATTGTTGTTGTCAAAGTGTCAAATTTTGATTTATAGTTTCGCGGCCGTCACCAAGGGCAACGGCCGCGAAATTGAATTTCGCGGACTGTGTGGCGGCCGCGAAAGCTCATTTTGCGGATGGTTGCACAAAAATATATTTGTCAAATACCTGCAAAAATATATTTTGACAGGACACCGAAGAAAATGCCATAAAATAAAAACTTTGAGGCAGTCTGACCCCCTTTTTGCAACGAACTAGACGTCTGACGATTTACATACGTTATCTGTTACCTTCAAACAGATAATGTGCAAAATTTCTATAAATTTTGAGCTTTGAGAAAACAGTTTAGATGCTTCTTAAAATTACAACTTTGCCCAAGTCCCAGAGCCAGCTGTCCCGGAACTGTGAGTGCTGACTGTACACTAGCATTCTAGCACTAAAGTACGACCTATTTTGAAAATATCCGCCTTGCGAAAACTCTTGCATGTTTTTGGCGCCACCTCCTGGACTATTTTCTCCATAAAGGATTTTTTTTGCGAGTTTCACTGATATCTTTTTCTATAGAACAAGTTCGGCGGCTCGAAGGACCAATGTTAATTTCTTAGTATTCTGTCTGGCTTCTAGACTCGTACAAATCTGTGACACAATTAATTAGAGTCTCCTTGAGAATTTTTTAACGTTTATTGACAACGCTACTATAATGACATTTTTTACAATATTATAATAGATATTATTTATGTTATAAGGATCATAATGACGATCATTATGGTACTAGCCGTGAATATTATCTGATAACATGGCGTGTGCCATAATGATTGTTTATGATCCGAATTTCATACAATATTTTATATTCCGGCGATTATAGTCAATACATTGTTCTGTTACATTTGAGTTTATCGAAAATAATTGTAGCAGACTAATTTTAGTAATGTGCTTGACTGCTTGACAGCCATAGTAACAACGGAATTTTTTGTTTGTATTGTCATATTGTCAAAGTTAAATTCACTGGAAAACAATGTTCGACAATTTCGACACCTACGTCCAAGATCAGTTTATCGAATTGTAAAGATTTTGTAATTAATTTTAATCGTTAAATTTTGTTGTTTCCAATAGATGTTTCATATTTGTGCCTGCTATTACTATATACATTTTTTTCATTATAGTACTGAGTACTATAATGAAATCATTATAGTACTCAGGACTATAATGAAATTATTATAGTACTCAATCCCATAAAGTATGTCATTTTGACACGCCAGAATATAAATAAATAACTGGTGACAAAAAAAAAAGGTCGAACCAGAAAATGAGGCTGTATTCAACAAATTCCTTTGAAATGTTTATTTCGGCTTAAAGTGATGTAGGATACTAGGATATTACGTCATTGTGTAGGATAGAGATAGTGATTATTGTAAATATTGCTGTGAATAAACATTATTATTATTATTATATGATCAGAAATAAGATTTCTATATTTCTCTAGTTCAATTTTGACTTTAGCAGAGTCAGGAATATGATTTTCATGCATCTCTAATTCAAATTTCACTAAAAGTATCTAAAAGTACAAGCAGTATATGAAACTGAAAATTGTAAATTAACTTTTCGTACTTCGGGATGTATAGTTTAACTTTTAACAGAATTAAGCAGATAGTACTAAAATCAAATTAGTATACCTACAACCGAAGAAAAACAAACAGAAGATATTGGATATTGGATGCTAAATTATATAAAGAAGAAATAGATTATTACTCCTTCGAGTGATGTTCAAGCAGGAATTCCGATTGTTCCTATATTCGAATGGAATCCTTGGGGTTTTTTTGAATTTTGCTAAACAATTTACGAAAAATTCCTGATGATGTGTGATATCTATATACCTTTCAGCCTCGACATTTTTATGATATAGAAAGCAAGAAATCGCAAGGTCAAAGTTCTAGGTATATGCAAACAATATTTTAAGGTTTCAATAATTTATTATGTAAGAGATGGTAGTTGAAATGTTTTAAATAAATTCCCAAACAACCAATAGATATTATAGGTAGGTATACGATATTATTTGGGTTAAGTAGTTTGAGTTAGTGCCCAATAAATAACGGCAATTATTTCAATTTAGCGCCACAACAATGTTTTTGTTGGCGAAATAATCCTACCAAAAGCTTGGTAAAATAAATAAAATTCGATTTGAAGCATTGTATATTGAAATGTACACATGGTTCCTAAAAATAGCATTAAATTTAGACTAAGTGGATGATAAATTTTGATGTTTCGAGGCTTGTCATCGATTCCAGCATTCGACTGCTTATGCATATTCAAATTGGGGCCTATAGATGAAACCCCCCAGGCGTCCATATCTTGACCTTTTGTACCAGTAACATATTCCTGATACATTGCGGCCAATTTCACTGGGAAATGTTTTTTTGAGTTTAAACACAGAAAATTCAATCTGGACTTAAGTGCCCAGGAATGAAAATAACAAGAATTCAAGAGTCTTGATTCTGAAATGCATAAATGGGTTTGAAATAAAAATACAAACTATTTGATATGGGAGACAGCATGCATCCGATTCTATTCTGAAGAAGTTTCCATATGGAAACCGAGGACCCATCCCTCATGGAAGTGAACTTCAAGAGGACAGAATAATTTATTGTCCATTCCAGATTCTTGATTTTTTCGTTTTCTTCAAAATGAAAACATACATAAAATTCAGTTTAGAATGAGAATAAGAAAGAACGAATGGGAAAGATCAAAGATTTAGAAGTACATATATTAATCAATAAGGAAATTCAAAAAAAAAAAGATGGCATGAAGGAATGACAATAATAATACTAATGAGAAATAATTATAATAATGAATACATAATCAATGAAAAATAAAATAAATACATCAGGAAAACAGGGTATTAATAGAATAATAATTGATACATATTTTTAAGTAAACCCCCCTAGCCCAAGCAATTTCCAAATTAAGTACAAATAGCTAATAGCTCATTTAGTTGGTTAATTAGAAATGTCAGTAAAAATAATTCTTAGAACAAATACAAATGAGGATGGGAAATAAAAAGTATACATTATTTCAGCTACCTGTTCTAGTAGAGAGTAGAAATTTAATGCCTTCTAGTTCAAATTTCAGCTAGAAGATTTAGGAAATTTAAATTTTCACAAATTTCGAATTGAATTTTAGTTCTGCGAACCACTTCTAGCTCAGCTTTAACTCTTAAATGTTCTAAAATCAAGCTTTTACTCTTTTTTAGTTTAAGTTTTGACATTATAGGAGCGCCGGGAAAAAAATTTCAATGCCTTTCTAGTTCAAATTTCATTTCTGCGAGGATCAAAATATGAAAAGCTTTTTCCACGAAAAATACGGAAATATAGGTACTAGTGCAATGTGTACTTATTTGAATGCGGCAATAACAAATCGATCAATTTTTATTCACTAACGGTTGACTAATCAAAATACCTGTTGCCAAAACGTCTAGACTTATAACTTCAATTGTTTCCAATTTACGGGCGCACATGATTGAATGACAATAACAATATAAATGTTATGAGACCTGAAAATGGAATTACCAATAATAATAATAACAATTGTTCTTGGAAAAATATATAGTGATGCAATCATAATAAGAAGTCCCAGCGATCATGTTTCACCATAATACCATAGGACAATGGTTTATGGCTTTGTGGTTTTGCAAACCTTCATGGAAAAAAAAGGCATTTCTGTATAAGAATAGTAGTTAGGTACCTACCTTTGTTGGTTTGATGCTAGTAAAAAATTAATACTTAATTCTACATTATAGTTTTCTCCTGATGAATTTTTCAAGTTGGAGGAGTTTTCTGAAAAAAGAAAGAGTTTTTTTATTTATAAAGAAATTCATTTGCATTTTTAGTAGCAGGAAACAAGAGAAAAGCATTATCATTCATACCGCACCAAATACTGTCGGTAACTAATGTAGGTATACCTACCATAAACGCTTATTAAAGTTTTCTCTTGATTGCGGAAATTGGACGCTGAAGATATAAGAATCTACATTTTTGCGTTTGTACTTAATTCAGTTGTATATGTTGACTAGTTTAATTAGTAATTTTTTATGTTATTTTTACCTTAGAGGCTTGAATAATCAAATCCAATATAGGGCAAACACAAAAGCAAAGCCACAATCAATCTCGCGGTATATTTCTATTGAAATCAAAAGGAGCGAAGCTTTGATATCAACAAGAGACAAAAACGGACTGACTATACTATGCTATGATGCGAAGCGAATATCCGTTTTGACTCGAGTGAATGGGTTTCGTGGCTTTTGTGTTACCTGAGTGCGTGTTAACGATCTGGCTCACCTGTCTTTCGCCTGGGTGGTTCTTTCTTGCTGAATACCTTTATAAGAAGGGGTTATACAGGATGGACAAAGCTATAAAGAGGATTTTTTGCTCTTCAGATTACTCTTTGAGTAGGTAACTTCTTTTGATACCCTCTGAAGTTTTTCTTTAATACCAATGAAAATGGTTTAAACAATAATCCTAAAAATTTCCGGGTTAATATCAAAAATACCTAAAAAGTACCTACCAAATTTTGGTAAAATTTAAAAATATTCCAGGAAATTTGTATCAATGGGTTGATAACAAAATCTATCCCTGGAATAGGTATCACAAGATTTTGATAGGATTATTTCCTCAAATATTCTAAACATCCCAATGAATGTCACTATACTAATTAGGGCAATGAAAAAGTCTCTTCCACAAATCAAGACTTGTCCCTTCTTTCAACTGATTATTCCTCTAGAATAATTATTCTGAAGACCAAAAAAAGACGCTGTTGTGGAAATGTCCGTCAGATATCGTAAATTCACATCGTATAAAGACAAATTTGATACAACTAAAGCCTAATAGTGAAAATAAAGATGGTTTATGAATTGGAAAATGTCTTAACTCCTCAGCTCAGTCTTGATTCTTCATTTTTGAGTTGTGAGACTTCAGAGTCTTTAGAATTTAAAGTCTTATGTATGAGCATCCAGACTCTAACAGTCCACAGATCTTCACAATCATGACTTTTCACAGATGTACAGGGTATTTGATTATATTTGGACCCATACCTACAGCCTTTACTATTAAAGATAGAAAAAAAATTTAAATACAAAACTTGACAGTTTTTTTCTATATTTTCTTTTAACGGTATCAGAAAAAACAAAATCGCTTCAAAAAATGAAGAAACATAGGCAACTTTGACTTTTTTTAATAGAACACCCTGTATTATATTATACGATAAAATAAAAGATCTTTTCATCTTGATTCCAAATACATAAATATTGATCACATTTAGGATTGCCGTTTTTGATATATCTTAGTTTAAATTATAAATAAAATCCAAATAAATTTAAGCTGAAATATATCAAAAACGGCTCACTGAAATGAGATTAATATATGTATAGGTATATTTGGAATCAGGAAGAAACGATCTTTCATTTTAGTCGAAGTTGTCTACGTTTCTCCATTTTCCAATGCGATTTTGTTTTTTCTGATACCATTAAAAGAAAATATAGAAAAAAACTGTCATGTTTTGTATTTAATTTTTTTTTTAATCTTAAATAGTAAAGACTGTAGGTATAGGTCCAAATATAATCAAATACCCAGTACAAAGATTCAAGAAAACTCTTGTTTCAGAGTCTCAAAACTTTGGAGAATTTGATGTCTCGACTCCTCAGCCCACATCAGTCTTATTGATTCTTCATTTTTCAGTTCTGAGACTTCAGATTCCTTAGAATTCAAAGTCTTGTATAAGCATCCAGACTCGAGCAATGAATTTTGGTTCACAGATTTACAGAATTATGACTTGTTATAGTTTTACAAGATTCAAGAAAACTCTTGTTTGAAAAGCTCAAAACTCTAGAGAATTTGATGTTTTGCGGACTCCTCAGTCCAGTCTTGATTCTTCATTTTTGAGTTGTGAGACTTCAGAGTCTTCAGAATTTAACATTTTGTATGAGCATCCCAGACTCAAGTAATGAATTTTGGTTCACAGATCTTCAGAATTGTGACTTGTTACAGTTTTACAAGATTCAAGAAAACTCTTGTTTGAAAAGCTCAAAACTTTAGAGAATTTGATGTCTTGACTCCTCAGTCCAGTCTTGATTCTTCATTTTTGAGTTGTGAGACTTCAGAGTCTTCAGAATTTAAAGTTTTGTATGAGCATCCCAGACTCGAGTAATGAATTTTGGTTCACAGATCTTCAGAATTATGACTTGTTACAGTTTTACAAGATTCAAGAAAACTCTTGTTTGAAAAGCTCAAAACTTTAGAGAATTTGATGTCTTGCGGACTCCTCAGCCCAGTCTTGATTCTTCATTTTTGAGTTGTGAGACTTCAGAGTCTTCAGAATTTAAAGTCTTGTATGAGCATCCCAGACTCGAGTAATGAATTTTGGTTCGCAGATCTTCAGAATCATATAACTTTCAATAGTTGTACAAGATTTAAGAAAACTCGTGTTTCAAATTCTCAAAACTTTAGAAAATTTAATGTTTTGACTCCTCATAACCCAGTCTTGATTCTTCATTTTTGAGTTGTGATACTTCAGAGTCTTTAGAATTTAAAGTCATCTATGACCATCCAGACCATCCAGTACAAGATTAAAGAAAACTCTTGTTTCAGAATCTTAAAACTTTGGAGAATTTGATGTCTTGACTCCTCAGCCCACATCAGTCCTATTGATTCTTCATTTTTCAGTTCTGAGACTTCAGATTCTTTAAAATTTAAAGTCTTGTATGACCATCCCAGACTCGAGTAATGAATTTTGGTTCACAGATCTTCAGAATTATGACTTGTTACAGTTTTACAAGATTCGAGAAAACTCTTGTTTGAAAAGCTCAAAACTTTAGAGAATTTGATGTCTTGACTCCTCAGTCCAGTCTGGATTCTTCATTTTTGAGTTGTGAGATTTCAGAGTCTTCAGAATTTGAAGTCTTGTATGAGCATCCCAGACTCGAGTAATGAATTTTTTTTCACAGATCTTCAAAATTATGACTTGTTACAGTTTTACAAGATTCAAGAAAACTCTTGTTTGAAAAGCTCAAAACTTTAGAGAATTTGATGTCTTGACTCTTCAGTCCAGTCTTGATTCTTCATTTTTGAGTTGTGAGACTTCAAAGTCTTCAGAATTTAAAGTCTTGTATGAGCATCCCAGACTCGAGTAATGAATTTTTTTTCACAGATCTTCAAAATTATGACTTGTTACAGTTTTACAAGATTCAAGAGAACTTTTGTTTGAAAAGCTCAAAACTTTAGAGAATTTGATGTCTTGCGGACTCCTCAGCCCAGTCTTGATTCTTTATTTTTGAGTTGTGAGACTGCAGAGTCTTCAGAATTTAAAGTCTTGTATGAGCATCCCAGACTCGAGTAATGAATTTTGGTTCGCAGATCTTCAGAATCCTGACTTTTTATAGTTTCACAAGATTCAAGAAAACTCTTGTTTCAAAGTTTCAAAACTTTATAGGATTTGATGATATCTTGACCCCTCAGCCTAGTCTTATTGATTCTTCATTTTTAAGTTGTGAGACTTCAGAGTCTTTAAAATTTAAAGTCTGGTATGAGCATTCAGACTCGAGCAATGAATTTTGGTTCACAGATTTTCAGAATCATGACTTTTTACAGTTCTACAAGATTCAAGGAAACTTTTGTTTAAAAATCTTAAATCTTCAGGAGAATTTGATGTTTTGACCCCTCAGCCAACTCTTGATTCTTCATTTTTGAGCTATGAGACTTCAGAGTCTTCAGAATTTAAAGTTTTGCATGAGCATTCAGACTCGAGCAATGAATTTGGTTCACAGATCTCATGACTTTCTACAATTTTACAAGGTTCAAGAAAGTTCTTGTTGTCTCAAAACTTTATATAATTTAATATCTTGACCCCTCAGCCCAGTCTTGATTGTTCATTTTTGAGTTGGTGAGACTTCGCAGAGTCAATCTCAAAACTTTAGAGAATTTGATGTCTTGACTGCTCAACCCACAGCCTTATTGATTCTTCATTTTTGAGTTGTGAGATTTCAGCGCTGGGACTCTATCTATAACGAATAGAGATATTTTCTCTATCTCTATTGACATCTCCTCTCTATTATTTTTGACAAGAGAGAAGAAGACAGCAAGTGCCATAGCGATAGGGTTAACGATCCCTATCCGTTACAGAGTTCCAGCCCAGATTCTTTAGAATTTAGAGTTTTGCATGAGCATCCCAGACTGGAGTAATGAATTTTGGTTCACAGATCTTCAGACTTTTTACAGTTTTACAAGATTCAAGAAAGTTCTTGTTCTAAAGTCTCGAAACTTCAGGAGAATTTGATGTCTTAGACCCCTCAACCCACTCGTGATTCTTCATTTTTGAGTTGTGAGACTTCAGAGTCTTCAGAATTTAAATTCTTGTATGAGCATCCTCACTCGAGCAATGAATTTTGGTTCACAGATCTTCAGAATCATGACTTTTAACAGTTTTACAAGATACAAGAAAATTCTTGTTTCAAAGTCTCAAAACTTTAGAGAATTTGAGAGATTCAGAGACGTGTCTTTTGAAACATCTCGTTGAAGACGTCTTCAGAATGTCTTAGTCCTAAACACGACTTTAGGCAGACGACTGAAAGACTTCAAGATGTCTTTAGGAAACCTTGAAGACGTAAGCAAGACGTCTTGAATGTCTTTTTGTGGACATCTTAGGGACGTGTTTTCAAGATGTCTATAAAAATTTCCCACAAAATTCGTTTCTTATTCAATTTAGAAGTTACTGGAAACAATTTAGAATGCTACAGAACACTTTAGAACTTTAATAAGCCATTAAAATTCAATTAAGAATTTCCAAAAACATTCTGTAACGCTGCAGAACATTTTGGAAACTTTAGAACCAAACCATTCAAAAACCGATTCACAAAGCAGTTTAGAACCTGAAGTTTGAAACCCATTTTAGGACGCTGTAAACCTTGTAAACCGCCTTAATCACTATAGAATCTCTAGAAACATTTTGAAAAGCGCCTAAATTTTAGGATTCAGGTTGAAAATTTCAAAACGCTTTACAGAAGGCTTTTATAGATTGCTTTAGAACTTTAAACCTTTAATAAGCCTCCAAATCAGTATTTTCAGGAGCATTTTGGAACAATTGAGAAATTTCACAGTTATTTCAGAATAATTAGGATTCAAGTTAGAACTCTTTTGAATTAATTTAGAACTCTTTGGAGCTTCAATAGGGCTGTACTTAAAAATATGTCAGAACAATCTAGAAATTACTGGAAAACTTCTAAAATGCTCCAGAACTCTTCAAGCCAAGTTAGAACACTTTAGAACGTTCCAGAATACTTTTTAGCAGCATTTTGAAAGGCTTCAGGGCAATTTAAAAACTTCAGATTACAATTTCAGCGAGCCTAGTGCCTGGAATAGACAAAAATTGACAGTCATAGATGAGTAATAATGAAATATTAGTCCTACGACGACGTCTCTAGGCAGACGTCTAAAAGACATTGGGTTCACTAACATACAATGTTATTGAAAGTGGTTTGTGGATATCTTAAAGACTCTGTCTCTGTGCTGTATGGGAATAAGGAAAATTTAAGAGCCTGGAATAAAAAAGTTAAGCAAATCTAAAAGCTTGGAATAAAAAAATTAAAAAAAATTCAAAAGCCAAAAGTTATAAGAAAACTCGAGAGTCTGAAATAAAGGAATTGAAAAATCAAGAAAATGTAATATAGATGAACATTCAAGAAACTAGAATTAAATACATAATTAAAGAAAATCTCAAATGAGATAATTCTCAGCTTCTGGACAATTTTATTGCAAATTCAAATTGAATAAGCCGACAGTTTCGACACTGCTCTGTGTCATCTTCAGGACCAGATTCTTATATGGTTATGTTTTATTAGATGCATAATTTATTGTAGGATTTTTTAACGAACTACAATGAATAAGTAAGTAGTATAGAAGCTGTAATAACTTTAATGCAGGAGAACCTGAATTTTGTTCCTCTAAGATTATTTGTGGAAGCTTGCATATAATCTAGAGTCCTTTAGGAAATTATCTAGACCATGAGTGTCTGGATTATTGTACAAATCCTTAAATTTGATATAGAATCAATGGAATTCCGTAGAAAAAGTGAAATTTATTGTAGAAGCCATGACGATTCTACAATAAACATTATTCTAGAATCTTCGAAATTCAAAGTAGAGCTCATATAAACTGCCTCAGGATTACACTGAAGATACAAGAGAATTGGAAGAGGCCTATTTCTAAAGATAAATGAGAAGAAACTAAAGAAAAATAATAAACAAACTTAAATCGTTCTTACCAAAATACGATTAAGGACAAAAATTACAAACACTGAACACTTAAAACACACTTCTTTAGTTGAGCCAAATGAAAGAACTGAATAGTAATTTCATTTTATACACAGTTGATTTTTTTTGTATTTTAGGTAGGTACAAACAGATTTGCATATTGAGGACCTTGTTTGCCTATTTATTTTTACCAGCTATTCGTGAAAGGTGGTTTTAAATATCTATATAAATAAAATATAATTGATAGAAAATTATCATATGAAAAATTTATATGCGAAGTCCTCTAGAGGTGAGGATTCCCCTTTTCTAACACCTGTTAAATCATAGATTACATAAATTTGACTAACGAAAATAGTAAATTTAAATTGCCCTAATTGATTACCATATATGTGAGCACGGAGAACAAGACAAATCATTTGTAATTTCAATTAATGACATGCTTTGTTTGAATTACAGAAAAGTTATTGTGTAATAATATTTTGTGACATTGATAATATAATTATTGTTTACTTTTATAAAAAAAAAATAATTATTCACACTAATGTTGCTGGCCTAAAAATAACAGAAAATGAAAATTAGATGTGATTTTCTGAAAATGGATTTCTAAAAACGATGAATAGGTGCCCATATTATGTATTAACATTTTTGTTGTTTTGTTTCTTTTTAAAGAATTCCTAGTTTATCATTGTAATAATTACATAGCAATTTGAAATGTTAATTACAACATGGGTAAATTATTAGTTTATAATGACAAAATAAATCATGTTATGTTATAGATAGACATAAAAATAAACATATTTCCTTGGAAGTTAATTCTGATTTATGTAGTAGTGATGAAATTTGTACTTTGTGCGTGTATACAGGGTGTTACAAATTCCTCAGTAAGTATGGGGATCTCGGTACTATAAATCAAAGGAGAGTTGAAGCAAACAGTTTGGGAATTTTTGGTCAATTGAAAATGTTTTACTTTGAGGCTTAATTGCTCAGAAAGTATTTGAGATATCAAACTCAATGTAGCACGGATTTATAGAGAATCTAATCCTCTTTTCAATGGTGTATAATTTATTTTGATTTGCTCAAATTTTAATGAAAATATTGTAAACTAGCTGCTTAGGAAAGGAGGACCCGGTATTCAACCTTATCAATTTAATTGCCGATTCGATCGGATGTTTATTGCAATTCAGCAATAAACGGATATAAATTGCGCTGCAAGCCGCAGGAAAGGCAGACTTAAACCAGTGCAACTACCTCTCGTTGGGAAAGCCCCTCTGGAATTAAGTCTTCCCAGTGCAAGTACCTCTCTTTGGAAAAGCCCCTCTGGGTATCTTCAGCCTTATCGTTGTCCAGTGCAATTACCTCTCTTTGGAAAAGCCCCTCTGGACAAGGCATAAGGGTGACGATAATTATTCGACGGTCCCCCAAGCAGCGTTAACGTGTGGCTCCCTATAAGGACCCCAGTGTTGGAAGGGTCATGCATCTTATAGGACTAGCGTACAAGGGCATATTTGGGAAAATATATATTTACACTTTTATATAACTTGAGCGAGTTTCTCTCCATCAACCCCCAAAGCTACAAACCCCCCATGTCACCCCCGTAAAGCGGGCAGTTGTGACAATATTACTTATTTATTATTATTATTAATACTTTTCTTAACATTGTCAAAACTTTAAAAAAATTGAGATTTTCGTTTTTGATTTTTTTTTGTTTGAAATGGTCATAGGTCATTTGAAGATGATCTTAAATTTTTTTCACTAATATAGACCCGCTCTTTCCAGTGGAAAATTCAAAATTTGAAAAATATAAAAATAAAAATTTTGAGTTTTTTTGGATTTTGATTTCACAAACGTTGATCTTCAATATCTTGATATCCGTAAGAGATATTGAATCAAAATTTTCAGGAATTGAAGCTCCCATCAAGTTCTAAAAAACCTGCATTGGAAAATATTTCCAGGTTTATAGTTTTTGAAAAAATTGAGATTGAAGTTTTTGACTAAAATTCAACTTTGAGGCTCAATTGCTCAAAAAGTATTGGAGCTATCAAATCCAATTTAGCACAGATTCATAGAGAATTTAATGCTCTTTCTAATAGTATACAATTTTCCTAATTTCTAGTATCAAATAAAAAACACTTATAAAAAAATTAAATAGTGTATATTAAAAAAAAAGTCTAAAATAATGAACACAATACAGAACGGGACAAGACACGACCAGTCAATAAAAAGGTCTTCACAATTTGCACAGTAGTAATTAATAATAAGAATTCTATAAACTAAATCAAAAATAAAGCTATTATTTTAAAAGTTTATTAGCCGGGATGAATTAATAATACTGTAGGAACAACACTTTTAACAACCAAAAAAATTTCTTTTTAGTCACAATGAAACTTACACCTTATAAATTACATACAAATCCAACTTGCACACACTTGGCTACCAAACTCCGACGTACCTACCTAATTCTAAATTACAAGAAAAAAAAATTAAAACTAGAAATAAAGCTGCCAGGATTTTGTTGTCTTTACACAGAGTGTTTTAGAATTTTCAAGTGAATTCTCAAAAGTACGCAAATTTAACTGAAGAATTATCAGAATCTTGTGATAAGCTTGAATGATTTCAATTTTTGAGACAATGAGATGTTTATATATGAAATGTTTTCTTCACTTTTGATTTTATACCTTCCTTGAAGACTGACAAATTCTAAAACACTCTGCATGCTACAAAAAGCTTCTACTTATTTTCCACAGCTTTTCTCTTAAACCTACGCCCTTTCCTATACCCTTTACCAAACCAGCCAGCTTGTATTTTACTTCCACTACTAGCCTCCCGGTCGCTACTGCTACCCTCAACATCATCCTCTTCAGTGGTATAATCACAACAAATACAAACATTAGGTTTATCTCGGTTTTCAATTTTACTAAAGCGAATCTTTTCTGTTTTAAATACAGGCTCGATTTTGGGATAAAAAACGCACATGGAAGATTTGTAATGTTCGTGACAAAATTTGCAGGAAGGCAGAACAGGTGCTTCTGGCTCTAGTTTAGGAAAATTTTCTTCTTTAATCACAGGCATAGGGTTTATAATGCTATGCAATCCTGGATAAAGTAAACTGGTTTGATAAGGATACAGGAAAAGGTTTGTATAAGGACCGAAAACTTTGCTGTGAAGCAAACTATAGCTTAAAAACGTTAAGGAAGGCTCTAGCAAGCGAGTATAAGTTTGAACGTCGCTTAAAAAACTATTCAAAACATTGCCAGAATGCGAAATAAAATTATTGGGAATAAGTCTGACAATATTCTCTTCTGTGGAACGCACACTACTACTATTGCTACTAATACCTTTATCACAGTTACGGTTGAGATCGGAACTATTACTATTACTAATAGAACAGTCTTCCAATTGAAACTTATCATCTAATTCAATATTTTGTACCTTATTATCTACATCATTATAATACTTATCTTCTAAGTTAGTTTTATCCTGCACCAAAGACGGTTGCGAATTAGTGTGAAGCTCGAGCTCATTCAACTCGGTGGCGTGATGGAAAATCGGATCTTTGCGTTTGTTGTAACGCGGGACCGCTATGCCTAACATGGTCATGATTTTTTTAAACACCAAGTCGCATTTGCCGTTTATTTTTACGTTGGCACAATCGTCTTTCGGGGTCCACTGGAGATTGACTATGTAGAGGTTGGGACGTTTTTTCACTGGTTTATCCATTTGCCAGAGCCATGGGTATTTTTTTAGAACTTTCAAACTAGAACCTAGAATTTTTTCTATTAAATATATTTTTTTTACACTATAAGGACTATTGTTAAATTTGGTTTATGTATGTATAACGGATTGTAATATAATAATAACTATCAAATGTTAGCAATTTCAAAAACATGCGGGCAAAGACGCCACCAGGGACTTTATTCTCGAAACCGAGGAACAGCATTCTCACGAGAACGATTACTCTGTCATTGTCAGTGTTATGGAAATATGAATACGGACTACGGAGACAGAACCTTCGTTTTCATGAGAACGCTGCTCCCCTGTTTCGAGAATAAAGTCTCAGAGAGACTGTGCCATAACCCAATTTTCTATAATGCTAGAAAATAGGATAAGGTTAGAAGGGTCTGAGAAATTAAGACCCAGGTAGTTCGTTTCTGAATGTAAACTCGAGCGGCATTTAAGATTATTATAATATTCTTATTTTTGTGAAGAACTGTGTTATGTACTTCCAAAGTTTTCGAAAATCTAAATCATAAGGTCATTTATTTTAATTTGTCAAAAAAATTGAATGTGTCATATGAATTAATCTACGACAACCCTTTTTTTTTCAAGTTTCAAGGTCAAGTATGAACCCTGGTGAAACGAACCTTATAGTATTTTTAATACCTATTTAGAAATACCTGTCGTTGTAGTGCTTAGAGGAGTAGTAACCTGGATTTGGAAAATGAAGCCGTTTTTTTTCAGGTATTTTGACACCAAAAAAATGGCGGTACAGTAGTGTCGCGATAATCCGTATGCTTCTGTAATCCGCATCGCATTTTCGTTCCCTTGATGTACTCTGTAATCCGGATTTCACTTGATTCAGTGATCCGCATTCATTTACATGACTCTTGAAAATAAAAGCACAGAGTGGTAGGACTCCATGCCATGTAGAATTCGACATATCGAAACATATCGCATACCGCGCCGAATCTATAAAATCCCGTCGATATGTAGAATTCTACCTGACACGGAGTCCCTGGGCAGGTTTTCACCTGTCATTTTGTAACTGCGTTCAAGTGGATAGGTAGTTTTTACATGTCTACACGACACGCATCATTCAATACAATACGCAGCGTCCTTCCTGACTGTGTGGGCTTTTTCAAAGAAAATGGCACCTATTAAAGCAGACTGTAAAATGCCTTAGTAATCCGAATAATTTGATAATCCGGATTGGTCTGGTTTTAATTGATCCGGATTATCGCGACACTACTGTATATGGAAACGTTCTCGTGAATGAGAATATTCCCGGAAACTTTCAATCAAAAACTCACAAAAGAATATTTCCGAGAACTTTCGGGAATATTTCCAAGAACTTTCCAGAAACATTTTATAAAAATGCGAGATTATTGCGAATACAAGGTCTCAGTGACGTCATTCCAATTTATGTGGATGATGTAGCCCAGTCCAATTGTCTTTACGGAAACGGTGATCCGATTTACCCGATCACCAGCTGATATACCTGCAGCCTACAGTATGCCTTTCTTTTAAATAACCTTCATTGAAGAAAGATAAAAAAAAAGAGCTGAGAGATAGGGTTAATCGGATCAGCTTTTCCTTTAAAGCCTTATACAACCATCTACATAGTTTAATTTTTAGCTGATATTACAGAAAAAAATAGGTGTTTTTCTTGGTTTAAAGTCTATAGTCAGTACACTACAATAATAGGTAAATAAAGCTTACTACGATTTGTTTGATTTAGCTATAGATTAAAAAAAAAAACGATTGTTTCCAATATTCCCGGAAAGTTTCCGAGAATGTTCGCGGCTTTTGAATGTTTCGGGAATTTTACATCACTACGTAGGACAGATTTTACCTGCTCTAAGTTTTATTGACAAAACGTATGTCGCTTCTTGACACACAAATAAAATTAGGTTAGGAATTTCCTGGTTGTAGATGAAATTGACGTATTAGCAATCGACGTTCGTTTTTGTTGGTAATTTTTTTTTGTTTCATCTGATTCGTGATTGATAAATAAGGATGGGGTTATTCTAAATGGGTATTAAAAATACTATACCTTCTTACTAAAACGATGAAATTTCAAAATTTTTCTGTTGAGATTTTGTATCCTAATGGTCAATTCAGTGGCGGACTTAGCCCCTGGGGGGCCCGACGCAAAAAAATTTTTGGGGCCCTGACTCAGACTGTTTTTGAAGTTTTTCAAAGCCAAATATAAAAACAAATTTCATTGAACCACAGGTTTATTAACCTTTCGTTACTCGTTAGTATCATACCCCATCACGGCTATTTACAGCTGTAAAACTAAAATTGCAACAGCTACAGTCGTCTAGCGAGTAGCTTTTAGTTCATGCATATGGTAATTGAACACACCCACAGTAGCGTTTCTCTGAACCTTTGTATGAAATCAGATTACTGCAAAGACGGTTATGGCCGTTTGCATCGATCATGTTAAGGGAGATTTAACGATAATCAACGTTTAAAGTGACATTTTTACATGTGAAAATGTTACTTTAAACGTTGATTATCGTTAAACCTCCCTTAAAATGGTCGGTGAAAACGGCCATTAGGGTATGGTATACCCCGGATCACTACGTAACTTTTTGTGTACAGGATTTTAAATAGTAGTAACAATGTAAATTTTTCAATTTCAGTGAAATTGGTTTGATTCAAGCTGTACGATATATTTTTTAGATATTTGTCAATACTTGGTACTTGGTTTTATATTGTTTAATTCAAAATATAGTTGCTCTTCTTTTTTTACAAGGCAGAATTGATTCTCCATAATTTTTTTTTTGTAATATCCAAATGAAAACTGTGTTATCTATATTTTTTGTTTAACTGGACATCTGACTAATTAAATTAACTAATTAATTAACCTTAAAAATGATTTAAAAAAAAAACTGCATTTCAATCGAATTTCTTCCTGGGGTATGATATACCCCAGAACACCTCTCATGTAACTTTTTTAGTGAACACTAACGAAGGGTTAAGAACATATAAGACAATATTATGAAAACAAAATGTTGAAATGTTCCAAGTCACAGCCACTATTTCCCTTGGCAGGCGCTGCGTATTTCCAGCTAAATTGGTTGGTTCACCGACACCAACCGCACTTACTTAGGGCGGGTATTACAAAACTATTTTCACAAAATAACCAAATGTTAATTTCTGGAATGACGTTTCTTCCTCTCTGGATCTTTTCCAAAATTCAATTTTCGTTTTTTTTTTTGGATTCTATTTATGTTTTTTTTTTTTTAATTCATTTTTATCGATGCCTTTAGAATTCGGTTGTGTGGTTGTCTAGGAAAATGGTCGAAAAATACATGTATTGCAAAAAAAAAAAAATTCCTACCCAAATGAACTTTTCAGAGATGATAGGGGGCGGGTGGGTGATCATAAAACCGAAAGTATCAAACATTCACCCCTCTGGCGTTTTGCGCTATAGGGGTTGAAAGTGCGCCATTGGCGATTACTTGGTACCTATTGATTTTACAAAAAAATGTTTCAAATAAAAGTTGTGCGACATTATTTTGATCTACAATGTTTAACTTTACAAAAAAAAGTTATAAAGAAAAGTTCCTCAAAATAATAAAATGAACAAGTTTTCTTAATAAATTTTTTTTGTAAAGTTGAAAATAGGCGAACTACCCCTAAAAACAAAAAGGTGGTGAAAAAAAATCCTTTTAATACAATGTTAATTGCAACTTTTTATATGCACTAAAGGCGAGAAAAGAAAAAAAATATATATATATACCCCTAAAAACTAAAATTTCCCCGAGGGAAGTGTCCCCCCGCTGAATGGGGGTGAGTTACAAAAAAGTTGATAAGGAAAAATTGTAGGAAATGTCATCTTATAAAACTTTTATCAAGAATTTTTTTTTGTAAAAAAATAAAAAAACTTTAAACTACCCCTATTGAAAAACGGCAAGGGGTGAGTAAAAACTTCATAAAGCAAAAATGTTGGTATGAGTTGTAGAAATTTTTTTCATGTTGGTTGAAATTTTTCATTTTCATTAAGTATAAAATTTCAAACGGCCCTTATGACCACAGACGGCCCTTATCAAAAAAGTCTTAAGATAAACATTGTAGATCAAATAATTTTGCACTTCTTTTATCTGAAACATTTTTCTGTAAAATCAATAGGTACCAAGTAATCGCCAATGGTGCACTTTCAAGCCCTATAGCGCAAAACGCCAGAGGGGTGAATGTTTGATAATTTCGATTTTATGATCACCCACATTCCCCCTATCATCCCTGAAAAGTTCTTTTGAGTAGGATTTTTTTTTGAAAATCGACAATTTTCCTAGACTATGGGGGCTCCTCAGCTTTGGGTGCCCGACGCAGAGTGCGTCGTTTGCTTCATGTTAGATCCGCCACTGGGTCAATTAACATCTCCCAAACTCCATACACTAAATTATTCTCTAATTTCAAGCAGAAATCTATGAAAAAAGGCACTCAGAAAAATTGAAAAATTGATAAATCACCCAAAAGTGCAAATGAGCTGAAATTTTCAGGGATTGTAGTCCCTTTATTGAGATAAACTTCAGTGAAAATTTCAGCTTCTTTCTATCTAAAATAGAAAAAAAGTTTTGCACTTTCAAAGTTTTCGAAAATCTAAATCATAAGGTTCTTACGAAAACGATGGAATTTCAAATTTTTTTTTTGAGATCTTTTATCCTAATGGTCAATTAACATCCCCCAAACACACCTCAAGTTGCTTTATTGTGCTCTTTTCCGCTCAATTCTGGAATATGCCAGCTGCGTTTAGGTCGTTGACGTTTAGCAACCATGCTATGATGGCATCCATGTTTCTCTGATGAATGTTAGAAATAAGATTCTATTTAATGTTGATTTTCATAGAACTATAGTCCAACAAATACCATTTTAAAGTCACGTGATTTTTCTCTATCCTTGTTGAATACACCTCAAACAGCGGTGATAGTAAAATTGACAAAAAAATTGCTGTCTAATTATTGTTCATAATATTCTTACCTGAAATAGAATCCGTCACTGTCATCAATTAGTTTGTCAAAGTTATTTTCGAAAATAATACAACAAACAAACACAGCTAATAATTTTGACCATATTAACCTTTTTCCAACTCGAAAAAAAGCAAATAGAAAACGGGTACCCAGTTTAAGTTCAGAATGTATTACAACAGACAGCGGATGTGACAAAAATGAGTCTCGCAACAATTGCAAGTATTAAAATTGCCCTCTGATTGGTCAATACTACTTTAGAAACGCGTTTGTAAAATGCTAGTGGGAACATATATTAAAATTTAATAGTAATTAACCACCAGTAGCTTTTTGTAGGTGATATCAACGACATAATCAATGGACATACGTTTTTTGCCACCAGTATCACGTGACTTTAAAATGGTATTTGTCGGACTTTAAACTATGCTATTTATTCTCCATTATGCAGAATTTCTATGATGCAGAATGTCAAAGTTGACAAATGATGTTTTATCAAGATTAGAGATGTAACTTGAAAAAAAATAATCGTTTTTTTTTTGTTTTTTTCCAAGTTTTTTTTTAATGGTTTTTTCTCAAATGGTCTTTTTTCTACGAGCGTGCGGGAAATAACTCTTCTCGCACGATTTGCTGTGCGGGAAGACTTTTTTCCCGTACCAGTGCGGAAAGATTTCTTCCCGGGAAGAGTTTGAAATAATCATTGTGGCATGGAATTGTTTGTATTGTTGATACACCTATACCTTTACCTTTAATACCTTTACCTTTTTTTTATAAATACCTTTCAATACATTTTCAATTCTACCTTCTGCACAATCGCATTTTATTCAAATTAAACTTCTCGTTACATCAGCTTTAGTATACTCGTAGAAAAAATATAGTTCCTAACTCTTGCGGGAAGAAATTTCCGGCACTCGGGCGCTTCGTTAGGAATATAGCTATTTTCAGATTTTGTGTTTTTTTTCTAAACTTATCTCCATATGCGCATTTTTCACTTTTTTTGCCAATTAAACTTTTCTTGGAACAAAAAATTGGTTTAAGCAGTGAAATATGGATAAAACGTAAAATATTGCCTTATTCTACCTATACAGTGAGCACGTAAATGTTGGAATAAAATCTATAAAATATACAGGGTGGATATTTTTTAAAAAACCTCGGACACGTCAGTTTTCGATTTTATTGGCCGTTTGTTTGATGATAATACCATATACAGGGTCCCAACTTTTTCATAGGGACAGCATTGATTGCTATCTCGGGAACGGTTAAAGGTACGAGGGCGTTTAAATTAGAAAAAAGTTGCCATTTTTGAAGAATGTTAAAAATATAATACATTTGAACTATATCTCTAAAATCAATAGATCTTAAAATATTTGATAAAATTGTTTTTGCAAATTTTCAAAAATTGCCCTGTATTTGCGAAACTAATAGAAATTTGGCAACAACGAAAATATATTTTTAATATTGTTCAAAGATGGCGACTTTTTTCTAATTTAAACGCCCTCGTAACTTCAACCGTTCCCGATATAGCAATACTGTCACTATGAAATAGTTGGGACCCTGTATACAAGGTGACCCAAAAGTAAGTTATGACATCTAACTTTACTTTTTCAAATGAAAACACCAATTTTTTAATTCATTTTTAAATTCTACGTTGAATTTTAAACATATTTCATGTATCATGTCCTATACCTATCTTTAACTGTTTCGGAAATATTGACAGTTGGAATTTGACTTTTTTGCAACATTGACAGGCTGTATAACCTAAACGATTAATTTTAGGGGAAAACCCATTTCACATTCCTGTCTTAGATTTTTATAAACTATAATTTGATACCAACTCTGAATTTAATCCATGATTAAAAATTCCAATTAAATTTAATCTCCGGTTAAATTCAAAGTTGGTGTCAAATGATAGTTTATGGAAAACTAAGATAAGAATGTATGATAGGTGTTGCTCTAAAATAAACCGTTGAGGTTCTACAGCCTGTCAAAGTTGCAAAAAAGTCAAATTCCAACTGTGAATATTTCCGAAACAGGTGAAGATATATAGGACATGATACATGAAATAGGTTCAGAATTTAGCGTAGAATTTGAAAATTAAATAAAAAATTGGTAAGTACAGTAGTGTCGCGATAATCCGGATCAATTAAAACCAGACTAATCCAGATTATCAAAGTATTCGGATTACTAAGGCATTTTATAGTCCGCTTTTAAAACTATTTTGAAAAAATAACATGCTGTATTTTGATTTAAGCAAAAAAAGCTTTATATTTATTTGAAAAACAAGATAAATGAAAAAAATAATTCTATATAGAGTGCGAAATATGTAAGTATGTACATAAGTGTAAAAATAACTAGTCAATATTGTTCCAACTTTCGTTTACATTATTTTCACCATTTGAATTTTGTCCGCCTTCTTCTACATTCTTCTGCACCGCTTGGAAGAAATTGGTGATTTTACTTTGATGACTGCTGTGCTGTTGTTTTTCAAAAGCAATTTTCTTTAAGGTTTTGTAGCATCATTATTGTTTTCAAAGGTACGTCATTCTCTATAGCCCACGGTAAAGTAAGATTTACACCACTGTGAATTTATTTTCAAGAGTCATGTAAATGAATTCGAATTACTGAATCAAGTGAAATCCGGATTACAGAATCCATCAAGGAAACGAAAATGCGATGCGGATTACAGAAGCATACGGATTATCGCGACACCACTGTATTTTCATTTAAAAAAATAAAGTTAGCAACTTGTTTTTGAATCAGCCTCGTGTATACATGGTATTATCATCAAAAAAACGGTCACTAAAAACAAAAATTGTCGTGTCCGAGGTTTTTTGAAAAATATCCACCCTCTATATTTTATAGATTTTATTCCAACCTTCACGTGATCACTGTATAGAAATAACATAGGAACAATATTGGGTCTGTTTCTGCGGAAATCACAAACCAGTCAAAGCAAATTTCATCAGTTGAAAACAGTCAGAAAACTAGTTTCAACCAATGAAATTCACTTATCATTTTATAATTTGATCGCGACGAAAAAGTTATTGTCGTTATTATTCCTAAATTTCCTAGACAATAGAGAGATATTGCAAATCAGCCTCAATAAGGCTAAAACCTTATTTAGACGCGATAGGTCATTTCCTTACTTCGAATGACAAGTTAATCTGTGAGTGTTTTCTTTATTTATTTGTTCAAACTATTTATATAGTAAAGTGTGAAATCGTAGAACAAAGGCAGGAAAATGACACAAATTCTTTAAGCAAAACCAGTTCATCATTATACGTAAACCTTGAGGTTATTTGTTTGTGTTGTTCGGGGCAGCACTTCCTGCTTTGGGCAGTTCGTTTGTGAGCATTTTATATGGTTTATCTGCCATAATCTGAGATATTTCAGCTAAGTTCAAGTTAGTGCAAAATAAACAAACAAACCTTTAGTCTGCTTCTTTTCTATGCCTCGATGCTGTTTTGATTTTTCCCCATTTCTCAAAGTTTGGAAGAAAAAAAATTCGAGAAAAGTCAAAATTTGTTGTCATCAATCTAAAATCTATGGTTATAAACATAAAACTTAACAAAACTCAATTCGCGATTCCTACCAATCATTGCCGATCTACTAAGAACTTTTAAATAAGGCAAAGATAAGGCAGGTCTTATTTTCTCCTAAATAAGGCAGATCCTTATCCTTAATAAGGCTGTCCTTATTCCAAACGGAAACTGCGTATGCGCAGCTGTTGAAATAAGGTTTGCCTTAACAAGACAAGCACTTGCAATATCTCTCTAATAATTTAAGTGACTGACTAAACTAAACTCGCTGGACTATCCGTCCGAGCACATCTCACAACGGCCCCGCTGCCACACGGCAATTACGTTGGAGAAGGTCACGCCACGCTCCCAGTAACCAGCTGTTTTTATACGTATAAACGGGGCCACCTGATCGAACGGCCCGGATTAGTTTTTGCGGCAATCTAATTTGAAAGTCGGTTCACGGACGTTGTGCGTATTCTTCAGCGGCGCCTTTGGCGGCATATTTCTTTGAAGCGCTTGCCGCACAGGAGTCAGTCTGGTCTGGAAAGACAGTGCAGTAGATATTTTTTTTATAAGTTTGATTCCTATTTGATTTGTATCTAAGCCGTGCTTCATAGAGAAAACGCCGAACGCCGAAGGAACTTTATTTTATTTACTGTCTCATTCGACTATCGATAGACAGTCAACGTTAACTCCAGGAATATCTTATTGGTTAGATTTTCAAGTGGCGTCTCTGGCGCCATAGGACGGCATATTTCTTTAAAGCGCCTGCCGCAAAGAAATCAGTTTCGTCTGGAAAAACAGTGCAGTAGATATTTTTTATAAATTTTATTCCTATTTGATTTGTATGGTGCCTTATGTTTTATTTTATATAAAACTGTTTTTTTTTATTTATCGTACTCCGCCCGTTCTTCATAAAAACGCCAAAGGAATTTTTTTTACTGTCTCATTTGACTATCGATAGACTATAAATGTAATGGTATAAATGGTAAATGCTCACGTTTGAATTGAGAATACGTGACAAAATTACCCGAGACGTGTTTTTTAACAACTTTTAGGTCAAAATTTGGGTAAGTTTGGGTTAGTCCAAAAAAATTCCTGAGTGCACCGCCAACTTTTCCTCTCACCAGCCGCCACTGGTATCAACTATCAATATATTATATCACATCATACATTCATCATATTCATACAACATACATAATAGGGCTCGCTCTGTAATGAAAGAGCGCTGCACAAAAGAGCGCTGTAACATAAGACCGCTGTAACAAAAGAGCGCTGCACAAAAGAGCACTGTAACAAAAGAGCGCTGTAACAAAAGAGCGCTGTAACAAAAGAGCGCTGTAACAAAAGAGCGCTGTAACAAAAGAGCGCTGTAACAAAAGCGCGCTGTAACAAAAGAGCGCTGTAACAAAACAAAAATTCACCAAAAACGTGAAAAACCCTTTTGTAAACGGAATACCTTGAAATTTACATTATTTTTTTTCTGGGATTGCTCGCTCCGCTCGCCAAATCTCAAAGAGAAGATCTTCGGAAACGTGAATCCCCCAAAAATGTGAAAATAAAAACCACACCCCATGAACATAATAGCATCTTTTTGAAATTTTAAATATGTTTATTTCATCAAATATCTCAAGCAGAGAATAAATACAAAATAACCCTTTCTAACCCAAACTGACCCGTCCTCGGAATGTGACCCAATCTCTGTTCCTGAACTTCATCAAATTGCTCAAAGAGAAAATTAATACAAAATAACCCAATCTAACCCAAATTAACCCGTCCTCGGAATGCGACTCAATCTCTGTTTCTGAACTTCATCAAATTGCTCAAACAGAAAATGAATCAAAATAACCCAATCTGACCCAAATTAACCCTTCCTCGGAATGCGACCCAATCGCTGTTCCTGAACATCATCAAATTTCTCAAACAGAAAATGAATACAAAATAACCCAATCTAACCCAAATTAACGCGTCCTCGGAAAGTGACCCAATTTCTGCCTTTTTTACTTAATTCACCTTTTTGAAATTCAGATAGCGCTCTTTTGTGCAGCGCTGTTTTGTTACAACGCTCGTTTGTGCAGCGCTCTTTCGTTCCAGAGCCACATAAACATAGAACATCACTGATATGAGACAATTTCGCTGTATGAAGAATTTTCAGGCTGTAACTCCGTCTCAAGGGTTGTCAAATGTCTGTTTTTTTTTTACCTAAAGATGAGGTTGGAGATACTCACGAAATTTATAATTGAATTATTTTGAAAAAAAAAAAAAAAACACAAAAACTTGTTTTTTTTCTAGTTTTTTTTTTCAAATCTGAAAAAAAACCTGCTTTTTTACATTTGAATCATTTAGAAAAAAAAAAACAAAAAAAACGTTTTTTTCTGGTTTTTTTCAATGTTTTTTTTTTTCAAATCTGAAAAAAAAAACCGTTTCTTTACATCTCTAAATTCACATAGATATGTTTGACCTTTCATATTATATCAAGGATTTTTGCTTTTTTGGCTAAACTAAAGAATGTCTTATATAAGGTCTCTTACTGCCTTCTGCAGAAATCGCAAATCAGTCAGAGTGAATTTCATTGGTTGAAACCAGTTTTCTGACTGTTTTCAACCAATAAAATTCGCTCTGACTGGTTTGTGATTTCTGCAAAAACAGACCTATAAATTGTCTTGTAATTATTATATGACAGAGTGATTTTTTTGGAACATTGTATTTCTGATGATATTATATTATTCAATTGACTTCTTTTAGTAGAACTGAGTAATTATTGTAAATGCTATATACATGAATAATATTTGAATTTGAATTCAGCACAAATGAACATAATGCCTACAAACCCTTGGTTAGCGATTTCATGGACCAAACGGAAATACTCTTTTTCAGCTGTGAAATTACATGTGCATCAATTCCAAAACATTTCATGATTTGACCGAATCTATCGGCATGGGGCCCCAAGAAGGCCTAATGCCATAGTTGTCGTGGATCCCTTTTGTTGCACTAATATACTATTTACGGTAAGTGTAGCAGTGGCACCATCCAAGCTGGCAAGAGGGTGTTGAATTATGGAAAGTGGTTGGTCTTGGCTGTATTTTGTTGTAATTTCAAAGTGGAATAGGCTTAACGGAAAAAAACACTATTGGGGAAAAAAAAACACCAACAGCTTGTACCTCGAAGGTGGTGTGGAAATTACAAAGATGCAATAACCCATAGTGAATTGACTCCTGAATCTTTCTATTTGCAGGATTTGCAAGAGATGAGATGAGACGTGATCACCAAAATTAATTTGGAAAAGAACTAAAACTAGAATCCATGAATTCAGAATTAGGTAAAGCCTCCAAGAGGAAGATCATAGAATAAACCTTGATTTTGTGTCTAGAATTTCTTAGGGTTAACAATTATTGTTAGGTATGAGAGTATTTTTTGACTAAGAGCTTAGAACTTCCAGATACAAAAATCTAGTTGGGAAAAATTGTTTTCCATTGCTCAGGCCAAGAGCTAGCTGTTTATGGTGTTCAACCTTATTGTGTGCATAGGAATTAACTAAATATCAACTTTCCATTTTTTTTTTCTCAGAAATTATTTCATCTATCAATTTGCACAAATAGTTTAAACATGTAACACAAGACATTTTAATGTGTTTCTCCTAAATGGCTTGAATAAATAAATATATTCTTTATTTACGGACATGCCATTTTTACAAAGGTAGACTTAAAGTGTAGGTACACGCAATATTCGCAATAATAAATATTTGGAATAACAAGTAGGCAACAGACAAGTTAGTATAAAAAAACAATATTACATAAGCCTAAACAAATATTTTGTAGTAGGTATCAAAACATAAACAACATAATACGCTTAAAATTGAATACAAATAGAAAAAACGATCATTTTAGGATCGACTTTAAAATTCTTTTGAATCTATCCAAACTTATGTTAAAAACATCCAAATCAGTCTTCAAAATAATATCATTCAGAGAACGACAGCTTCTAAGTAAAGGTGAATGGTAACCATAATTGGTTCTACGAAAATCAAGGTTAAACAATGTGTTTCCTCTTAAATTGCTAGATGGTACATGTAAGCCAATTCTAGCAAGTAAGTCTGGAGAATCAATAGAATTATTAACAATCTTGAACAAAGTACACATATCAAAAAACTGTCGCCTCTGGTTCAGATTTTCAAGATTTAGGACAGACATTAACTCATTATAATTTATAGATTCACTTGGGATGCCCAATCGATATGCAATGGATCTTAAAAACTTTTTTTGGATTCGTTCCAAGTGGGAGATGTGCACAGCATAATAAGGGGACCAGACAGGGCAAGCATATTCTACAACTGATCTAACAATTGCACAATAAATGTTTCTTAGGGTGTAGATATTAGTAAATTCTTTTAGTGACCTGAACATAAAGCCTAGTAATTTCATTGCTTTATTAGCAGTTATTTCAATGTGCTCTGTGAAGCTTACATTAGTGTTGAAATAGACTCCCAAGTCTCTAATAGTTTCAACCCTGTTAATCTCCAAATCATTAAGAACGTAATTATGTAAGTAAGGTGTTTTTTTCCGAGAAAAAGTAATAACCTTACACTTCTCAACATTTAAGGGGAGTTTGTTTCTTTGACACCAAGTCCGAAACATATCCAAGTCCACTTGCAATAATTGAGCATCCCTGACATCCCGAACAACCATAAAACACTTCAAGTCATCAGCCAAGAGCAAAAAATCGGAATTTCTGAAGACACCTGACAGATCATTAATAAATATACTAAACAGCAAAGGAGACAGGTGTCCTCCCTGAGGCACCCCCGAGGTCACCGAAAATACTGAAGAGATGTAATTCTCAATTTTTACAGCCTGTTTTCTACCTGTGAGAAGACTTCCAATCAAGCTCAATAGACCTCCATGCAGCCGCAGCCCCACATCGGCCACCTTCTCCAATAGTATCTTATGGTCAACCCTGTCAAAGGCCTTGGAGAAGTCAGTGTAGACCGAGTCAATCTGACACTTATTCTCCAAGCCCTCCAACAGAGCCTCCTCATAGACCAGAAGATTAGTTAATGTAGATCTACCCTTAATAAAGCCATGCTGTTCCGGTACAATAACATGTTTCAAAATTGGTGTAAGAAAATCCGTTATTATAGACTCAAATACCTTAGAAAAAATAGACATTCTGGATATGGCCCTATAGTTTTTAATATTATTTCTTTCTCCACTTTTAAACACAGGAGTTATATAGCTTAATTTCCACATATCAGGAAACCGTCCCAACTCTAAAGCCTTATTGAATATTTTACATAATATTTCTGAAAGAATACAACTACAATTCTTAACAAATAATACTGGGATGTCATCAGGACCACAACCCAATCCATTCTTCAATGAATGTATCTTGTTAAATATATCAAGAGGGGTAATTAGAACCGAACTGATACTGCAATTGGACAAACTAGATAAATTAGAGACAGGAATGTTTCGATCACTCTCAACACTCACCTCAGTATAAACCGAGGAAAAACTATCCTTAAAGAGATTGACAATTTCATGAGGTGTGCTACCTTCATGCTCATCAAGAAACATAGAACTGGGATATCCACGATTTTCATTTTTCGATCGTACATATCTCCAAAATCCATTTCTGTCCTGTGTCTCGGACTCGATTTTCTCAATGAAATTCCTATGGCTGATATGAGAATAAATTTTACATTCTTTCCTAATTTCTGAAAAAACTCCATAATCCTGAGCGGACATAGTATTTTTATAGTTTTGATGTGCCTTTTTTTTAGACAAAATCAAACATTTCAAATGACTATCCATCCATCCTGGAAATTTTGCTGTTTTTCTTTTTGAAATGGGTGTAAAGATCTCAATAGCATGATAAATTTGATTATAAAAAGTATCGACAGCAGAGTTTATATCATCCATATCAACAAAAGAGTCCCAATCCACACAAGACAGATAAACATTTAAATCCCTAAAATTACAATTCTTATAATCCAGAAAACAATAATCATACTCCAACTTATCAGAATTATTATCTGAAATTAATACATCAAAAACCAAAGCAGGATGAGGTGTGTCCAAATTCAAAAGTGGATCGGCTGATATTGAGGTACATACATCCTTATTACTACAAAATATCAAATCCAGAAAGTTCCCATAAATATTAGAAATATTATTCACTTGATATAAGCTATGGAAAGCCATGCAGTCAGCCAACTCTGTGGTTTGTTCAGATTGTTTACCAATAGCCCTAGTCCCATGCAAATCATTGATCCAGGACACATCCGGTCTATTAAAATCTCCACATAAATAGATTTCCAAGTTTTGACAACTACTACATATTTCCAACGCAGCTGTTACGGATGAGCAGTAACTTTCATAGGAGTCTATAGGAGAATCTGGGGGCAGATAAGCATTGCCCAACAAAATATGATGCTCTTTCAAAGAAACCAGTACAAAAATGTGCTCCACTGATTCAAATTGAGTAGATATCTGTCTACAATTAAGAGACTTCCTCACTGCAACCATGACACCCCCTTGTGACTTATGGACACTGGTTCTATCAGAACGATCACAGCGAAATATTAAGTAATTACTCATTCCCAATTCGCTCGACAAAATGTCTTTATTCAGGAAAGTCTCAGTAAATAACACAAAATCATAGTTTTCCGTGGAAATATTGCACATAAGGGTGGTAAGTTTTGTTCTCAACCCCCGCACATTTTGATAGTAGCCTGTTAGAGCTACCCTGTTGCCAGAATATGTGTCTCCTGAACAAAATTTGATGGTCGATCATTTCGAGGTGTTCTATCTTGCCTGTCATTCAATTGTGAATCCAGCTTCACTCCCTCATTTCTAAACTGCCGTGGTCTAAATTGAAATTCCTTAAAAACCACTCCACGAGGCCAAAAGTTACAATCATTGATAGTATCAAAGTAGTTTTTAGCAATACCAAGCTTAAAAGATTTCATCCTGTTTCTGACCACCAGCTTCTGAACAGAAAGATTGCTATCATCCACTTTAAGTTTATTTTGCACAAATTCATGCACCACATCTTCACTAACTTCTTCCGAGAAACGACCCACGTACAGCCAGGATCTATTGGAGAACGGAACAATTTTCAATGCCTCAATTGACTGACCAGTGCCAACCAGGGTCCCTGACCTCTGCTGAGTTGCAAGTATGGATTGATTCATAGCACCAGTCATTGTACTCATATTTAACATATTATTATGTCCTGGAAGAACCCCAAACTGTGAACTATTAGTATTAGCTGGTAATTGCTTAAGCCAGGGCTGAGAGTTTATCAATATGTTAGTGTTATTTCTACTAGGTGGGTTGCCATACAAAGTATTTTGATTATTTACTATTGACTGTGTGCTATGTCTGCTTTCAACCTCTCTCTGACCCAGAGTATGAGGAAAATCACGTGAAAAACAGTCTTCGCTATTCTTTTTATCATTAACCTCAATCATTACCTGATTTATAGCTCTCGACACTTGACTAGCTGTTACACGATTTGTGTCCTGATTGTGATTGATTGCAAATTGAATGTCTAAGCCATTTGGCATGGGGGGCTTTCCACATTGGACTGTTGCAATAGAATCTGTTGAAACACATTCCGATGCAGAATCAATACCCTGCTTTATCCCATTGGACTGTTGATTCATCAAACTTTCAACCAGTTCTTTCATGGAATCATCGATTTTTTGAGACACCATATTTAGTTTGTTATTTATGGTTAATTCAAAAGTTTTGAATACTTTATATACTGCTTCATTGACTGCGGCACCAATACAGTTTTTGAACTGATCAAGGTTTAGACCTGAGACAATATCATCTCTGTTAGTAGCTTCGTTTGCTGTATAATGATCTAAGCAGTCTCTGCACCACACCAATACCATCTTTCTCTGTGCTAGAGAGCATCGAATTTCTTGTGCGGAAATCCCACTACATAATTTACAAGAAACTTTATTGCACCTGTTACAATGATATCCAAACAACAGGCTTTTATCTTCTTTAAAATAACATGAAGCCTCACAAGTATCACAAGTAAGTTCTGTAAAATCTTTTTTCTGAGTACCCATAATTGTTTTTATTATTTGTTTTTATTTTATTATTTGAAATATCAATTTGAAATTTTAGTTGTAGTTAAAGGAAAGATTCAAAAACCTCGTGGAAATAATTTAAATCTGATAGAAAACATACCTAAACAAATGATTGTTGTAGCTTCCTTGGCATTTTTACAGGCTCCCTTCCAATTCAAAGGCCACTGAAGACTACCTCTTTCCCCGAAATGAACTATAGTGTCAATTAAAGCACTATTACAAATATAACATCTCCTAAAACAATTTCTTAAATCATCTATTCAATTCATACTATGAAATTGTTACCTATAAGTCTTGTGAGCAAATCTGGCAGTGCTTTCAGTAACATCAAACAATCTCCAATACTCTCTGTGAGGTTTACAACTTTTACAAACTTCAATGTACATATTTCCGTGCAACTCGGACAGGGCACCCCTAGGAAGCCCTGATCTCAAATGAAGTCCATCACAGTTTTGGGAAACTACATATTTCAATATTTTTTGCCTGTAGAGCTCATACAGGGCCATGTGCGTGTAAGTGGGCTCTGCTAAGGAAAGATCATGATCCCTACAATGATTGTTTATAGGCAAATATATTTTTTTTTTGTTTAACAATTTTTACCCAATATCTCTGCCTTCTTTGAGTCTAGTCCAAATCCCATCAGGTCCCCTGTAATCAGGTATTTTAGCAGCAGTACTGATCCCGGCTCCGGTGTAAACAACCAGATGCTGAGATTGGGCAATGGCTTGGGCAAGGATTTGGCATTTTTGCATAAGAACGTCTTCTGGATCTTCAAATTCTTCTAAACGTTTTTTAACTGCCTCTCTTTTTTTTATTCTTTCTTGGACTTCTTCGATCATGTCCGAACATTCGCTGAGGGTTTTTAGGTCTTTTGGGTTGCGGTCGTGTTCAGATTTTTGAAGTATGAGGGACACCTAAAGAATTTTATTCATTGATAAACAATCAAGTCTTAAATTAAATTGAATAACTTAAAACTAAATATAAAAACAAACTTACTGCGTAATATGAGATAAAGTGAATGTTAATTAGTCTAATCAAGGTTTCGTCATTCATTACCTTTCTTAAATTAGCATGTCTTTCCTCTTTGGCACAAACATTTTTCTTGGGCTGCAAAGTCTGAGGTCGTAGCAATCTTATCCGTTTTGTTTCCACTTCCTGGACCTCTGACGAGTCTTCGCAGTCCATTCCGTTTTCCATCTAGATGGAAATCTTCACAATTTTCCGCAAAACAATCTATTTAAACGTTCACTTCGCCTTCCTCATTTCATTTTCGCCTCTCTTTTCTCATTCATATTATTTTTTTACTGTTGTTTTGGTTTGGGTTGTTGACATTTCGTTTTTGTGCGGTTGGTCAGACTGGATTTGCCTTGCTGTTGCTGTCATTTGAGGTAAAGGAATTCGGGGTACGTTCGTGAATAAAACAGGACCGTACTGAGCTCATTTATATCACTTTTAAATTTTTAGATCACTTTTTTGTTAATTTGTCTTGCTCGAGGCCATTATCGATTTATCGGTATCCTTCTCATAAATATGTCGAATGTGTTAAAATTAATTCATGAAACTAGAATCGGAATCAATGCGAACTAAGAGATCCGTTCTATTCAGGTAAAGATTTACATTACAGAATTGGGCCGGAACTATATTCGCATGCGCAGTTCAAATGTAGTAATTCTTATTTTCAAATACAGTTCTTTATTCGCAGTTCAACAAACACTGGTTCCAGATCGATTCTGAACTAGGAACTACCTTTATCGGTTCGGTTCTAAGGATTTAACAACAACCACAAGTTCAAGAAATGCGCAGTTTTAAAGGAACTATAATTCATAATAGGCCCAAGGTTAGGTTGCCTGAAAACTTTTATGACGTCTTCTGGGGTGCCACAACATAAGCAAATCTACATAAGGCACCCATATGACGTCATCAAGTTACCCATTACATGACAACCTGTTGCAATAGACCCATTAAAAACCGAATTTTCGTGACGAACTACTTCCATGATTTCATGAACCCAAACGTTTTCGCGAGAAACTCATGACGCCATATTGAACGTAGTTCGACGGAAGCATGGATGCAGCTTCTAGTTATCGTTCAAACTCATGACGTCACAGATGAACTATGGTTCGTCCTTGGATGAACTACATTCGTCGCGAAAATTCGGTTTTACTTTTACCTTAAAACTTGTTCCGGCTCGATTCTGAGCTAATTCTATTTGTTCAAGGATTCAACAAGAGCCACACTTTCTACCGGTTCGAACGATTTAACAAGAACCACAAGTTCAAGAAATGCATAGTTTTATGCGGCTATTCTATTAGCAATGTCTCTTGCATACATATTAATTTTTACCTCAGAACTTGTTCCACGGATTGATTCTAAATTAGTTCTATCGGTTCTAAGGATAAAACAAGTTTTCACAAGTTAAAGAAATACGTAGTTTCACGCGACAGACACTTTAAGCAGGTCCTGAATTTCGAACGTAACCGTATCCGCATCGTACTGCGCATGCGCAAAATGGATACGATGATTTGAGTGCGTTACGTTATCCGTATCCTTACGGTCCTCGTCTCGTATCCGTATCAGAAAACGTATCTCAATAATTTGACATTATTGAGAGATCTTCTTGTCGGTTATCGCTAAAATATCTTTAACAACATAAACACAGCACTTTTAGATAAAAAGGAAACTTACAAATACAGCTACAAAATCAGTACAACACTTTTTGAGGTTAGGAAACGTTTTATCCAAGGATACGATCGTTTACGTAATGTATGACCATGCTTAAAAGAACTTAGACGGTCAAGTCGATGCGCTTACGGATGCGGATACGGATACGTAGAAAAATTTAGGGTTTGCTTCAAAGACCTTTTTCTTCAAATACCTCTACTCTCTCAGACTCAGACGAGAATCCGGCCCCTGGGAACGCTGTTCCCCTGTTTCAAGAATAAGGACCCTGTCTGTATCGTCATCCCCTCTTTATTGATTTTGATGCGGGAGAAAAAGACAGCAAGTGATATAGCGGGGGGAATACCTAACGATCGCTATCCGTTACAGAATCCTAACCCTGGTGGGATTAAGGGCGGGGCGGGTATTATAAAACTGCTTTGAGAGTTAACTTAAAGTTAACTTCTGGAATTACATGTAATTCAAAAAGTTAACTTTAAGCTAACTGTCAAAGCAGTTTTATAATACCCGCCCTAAGGGTAAGTATTATTATAAAACTATTTTGACAGTTAACTTAAAAGTTACCCTGCGTTTTTATTCTCATCAAATTTTACCGATGGATCCACCCTTGATCCACCATTCTCATTCTATGGGCGTCATTGTCATTTTCCATTCACTAAACAAAGATAGCTAACTCATCGGTGAAGTCACCGATGAGAATAAAAACGAGGGGTATACTTCTGGAATGACGTTAATTCCCATAGTAATTCCACAAGTTAACTTTTTGCTATCTGTCAAAATAGTTTTATAATAATACTCGCCCTATTAAAAAACTATTTTTTCTACTGACGTTTCATAATAGCAACTTTTCGATTGTCATTTTAGTTTTAAAACGACATTCTTTTAAGCACTGAGTACGTAAAAGTTACTTTTAAGCACTAAGTGCGTGAAAGTGACTTTTGAGTGCGTAAAAGTAATTTTTAAGCACTAGTGCCTGAATGTGTCATCCATTATTCAGAAATAAAAAACACATTAAACACAGATTTAACACAGATTTGAATTTTGGTTTGTATTTATTATGTCGGTATATTAAAAATGTAATTACTGAATTGAAAGTTTGGGTTACTCAAAACAGAACTTTGAGTTGTTACCTACTTTCTAGGATTTTAATTATTGATGTCGAATCTTAAAAAAAATCGCATGAAAAGTGTCAGGTGTCAAGTAAAAGCAGGTCCAAGATTTTGAGCGTAGATAATCGACTTGAAATAAAATTGTGTTTTTTTATTATAAAATGCCAGTAGAAAAAATCTTGTATACAATACGTTACGAAACGCTGTCTTTTAGTCACTCGACGTGTTGTCCAACTCGGCTTTGCCTCGTTGGACAATTTTTACATCGCGTGCCTAAAAGACGCTCATTTCGTAACTTATTGTATAAATAGCTATTAATAAATAGCTACAAGTTAACTTCTAGAATCACGTCACATCTCATTCCAGAAGTTAACTTTTAGGTTTTTATCATAAAAAAGTTCTCGTGCCCCAGACGCTACGCTAATACGGTACCGCTAACAATACGATATTTTAAATTGTATTTTATAGTTCTCGGACACTAAGACACAGAAATCCTCTAATCCCTTATCATGTTTATATTTTGACAGCTGAATTGAGTGATCTAACCCAACTTTTTTTGCTTGCTTGCCAACTTTTATTTACCCTGAAGAATCCTGAGTTTCATTAATTTTCCCTTGGTGTTTTTTCTAGAGAAATTATTAGAAGTTGCTGTTCTTGGAGACAAAAATGGAGTGTAAACTAATTTTGACCTAGCATAGCGTTACGGTATGTCATCCGATAACTCCCGTTAGGTAGTGGGCTCCGCTAACGCTAATACCCTAAGAACTGTCATACTTGTCAAATAACGTTACGGTATTTGAAATTTGGACAGCACGAGAACTCTCTAATATCTACAAGTTTACTTCTAGAATGACGTCACACCCAGAGACAGTCATTCCCAGAAGTTAACTTTTAGCTATTTGTCAAAATAGTTTTATAATCACCCGCCCAAGCCTTCTTGGTTGCGCGAAATTCGCTCTTTTTTGACATTGCTTCGACAATTTGACGTTAGATACACGCATAAAACGTTAAATTGTTGTCGCCACAAAGTCACTGTAAGCTGACGGCGGCGACGGCGCCATCGCCTGGTTGTGGTGGGATCCAATCGCTCATTCATTTTTTCCTATTTTACATAGGGAGAGTACGGCTCGATTCGAAACGTTCCACATAAGTGATCTCAGTGATGCCGGATTTCGGAAAAAAAAAATGGATTTTCAATGATGTATGATTTATTAAATGGATAAAATGAATGTTTAAATTATATTAATTATGGTATCATTATATTTTTATGTTATTTTTAGAATATTATTCGATTTGAAGAATAGTATTCTCCATATTTCGAAGACGAAGGAGATTTTATTGCAATTTTCATGTATTATTATTATTGATATGACAACGCCGCAATGACGAATTTTCCCCTCTGCCTCTTCAGACTGCGCAGTTCAAGAACCATGCAACTGACTTTACACATTGATGTTTTTGTTTGCGCGTTCATGTATGTGCGTACATGTTTTCAGACATCCACGTCCGTGTGTAACCGCCTTAAGGAAGAACGTGAAGCCTAGTGCAGCTGCTGCGGAGGGGATACCTGTTTTTGTCGCACTCAGTATGTTAAATGGCGAAAATTGCTTCCAACACGTATTCCAATTGATGAAACCTGTGAAGGAAAATATGACAAAACTTTCGAAAACGTCATATGTCAGCGAGCAACAGAAAAAAACAACATTCCCCCTTGTGGCATCCCGTGGCATCTGTCTTTCATGGCTTCATTTTTTGGGCAGATATGGCACTGTGCGCGCATTCCAGTTTTTGGCTATAGTTCATTGATTCTAACCAACCTCAAAAAAAATTCAAAATATCGGCTGGTTGGTTTGCAAAGGCGTGGTATGGATTACCAAGTTGATCATTAATAATAAGCATGCGCTCAACGATAATCTTGACAGTAGTTCCAAACAGTGATGTGCCTGTAGACAATGTCAACGTAAACAATTGATTGTCTACGTGTAGACAATTCGAATTGTTTACGTGGGCATTTGTCTACACATTGTCTACATGTGACGTAAACAATAAACTTATTTTAAAACATTTAAAAAAAAGTTCCAAAATTACTACTACCTGAGTAGCTTATAAAGTCTGTTTTTTTTTTTAAAGATAATTCCCCAAGTCAAAAATTTAGTAACTATGTTGGCAACACAAGCCTTTCCTACATAAATAATTTGAAAGCATTGACAATTTTACATTGTATTGCCAACATAATGTCACTTTGACTTTTATCTTTAAAAAAAAAACACATTTTACCTATCACTTTGATATCAGCATCAGGGATGTGCGTCTACACGTTCACGTAGACATTCATTGTCTACTTTACGTGTAGACAATGTAGACAACATGTCAACAATGTAAAATAATATAAATGACGTTTAATTCTAACATTACACTTTTTTTTCAAAAATTATTTTTATTCCATTATCGGTTTTCCTCATATTTATAATCAGTGAATGCTGATATCAAAGTGATAGGTATAAGCTACTTAGGTAGTAGTAATTTTGGAACTTTTTTTTAAATTTTTTAAAATAAGTTTATTGTTCACGTCACATGTAGACTGTAGACAAATGCCCACGTAAACAATTCGAATTGTCTACACGTAGACAATCAATTGTTTACGTTGACATTGTCTACAGGCACATCACTGATCAGCATTCACTGATTATAAATATGAGGAAAACCGATAATGGAATAAAAATAATTTTTGAAAAAAAAGTGTGAGGTTAGAATTAAACGTCATTTATATTATTTTACATTGTTAATACGTTGTCTACATTGTCTACATTACATCTTTTCACGTCGCTCCGGTTTAATAGTTATTTACCTAACAAATGCGGAAAGTGATACTTTACCGCACGCAACCGCAGTTAGGTACAAAATTTTACCTATGAGCATCTACATCTCCAAAAAAAGGCATTGATAAAATTAATTAATGAATCAGATTAATTAATGAAATTATATAAGATTAAGAAATGATCAAAAATCCATTTTCTGAAAAAGAGAGGATTTTTGATTATAAATATCAAATTCTACTTTACCGCACACTATGCGGTAAAGTGCACTTTACCGCACACTTTGTATCCTACCTTACCGCATACTATGCTGTAAAGTTAACTTTACCGCACACTATGCGGTAAAGTGCACTTTACCGCATAGTGTGCGGTAAAGTGATACTTTCCATTTGCAAATACGTGCGGTAAAGTGCACTTTACCGCACGCTCGTAGGTAAACTAAGTTACAAAACGGTTAGAGGCGGTATGTCAAGTGATGACATTATTGAAAATGCCACTTGAAAACGAATGGTTAGAAAAATGTTATTTTAAATTCGATATGAGGTTGGGTTGGTCAGTGCCGTTACTTCTGACCCCTGACCTACCTATTATGTCTACTATGGACAAAACTATCTTAAATGTGAAGAAATATGGGAAGCAAGTTTTTTTTTCAAAATTGTGGAATTATCGAGTATTTCATTTTTTTTTATTACAGCAAGCTAAAAAGTGAAAAGTAGGTAGTTTAATTTCTTTTCGTTCAATGCTTTAGATGTGGACCATGCAGGGGCGGATGGGCAACTTTGAATCGGCCCGGGACAGTTTTTGCTCAAGCGGCCCCGCGCGCTCACAGGAGGTGAATAACACTGAATAGGGTATTAAATAGTCTCCTTTTTTAGAAAAAAAAAACCTCCTTATATTACTCATCAAAAATACGAAAGCGTAGAGCCATGCTGATAGGTATTGTAAAATATTGTCATGTTCTAGTTTACACTTTTTCTGTTTAATCAGACATTACCAAATTTAAGTACCGCAATTTGGGTTAGTTCGCAATTTTATTCAGACACTACAGGTCTATGTTTATTTTTCGAAAACAAAAATTGCGATTTTTTTTTTTCCGAATGCTTTCTCAAAAATCAACCATTTGAAACATATTGACTTTGAATAACTTCTTTCGAAAATGAATAATTTTGAAGCATGTCCAAACTAACCGGATTATTGGTAATGTCTGATTGAAATAGCAAACTAAACCGCAAACTAACCAGGAACATCGGTAAGTTTAAAAATGTCTGATTAAAATTGAAAACTAACCCAAACTAACCGGGTTATTCTCGGTAGGTTTGAGTTTTGGTAATGTTTGATTACAATAGATTTCAAAGTAACACAAATTTTGAAAACAAAATGGTTATGTTCGATTGAAATTGCAAACTTACCCAAACTAACTGGGTTATTATCGGTAAGTTTGGTGATTTCTGATTGAAAGTGCAAACTAACCCGGATTATTATCAGTACCTAAGTTTTAATGTTTGATTACAATTGCAAACTAACCCAAACTAACCGGGTTAGTATAGTTCAATGGTATAGTTGTAATCGCGATAGAAACTGAAGTTGACAGTTCGCGTTGACATTTTTTAGTAACTTTTTCTTTAGGTTGCCATCCCGCGTGTTGCTAAATTCACCAAAATGGTGCACCGCCACGGATGCGGTGAATAAAATTCACTAATGTCAATGCCAACCACAGTTTGTCAAATCCTGGTAAATTTAACAACACTGCTTGTTCTACCATTCTACCGCGGTGCCTACACCAGCTGAATTTAGCCACACGCGGTCATGCGTTAGCGCTTCGATTCCGTCAGGTGGGATAAACGACAGGGTCTTTCTTTTAAGGAAGTTAGGTTATTAAAATCCTGCATGGTAATTATAAGCATCTGTAATAGAACAAACGTAATACTTTATAATAGTTTCAAGGACTTTTGTGCCATCGCTAATGCCAAAATCGGCACTTAAAATCGTATAATATTGCGTGATTATTAGGTTTACTTAACTAATGACGTTAAAATAAACCAGATAAAAGTGTTAAAAGAGTCCACAGTAAAGAGTTATTGACAAAGTGAACAGTTAAATCCAAACTAAAACCAGGGGGCGGATTACGAACTCTCGATTCGAACCGAAACCGCCATGGATTTCGAACGCATTCTGATGCATTTGCATGGAGGGCGTTCGAAATCCATGGCGGTTTCGGTTCGAATCGAGAGTTCGTAATCCACCCCCAGGTTTGAAACGCAACACCGAAACTCAAAGGCACAGAACACTACATAAAAAACCAAAACACCTATTGTCAAAATAACTAAAAATAATGCAGAAAACGGCAAAAAACTGAAAGGATTTCACAGAAAAATTCGAAATTCAAAATTCAAAGATCCGAATCTGATATTTTTACATGTCAAATCGAAATGTCATGTATCATTATTTGATGGTTGACAAAAAAAGGGACAGATGTGGGGGTTTTATTTATTTTCAACTGGTGAAAATAACGGTCAAAATTCAAATTCTATCGTGAATAGACCTATCTATTTTACCAGACAAAGAGGTAATAATACGAAAACTTCATTAAATAAAAAAAGACACAGAACGCTCATTGCGCAAGACGAGGCGAAACGTACCAAATTATAGTAGACTTACGTATAGCAATCCGTCCTTATTATTTGCACAGGATAAAAAGGAAAGAAGAAAAACCGCGTGTTGTGCAACGTTTTTGTCAATGAAAATGTCAAACAACTTTTGAATGACACCTGTCAAGTTGAATATCAAGTTTAGATTTATTCTTGTCAGACCACATGCAATGAACAAGGATAAAGAAATGCCCAGTGTGCAAAACGATCCCCTCACACCTGTATTAGCTAGCCAATAAAAAGACATTGCCTCGTGTTGCGCGCGCATATCAGGTAAAAAATAGATAGGTCTATTACGGCCATTTGCACCGCTACAACTTAAGGGATATTTAATCCAAGTGAAGCTTTGAATGTGACTCTTGTAGAAACAAAAATCACATTCAAAGCTCCACGTAGATTCAATATCCTTTAAGCGGTAGTTAAGTGGTACCCCTGCAAATGGACATTAGTCTACATTAGTAGATTTGGAAATATCTTATTGAAATTGCAAACTAACCGGGTTATTATCGGTAATATCTGATTACAATTGCAAACTAACAAAAACTAACCGGGTTATTATTGGTAACTTTAATTATGTCTGACAAAAATTTCGAACTTAGCGGGTTATTATAGGTAAGTTTGGTAGTGTCCTCAGTAATGTCTGATTGAACAGAAAAAGTGTAAGTTTACAGAGAAAGTATAAATTTATAGAAAAAGGGCAAATTTACAGAAAAAGTCTAAATTTTAATGAAAATATTTTCCAATATTAGATGGCAGCTCAACGCCTTGTGAAAACGACAAAAAACGTTGACTGCTTTCTCTTGAATTGGCAGAGTGTTGTCGCATTACGCCTTAAGTGATTTTTTTTCGATCAAGTTGCGGCGTATTGTTTGTTACCGTATTTTTTTTCCCCCTTAACCGGCGGCCCACTTGGCTCTCCGGCCCACCGGGAATCGTCCCGGTGTCCCGCCTGAGCCCATCCGCCCCTGGGACCATGGGTGGATAGACTACTAGAACCAGTTTATCTAAAGTTTATAAGTTCTCGTTACCTACAGTCTACAACAGCCTATCCTATCGAGTAGGTAAACTGGGATTGTTTCGTCTCTGGTACATATTTTGAGTATAATACAGGGTGATTTACGTAGTCCGTGCATCAGCAGGTAGATTAGGGCCGGTTTCCCAATAGCAAAGATTATAGCAAGGCACCCCCTGGTTAAGCATTAACTCCAGGGTAAACATTGCAACTGCAACTGCACACGCTTACTCTGGAGAAAATAAAACCAACCCAGAGGTGACCCGCTATTATGTGCCCGCTAGGGAGAAACCGGCCCTAGGTGGTATTTATTTATGCTAATCCACCTGCAAACTAAACAATTTCTAATGCACGGGCCTCGTAAATCAGGCTATATACAAAGAAAAACGGCTTTCGGGCTTCAAATTCATAAAATATAATATTATATAGGTACGAAACACAACTTTTTATTTACTTTTTACACTTTTCGGAACGTTCCCGCTCTCCGTTGTTTTTATTTTTTTCTTCTAACCGCTCGACGTAACCATATCGCCGAGGCGGTTAGAGAAATGACATACCGTTTTCTAACGTTACAAAGTGACATCTTCGATGCCACTCGAATTCGAGCGGTATGTTGCGGTTTGCTAAACCGGAGCCACGTGAAAAGGATTATTGTCTACACGTAAAGTAGACAATGAATAGAGAGATTTTGAGCCACCTATTTGATCAACGTTATACGTTATCGGTTATTTTGCTCATGCGCAATAGTGAAAAAATAACCGGTCCGCTTAATAAGCGGTAACGTACTACGCTAATTATGTGGAAATAAACGGAACGTTATTAGCCGATAACGTTTTAACATCTTTACAGCATTTCGACGTCCTATTATATTTTCATGTTATCCATGAAGTGTAGTACACAATTATACAAAAAAAACACAAACAAATACCATACCTAACAATCCTAACATAAACATCAGACAAAAAAAAAATTTGAGGCAAGTTATACAGAATCAAAATCCTAACCACAAATTTTCATTAACCTTTAGCGTATAACGTTCTTCACAAGTTTTGGCTTCAAAAACTAAAAAAGGGTAAATGTCATCCGCTATTTTTCAAAGACTGCGCTTGCTCAGTTTACCGTTTAGCGTGTAAGGTATTTCAAAATTTATGTGGCTCAAAATCTGTCTAATGTCTACGTGTATAGGCTTTTTACGTTATATTTAGGATGACGTCACATTTAGTAAATTTCTGCTGCCAACCTAACAAAACTAAAAGTACTTTTCAACGCATTTAAAGTAGGGCAATTTCAGATGTTTTTGGTTGGCAACGGCGCGCGACGTTGCATGATTTATATCGATTTTTTTAAACATTTTCAAATAATGCGTGTCGATTCATTTCGTTATTTTAAGCTGTCAGGGCTGGAACTCTGTAACGGATAAGGATCGTTATCTCTATCGCTATGGCACTTGTTGTCTTCTTCTTTCTTGTCGAAATCAATAGAGAGGAGACGTCAATAGAGATAGAGAAAATATCTCTAATCTGTTACAGAGTTCCAGCCCAGTCGTCTTGAAAATTATTATTAACTATTTTGTCTAATTCTAATTAAGTGCCAAAAATACGTTACAGTTAGAAAAAAGTTCTTTCAAGAATTCAGTACTTCTTCGTAGCGTAAACTTACTCAGAAAATGCCAGCAGGTTTGTCGGAATCGGCCTCAGGAAAAGGTAGTATACATAATAACGTATTTCCAGCAGGAACGCGACCAATTTTGCTTCTTACTGCTGTGAGGCATGTAAGTAGATTACCTATTTTCCGTTTCGTTTGACAGAAAAGACTATTTTTACCTGGTATGCGCGCGCAACATGAGGCAAGTCTTTTTATTAGCTAACTAGTACAGGTGTGAAGTCTTCGTTTTGAACGCTGGACATCTCCTTACATTTCATTGCTCGTGGTCTGACAAAAATAAAAGTACGGTTGATATTCAACTTGACATAGCTTGACAAGTGACACTCAAAAGTATTTTGAAATTTTCATTGATAAATACGTTGCAAAACACGCGGTTTTTCTTCTTCTCTTTTTGTCCCGTGCAAATAAGGAGGATGGATTGCCATACGTAAGTCTCACATAATTTAGTACGTTTTGCCTCGTCTTGTGCATCAATGAGCGTTCTGTGTCTTTTTTTATCTAATGAAGTTTTCGTATTATTACCTCTTTGGTTGGTAAAATAGATAGGTCTACTGTCACGTGACATTCTGATAAATTATAAGAAAAAAAATAGGCATTGACAACATTGTCTCTTTTTGTTCTATGACGTCATCCTAAATATAACGTAAAAAACCTATAGACGCACATCCCTGGTTCCAAACTGGTTCGGGATGTGTTCCGTGAACAAAGTATTTCTATAGGTATGTAATACAGTCGTGAGCACAAAAAGTGGGACACCCGTTTTTTCCTATTGTAAAACGGGCTCAGCAGCTATACCTACGGCAATGACAGGGATTGTCATATTTGACAAAAAATCGATTGTAGAGAGCAATGAACCAAGGAAACGACAAGACCTGTCAGTCGGATGTCCCACTTTTTGTGCTCATGACTGTACTTCTCAAATCTGAAATCGAAATCGCGATTTGGAAATTCACCTTTATGCTAAAGTACGTCCCTGCACACACAAAGATAAGAATCTAACCTCAATTATTTTCCTCCTGCCAAAATGTTTTTTTTTCACCTATTGGTAGCCGTGGATATTGACGTTTCTTGAATTGGATAGTAGCAGTAATAGCAAAAAGGCACAGAAATATTTTGTATTTTTTTGCAGAAAATTCTAATCTTCAGCTGAAACTACCCTCCGAAAACCATCAATTTGAGCGTTTATCTGACGCTCTATAACATTCTAAACGTGATTCGTGTTTAATTTGATGTAGCGGTACCGTTTAGGATGCTTTTGATGTGATAGAAATGGCGGCTACTAGAAAATTACAAGGTAAAAAAGATTGGTCTTTGTTGTTTTGAACTCGTTTTGGCGAGTTTTCATCAGAACTGGATCAAACTTTCGTTGGCCAATAATAAACGAATCCATGAAGTTTACCATAGGGTGGCCTTGTCTTCATTTTGGCAAGAAGAAACTTGTTTACTTGGTTTGATGTAAACAATGGTACCACATTGAACCTTAAGTTTTTTTAGTTTTATTGAGAAAAAAACACATATTTTTATTAAAAAAAAGATTCAGCAAGCATTTAGCCTCATGTAAGTTGTAAACACCTACCTTTGACCTGATTTGGAACAAACCAAAATTGCTTTTTTTAAAAACTTTCTTTTTTAAATATTATTTACACTTGCCTTATCTTATTTTGAATTTAAATTCCAATTATTTTAAATACTTATTTACGTGTTTATATAGTTGATTAATTATTATTGTTTTCTTTTAAGGGGAAATAGATCGCTGTTTAAAAAAAGTAACAGAAGGTGTCGAAACGTTCGAAGACATTTGGCAAAAGGTTCACAATGCAGCCAACACCAACCAAAAGGAAAAGTACGAGGCCGACCTCAAAAAGGAAATCAAGAAGTTGCAGAGACTTCGAGATCAGATCAAAAGTTGGATAGCGTCCGGAGAAATCAAGGACAAGAGTATTCTAATGGACAATAGAAAACTTATTGAAACAGTAGGCAAAATAATGTGTGAGTCTTAAAAAAATTCATACGTTTTGTTCCAGCAAATGGAAAGGTTCAAAGTGGTAGAGAGAGAAACAAAAACAAAAGCATACTCGAAAGAAGGTTTAGGAGCAGCCCAAAAATTAGACCCTGTACAGAAGGAGAGAGAAGAGATGCAACATTGGCTAAACACCTCCATAGATGAATTGTCGATACAGGTAATTTTTTATTTTTCATTAATAATAATAATGATAAAATTGCTACAAGATATTCTTTACTGTTTATTCTATCAATACACTACTTGATAATCTTTCTTCTTGATCCACCTGCTACCTGCTATTAAGAATATTGTTTTTACATGAATATCTTGTGTGGTTTTTTCAAAATAATAATAATCTACCATTGAATTGCATTGCATCTCAATTTGCCTTATTTTTTATTCTCAATCTCCGAGTCAATCTCATTCTTTTTCTATTTCTGGCTGAATTTTTGTTTCCTTTCAAGCTTCTTGAAATTTTGAAAAATAGAGAATATACAAACCAGAGAGCCTCAGATTCATGAGGCTCACAAATGGAATAATCGAGGGAATAATACAATATTTACAATTTTAGTTTCAATTCAATCAAGTAGTATTTTGAATCCTGAAAAGCTGAAAACTTCTAGCAATTTATTTTTGAATTTGGCATTGAAGTATGCTGTGTAAATCGAACAAGTATCATTGAGTTGATATATGGAGCTCTATCTATAACACCTTCAGCATTGGTTAAATTTGGGTAGGTTCACTTCAGAACTTTTTCAATAATGTATCAGATGGAAAACTGAAAATTTCCATGATTCTTATCCCAGTAGAGGACTACAATCTCTGAAAATTTCAGCTCATTTGGACTTATAGTTTCAGAAAGAAAATTGTGTTAAGCAATTTATTTGAATTTTTGCAAACTTTGAAAAATCATAACTTTTTTTCTATTATACATAGATAGAAAGCTGAAAATTTCAATTCTTATCCCCTCGCTTATCCCAATAGAGGACTACAATCTCTGAAAATTTCAGCTCATTTGTTGGACTTATAGTTTCAGAAATAAAATCGTGTTAAGCAATTTGGGGTAATTTTAGGAATTTTTCTGAGTTCCTTTTTTCATAGGTTTCTGCTTCAAATCTCAGAACAATTTAGTGTATGAAGTTTGAGGGGTCCCAGATGATCATTTAGACCCAAAGTCTCAACATAAAAAAAATTTAATCTTAATCATTTTAGTGCATACTAAGTATCAATCGTAAGGGAGCTATATAATTTGGATTTTTGAAAACTTTGCAAAACCATAACTTTTTTTCTATTATAGATAGAAAGCTGAAGTATGTTTTTATAGGTATCTATAAGGTCAGACAAAAAAAAAGTAAATTGAAAAAAATCCTGTAAAATCCTCTGTGAAAAATACAACCAGCCCTCATCATGACTAGGGTTGGGTAAATTTCTGTTTTCATTTCATCTAGAAATTTCACTCTGAAATTTTCATGTAAATATTGAGATTTTTGAAATTTCCGTGAAATTTTCAAAATTTCTGAATTTTTCAAAAAATTTCCAAAATATCATGAAATTTCCAAAATCCAATGTTTCACTATGAATTTTTCAGTGAAACTTCATAAAATGCGATGAAATTTTCGAATGTAATACCACAAGAGGTTTCAGGATTACCGGATAATACTTTTACCTGTCACGAAACGCGTTACGCAGCAACACCACGACTCCGAAGGAGGAGTGGTGTTGGCTGATAACGCGTTGAGTGTCAGGTAAAAGTATTAGGTAATCCTGAAACATCGAGTGGTATTCAAAAGGTTATACAACGAAGTAAACTTCAATACCTTATTAATTTTCATTATTATTAATAGCAAATGAACAATATTGCCACCAAGCGCGATAATCCCAAAAGGCTTATCACTTTTTAAGCCTCTCGTGTCATATGAGGATAATGTACAGTGAGTTGTATAATCAATACAATTCTATTGTGATGACATGACTACCTGACTTTGTGTATTAGTATTGTGTTTATGAGGCAGTGGTAGGGTAGGTACAAAAATAAATAAGTAATAAGTACAATGGTTGGACATTCTCCAGACATTTTATTCTGGCTAAAGTGTCGAATGTAAATAAACAATAGCTATTTTCCAAACAAGTGCGGGAAGAGAAATTTCCAGCACAAGTGTGCGAAGCGCCCGCGGAAACTATATTTTTTTCTACAAGCGTAAAGGTGATGTTACGGAAAATGTAATTTAAATAAAATGCATAGAAGGTAAATTTATAAATGTATTGAACAGTATTTATAAAAAAAGGTCAAGGTAAAGGTGTATCAACAATACAAAAAATTCGATGTCGACGGCGTCAAAGGGATTATTTCAAACTCCTCCCACACCAGTGCAGGAAGAAAACTCTTCACGAACTGGTGCAAAAGAAAGACTGCCTTCACAGCAAATAGTCCGGAAAGAGCCATTTCCCGCACGCTCGTAGAAAAAACACATTCTACCTTTCTGTTATTTATTTCGTAGTCAGTTGAGTGAAGTAGCTCCAAATATTGTTTATTGGTTCAACCGTATTTATCATAAGTTTAGGGTTCCCGGCTAAACATGTAAATTTTTTGAAAATTTCAATGAAATTTATGAAACTTCCAGTGTAACATATGAAATTTTCTACAAAGTTTGGGAAATATCAAATTGAAAATTTCACATGTAATTTCTGTAAAATTTCTTTTTTTTCGAATATGGAAAATTTCACATTTGAATATTTCAAACATGGAAAGGACCATGAACGGAATGAGAAAAAATAAATTTCACGATTGTCATGAAATTGAAATATGTTATGCCTCTCGACTTCCTGAACATAAGTTCTCGTAGGCCGAAAAAGATCCTATGATTAGTTTCATAGATACAGGACCGATAAAAAAAAGTAGTACAAGAAAAATCTCCAGAATCTGCTGGTACATTCATTTTATTCATAACCAAAAATGACATATTTTTGGCATTTTTCGACAAGTTTTTAACCTTCAAAGCATTTAGACGACATCGCTTTGGCATTTTTCCACCCGTTTTTAACCTAGAATGACACCCAACTGACAGGTCTTGTCATTTTTCGCTATTTTGGTTAAATCAGTCTTTTCTCTACAATGATTTTTTTGTTAAATATGACAATCCCTGTCATTGCCCTAGGTATAGCTGGTGAGCCTGTTGTACAATGAGAAAAAACGGGTGTCCCACTTTTTGTGCTCATGACTGTATGTTAACCAGACCCTGTATCTCCGAAACTAATCATAGGATCTTTTTGGGCCTACGAGAACTTACATTCAGGAGGTCGAGAAGCATAACATATTTCAATTTCATGACAATCGTGAAATTTATTTTTTCTCATAAGATTCGTGCGTGGTCCTTTCATTTGAAAATTTCAAACGGCACAACCCTAATCATGACTTTAAATTTCCAGGATCATTAAAGTCCCTTCCAATTGAAAACAGATATGAGATTTTTGATGAATGCCTCTATGAGGCAAGTAAAATAGGAAGTCGGCGGGATTTTCGAAAATATTTGACCGATATTTGACCGAGTAACGACATATGTTTCGATCGCTTCTCGAAAATAGTAAATTTCTAGTGGATAAAGTTAACAAAAAAATGTGGATTTTCTGTGAGTGATAAAACCAGTGTTACTTTCAATAAAGACTCTAGTGAAATTAATTAACATCTATTACCAAACAATACCGTTTTTGTGCAAAAACTATACCTACATATTTCTATGTCTGATGTTTTTTTTTTTTTGTGGTGCCTACCAATTGTTGGAATTCCAATTATTTATTGCTCCTACTGTGAATATAAATGCAAGCAATAAAATTCTGTCGATTGAATATTGATTTTGCAAAATGGGGAAAATAGGGAATTTTGGTGGCTGCAACAATAAGGACTTGAAATATTACTACTGCCTCACATGTGAAACAATACGGCATAAAAGCTGCGTTGAAAGGAAAACCTATACTGTTGTGAAAGACCGCAAAATATACTGCAGTAAAAAATGTGAGGACTCTGCGCTGGATGACCTGAACACAGAAGAAATTGAACTTGTCCAGGACTTGAGGGTGATCATATCTGATCTTCATAAAGAGTTACATCAAACATATTCAGCCCTGGAAAGGAAAAAAACGATGCTCGGTCGCATTTGAACAGGACGTTGAGGAAGCCGAAGTAAAATACAAACAAGACCTAGCCGAAAAGCAAAAAAGAATTGAACTACCTAATGCAGTTCAAGATCGACGAAGAAATCCAAAAAAGACAGAAGGAATGTGAGGGATCAAACGAAAACTTGACAAAGCTGAACAAACAATTCAAGGCTTCAAATGATGACACGAGGAATCAGCTAATTGAAGAAAACAAATCATCCATACAACTTAAATTCCAGCTCCATCAAGAGATATCAAAAAGAGATGAAGACATAAGGACTAAGGGAAAGTCCAAGTCGAGGTCAAGGTGGCTATTTGCGGGAACTGGCAGAACTTAAAAACCAGAAAATTTTGCTTGAGAATAAAAATATGGAGCTTTTGCGGCAAACCGAAAAAACACACATAAGTACAGATTTGGAAGCCACCATAAAAAGCCTGGGGGAAAAAATTAAGGATATAGATATCAAAAGGAAGACTGAACGTCAAGCATATGGCGAGGATATAGCTAGATATAGAGAAGACATAGCAAAGCTTTACCAGAAAATCGAAAATCTCATTTTAATGAATAAAAACATAAAAGAATCAGCTACAACTCTTGAAAATAATGCTGAAAATTTTGAACAGAATGTTCATGAGGAGGGGACTGTTACTCCCGCCATTGCACTTTCTGTGGATCCTAATCCGGGTGACACACCTACAGGGGGAACGAGCAACCATCGGACTGATAGGGTCGTCACTCTTCTGGATAAGAGCTCTTAAACTGTGTCCCGATTTAGTGAACTCAGCTTAGCTGCGGAATTTTCTCTCTGTGGTCATGCCTCACAAACTAGTCCTCCCAGAGACTCAAAAAATAAACAAAATTTAAACGCTCGTCTCAATATAAATAAAACTCGAGAACTTCCTCAACTATCAGTGGTTGGAAATAAGTCTAGTGTGATTGGCTCCTCTTCATTTATCAGGAAGCAGTCTACCATCCGATTTGATATTAACTGTGAGTTTGGGAGGCGGCTTCTTCTTGAGGATATTTTTGAGAAGTACTTTGATCTAAGTCGTTGTTCCATCAGAAGCGATTATGTCATCCTCTTCTGCGGTAATGCTGACGCTTTTATGGGTAAAACGATCAGCGAGAACTTAGTTGCCATATACTTGATTGATTTTCTCACACTAACCTAATCATCGTTGGACTTCCCTATGCTGCCTCCAGGCCCATTCTCAACAACTTTACGTACGAATCGGATATGGTCTTCAAGAAGGTTCTGCATAACAAGAAGGGCTCTCCTGCAAGGTTTCTCAACTTTAATGAATTTTCCGATGACGCGAGCTGAACTACTATGGCAACCCTTCCCACATTGCCAAGAAGAAGCACCTAGAACACATAATCTCCAAGTTATTTGTGGTCGCAATCAATTCCGATGACTCCTTGGTCCTTCCTAATAATGAATGTATTGGGAGTGGTGTTAGTAATAGTCTAAATTTTTGAATAACGTCGACTCCAGAAAATTTGCCGTCTATTATCAGAATGTAAGAGGTCTTAGAACGAAATCAAGTGAGCTCTTGGTCAACACTCACTCATTAGAGTATGATATCGTATGTTTGTCAGAAACCTGGCTCAATAATGGCATTTTGAACTCTGAAATATTTGATCTACGTTTCAGTGTCTTTCAGAGGGACCATAATTATGGTGAACTAAATTGTCAGCATTTTGGTGGAGTTTTGATTGCTTCTCCAATAATATCCTAGCAAGTGTTCTGGATTCCCCTGTTAACCTGGCCTACGAAGATGTATGGGTTCGGCTGCTCTTTGATCATATTAAGGTCATCATTTGTTGCATTTATATTCCACCTAATTCATCTGTTGAATGTTATCAATCGTTCTGTTATACTTGCGAATCTCTGAAAAATGAATATGGTAATCATAAATTCATTCTGTGTGGTGAGTTTAACCTTCCCAATATCCAGTGGTCAGTAGAGGATGATACATTAATCCATTCAGAGCTGAATTCCACTTGTGCTGAAGCAGTTTTGGATTCCATGTTTTTTTTTGGAACTTCAGCAGATCAATCCGCACAAGACCTGCCATAATCGAATTTTGGATTTGATCTTCGCTGATGAATTTGCGAAGTCTACTGTTTTGTTGTGCTCAGCTCCACTATTAAAGATCGACACTTTCCACCCGATTATCGAATGCTACTTCGACATTCACTATACTCCCAAATTAGAGAATATTAGTACCTCCACATTCTATGTTTTCGACCGTGCCAATTTTACGGAATTAAATAATTTTTATTGTTCAACTGACTTTGGACGTCGATTTGGCCGTCGAGAAATTTTATGATATCCTACTCGATGGTATAGATGTCTATGTCTCAAACAGGACTGTTATAGGTCAGAAGTATCCCTCTTGGTTTGACAAAAATCTGCGTAAACTTATTGCCAAAAAAAAAACATTGCACAAAAAATTTAAGAGATCTTGCTTGCAGAGTGATTATGAGGCCTATTCAAACATAAAGGCGGGAAGTCAGTTTCCGGACTGAATTGTGTTATTTAGCGTTTATTTCTAAAGCGGAAGATCTTATTCCTGAAAACATCAAACATTTTTGGTCATACGTGAAGAGCCTAACAGGTGTTTCTGGTCTGCCCAGCATAATGCAGTACAATAATCAACCACTCAATGGATGAAGAATATTGTAAAAGACTGTTTTTGTAAATTTTATTTCACTTGCAAGTTCTCTATTGTCTGAGATCGGTGTATCTCATATTATATTGAACTGATTAAATCCTACCTATTTCAGCGTCGTCAGCTTGTTACTGTTTGTGGTTCTGTATCTTGTGACGTAGTTGTGACATCTGGCGTCCCCCCAGGGTTCGTATATCGGTCCTGTGCTCTTTTCATTATTTATAAATGATGTTCTATTGTGTTTTAAAACATCCTAATGTCTCTCATACGCCGACGACCTCAAACTCTAGCTCGGTTGGCCCTGGTCTCGATGGCTTGCAGTCTGATCTTGACAGATTTGTTGTATGGTGCGAATCTAATTTCCTGTCAATTAATATCTCTAAATGTAAATCTATCTAAACCTAACGTTTAATTTGCATATTGATAGCATTGTTCTGAATGGTTTTAGGATGCTGGGCTTCATTAAAAGAAATTCTAAGCACATTAGAGATATAAAAGCAATCACTACTTGTTTGTACTTCTGTGATCTGGTCACCTCGTTACGCTTGTCATGTACGAAGACTAGAAAGAGTTCAAAGTAAATTTTTTAAATACCTTTTGTATAAACTTCACTTTCCTTATAGTAATGTTCCTTATGACACTAGACTTTTACTTTGTGGTGTCAAAAGCCTTGAGTGTCGTCGAAGAAATGCTTATTTGTTGTTTCTCTACAAACTTCTCAATGGAGTAATTGCCTGCACTCATCTTCTAAACTTGATCACATTTTAAATTTCAATAAGACGTAAAGACAAGTGCAGTAATTTTATGAGCATTATCACAGAACTAACTATGGTCTTAATGCTTTACCTTGCGTTCGGTATTTTGCTCAAAGTGTAGAGCGAGCTGAGCGGAGCCGTAATCACGTGACCAGCGAGCGAACGGAGCAGTTGAAAGCTGTATAAAAGTACCGGAAATTTTAATAAACGAACGCGAATGAGGTTGCACCGAGTACACTTTTTAAATAAACGAACGGTAAAGTCAAGCTCGGAGAACTCAGACCAAAATAACGAACGCACGGTTTGTAGATCGTCTAGTTTATAATTATAGTAGGTATTTTTACGATTGTGATCTTTTCTGTGTTAGTTTGGTATCTGTTACGAGGATGTTGAGAGATTTGTAATTTGCCTTTCCTGTAGGGAGTGGTTGACTATGCCACTTCGTTATGTCCTTTGTTGGTTGTGAATCTTTGTTTTTGTTTTTTATCTTTGTACCATTTACAATATTTGATTCTGTAGTGTATTGAATTTGTAAATAAATAAATAAATAAATAAATAAATAAAATAAATTTAAGACCCATTTTCAGGTCAAAAAGACAATTCCAGCAGTCGTAGTATCTCATGTTTTATCTTGGGACTTTGTTGTATTTTGTGGCAAAAATTTAACAATTTTTAAATGAATTTGCCTTGATCTACAGGCGATTTATCTTCATTTTTGGAGGTTTCTCTTGATTTGTAGAGATTCATCCTGATTTAACTAGATTATTAGTGATTTGAAAACAGTTATCTCTCCTTCACTAGAAGTGGTTTGGAGATTGAAAATAAATTTAAGGATATTTTTTTCCATATTGATGCAAGATATTTAAAAAATATATGCAATTATTCTGCGAAATTTTATAAAAAATTCTCTTTTTTTCAAGGGCGATTCCTTTGAAAGCGAAATAGAACAATTACAATCTAAAGGTAAAAAGAAGCTAGATAAAGACAAGCAGGAGAGGATGGACGAGTTGAAAACCCGATTAGAAAGACATAGGTTTCACATACAAAAGTTGGAGGCGTTACTGCGCATGCTAGTAAATGAATCAGTGGAAGCGAAACAGGTTTGACTGTCACCTAATCAAATTTCAGTTTTAGTTTCTACTTTGCTCTTGTAGATCAAACCAATAAAAGAGAATGTAGATTATTACATAGAATCATGGAAAGATCCCGACTTTGAAGATAACGAGTTCATCTATGATGATATTGTAGGTTTGGATGAAGTTGAACTATCTGGAGTTGGTTTACCTTCCTCAGGTAATTTTTCAATTTACTAGTTTTTTTATTATTTTATTCCCCATGTGGCATGGCCAACAGACCCCTCCCATTTTTCTTTTGTTTGAACTTGTTCATTTGAAAAAATTTAGCTACAACTGACAGTAATGATACAGGAGGAACCCCGACGTCCATGATATCGGGATCGTCGCCCGTACCGTCGCCGCCACCCATCAACTGTCAAAATTCCATTGGTTTCAATCATTCCAGCATCGAGCCCGTCCTGTCTGAAGAGAAGAAGATTGTACAGAAGGAGGTCCAACCACCACCACCACCCAAGGTAATAATGGAATGTGTTTGAGGTTTTTAAGTTAATTTAATGTTTATTTTGCAGCCAATTAAACCCATACCAATAAGAGCATCCGTAGCGACGTCCCTGAATAGTAGTACGAATTCGATTTTGAATTATAGTATTGCTAGTGTAACGTCAACGCCATCTGGTAAGGGTATTTTGTTAATGGGCTTGTAATTTTGTCTAGAAAACCTTACTAGCCCATTAATCAACCCATTATGTACTGCAAAGTTAACGCAAAAATATTGCTCCTCCATTTAAAAACTGTTTTGTGTCAATTTTGCAGCTACCAAACATTCAAATTTGTATTGGGCGAAATTTTTCTAATAATAGGCAAATCGACAGTTTTAACGTCGACGCCAACCAAACCTCCGACCCTTTCGATTCGGGAAACTTCACCTGTGATGCCCAACATGACGACAGTTAGCAATTTCGCCGCGGTTGCCGCCAACAATTTGAACAAACCCACGACGAATAATATCGAGAATAATACGATTAATGTGACGCCGCAGCAACCCTTGTCCAATAATTTGTCTAACAATTTGATTGCTGCGGCGGTGGCCAAAGTTCACATCGACGTTTTGCCCAATAACGTCCTCATGGACAGTCCGGAGTTGGATAATAGTATCATAAGGACGACGCCACCTTTACAGGTGACAAACGATCTTGTACAATTAAGTGTTGAGAATGGTACTGTTGATGAAAAGGTAATGAATTTTTCTATGCACTCATTTGCATATTTTGACGAGATGTTTTCAGATCTCAGAAGGGTTGTCAACCCTGAAAACGATGGCCCAACAAGCAATAGACAGGGCAGCACTCGAAACGCAACAACAAGTCCAACCCCAAGTGATTCTGGATCCGCCTCGAAGTCAAAGTCAGGCGAAAACAGAAGCTCACATACCTCCACTTTTGGGTGTTGCACCCTTAGGAGCTGTACCTCTCCAAAAAGAACACCAGCAACAGTTCCAACTGATGGAGCCCGCTTACTATCACATGCCTCATCCTTCCGATACCGAAAGGATACGGACTTATTTGCCTAGGAATCCCTTTAATACACCTTCGTATTACATACAAATCCCTCTGTTCAATTCAGATACTCCTGAATTTTATCAGAGGTTAGGCACTGAAACTTTATTTTTTGTGTTTTACTACATGGAGGGCACGAAGGCTCAGTATTTGGCAGCGAAAGCTTTAAAAAAGCAAAGCTGGCGGTTTCACACGAAGTACATGATGTGGTTTCAAAGGCACGAGGAGCCCAAGATTATTAACGAAGAATACGAACAGGGAACGTATATCTATTTCGATTATGAGAAATGGGGGCAGAGGAAAAAGGAAGGCTTCACATTTGAATATAAGTACCTAGAAGATAGAGACCTTAATTAAATTTATTTATAGAAACTTTTTTGTGTTTTATTTATTCCAGGGTTGGCATACATAAAAACCCATTGAAAAAACTCGATGGGTTTTTGACTAAAAAACCCACCATCAATATTGACAAAAATCCATTTTTCAAAAATTTCCAATGTTGGATAATTCCAATTTTGAAGCTTCTCATCAGGTGTTTGAAACCAAATTGAAATTTCAATTTATAGGTTGGTAGAGAATTTAATTGAGTCTAATAAGAGTTCAATCATTCAAATCGGATGAAAATTAACAAAGCTGTGAGGCAAAAACTAGTCATTTTTGGAAAATTTTCATTGTTCGATAATTTCGATTTTGAAGCTTTTCAGCTGCAGAACTGATTAAACTGGATCAAAATCTCAATTAACAGGCTTGTGGAAAATTTAATTAGCTTTAATTTAGGGTTAGGTAAATTGAAATCAAATTAAGATTAACACCAGGCTCACATTTCTTTGGAGTATCATGTTAAAATCGGCGGACTTTACTGATAAAACTAAATTAAAAGCTTAATTAACAGGATTGTAGAGAATTCAATAATTGACTTTGATTAAAGCTCAATTACATTGAAATCAAATGAAGATTACAGAGCTGTGAGGCAAAAACCGTTTCGTGTCATTTTTGGAAAATTTTCAATGTTCGATAATTTCAATTTTGAAACTTTTCAGGTGTAAAACTGTTGAAACCAAATTAAAATATTGAAGCATTGAAATCAAATAAAAATTAATGGAGCTGTGAGGCAAAAACTGATTCAGTGTCATTTTTGGAAAATTTTCAATGTTGGATAAATTCAATTTTGAAGCTTCTCAAGTGCAAAACTTAAAAGTTGAAACAAATATAAAGTTTCGTGGAGTTTTGTCAACACACAAACAACAGTTTTACACATTGCTTGGTATTCTCAGAAACCATGAAGAAAGGTTTTTTTCATACTTGAGAATTAGTGTGTCTTCATTTGACGAACTTTCTTCCTTTGTTAAAGAAGGTTTACAGAGGCAAACAACAAGATTTAATACCGCCATTTCAGTTGAAGAGAGGCTTGCAGTAACTTTAAGGTAAGTGAATTTATTTATTTTACATTTTTATTGCTAAGTTTACACATTTTAAACGAAGTATATAACAAAAAATCAGTCATATATTGAGGAAAACCCCCTATTTAAAATATTATTTCTTCAAATCTTAACTTAAAAAAAAAAAGTTTACTGAATGAAAGTAGGTAAATGTTGCAACCATGTATGCGCCGCGTTCGAGCCACAAGGAACCGTACTACGAAGGGGAGATAGAGAAGATGCAACTAGACTAGGGAAGAAGCTGAACGGGTCTCTTCAGACGCGTGTTGGTAATTATTCATTATTCAATTTTCATTTTATTTTGCATTAAATTGTTTGTCCAATCCAATTTGTTATTAGTGTATGTGTCAAGGGAGCCATTACAGGTCAGTTGAATAATTGTTATTTTGTTTTTGAAAGTTCAATTATTTTTACAAGTATCATTTTTCCATTTTTATGTTTTTTTTGTTTGTTTATAACAATTTTTTATAACATGTGCATTGTTCATGTATTTAACAAAAATCGTTTCATGCTGTAAAACAACACAGATAAAGAGTAAATTAAAACCTAGAAGAAATTATGTGCTGTCTTTTTGATTTTGTGTATTCAGAGCGTACATTTAGGGCCTTGTTGAATTTACTAACATTTTCCTACCCTGACGAGAGAAAATCCTAACAAATTGAAATAATCAATCCAGAGATATTGGCTCAAAAACAACTATAGCTTCCCGTATGGGACCTCAGTACCTGCTGGGAAACTGACTAACCAAAAACTCTTCAGTATTGATTATAGGTAGTGTTGATTGAATGTAGTGTGTAATTGAAATTTTAGCACAAGAACAGGGGCGGTACCTAATTTAAACTTTTATTGACTTAAATTATTGAATTAATGACTCACAATTACTATTAAAATGAGACAGTATGTTTAGATTTTTGAGGAATGTAGATTGAGGGTTTCTTTGGCGTGTTCTTTCCCCTCGTTAGTTCCAGGATGAGAACGGTACGATTTACTTTAATAATAAAGTAGACGTTTCACAAATTTTTCGTTTCTTTTACATATCACAACTTCCCTTAAATTTTCCAAATATTTGCTATGTCCAGTAATATCTGCTGGTGGTTCAACTGCAGAAGATGATCGGCTCGGAAAAGGTGAAGTTAATGATTGGATTGGGTAGCATTACAATTATTTTTTTCGGGATATGACGCAGAAATGTTATTAGTCATTGGGGAATGAGCCAGAATATATTATTAGTCAATGGGTGATAGGTAGGAATATTATGAAAAAAGATGGAGATGTGTAGGATTATTGCTCGATGGATGGTGAGCAGGAGTAGTATTATCGAATGTGGGATGTGCAGGAATATAACTAGTATACTCTTATTAGATATTGTTGGCGATGGCATGCATAGGTATTCCAAAAGTGATTGCTTGTTGCATTGTTTCCATGAATTTCATGCGGGCCCGTAGTTTTCTACGATCATCCAGCTTCTTGAACATTGGCAAAAGGGATAACAGAAATAATTCATCATTATCTTTCTCATAAGGTCTTCCTAAGTTAATGTGCCGGAGAACTTCTTGTTGGATAATGATTTTCTGAATTTTTTGAATGAATAATTTATTTCATTTACATGTTCCTTGCAACTGAAAATACATTTTTTTTTTTTTAGATCATCATTCGAATTTCAACTGGGAAGAAGTACAATTTCTACCATAGTTTAGGAAACATGTCGAGAGATATGGACTTCTTTAAAGGATAAATTTATGCCAGAGCCAACCGCAGAAGACTGGATAAAAATAGCATATTTTGAGAACCGTGCCATGGGGTTATAGTATTTGTGAGGCATGGTATCAGCGTCAACTTTCAGATTGTTAGACTTGTACAATCTCAAGTAACTGTAAGTAGAATTACTCTAACATAAAAACCTTGAGTATGGAGTAACATGTTTATACAGACCTTGCGCTTCAAACGTGCATTATTTTCTTTCAGATCTTGAAAAATACTTATCAGAGACCATAAATAAGAATGTTGAAGTTTTCTTAGGGGACATCAACAATAATATAATTGAAGAAAATTAAACTGCTACATCTTATCTTTCAATCCTGAACCATTTTGGTTTTTTGTCCGCAGTTGGACGGTCCTACAAGTGAACCATTAACAGAAACTGTCAAAATTGGGAATAAATACGATAGCAAATTGGTTAGACACCTTTAAGTTAACTTTAAATAGCAATGAAACTAAATATATTGCATTTTCGCTTACATTGGCAAACCGTCCCAACTTTGATAGAATTAAAATAGATAACATGAATGATTATATCTGTGAGGTGACTAGTATTAAGTATTTGGGTATCATTATTGATATGAACCTTAAATGGGACCAACATGTATCTAGTCGACTAACTAGCAACATTCGAAAATTGATACATACATTTTATATTCTAATAAATATACTGAGTTTGAGGCTGCTTATCAGTGTTTATAAGGCTCTGGTGGAATCCTTGATATATTAGAGGGGTGGCTTATTGTATCAGATAGCTTCTTGAGACCTTTGAATGTGGTTCAAAATTACATAAGTACTAAAAATAATGTTTAAAAAGAAGAAACGATTTTCCACCCAATTGTTATACTCAAAAGATATCCTAAATGTTCGTTCTCTGTATGTCTTCGACTTAAGTTCTTATATTCATGGAAAACCCAACTTAAGAAAGTATGTAGAGCACCAATATGGTACAAGAAATAAGACTAACAAACACCTTATAATTCCTAATAGTAATAGGAGTTTAAATTTGAGATGTTGTGGCAATCTCTCCTAAGATATGCAACACAATGCCTATTGAAATTAGAAGGATTTCCAGCAAAAAAGTACATAGACATGAGTGTAGAAAATTTGTTTCCACCAAATGGTCTGAGTTTGAGTGCTTGTTTTGATGTTTACTTTGGTTAGCATGATTGAGTTCTAAATGTAGTTTTTAAGGTTTAGATTTATATTTATTGTTATCTGTTCATCGGAAATAATTATTTTAAGTGTAGAGAGAAATAATAATATTAATCTTAAGATGATTCTTAATTTTGAGTTGCTTTTGCAAATACAGATGGTAACACATCTAGGTGCTAGAAATAAAATGTCAATATAGAATGTTAAAACTGTTTGTATATAAAACCAATTGTTATACATATCTACCACAAATTCTGTAATATTTTCATGTTTATTGTGATGATCCAGAAATTTGACCCGATAATTACAAAGTCTTTACTGTAAAAATTAAATTTTATCAAATAATCAAAATTTAATTCCGGTATTTTTAAATCTGTATCGATAAATTAAAAATAAAACAAATTAACGCTAAGTATTGCAACACCGGCCAATTCATCATCTAAATTAAATTCTTAAAAATGATAAAAACGAGGACAGTGACATCACTAATTGTTAATTAATTTGATGATATATGGCATTCTTGAACCAAAAACGTTTTGACCTCAATAAATCAGATTATTGCGACATAATTAATTGATTTCAGGCTAAAAATTATATAAAAATTCCAAGGAAATTGCATCATCTTGATTGTCATGGACAAAGAGAGATTGGGAGCATCGAATTATATAAATAGCGCGTTTTTTAGAAGGAGAGGACAGTTGCCAGTTATCCGTTGAAGTTACCCATTATAAGCAGTCCAGTCTGTCCGTTTTCGCGAAAAGATTCTTTTATGGCGTATGGCCTCGGGTATAATTTGACTTAGAAAAGTAGCGGAAAGTTTTGAAATAAAGTAATAACATTTGAAATTCGTTCAATAATTTATGTGCGTGCTAGCTAAATATTTTGAGTAATTAATTAAGTAATTTTACGTGTGTTTTATGGACAAAATGTAAGTACTCTATAGTGACAAGATTTATTTTTGATGAACATGACAAGTTCTCGTGACGTCACGAGAGCGTCGTCCACAATTTAAAGAGCTATATCTCAGCGATGGTTTATCGTAGAATAACGAGGTTTGAACAGTTATTCTTAAATTTTTTTAAACTAAAACTTTCATTTTTGGCGCACACCCCCTTTAAATATTCCAGATAAAAAACCACTACGTAACTTCAATGCAAATACACCAATGCTGAGGCTTTCGCTATGAGTGAAAATGTGATGAGACCATATATGCAAGAAAAGACCTGGCTGGATAACAAAAAAGGCATTTTCAATTATCGTTTGTCCAGAGGGCAAGAAGATTTATCGAGTTCGCTTTTGGCATTTTAGCGAACAAGTGGCGAATATTTCATACTTCCATACACCTCGATCCCGATTTTACAACTGTTATAGTTTTAGCTGCCTGCCTTTTACACAATTTTGTTAGGTTGAGAGATGGTTTCAAATTTGAAGATACACTGAGTTGCGAGATGCTAGACATATTACCAATTATAGGCACAACTAATGCAGGTAGAAGCGCTAAACAAGTCAGAGACTCTTTCGCTGAGTTCTTCATTACCCCTGCGCAGGAAGCGTACCTTGGCAGTATGATATTGAATTGTAACAGTTTGGCCAAATAACCGATATGCAGTGAACAAAATCTGACAAGACACTGTATGGGGTATAGTGTGTATTTATTTAGATTAGAATAATTATTAGAATCTCAAAATGGAACAGTTTGAAAATAAAATATTTGAATACATTTTTGCTTACCTTCTTTATTTTTATCAGCATTATTGAGCTCAACCCAGTTTTGCACCACAGTACTGCTCACTCCAATCCCTAATTTTCCCTTGATATCCCTATTAACATAAAGCCGGGAACACACCTTCGACACGGTACGTCACGTTACGAGCTGGCGCGTACCGTGAAATTTGAGCTTAGAAACACACTCTTTGCTTACACAACACGCTTCATACCTTGTACCCGACACTGACTAGGTTTTTTCTGCCAATTTTATTTTAATTCCAGAAATAATATTCGGCTATAGTCTTAAAAAATGCAATGTGTAAGCAGTACCGATTCTTCCGATTGGGAAGAAGAACTAGAAAAGGGCGAAGAGGCGTATGTTTACAAATATTAGAAAATAAAGCAAGTCATAGGACATTATGGGTACATGAGATTACCGGAACGGGAATCATTAGGCGAAAAATAATGACTCATGTGCCGTACTTTTTCAATTAACAATTCCTCCATTTCTGTTTCATGTCTCAATAAACATGTCAAGTCAAAATGTACCAAACGCCCTACCCACTGAATTCGGATGAGATTGTTGAGCTACGTCACTAATGGTCATTTGCACCGCTAGCACTTAAGGGATATTAGGGGATATTTGATTTAAGTGGAGCTTTTGAATGTGACTTTTGTTTCTACGAGAGTCACATTCAAAGCTCCACTTGGATTTAATATCCCTTAAGTTATAGCGGTGCAAATGGCCGTAAGGGAAGAATAAGCCTAGAAATTTCTGGGCTTAGTTAAGCTTATCTCAATGAGACTGGTTACGGCCATTTGCACCACTATAACTTAAGGGATACTTAATCCAAGTAGGCCTTTGAATGTGACTCTCGTAGAAACAAAAGTCATATTCAAAAGCTCCACTTAAATTGAATATCCCTTAAGTGATAGCGGTGCAAATGGCCATTAGACTGGTAGAAAAAAAATTATAATGTAAGCGGCACTTAACGTTAAGTAAACTTAAATTTGCGTTGGTGGAAACGGCCATTATACGTACCAATTGGTTAACCATTCGCCTACCAAACAGCAGATGGAAATCTGGGGCGCAATCGCCTTACGATTTTGGTGTTTGTGAAAATATCAAACGCCAGGTTTTTACGCTTTGAACGCTACTATGACCACTCACATAACAAACTATGGCGAGCGTTTTTGTCGCGGCGTCTCGAAAACGCTCGTGACAGCGTTTTCAGAATCAGTCGCTGTCGCTGGTCGCAAACATGGCCAGCTACATATCAATCAATGCAACACATCAATGCGACCAGGGTCGCAAGCTTGGCCGTAGCCTTAAAAACCCAATAGTAAAACCCAGGTTTTTGAAAACCCTGATTTATTCATAACAGTCTTACATACAAAAAACAAACAAACTATAAAACGGGAAACACTCTTTATTAATATATTTGGAAAAAATTTACTTAAATATCAAAGTCAAATACAAACATGGAATGTAAGGAGGCTAGAAAAGTCAAATAACTTAATAATAAATAGAAAAGCATAGAAAATCCTGTAAAACCAAATCAATAAGATTGAGACTTATGAGGTTATACTGTTTTTTTCCTGTTTGAAAAAGCACTTGGGTGGTTAAATTAATTATTATCCAGGTAAGGACAAAGTATATTTATCGTCTATTAAATTATAGTTAATTTTTAGTGTGGAAATTAAAATCAAATATTAGGATTTTTGTTTCCACACTGTGTTAATATCAAGAAATAATTGACTGTTACAATTAATTTTCACCTTTGTCCATAATTTAATAAAGTGATAAAGATACTGACCCTAATTACTTATTAAGAAAAATAAGTAACGACTATAAATATAGCTGCTTAAAAATTAAGTACATAATTAAACTTAAGATGCTTAAATTGCTTGTAAACAGAGCAATCCAAAAAAATACTGCTAAAAAAATAAAAATACATAAATAATAAATACTGTGTTAATAATTATTAGTAATCTATTTAATATAAGAAGGCATGCTCAAATTATTAAGTACTTGAGCATTTGCCTTCTATATCAATTATACCACCAAGGGCAAGATTTTCACCTAAAATTGTAAATTATCCAAAGAAATTTTGGTATAAAATGACTATCTCATATACTACAATGGACAATTCAACGATTTTGCTATTATTTCTAAATTCAACAAATTTCAATTGATCCTACTGCTAAATTTTGGGACAAAATTCTCTTACCTAAAAACTACACAACTAGGACTAATAATATCAGTTTGAAAACCTATTTGAGAAAAATCAATTCCCTCTATCCACGTAATAAATATGGAAAAACTTCACCTTTTCTAGGACTAAGTTACTTCTTAATTCTACGTATAATCTTCCGAAAGGAGGCGGTCCACTTGGTGCGAGTCAGTTTGGCACAGTCTTGCTCGTCCAAGGTAGCTTTAGGACTAAACTTTTCTTTCGGGGTGGTCGCGTTACTTTTGTAATCGCCACACAGGTCCGATGAGAAACCTGAATCACTTCCAAAACCTAAGGAAAACAGAACTGAGTTTATATGTGACCATGTGAAACAAGTAAAAATTTGAAGGAAATAGAGGAAAAAAAAAACAGATTCTTGAACAACTTCCAACAAATTTTAATGAGAAAGATGATGGAAGTTAAAAAAAAAATAATTCAAATGCAACTTCAACCATGCTTGATGAGGAAGAAGATAAAGGAGCGTAATTTTTGATTCATTCAAGTTAAAGTACTTACCTCTAAAACTATTTCTATTTTCATGACAGTACCCATCTTGATCATCCTGATCCTTATCCCTTGTAAAACTGGAAGAAGTTTCCGAAACGTCGTCCATATAAGAAATGGACATTTCTGCAAAAGGGACACTCAGGGAGGAGCATTCGCTTTCGACGTACGCTGAAGCCGATGGAGACTCTTCAATCCTACAAAACCATTCGGATAGACTTTCGCCTTCGCCACAGTGTATAGGAGACCTTGGAGGTTTGATCATGTTGCGCATTTCTAGGAACGGCGTCTGGAGACAACCAAACAATCTGGAACAAAATAACAATAAAGGAATGGTATTTTTGAGTCAAAAATTATCATATCATCATTTTCTATTGATTGTTATGTAAAGTTCCTTAGAATTTTTTGACTCCAATTTAAAGATTTCCTTTTTTTTAAAAACAATACTTATATATATATAATTATCGGTTTATAACGTTCTACGTCTTCCGATTCCCGATCTCCAACCATCTCTGTCAATCCAGGCATCCTCTTCTAGGCCTCTGTCCTTCATTTCCTCGTCTACACCACTTCTCCAGCTTCTTCTTGGTCTGCCGCGTCTTCTTCTTCCCCCTGGCTTCCACTCGATTATTTGCTTGGGTATTCTTGTATCTGCCATTCTTTGTACATGTCCGAACCAAATCAGCTGTTTGTCCTTTATATCATCTATTATTGTGTGTTTTACGTCCATAATCTCCCTAATTCTCAGATTTGTTGTCCTCTCCATTTTTGACCTGCCTGCCGATCTCCTCCAAAAGTCCATTTCAGTTGCTTCCAGCATTTTTGCGGTTCTGATCTTTAGTGGCCAGACTTCTGAACTATACGTGACTATGCTTTTGACTATGGTGTTGTATATTCTCGTTTTATTAGTTTTGTTGATATTTTGATCCCACAGTACACCATTTAGTAGGGATATTGCCTTGCGTCCTTGTATATTTCTATCTTTAATTGCTTCGTCTAGGGTTCCCTCGTGTGAGATTTTCATGCCCAAATATTTGTATTCAGAACATTGTTTTATTTCTTGTCCGTTATTCAATTTCAGATTTCGTTGTTCACCTCCTATAGTCATATATTCTGTTTTCGTTAAATTTACTTCCAAACCCCATTTCTCGTATTCCTCTATCAATTTTCGTGTCGTACTCTAGGTCATCATAGTCCTTTGCAATTAATACTTGATCATCTGCAAAGCTTAAAGTATAAAGATTGTATTCATTGAGCGGTATTCCCATGTGTCTGCATTTGTTTTTCCACCCTTTGAGCGCTTGTTCTAAGTATATTTTACAATAAAAAACAATACTTAAAGATTTCAAATTAATCTTACTTTGTCGTAGATTATTGTGCTACTCGATCTTACCTAATCTTGCCTCATTGAGTCATTATCAAGTAAATCTTAATAACTTTTTATTGTCCTAAAATTACGACAAAGATAAGGATAATCTGCTGCTGTTAGGCTATAAAATTGTGTAAATGTTATGTCTGATTTTGCGTAAATAATTTGCTTTGACACCCAAATGAATTACATTTATCAATGTGGGGCAAACAGGCTATTTGCTTTATGACTTTGAAACCATAAATTTTGTATTTTTTATGTGCGAACTAGTGCAAGGATTTGAAATGTAGCTGCGCGTATAAATCCGGATTTCGTATCTAAATTTTCGAAAAATTCACTTCTTCATCAAAATATTTCAGGGTGTCTTTTTTGAAGTTTTCACTCAAGCAACTTGAAAATTTACTAAAACATGCTTCAAACCTTCCTTCCACATCTCTCCAAATTGCAAATTAATACTTGAAACAGTTCATGAGTAAAAAAATCATTTTCCTACGACCACATACGAAAATGACAAAATCCGCACTAGCTGGTTCTTTGGAAAGCGCCAAATATCACACACATGCTGAAAGTACTTTCAATACGCTTGCTAAAAGTAATTTCCGCACGCGTGTGGAAAATACTGTTGACATTACTTGTGATTGACATCCCAATTTACTTTCAATACGTGGATTGAAAGTACTTTCAACACGTATGTTGAAAATGAAGAGAAATAAAATAAGAGAAAAGTGGTGTAAATCGGATTCTGGTCGTAGGAAAAATGGTGTACATCACTTGTGAGAAAGCGTCTTTCATACACTCGTGTGACTTTCGCACTCGGCTACCGCCTCGCGCGAAAAAACACTCGTGTGAAATTTGTCACTTTCTACACTCTTAATGTAATATACTATTACATCCTTGTGTCTAAATTATGGAAGAATTTCCTTAATAATCAAACTATTTTAGGGTGTATTTTTTAAAATTTTCACTCAAGCAACTTGAAAATTTAATAAAACATGCTTCAAACCTGCCTTCTACTCCTCACCAAATTGCAAATCAAAACTTGAAACAGTTCATGTATGAAAAAATCATTTACGTCCTTGTGTCTAAATTATTGAAAAATTCCCTCAATAATCAAACTATTTTAGGGTGTATTTTTTAAAGTTTTCACTCAAGCAACTTGAAAATTTATTGAAGCATGCCTCAAAACCTTCCTTTCACTCCTCTCCTAATTGCAAATTATTACTTCAAACGGATCACGATTGAAAAAATCATGTACATCCTTGTGTATAGATTTTTGAAAAATTCCCTCAATAATCAAACTGTTTCAGGGAGTATTTTTCAAAATTTTCACTGAAAAAACTTGAAAATTTACTTAAACATGCTTCAAACCTTGCTTCCACTCCTCTCCAACATGCAAATTAATACTTGGAATAGTTCATAAGTAAAAAAATAATTTACATCCTTGTGTCCAAACTATTGAAAAATTCCCCTAATAATCAAACTATTTCAGGTTGTATTTTTAAGTTTTTACTCAACCAACTTGAAAATATAATAAAACATACTTCATACCTTCCTTCCACTCCTCTGCAAATTGCAAATTGATGCTTGAACCAGTTCATAACTAAAAAAATCATTTACATCCAGTGTGTATAGATTTTTGGAAAATTCCCTTAATAAAACTATTTCAGGGTGTAAATTGCAAATTATTACTTGAAACAATTCATGAGTAAAAAAAATCATTTACATCCTTGTGTCTAAATTATCAAAAAATTTCCTTAATAATCAAATTATTTCAGGGTGTATTTTTTCAAGTTTTCACTCAAGCAACTTGAAAATTTACTAAAATATGCTTGAAACCTTCCTCTCACTCCTCTCCAAATTGCAAATTAATATTTGAAACAGTTCATGAGTAAAAAAATCATTCACATCCCTGTGTCTAAATTATTGAAGAATTCCCTTAATAATCAAACTATTTCAGGGTGTATTTTTTGAAGTTTTCACTCAAGCTACTTGAAAATTTAGTAAAATGTGTTTTTTTTTTAAAGATAAAAGTCAAAATGACATTATGTTGGCAATACAATGTAAAATTGTCAATTCTTTCAAATTTTTTATGTAGAAAAGGCTCGTGTTGCCAACATAGTTACTAAATTTTTGACTTAGGGGATTATCTTTAAAAAAAAAACAGACTTTACAACATGCCTCAAACCTTTCTCCAACTCCTCTCCAAATTGCAAATTAATACAGTTCATGAATAAAAAAATCATTTACATCCTTGTATCTAAATTATTGAAGAATTCCTTTTAATAGAGTGGATGGATTAAAATATTCACTATAAAAATCCATTTACCTCCCACTTTTTTGTCACAAGCTGAATTTTTAAGGGACTATTTCACTAGAGTGTTTTAAGCCGGCTACACACGGTCCGGCAGGCCTGTCAGTTCGAACTGAACAGTCCGACTGAAGGCCGGTCGCCTGAGCGTGTATATATTCCGGACGATCTGTCAGTTATGACTGTTCAGGCAGCCGGAGAAAAATCAAAAATATGTTCGTTCATCCGCAGGCTTATTCTCTACGAACAGCAATTACATAGCAACCAGCAACCGGTCGCAAGTTGCTTTTTTTTAATGGAAAACTCGCATTTGGCAGCGACTTGACAGCAACTATTGCGCAATTATCTGCCACAGAACACATATCCTCACGGATAGAAAAAAAAGCTTAATGGAGGGCGGGGCCTAAAAAAAAAGCTTCGGATCGCATCCGCTTGGGGACGCTGGAGTAAAACACAATAGGGTCCTTGCAGATATTTTTTTTATTGTATGAAAATGATTAATTAGACTCAAATATTATCCCTCCAAAATATTTTCAAAATACGTGGAATATTAAGGTCCTAATAAATAATTAAAATTCAAACTGGCTAATTTCCCGCTAAAAACGTAGCCTTGATATTTCAGTTGTCAGTGACGTCACGAGGTATTATTTTGTTTTAACGTTCTCATGATTCTTATGAACCTTACATTTTTTGACGAAGTTTTAAATTATTTTTGAGTTGCAATGGTTTATCGGTATTGTATTGTGCCAGGATGTAAAAGTACAACAATTTCCACTCCTGGAAAAACTTTTATAAAGCTACCTATGGAAGAAAAACAATGAAAAATATGGCTAGAAGCCATGAGATGGCAGCCTAAAGATATCTCATTACAAAGTCATGTTTACCTATGTGAAGACCATTTTGATGTAAGTACATATTGAGATTTGTAAAGTTGTGTTGGATTAAAAATTTAATTTAAATATACTCCTGGACAAAATTATCGCACCACCACTGCACGTAAGCACCATAAGCAGTGGTGCGATAATTTTGTCCAGGAGTATATATAATATAATAATAAAACGTATGGCGGCTAAGGCCAGCCGTCTCGGTTCATACCTCGTGACGTCACAATTAAAGGCGTAGCTTTTTCCTATGACGTCAAATTAGAAAAGTGCGGCCGAAGTTTGTTAATTAATAAATTGGGTAATAGACGGATCTCCTATTACCTGGACTGCGCGCGTCGCTTGTAGGCTGCAGATGAGCGTCCAATGAAAAACAGGTTTGTTACAGGCTTACGTCATATTCTTATTCAGGGGCCAGTTCAGAATGAATCGTTCCTTCTTTCTTTGTAACGTGTAATTCGACAAAGAGCAAACTAATACTTTATATATTACATGAACTCACCGCAGTTTCGTTTAAGGTTAAGTTAGATTATACTTGACATATTCCTTTGCAATTTCATTGTGCGATGTTGCCGGATGAAACATTTATCAAAATAAAAGTGCAAACGATGTTAACATACACTTTTCAAGCGCTTCTTTTGTCTGATTTAAGGCGTTGTAAAACACTTGACACTATATCACTTTTTAATGTTATAATGTTCGATTGTATTCTCTACATTTGTTCTGCAATAATACAATCTGGCTACGCTGCATCTACGAGTTGCGCGCGCATGTCATCTTTTATTACTTTCTAACTTGTATTTATTACAATTGAGCTCTCTTTTTCTATTTATGCAAGACAGGTCTATTAGAAATTTTTGTTGGAAAAAAATATTATGGAGGGTTATTTATTGTGTTTAAGAAGGTATTTAAGAAGTTTTCAGATAAAAATTAAAATACGTGCAAGAGGCCTATTACAGGTGCGGAATGAAGGCCATCAGAAAATATACAGGTCACTGTTTACTTTTGCAGTTTACCCAATGAGATTTAATTTACCTCGTTTACCAGTTACCTATGTGTCAAAAAAATATGTGAAAATAATTCTGAATGAGAATTTGTCTTAGTGTTGGTGTGCATCTTAAATCCAGAAAAATGTTTATTGAATTCAAAAAAAAATCAGATCTTACACAAAACCCGCGAGTGGCTAAATTCAGCTGGTGTAGGTATGGTGGAATAAGTAGAAAAAGCAGTGTTAAGTTGAACAGGATTTGCCAAACTACTGGGCATTAGCATTAGTGAATCGTAATCACCGCGTCCGCGGCGGTGCAACATTTTGGTGAATTTAGCCACACGCGGGACACAAACACAAGAAGTTTTGGCCGTTTTTGCTCTACTCGGAAGTAGAAGCCGTCGAATCGAATTCGACTATAATGATAATGAGGAAAAATCATTGGGAAAAATTAATATTGAAAAAATTGACATTGTGGGAACTATTTTGACAGTTTATTTGATTACAGAAACCTATATTATAAATAGTTCGGATCGCATCCACAGCGCTGTGACGGCGCATTGTTCCACAAAATGTTATTAGGCAGTTTGCCTTCTATCCGTGAGGATATGTATTCCGTGTTATCTGCAGTCGAAAGTTACAGAATAAGGCTGCGGGTCAGTCTGACGTACTCAAAGGCAAGTCCTAACGTGTGTATGGTACAGTCGACGACTGTGGGTCCGCCACTTCAGATAGTTCCAACATATTGAAAATTTATCGCAATTTATTATAGCGAGCCGTGTCTGTGGAAGTCAAATCGAAAAAATTTCATGACCGTGGCAAGATGATGATTGAGACTGGAGAATATTTCAGATTTGCCCAAACATTTGGAGGGTCATCAGTCTACCCGGCGACCGGCCTTCAGGCTAACTGTTCAGTTCGAACTGATAGGCCTGCCGGACCGTCTGTAGCCGGCTTTCACTGGCAAAATGTCATAGGAACGGCCGGTTTCCTACTGGCAAAACTTTTACCTGTGCCTCGTGAAATAGTCCAGCCGAATACCACTCAAGAAAAAATTATATAGGCAAAATTATTCTCTTGGTTTTATTCAAGTTTGTTGCTTTTTGGTAATTTCGCTCATGAAATTTTTGACAAAACCACTCGCCTAACGGTTCGTGGTTTTGTGAAAAATGTCATTCGCGAAATTGCCAAGCAACAAACTTTTTTCCCTTGTGGTATTATGTGGTATTATATTATGATCAAAATTCATGATAAGGTAACCCTTATTTCAAAGGTAATACAAAATTAGACTGCGCAAACGGGCACTAAAGCACTATTATCAAAAATCAAGATATTGATACCACCGTATAGAGAAAAAAATACTTTATTCTTGATCCAATGCACAATAAGGTTTTTGTAGGGAGTATTTTTTTATAATCATTCAAAAAAAATAATTACCATTAGCTCTTATGATCAAAAAAGGAAAATAAAAAATAACAAGATAAATTAATCATATCGGGTCTTCAAAAAAAGAACAATCAAAGATTGCTATGGGTTTTTAAACGTTTGTCTTATAATTTTCCTTCAATTTTGTCAATGAACCTTAATGTCAAAATGTCATGTAAAAAAACCTGACCAATAAAGAAACAATAATGCAACGTACGTTTTCGTAATCAAAGCAATCTCCGATTGTTTTTTTTTTTTGAAGACCCGATATTATCAAAATACATAATATACAGGGTGTTTCACGAACATCGAAACAGAGGCGTTTCAGTTTCTTTAATTGATCAATAAAAACATTTGGACACCCAATTTTGTATTTGAGGGGAAAACTTTTTGACCCCATCGGGGGCGACTTTCACTCCTCCTTTTTAGATAGGGAAGATGGATCAAGTGGTAGCTTGTTTCAAAGGTATTTTGATTCTCATCACAAATCCGTTTTTTTTTTGGAAAATCGAATGATTAGTTCCCAAGATATTCACTGTCAAAGATGCCAACGACTAAATATGAAAGAATTTTCTTGCCCTGTTATTTTCAAATTAACCACCTTTCGAACTTTCGGACACATCAATTTTAATTTTTTCAGAAGCACTTTTCTAAAATTTCAATTTTGTTTCTATTCATCACATCACCCTTTATGAAGGGTAACGTTCACATTTTTCATCAAGATAAGGAAGGTAGGTCAAGGTCGAATGGTACTTTGTTTTGAAGGTATTTTTATTCTGGTTAAAACCCGGTATGTAATTATTTTTTTGTATCGAGGCTGATTTTCACCCCTTTTATTATGATAGAGAGTGTGGGCTGAATAGCATCTTGTTTTGGAGATCTTTCAAATAACAGCATTTTCTAAATGTTTTACATTGAAGGATTATTTTTTTCCTTGCTTTTTTATCTCGATGGAGTTGAAACTGTGTTAGAGTCTCGATTCAGTAAAAAATACTAGAAGTGTTAATTTGAGAATACCAGGGCAAAAAAGTTGTTTCCCATTTAGCCCATAGCAACTTTTAGAGTGAATATTTCATTCGATTTTCAAAAAAAAATACGCACTTGTGATGAGAATCAAAATACCTTTCAAACAAGATACTACTCGACCCATCTCCGGTATCTTCCCTATCTGAAAAGGAGGGGTAAAGTCACTCCACCCGATGGGGTCAAAAAGTTTCCCTCTTGAATACAAAATCGACGTGTCCGAGCGTTTTTTTTTTAATAATCGACCTTAAAATACCCTAAAACACCTGTTTCGATGTTCCTGAAACACCCTGTATATGTATTTTGATAATATGATTAATTTATCTTGTTCTTTTTTATTTTCCTCAAAGGAAAATTATTCTAAATTCATACACCCTATGAAATATTCTTCGCCTTCAATTGGATAAATTAATGATCCCTATACAAAATAATGTAAGAGAGTGAAAGAGATCCCATACGCAACAACACAACAAACTCGGCGATCCGATCTTACTCTCCCATAAACCCTTGACATCTCTTATTGTTTATTGTTATATCTTTGTTAATTTAGAAGCAAAAAATATGTGGACAAAATATCTACGGCAATGGGGATGAAAATTTCGAATGATGATATGATAGATTGGGGCAAATGGAAAGAGGGCCAATATTAGTCAAGTTCCAAAATGTGCACATGAAGAGGGAAATTTTAAAGAGAATAAGATCTTTGAGAGGAACAACAATAGAGAAATGTGGTCTGGAAGGTAAGAATGGCAAAATTTACTTGAATGAGGATCTGACAATCAATAAACGGAGTCTCTTCAAGAAGGTCAGAGACTTGAAAAGAGAAAAGGGCTTTGCAGTCACTTACTGTTTGAATGGGGTAATTTTTCTCAAGAAAACTGAAAGTGGGGATGTAATAAGGATTAGATCAGAGGGTGGCCTCACAGAACTCAGAGAAAATTGGTATTAGTGTATTTACAGATCATGTAGACTGCAAAGAAACCCAAGTACAAATTCAACAACCTTAATAGTATTTTAGATGATTGCAAGGAAATCGAGACAAAGGAATGTGATAATTTAGAAGAAGTGACTTACTTCAATAATACTGAGGAAGATATTAATATGATGCATATAAATATAAGAAGTATCTATCAAAACTTTAATCAGTTTTTGGTATTTTTGGAATCAATAAATAAAAACTTAGATGTGACTGTTATGTTAGAGCCGCATTATGTCTACAACACTTGTGATTTTAATATACCGGGCTATAGTATAATTTTTAACGAAAGTTCTCTAAATAGATGCGATGGATGTGTGATCTATGCCCAACAAAAATATCATATAAGTAGCGAGTTACACAAAATAGTCTGAAAGTATTAAAAGTTACACTTCGAAAAAATAAACAGACAGTGATTATTCTTGCGACCTACAGGTGTTTTGCTACAACAAAAGACGAATTTATAGGCAACTTAGACGTAATTCTGCAGGGGCTGGTATTGCGAGTGTAATTAATAAAGCCACAAGCAGGGTAGGGGACTCTAAGTCATGCCTGGATCATTTTTTTACTAATTGTAAAGATGATTTTTTTAAAAATGTAAATCTGGTTATTCTGCACCATGATTTAACAGACCATGATCCCATATTGCTTAACTTAGAGAGAAATCCACATTTTAATATAGCAGGAAAGAAAAAAACATTGCAAATAATAGATCATGAGAGGTTAAAACAGGTAATGGACCGAGCAATATGGGATGATGTGATGAATGTTAGAGATGCCAATGTAACTAGTATTTTCATTGATAAATTAAAAAATATGATAACAACTATAACAAAAATAGTTAGTAATAAGAAGGAAAGAATAAAACCTTGGATCTCTGGCGGAATGTTAATTTCAATTAGAAATAGGAATATTATTAAAGAAAGAATGTGCAACTTACCCTGGTAATAAACATTTACTTAACAAATATAGAAATTACAGAAAGTTGCTATCTAAAATTAAAAAAAATGCGAAATATGCATTCTATAAGTTGCAGGCTGAAAAAATGCCAATGACCCAAAGAAATTATGGCAAACCATAAAACAGGCAACAAAAATGACAATAAGGGCAACAGTGAAATAAACTGTATTAGGGTAAATAATGAGGAAATAACGGATAAAAGTCAAATAGCTTTTGAATTCAATAGGTATTTCACAAATGTTGGGAGGGTACTAGCAGAAAAAATTGTAAATGGAGGGGACAATGAGCAAATTGGGGGAAGTGAGAGGGCGGTGAATTCATTCTTGCTAAGTCCTGTCACTGAAAAAGAATTACAGCGACAAATGGGGAGTCTAAAAAATGTAGTTAAGGGGGGGGGGAGGATTGTATCTGCTCACATATAATTAAAATATACATGTATAGAATGATGGCTTCTTTAATGCATATTATTAATGTTGCTTTTGGTTCTGGGGGTTTCCCTGATGCTTTGAAAAGTGCGGTAATAATTCCTTTGTTCAAGCAGGGTGATAAAATGTCAACGAATAACTAAAGTGCGACAAGTGAGTGAACCTGTGTGGAAGGAATGCGGGCAGAACCCTCCTGATTGGCCCGAGATTAAAAATACATATACGCGGGTCGTCGCGTCAGGGTAACCGCAATTTTCGCCATGCACCACGTCGAGGACCCGTCACGTCGTATAGTATAGGTTTTCGTCTTCACCTCTGCTACTTCATACGTTACCAAGGTTCACTCACTTGTCGCACTTTATAGACCTGTTGCATTAACAAGCATATAAGTAAAATTATTGAAAAATGTTTTAGGAGTAAGCTCTCGTGTTTTTTGAAAGGGAACAACTTGCTGCATGAAAATCAATTTGCCTTCAGGAAAAATTCCAGCACAGAGAATGCGCTGTGCAGAGTGACGGAGACTATTCTAAAAAATTTGGATCAAGAATTTCAGGTGAGGAAAGTAGCAGGTTGGGGGGTGAAGCTTGGTGTGCCGCAGGATTTGGTGCTCTCTACTCTGTTATTTAATATCTACATTAATGAGATACTAACTGTGATTCATGTGGAGGGAGTAGTCTTTTGCTTCACTGATGACTCGGCAATAATGGGCTCTTTCACTAATTTTTGAAATTGGCATATTTGGATAAAGCAACTAAAAACAGAATTTTCTGTATTTTTACTTTTGAAAAATTCATAGTCCTTCTTGAGAAAACAGAAAAAAAAGAAATACCTCCAAATAAAAACTCAGAATTTATTTCTATGACGTCGCAGCTCGCAATTTGACCGTGTTGCCACTAATTGTCAACATTGAAAATTTGCAATAGATTTAATTCTGAAATGTTCGCAAAATATCATGAAAAGTAGATAAATTAATTAGTTATGGATTCAAGATTTTATAACATTTTTATTGAAATTATGCTTAAACACAATTTAATATAATTTTCTATGTTTAGTTTTATTTATTTATTTTACGTTGCACTACATTTAGTCACCGCCGACAACAGCGCATTCGAACCTTTACCTGCATTTACTACAGGGTAAATACAACAGAGGCGGACAGCTCTTTGCAACAACAAGCGAAATGAAAAATATTCATGCGACGTCAGCAAATCGGCGCGTTTTTAATTAATTCAAATTTTGGTAGTTTAAAATGCCTGTAAAAAACTTATTTAACCTTGTAGAACATTTTTTTTTGGTATATATGCCTAAAATAGTCTCTCCTTTGGAATTTAATACTTAAATTACGTATTTAAATTTTAGTGAAAGAGCCCATTGTATGTGGAGAAAATTGGGAGTCTGTAAAATACAGGGCCGAAATTGCGCTCCAAAAGATAAAAGAGTGGTTAGATCACAACCTACTGTCTCTGAATGTGGAGAAGACAAAATGTATTCATTTTCCCTTTCTCAGCGTTCATTACCGGAATTCAAAAGGATTACTTTGCATGGGTCACAATATGGGTTAAACATCAAGTGTAATTGTAAAAGTTTTGTGGACAAAACTTAAAATATTTAGGTGTTTTCATTCATGAGACTTTTAACTGGAAAAACATGTAAATTATGTTACTGACGAAATTAGAAAACTTATCTTCAAATTCTATGAATTGAGAAATGTATTGACATTGACCCTTAAAACATTGGGAATGGTATATTTCGCATTGGTGGAATCAATCCTAAGTTATGGCATAGTATAGTTGTTTGGGGTGGCGCAGAGACAACAATATTAAAAAAATTAATGATTACTCAAAAGTGGATGATTAAGATTATACTGTTTAAGGCAGCGGTTCCCAACCGGTGGGTCGCGACCCCTAAGGGGGTCGCATAGGGTTTTCGGAGGGGTCGCAATACCAATATTAATATACAGGGTGGTCCATTTAGCCTGAGACAGTCTAATATGTCCAAAACGGCGCGTTTAAAAAAAAGAGTTCAAATAAAAGTTGAAAGAGTCAAAAATCATTGCTATCATTTTCTTTTGCCCGTGACACCATAGCTTCTATTTGTTTTTTTTTTTTTCAAAAACGCCTCGTTTTCGAGATAGATTATCGCAAGTTAAATGGACCACCGTGTATATTTTTCTGCATTTGGCAACACGCCTTGGCCTTCGCCTCAAAAGCCGCGTGGCGTGTGGCGTTGCTTGGGCGCTGGGCGCTGCAGTAGTAAGGAACCTTAGCCTCGTTAGATGTTGCCGACGTTCCTGATGAAGTACAGGATCAATTTTTAGAGCTGAGAAATGATCCCACAGCACCGGCCCTATTTCAGCAGAAATTCTTGACTTAATTTTAATGTGCCATGCATAGTTCATATCCTTATGTCGACCTCCTTGAGCTTTCTTTTCGGATACTAATACCATTTGCCTCTACCTACCTTCGTGAAAGTGGGGTTTTCAACCCTTTTGTGAATTAGAACAAAGACCAGAAATAGATTGGGTGTTCAAGATGATAAGATTGGCTTTAACAAAAACTCAACCAAGAATTTCGAGACTGGTTACGGGGATGCAAGCTCAGTCATCACATTAACAAAATAAAAATTCAATTTTTTTATTTAGATTTCTCGAATAAATGAAATTTTGTTTTTTATTTATTAATGGGTAGGGGGGTCGCGACCTTATGAACAAATCTGTAAAAAGGTCGTGACTAAAAAAAGGTTGGGAACCACTGGTTTAAGGGGATTGAATGCGCCGTTTAAAATATATTGCAACGCGCAAAACAGGCGGAGGAAAGAGCCATCGGGTTTGCTGGGGGTATAACAGAGACAAACAAAATGACAAGAAGAATTAATTAAATTTCTACAAAAAAAAAACTAGATAATTTTTGGAATTCTGGTTTATACCATTTTATTGCTAACACATATAAGAATGGCGCTAATTAAAAAAAAAACACTATAAATTGATGAACTTTCTCGTTTTTTTTTCCAGTTCAAATTACATTTTTGTAATTTTTCGAGAACTTATTTGTATTATCAGATTTCTGGAAAGATAGCGCCATTCGTCCCTATATTATAAATCGAATAAAAAAAAGAAATTTGATATAACTTCAACTGTTAAAAACTTACGTTGAAATTAAGAACACAATGCATTCCTTGTTTCATTCATCTCATTCCCACTAAGGAGTAATAATAGGAGAGGAAGAATACAATGATAGAATGCGTTGGGTGCTTCGCGCAGGAAAAAATATTTTGGCACTGAGGCGCATTCAATCCCCTTAAAAAGAAAAGATATCTCACAGAACTAGTTTTTAGGGACAGTGGTTTTCTAAACATTAATCAGCTTTACAGTTAAGCCATCATCAGATTTATGTTAAAAAATGTATATTATAAAGAAAGGATCACCCATGGCATAAATACAAGGATAATAGCTCAGAATTATTGTGTTGCACTTCAAAACCCCAAACATGCTGTGTGCCAAAACCACATATTATATTGTCTAGGAGCAAAAGTATTCAATAGTTTACCCCTGTCTATTAGGTCAAAACCATACTATGAATGCAAGGATGAAATAAAGAAGTGGATTCTGGAAAATACCTAACTAATTGGAAAATAATTTTGTTTTTTGTGTTTTTTTTTTATTTTTAAGTTTATTGTTGTTTTTGCTTCTCTCTTATTTTTTTTGGTTTTTTAGGTTTGGTTTTTTTGCTTCTCTATTGATTTTAGTTTAGTTTTTATATTTTTTTTTGTTTTTCTTTCTTATTTTTTGCTTAGGTGGTGCCGGTGGTGGTTAAACTTTTCTCCACATATACCTCATTATGCTAACATGGTTTTGTTAAAGGGTGCACACACAGTATTCTAAATACCATAGTGCACTGAAAAATTGGCAGTAGTGAGGGAATTTATTTTAATCTAATTTAAGTTTAACTAGTTGGATCAGTATTATTGTTTTTACTAAAAATGTATTTGCTCCTGCAAACAAATAAATATCTCGATTTTTGATGATAGTGCCCTTTTACCCAGTCCAATTTTATATTACCTCCGGAATAAGGGTAACCTTGTCATGTACTTTCATCCCTAAAAAATTCAGCTTGTGACATCGAAGTGGGAGGCAAAGTTTTCACTCAAGCAACTTGAAAATTTACTAAAATATGCTACAAACCTTCCTTCCACTCCTCTCCAAATTGCAAATTAATAGTTGGAACAGTTCATGTGTAAAAAAATCATTTACATCCTTGTGTCTAAATTATCGAATGTTATCAGAGGTTTCAGGATTACCGGATAATACTTTTTCCTACGAGCGTGCGCAAAGTAGTACTTTTCCGCACGCATTTCCGGGCTCAAAGTTACACTTTTCCGCACTCAGTGCGGATACAGGCCTTATCCGCACTGAGTACCGAAAAGTAATTATAATTGTCAAGCAACAATAAGTGCACCTGTCGACTTTGACACATGATGACAAATTTTTTCTCTGTTTCTATATCAGCCAACATCAATACAAGCACCAAATATAAATTAACCTTGACACATTGTCAGATTTGTTCTCTATTTGTATGCAAGAATCTACAAACTTTATCATCAAATTTAAATGCTTTAAGATGAACAGCTGTGACGAGGATTTTCTGTTATTTTTTTTTTGTTAGGTAATTTTTTGATAAATGTATAGGTTCGCTTCAAGTTAATTAAAAATAATTGAACAAATTATGGGTTTAAAAAAAAAAAAAATTTCTTGTTACCTATGATATGAAGCTCGTAGGAAAAATGTTGTTCCTAACACGTGCGCAAAGTGTCTTTTCCGCACGCAAACACGTATCCAAACTCCGCTTCGCGTCGTTCGTATAATACTTTGCGCACTTGTTAGGAAAATAACTATTTCCTACAGCCGTGCGGAAAAATCGATTTTCCGCACTGATATACGTGCGGAAAATGAGTTTTCCCGCACGGTGCGGTAAAACTTTTTTTTTTTGACATATCAGTGCGGAAAAAGTTTTTCCGCACGACTGTCAGTGCGGAAAAAATTTTACCGCACTGATATGTCAAAAAAAAAAGAAAAATTTTACATTTTTTCGCCTGTAGGAAAAATATTGTACCTAACACTTGCGGAAAAATTTTCCGCACTTGTTAGGTAAATAGCTATCACCTGTCACGAAACGCGTTACGCAGCAACACCACGACTCCGAAGGAGGAGTGGTGTTTCTGGTAACGCGTTGAGTGTCAGGTAAAAGTATTAGGTAATCCTGAAACATCGAGTGGTATTCAAAAGGTTGTACAGCGAACTAAACTTCAATACTTTATTAATTTTTATTATTATGAATAACAATATTGCCACCAAGCGCGATAATCCCAAAAGGCTTATCACTTTTTAAGCCTCCCGTGTCATATGGGAATAATGTACCGTGCGTTCAATTTATCTTGATAACATTTTAATTCAGCCTAACTTTTTTGTTTTTAAAGATATCAAGGTAAACTAAAAAACAAAATGTAGGGTAAATAGCCAAGTTTTTTTTCAAGTCACATCTAAAACAAAACACTATCAATTTTCTGACATATCAGCCTACATTATGTTTTTTCAAATGGAACACCCTGTATATTATATATGTGTTTGATAGAATATCTCATTCCGATTACAATGATATGACACACTGCATATTTTGGTCCACTGGTTTTTGACAAATCAGCAAAAATATGAAATTTTTATATACAGTGAGCACGTAAAGGTTGGAATAAAATATACAGGGTTGATATATTTTTTTTTTTAAAACCTTGGGCACGTCGATTTTGGATTTTAGTGGCCGTTTTTTTGATGATATTATCATGTATACAGGGTGACCCAAAAACAAGTTATGATACCTAACTTTATTTTTTTAAATGAAAACACCAATTTTTCATTTCATTTTCAAATTTTACAGTAAATTCTGAACCTATTTTATGCATCATGACCTATACCTATCTTCAACTGTTCCAAAAATATTAACAGTTGAAAATTGACTTTTTTGCAACTTTGACAGGCTGTGAAACCTAAACGGTTAATTTTAGAGAAAAAGCGATTATAAGTTCTTCTCTTAGTTTTTCATAAACTATCGTTTGCCACTAACTTCAAGTTTAATCCATGATTCAAAATTCCGGTTAAACTTAGTCTCCGGTTGAATTCAAAGTTGGTGTCAAATAAGAATGTAAAATCGGTTTTAAAGCCTGTTGAAATTGCAATAAAGTCAATTATCCACTGTCATTAATTCCCTCGTTAATTCCGAAACAGTTGAAGACATTGTCCGTCGATTTTAAACTGATACTCGGACGGAATGTCAGCTGGTGGTTCCCTACATTAGAACGCCAATGGTTACCTGACATCACACCTGTTTTTGCCATATGAATCACCCCCTCGCTCCTCATACCGCAAGTGTTAGTTAAAAATCGACGAACAATAGGTAGGTATAGGACATGATACATAAAATAATTTTATGTATCATGTCCTATACCTATCCCACTATTTCGGAATTATTGACAGTGGATAATTGACCAATTTATCACAATTAAAATAGGTTCAGAATTAAATGTAGAAATTCAAAATGAAATAAAAAATCGGTGTTTTCATCTAAAAAAAATAAAGTTAGCTGTTTTTAGGGGTCATCCAGTATACATGCTAATATCATCAAAAAATGGCCACTAAAATCAAAAATCGACGTGTCCGAAGTTTTTTTAAAAATATCAAGCCTGTATATTTTATGGATTTCATTCCAACCTTTACGTGCTCACGTATGTTAAGGTTAATATGCAAACTTGGATAGTTTGTAAACTAGCTGGATAGTTTACAAACTAACCAACCCATTGGCTATTTTAACAGAAGATGCAATTTTTACTAGAATTGCAGCTAATTTACTTGAAATTATTGGGAAAACTGAAATACACTGACCAAAATAGCTGGTTTGTTTATAAACTATCCAAGACAACCTTTTTGACAAATATATTTATGTTTGAAAGTTATGTGGTTTGAAATATTGGTAAACAACGTTGATGGTTGAATTATTGTCACAGTTACTATTATTATTATCAAAATGGTTTTTCGCGAATTCAGCATCCATGAAAGGAGTGATATGCTTCAAGTATACTTCATGAATCATAAAAGTGCAACCGCTGCTCGTCGTGAGTATATTAGACTTTATCCACAGCGCCGAGCTCCTTCAAAACAGATATTACCGAGGCTGTCCAAGAAATTTTCAGAAAACGGTAACGTGTTGAATGCTAAAAAGGTATGTAGGAATTATAGCGTTTTAAATGAAGAAAATAAGGCAAACATATTAGGATTCTATGAAGCACATCCAGGTTCTTCTCTTACTAGAGTATATCAAGAGACAGGTATTTCTCGGGGTTCAATCTACTCAGTTTTGAAGGAATTCAAATATAATGCATTTAAATTTCGTAAAACCCAAAAACTAAGTGTAGAACAATGTGAAAGGAGAAGGCAGTTTTGTTTGGATTTCTTAAATAGATATAATGAGAATAATAATTTCTTAAAAAACATTTTATGGACTGATGAAAGTTCGTTCACTACAAGAAAGGGTTGTAATAGACAAAATACGCAATATTGATCTGTAAATAATCCTAGACAGATACACGAAATAAAAACCCAAGGGTACCAATCAATAATGGTATGGTGTGGTATAGACCGTCATATTTTGGGCCCGATATTTATAGATCAAAAGTTAAATGGAGATCATTATCATCATCTCTTAGAGCACCAAATAGCACAATATATAGAAGATTTACCCCTAAATATATCAGCGCCCATTATATGGCAGCAAGATGGTGCCCCTCCTCACAAGGTTGTGTGAGTCAAAAATTTTCTTAATAGGGAATATCCCAGGGGTTGGATAGGAAATGGTGGAACTATTGATTGGCCAGCCAACAGCCCGGACTTAACTTTAATGGATTTTTTCTTTTGGGGATACATAAAAAATTACGTCCCCAGAACTCCTAGTAATAACGTCGTGGAACTCCGACAAAGGATTTCAGAGGCAATCGATCAGTTAAGAAACAATCCGTTAATGTTGATAAATGCAAGAAATCATACGATTAGAGTGTATGAGAAATGTGTTCAGCAAAATGGTGGACACATACAGCAGTATTTAGAATAGTTTAGTTTAGTATTTCTTGTCATTATTTTGTAAGTTATTGTTTGCAGTTGTCACTGCACTCTTCAAGATTAGGTTATAATTTGATACTTTTGTCAATTTGTCAAAAACGAGTGTATCATAACAGGTCTTCACAAAAAAAAAAACAACCAAAGATTGCGTTTATTACGAAAACGTACCTACGTCGCATTATTGGTAAGGATTTTTGACATGACATTTTGACATTAAAGTTCTATGACAAAATTAAATAAAAATATTTCTAAGACATACGTTTAAAAACCCATAACAATCTTTGATTGTTTTTTTTTTTGAAGATCCGATATCATTGTAATCGGAATACGATATTTTATCAAATACATATATAATATACAGGGTGTTTCATTCAAAAAAATATAATGTAGGCTTATAAGTCAGAAAATTGATAGTGTTTTGTGCGTTCAATTTACCTCGATGAAAATTAACTTTTTTGCAACTTTGTCAGGCTGCATGTGCATAACCTAAACGGTTAATTTTAGAGCAGATCCGATTTTACGTTCTCATCTTTCCTTTTTCATGAGCTATCATTTGACGACAACTTTGAATTTAACCGGCCGGAGATTAAGTTTAACCGGAATTTTGAATCATGGAATAAACTTGAAGTTAGTGGCAGCAAACGATAGTTTATGGAAAACTAAGAAAAGAACTTATGATCGGTTTTTCTCTAAAATTAACCGTTTAGGTTTCACAGCCTGTCAAAGTTGCAAAAAAGTCAATTTTCAACTGTCAATATTTCCGAAACAGTTGAAGATAGGTATAGGACATGATGCATAAAATAGGTTCAGAATTTAATGTAAAATCTGAAAATAAAATTAAAAATTGGTGTTTTCGTTTAAAAAAATAATGCTAGGTATCATAACTTGTTTTTGGGTCACCCTGTATACATGATATTATTATCAAAAAAACGGCCACTAAAATCTAAAATCGCCGTGCCCGAGGTTTTTTCAAAAATATCAACCCTGTATATTTTATGGATTTTATTCTAACCTTTACGTGCTCACTGTATATAAAAATTTCATATTTTTGCCGATTTGTCAAAAACCAGTGGACCAAAATATGAAGTGTGTTATATCATTGTGATCGGAATGAGATATTCTATCAAACACATACATAATATACAGGGTGTTCCATTTAACAAAATATAATGTAGGCTGATATGTCAGAAAATTAATAGTGTTTTGTTTTAGATGTGACTTGAAAAAAAACTTGGCTACTTACCCTACATTTTGTATTTTTGTTTACCTTGATATCTTTAAAAACAAAAAAGTTACGGCGAATTAAAATGTTATCAAGATAAATTGAACGCACGGTACAGTGAGTTGTATAATCGAAGAATTTCCTTAATAATCAAACTATTTCAGGGTGTATTTTTTGAAGTTTTCACGCAAGAAACTTGAAAATGTATTAAAACATGCTTCAAACCTTCCTTCCACTCCTCTCGAAATTGCAAATTAATACTTGAAACAGTTCATAAGTAAAATAGTTATTTACCTAACAAATTCGGAAAGTGATACTTTCCGCACGCAATGGCAGTTGACCGAACGACGCGAAGCGGAGTTCGGTCAAGCCGTTAAGGGCGGTAAAGGCACTTTCCGCATGTGTTAGGTACAAAATTTTACCTATGAGCATCTACATTTCTAAAAAAAGGCATTTATAAAATTAATTAATGAATCAGATTAATTAATGAAATTAGATAAGATTTAAAAATGATCAAAAATCCATTTTCTGAAAAAAAGAGGATTTTTGATTATAAATATCAAATTCTACTTTACCGCACACTATGCGGTAAAGTGCACTTTACCGCACACTATGATTCTACTTTACCGCATACTATGCTGTAAAGTTAACTTTACCGCACACTATGCGGTAAAGTGCACTTTACCGCATAGTGTGCGGTAAAGTGATACTTTCCATTTGCAAATACGTGCGGTAAAGTTCACTTTACCGCACGCTCGTAGGTAAAATCATTTACATCCTTGCGTATAGATTTTTGAGAAATTCCCTTCTTCATTAAACTATTTCAGGGTGTATTTTTTAAAGTTTTCTCTTAAGCAACTTGAAAAATTTACTAAAACATGCTTCAAACCTTCCTTCTACTTGTCTCCAAATTGCAAACAAATACTTGAAACAGTTCATGAGTAAAAAAATCATAAAACACTTAAGTAGCACATCAATGAAGATAATCTTTCGTAATCTTTCTCAACAAAAACGTGTGATAGATAAATATATTTTTCTACTGACGTTTCATAATAGCAACTTTTCGATTGTCATTTCAGTTTTGAAACGACATTCTTTTAGGCACTGAGTGCGTGAAAGTTACTTTTAGGCACTCAGTGCGTAAAAGTGACTTTTGAATGCGTAAAAGTGACTTATGAGTGCGTAAAAGTAATTTTTAAGCACTAGTGCCTAAAAGTGTCATTCATTATTCAGAAATAAAAAACACACTAAACACATATTTGAATTTTGTTTTGTATTTATTATGAATATTGAAAATGGAATTACTGAATTGAACGTTTGGGTTACTCAAAACAGAACTTTGTGTTATTACCTACCTACTTTCTAGGATTTTAATTATTGATGTCGAATTTTGAAAAGAAAATCGCATGAAAAGTGTCAGGTGTCAAGTAAAAGCAGGTAACAAAGATTTTGGGTGTAATCGACTTATTCACATGAAATAAAATTGTGTTTTTTTATTATAAAATGCCAGTAGAAAAAATCTTGTATACAATACGTTACGAAACGATAATGTCTTTTAGTCACTCGACGTGTTGTCCAACTCGTCACTCGACGTGTTGTCCAACTCGGCGTTGCCTCGTTGGACAATTTTCACGTCGCGTGCCTAAAAGACGCTCATTTCGTAACTTATTGTATAAATAGCTATATAGATAATTACCTAAATCATTTTACTTACTTATATTTATGATGATGGGGCGAAATTCTCTTGTAAGAAGCTTTAGCGTAAGCACAAACCGAACACTTTTTCTGTTTGCAATTGGCCAAGTGCTCGACAGCTTTTTGAAACTGTGACGCCAGCGTCGAACTTTGATATTCTGACGGTTTTAGCTGTACTACCTGAAAAAAGAATCAAAATCAAATATTTTCCACATTGATGATTGGTAAATCTTGTTTAAACTTTCACAAAAAAAAAATACAATACAATATACCCGAGTTCCGTTTCCTTTTGAAAAAAATAAAACGCCTTAATTACTAATTCAGCAAGTAAACCAAGACAATAAAGGTGTTTATGCATTAGGAACATGGTCTCTGTAATACATATCAATTATTACCAGAGAAAATTCTTGTTACAGTATTTAAACGTGCATAGGATTTTTATTACGAAAAATTGGAATTATTCTGGGTGGAAGAAAAGTGTTCCACCTAACAATAACAGGTTCTTCTTTTTCAATGGGTTTTATATGAAAATAAATAATTTACACCTGTAAACAATGAATTCAGGTCTATTTATAAACTTTACTTAACCTTCTGGGCATTACGTTTTATTTTAAAAAGAATTATGATATAAGACTTTTAACAATTTGCAAAATAATTGGTATGAGTACGAGTTATATTGTTGAATTAAATTAGACAGGAAAACCCTGTTGCTAATAGGAAAAATGTAAAGAAACAATGCTATTTATTGTAAAATTATAGATTCATCATTAATAATAATAATAATAATAATAAAGTTTATTTACTAAGTTTACAATAGCAAGTTTACAGTGGAAAAAACTTACATCTAGCAAATAAACAATAATCACAGAAGCAGAAATTAATCTGCTTGTACGTGATGTAGCTATCTATTATCTATATTACTTACTTAAACTATACTTAAATATAATATACTCAGCTATCATCTAAATTATTAAACATACCTATCTTAAATTAAGATATCTATCTTATTGATTGAGATTCTTATGACCGTTTGCACCGACCATTCCAGAGGTGGCTTAACGACAATCAACGCTTAAAGTGACATTTGTACATGTAAAAATGTTACTTTAAGCGTTGATCATCGTTAAACCTCTCCCAAAATGGTCGGTGCAAATGGCCATAAATCATTTCTTTTTCAAGAATGAAAACACAAATCGGGAAAAATCTGTTTAGCCTGGTTTAACATTGTCAACATTGGGTAAATATGCCAAAATCATGTAAAACAGTCAAAATCGGGGGTTTTTTTAAATTTTAGTTCATATATAAATTACATATTAAAAGTAGGTACACATTATTTAATTTTGTTATCTAAGTATTTCGTGAAATGTTTGTCGTCCTGTCTGTTGAATCCATTTTTTTATAAGAACTTTTATTTTATTTTTTTGTTGGAATTTTTGTTTAAGATTTTCAGGTAAAGCATTATATAATTTTGGAGCATAATATGAAAAGCATCTTTGACCAACCGATTTTTGTGTTTTTGTTGGAACTGCCATTCTATTTCGAGCTCGTGTGGTGTAGGAATGTGCAGGGTATTCAATTTTAATGTTTTCTTTATGAATGTTCATTAATATATTTTGAACGTACAATTGTCTAATATCCAATATGCCCGATATTTGATAAAGTTCATCTGAAGGAAACAAACGCTTTTTTTGGTATATTATTTTCAAAATCCACTTTTGAACAATTTCCATAGAGCCAATATAATAGTCCCTAACACCACCCCATCCACAGAGCCCGTATGTTAGTTGCGATTGTATAAATGAAAAATATAGCATCCGAAGGTTTTGGATGTCCAAAAAATCTTTCAACCGTCTGAATTTCGAGATGAAGAATCGTAATTTTTTGGTTACCTCGTTGGTATGAAGGTCCCATTTTAGATGCCGATCTAATGTGATTCCTAGATATTTTATTGAATTTACTTCTGGTATCAAAATGTTTTGGTTTATGTTAAGGGAACCAAGGTGTGGCAGACCACTGACATAGGACGCAAAACTCAAATATTTTGTTTTTGCTACGTTTAGCGATAGTTTGTTTGCAGCAAGCCATTTAGCAATTCTTAAAAAATCCATTTCAACAGTCGGTTTAAGGGTTTGCCAAGAGTCACTAGTGTAGAATATGGCAGTGTCGTCAGCGTAACTTACAATTTTTCCTAAAAAGTTCATTTTGAAAAGGCTGTTCACATATATAATGAAAAGTAAAGGGCCAAGTACTGTGCCTTGTGGTACGCCGCACGTGACATTTTGGTAAGAACTTTCGACACCATTTACTGTTACTAATTGCTTTCTGTTTGTTAAGTAGCTTCTGAGTAGACTTAATACGGTACCTCTAATTCCGTAGTAACTAAGCTTTCTGAGTAAAATAGTGTGATCAACGGTATCGAAAGCTTTCGAGAGATCAACAAAGATACACAATGACGGTTTCGATTTATCCATAGACTCATACAAATGGGATGTTAATTTTAAAATAGCATCTTGTGTTGATTTTTTCTCTCTAAAGCCATACTGTTCGTCAGAAAGAATAGAAAATCTATTTAAAAATGATGTCAAGCGAGTCTTCAGAATTTTTTCGAAAACTTTGGCAATGTTGGAAATTAATGATATGGGCCTATAATTGCTTGTGTCGACTAATGAACCACTTTTATGTATAGGTGTAATTTGTCCTATTTTTAAAATATCTGGAAAAGTTCCCGAATCAAAACAGAGATTAATAATGTATGCAAGTGTAAAAGATATTTCATTTTTCAATTCTTGTAATGTTTCTGATTTAATCCCGTCAATGCCGGGAGCTTTTCCTTTTTTTAAGTCTGTAATGATATTCCTTACTTCATTTTGTGTTGTGGGGTGCAAATAAATAGAGTGTTCGATGTTTTCAATGATATCGTCATCGCCTGTCAGATTTATTTGACTAGCTAGTTTTTGCCCCAGTTCTGTAAAATATGTGTTAAAATGGTTAGCTATGTCTTTTGAGTTATTTAAGGTTTTTCCGTTTTCTATTTTTATATTTTCTATTTTATTTTTTTCAATCTTCGTTTTGGTACATATATTGTTTACACAATTCCAGAGAGTTTTATTTTTATTTTGATTTTGGTTTATCTGTGTTTGTACATATCTTTTTTTTGTTGTTTTGATAATTTTATTCAATTCCGCTTTGTGATTTTTGTATGTTTCTTTTAATTGTTCATTGTGTGGCGCATTTTGACATTTTATGTACAAATCATTTTTGTATTGTATTTTCTTAAGTAGGCTTTTTGTGATCCAAGTTTTTCTTCCGAAATTCTTATTGTTTAATTTGATTTCTTGGGTGTGTTTTTTGATGAATTGCGTTAGGACATGAATAAAAGCTTCCATTGCTTTACTAGGATCTTTTTCTGTATATACCATGTTCCAGTTTTCTTTGTTTAAATCAGTTTTTAGAGCATTATAATTAATATATTTTTTTGTGTGTCGAATATTTTCATTTATTTTAAGTTCTTTAGTTGGTAAGCTTAAAACAATTGGATAATGATCTGTTAAATCGATTTTCAATACAAAAGATTTTGGCGTTTCCAAAACATCCTTATTACAGACCTTTACGAAATAATGATCAAGACATGATTTTGTTTGAGGCCTAGTTACTGTGTTAATATAAGACGTAAAGAAATAGAAATTTAGAATATTTTTGTATTCTTCGTCTTCAGGTGATAATGATAGTAAATTCATATTGAGGTCTCCAGTAATTATATGGTTTTTTGCATGTTTTTTCATTTCAAGATACTGTGCAAAATCGTTAATAAATTCTGCTTTGGTGATATTAGGGGATTTGTATATACAACTTATTAAAATTTTATGATTTAGATTCGTATCGAGTTCTAGTTCTATGGCTTTTACTTGACCGATGTAATCGAATTTATAGGTGTGGGGTATTGTATTTTTCAAAAATACAATTGTCCCATCGCACTTGTTATACTGTCCCCTATTGTATATAGTTTTGTATCCGTCCAAATTGAAGACCTGTTCGTCAAAGATGTGGTATGTTTCTGTTAATATAATTAAATCAAAATTGAAGCCTATTTGATTCAACAGACATAGAAGTTTGTCGTAGTTCTGGTGTACACTTCTGATATTTAGATGGAGTAGTTTTAGATTGTTTTTGATGTCAATGTAGTTCTTTAAACTATTTGGCTTTTCGATATCTACAGCCCTTATGTTTTGAACAGAAAAATCTCTTATGAATGAGTCCATTTGTAAGATTTATTGCAACTCTTTTTATAAATTTTTAATTATATTGGGTAGGTATATATGTTTTTTTTTTTTTTTTTTTTTTTTTTTTTTTTTTTTCAATAAATAAATAAAAATATTGAAAATTTACGAGATATGAGTGAAGAATGTCAGTCTGTATAAATGAGTGTATTCGCCTAAAAGTAATACAGCCTTCAGAATCTTCTTGCAGTTTTCTTCTTTTTGTTAGATCTTGTTTTAATTCCTTCTGGGCTAGGGGTTTTCTGTTGTTTTCTCTTTTTGCTTTTCTTGGTTTGCGCGATACTGGGTTCTGACTTTGATTTCACTTTTTCCTTCTCTTCTTCTTCACTTTCTTCTTCGCTCGATTCCTCAAGATCTGAGCTACTGTTTAAGGACACATCCGGATCTGAAAGGTCTTCTAATTCTTTAGCCGTATAAAGTTTACTATCAATTTCCAATTTGAGTCCTTTTATTTTTGCTTGTTTGTTTTCGTTCAACGCTTTTTTTAGGTGCTCTCTTAATACCTTAAGTTCCCTTCTATCCTCCTCACAAAGATCGTTGGATTGCCAATGATCATTCCGAAACAGTGTCAACGAGATTCCACAAGTACACGTTGGCTTCAATAATAGAAATTTCAACTCTAAATTGCATTATAATGCTTATAAACATCGTTAAAATTCCTTCGGCCCAATGGAAAACGGTAATTTAGCAACTTAAATCCGCTACGTTTTATGACTTGGACACCGAAAATTACTGCAACAAGTTTTGCTGCTATATACATATACAGGAGATACACTCCAACAGACATTAATACACATACATAGAGAGTGTATTGTAATGCTGTAATGCAGTCTGCCATTAAGGCACCCATTGTTCATTGTATTTTCCTGCATGTTGTTAATTAGTGTTATTTAAAAGCGGTACTCATAAAGTGCTTTGAATTAATTCAAACATTTTTGATATAAATTGTACCTAGATGGGTGAAAGTAAAGTACCGAGGTCCTAAAACAATTTATTCGTAATATGCGGAAGTATTATACCAAAAACGTCGGAGAAATTGCTTCAGAGAATCGACAATATGTCTTTTAAAGGTATAATTGGCCTCTAGGAAAAAAGAAGTGTGTTTACATCCTAGAATAACTTTGGGTATTCCTTTTTTTTTTCTTCTAATTATGGCACTTAAGTTGTTAAGCGAACAGACGCATTGTTTTCACGGTTCAAGTATTAACAATGCTCATTATTTTATTCCTCAGGGGTGTAAAAAAGAATCGCCTACATCTTAAGTAAAATGTGGGACGAAATTAATGAATGTTATTTCAAATACAAGCCAATAAATCAGGTCGTATATAAAGGCAATAGAAAATTGGAAAGGGGAAGCTATAAAATTAAACCGATGATGCCTTTATAGAGCAAAATGATCGGAAGAGAAAATACACGGCTCGTTAAACATTGACATTTTTACATGCAGGCATTTTAATTATGATGATAATGACAAATCTCAGGAAATTAGTCACCTCTAGACAATACTGTCTACTAGAAATCAATATAAAAGGCAACTTTTCCCTTTTGCATAATTCATTATACAGATATATCAATATTGACATACAATACATGTGCACTAATAAATCAATAAGATCAATATCAGCAAAACGATCCCGTGTATAAATCAAATTTATACCGAAACGATCTCAATTTTCTTCACTTTCTTATGCCAGTTTATTCGAAGCTGTTTAAAATACATTGTGTTGCTGGCGACAGGCACAATTGGTTTCATTTTATATTTTTTTCTTCTCCATAATGCATTTCAAACGGGGAAGTTCAAGTACCAGTCAAGTTCAGCGAGTTCAACTGAACTCTGTTTTGAACCAAGATTGTACAACTGGGCCTGAAAGATGGTCGAAGTACATGATGATAGTGAGAACGCGACAAACTTGGATTTACTTAAATCAATATGAATAGAAATTGTCTTCCATTTTCCTGGTTTCCAAATACGAGTAGTGAAAGTGAAACTTTTTTTTTTCACACTCCGGTTTATTCGCCCTTGATACCTTAGGTAACACGAGAATTTTAAATTAAGTTGCATAAGACAAGGTTATTATCAATAATTAATAATGAAATAATTAAAATTTTTCATGAGTGAAGATTAGTTATTGTGTCTCGCTTGCTTGGAATTTGTTCGTTAATTACCTAGTAATTAAATTCTTACCTTTCTATCTGCAAATTCTGATGCGGTGGTTCTACGTCTTTGAAGTTGCGAGACGTACCGGCCCATACCTTTACGTTCCGCTTCTAGTTCTTCTTTAAGTTTATCATTCTAGAATTGAAAAATAACAAAATTACTTCTTGTCGTGCAGAATTTTATTCTTTGGGAGTTATAATTATTTCCTCGATTTTATGATAATCACACCATCATTAGAAACTTTATATGTTATAAAATCGTATAAGGAAGCTTGTCGGTTGAATCATCTTCAAACAAACAAAAATATTACAACAGTTATAACTACCTACAGATCGTTTTAATTAATAACAACAAAAGGTGGGATTATAATAGATAAATAATGTGGAATCCAATTTACTTTGCCTGAATGTCACGATACAAACGATTTGATTACAAAGGAAATTTTTTATTGATTTCTGTAGAATTTTTTATTTGTTGAAAATTAACTGTGGTCAGAGACAGTCACGATATGATGGGAAAATAATTTTAAGCATTACAAAATCAAATCGTACCTCTCTTTCCAGATTCTCTTTTTCGTTCTTGATTTTCGTCAAATGATGTACAACTTCCTGTCTCGCTCGCTCCAGTCTTCTACGATTATATTCGGACTCTTTTGCCTGTTCTTGTAGCTGTCGACAAGAAAATATTTTCGAAAATGTTCAAGGCTTCTTGTGCCAACTTACCAGTCTCAAAGTTTTGTCGCGCTCCTTCTCTATCAGTGTTTTTTGTTCGAGAAGTTTTTCTTTTTCAGCACGCAACTAGAAATAGAAAATTGATCAATTATTCAAGGTTGTTTTCGAAATAATTATTTAATTATTGAGTCATTACCTGAGACAACATTTTAACGGGACTAGGAATTAAATAGATATTTTTTTTTAATTGATCAGCAAAAAGTTACAACAAAATTTATTATTCATAGAAAACCATGCAATCAATAACTTTTCCGAAAACCAATATGTAGTCCAAATTAAGGCAACAATTCTGTACCTACGTTTATGGTATTACAGTTTTTGAATTTGCATGTATGCAGTATGCATAGTAATGATGATGGAAAATACAAAGAAAAAAATATTATAATTATTCGTAATTCCTTGAAGTTGCAACAAAATTACCTGTGATGTCATGATTTTTTTTACAAATCAATTTAGATTCTTATTACCTTATCACATTGTTCTTCTAAATAGACTACTCTTTCCAGATTCAAAAAAACGTCATCTTCTTTTTCTCTGACCAAACACTCGCTGGATTCAAGCCGTCTGGCAATTTCTTCCCTTTGCTGAATAAGATCGTCCCTTTCAGTCTAGAAAAAAATAAGAAATTTGCAGGTCAACAACCTATATTGCTATAAAAAGCATTAACCTGAATTGTAAGTCTTCCGTAAGAATATACATATAAGGTTTTTTTTTTTCAAAATCAGCAATCAAGTTTAATGTGCCCACTTATGTTAATTTATGCATATAATTACTATCAAGGACATTAAAAAATGACAACTTCTCTGGTTTAATTTCACAATTTAATGGTCGTTTTAATCCTATAAAGAAATTTACTAGAGCGCAACATACAATTCCCTGACCTTTTTGTATCTTCTTAATACTTACAACAATACAGCTTCAGATGGCATTGGCAATGAATTTGTCAAAATGTAATTAACACAAAAATGAGTATTGTGTGCAAATTGTAGTTTCTCAACTTAGGAAGGATGTATCATAGTCATTAAAACAATGCCTCATTATTAAGTTTATAAAATTTCATTTAACAAGCTTTCATTTAAAAGTTAGTCTCAACTTCTACCAGTTAGTGGATATTTTCAACCTTTGACTTGTATTGTAATTGGATTAAAAATACTCCTACACACAAAAACAATAGTACATTAAAATACAAGTTTCATAAGACGTCATTTTATCGCACGAGCCCTATATTAGAAAACGAGCCGGAGGCGAGTTTTCTAAAGGGCGAGTGCGATAAAATGTCTTATGAAACGAATATTTTATACTATTTTTTCTATTTTGGTATTGTTTAATAAAAAAAAAAAACTTTTCTTGGAAATTTTATTCTCATATTTCCTGACTTCATATGTTTAGGTTGGCAACACTACATGCCAAATATAGAAATCTTCTATTATTTTTTATTGCGAATGACAGTTACATGGCCATCAGTTAGCCAGTGTCACCAACCTCCGATAAGTAAAAAAGGAGTGTCACAAAGAGCTTCTTTTCGAAACTACTTTCAGTGTCGAAAAGACTTCGATATGACACCAAAATAGAAAATAGTACATTAAAATACAAGTTTCATAAGACGTGATTTTATCGCACGAGCCCTATATTAGAAAACGAGCCGGAGGCGAGTTTTCTAAAGGGCGAGTGCGATAAAATGTCTTATGAAACGAATATTTTATACTATTTTTTCTATTTTGGTCTTGTTTAATTAAAAAAAAAACAAATTTTCCTTGGAAATTTTATTCTCATATTTCCTGATTTCATGTTTAGGTTGGTAACACTACACGCCAAATATAGAAATCTTCTTTTTTATTTTTATTTTTACCAATAATAAAATCGCAAATGACAGTTCGATGGCCATCAGTCAGCCAGTGTTACCAACTTCCGATAAGTAAAAAAGGAGTGTCACAAAGAGCTTCTTTTCGAAACTACTTTCAGTGTCGAAAAGACTTCGATATGAAACCAAAATAGAAAAAATAAATTATAACACAAAATACTTAGTAGTAATCATTTTGGAAAGTTTATGAAAGCTTTTCTAGATGGTATCATTTTTTTTTTTCTTGTTTAACTGCCCACACTATGCTTTGCCTACACGAATTGCATTTGAACTTTTATTAAAATTAAATCTAATAACTAGGTACTCACCTTAACCTCGTGATATTTCTCCTCTAAATAATAAGCAATGTTCCTGGCCTCCTCGTACTTTTGCGACAGGTGCAGATATTTGTCGTAGTGTTTTTTGAATAGTACAAATCTGAAATGAAAATTTTCGAGGGTTTAATAATGAACATTGGCTTGCAGAATAGAAGATCTGCTGGGCCATAAAACAAGAAATTTTCGATTCTTATCCTAGTAGAGGACTACGATCCCTGAAAATTTCTGCTCATTTGGACTTATAGTTTCAGAAATAAAATCGCGTTAAGCAATTTGGGGTGAATTTATCATTTTTCAAATTTTTCTAAGTTCCTTTTTTCATAGATTTCGGCTTCAAATCTCAGAATAATTTTGTGTATGGAGTTTGGTGGGTCCGAATGATCATTTAGACACAAAATCTCAACCGATATCTCAACATAAAAAAAATTGAAATACATATCATCATTTTAGTACTAGGGTAGCTAGCTCCCTTATGATTTGGATTTTGGAAAACTTTGAAAGGCCATACATTTTTTTTCTATTATAGATAGAAAGCTGAAATTTTCAGCGATTCTTATTCCAGTATAGGACTACAATCCCTGAAAACTTCAGCTCATTTGGACTTATATTTCCAGAAATAAAATTGTGTTAAGCAAATTGGGGTGATTAATCAAGTATTCTGAGTGCCTTTTTTCATAGAATTCGGCTCCAAATCCCAGAATAATTTAGTGTATGGAGTTTGGGGGGTCCCAGGAAAAATTATGAGATTTGCGAAAAGTCTCAACCTGGGAACCTACTAGAAAAAGGGGAAGCACAATAGATCTATCCAGGTCGCAGTGTAGAGAGGTCCATCACCAAAACTCCCCTAACACAGTTTCATCTAATCTAATCTTGGGGGGTCCCAAACAACGATTAAGACTTTAAGACACAAAATCTCAACAATTTTTTTAGTCATTAGTGTACCTATAGAGTTTGGGGGGTCCCAAACAACCTTTAAGTCACAAAATCTCAATGAAAAAGTTTTTGAAATTTTATCGTTTTAGTACTGAGGTAAAGTCTGTCAATTTTAATCTGATACTCGAAAGGAATGAAATGAGCTTGTGGCACCCTACATTAGAACACCAACGGTCACCTGACGCTACACCTGTTTTTGCCATACTTCACCCCCTCGCTACTCATACGGGAAGTGTCAGATAAAAAGCGACGAACAATTAGCTGCCTTATGATTTAAATTTTGGAAAACTTTGAAAGGTTATACTTTTTTTCCATTATAGATAGAAAGCTGAAATTCTCAGCGATTTTTATCCCAGTAGAGGACTACAATCTCAGAAAATTGAGCTCATTTGGACTTATATTTACAGAAATAAAATCATGTTAAGCAATTTGGGGTGATTTATCAATTTTTTTGAGTGCCTTCTTTCATAGAATCCGGCTCCAAATCTCAGAATAATAGTGTATGGAGTTTGGGGGGTCCCAGGAAAAATCATGAGATTCGCGAAAAGTCTCAACCTGGGAACCTACCAGAAAAAGGGGAAGCACAATAGATCTATTCAGGTTGCAGTGTAGAGAGGTCCATCACCAAAACTCCCCTAACACAGTTTAGTCTGGGGGGTCCCAAACAACGATTAAGACACAAAATCTCAACAATTTTTTTTTTTTTGAAATTTCATCCTTTTAGTACTGAGGTAGCTACCTTATGATTTCGATTTTGGAAAACTTTGAAAGGTCATAACTTTTATGGATAGAAAGCTGAAATTTTCATCAATTCTTATTTCAGTAGAGGACTAGAACCCCTTCAGCTCATTTGGATGTACTTATAGTTCCAGAAATAAATCGTGTTAAGTAATTTGGGGTGATTTATCAATTTTTCAGAGTGCCTTTTTTCATAGATTCTGGCTCCAATTCTCAGAATAGTTTGGGGGATCCCAAAGGATCATTAAGACACAAAATAGTTGTCCAGTTTTTGCTTTATCAAAGTTGAAACTTTTTAGGAAATCTGTTTTTATAAACATGTCACTGCCTCAATTTAATCCTTTATCGAATGAAACATGATTCATTAAAATCCATCGAGGTGTTCCAGAGTTATGGCCTATTTATTAAGACCATGTCAGGCAGGAAAAGCCTCATCCGAAACTCATAACTAATGCTCTCGAAGCACCGAAATATCTAGAATTTGAGAAATTTCCTATATATTCTCAAAGGCTCTTTTATGTCTGAACGTGTTTAAGGCCCAGTTGTACAAACCAGGTTCAAACAGAGACTCAGTTGAATTCTACTGGTACTTGAACCTTCCCATTTGAAATGCATTGCTGTCAGAAATATGCCAAAATATATATTTCTTGACAGCAATGCAATTCAAATGGTAAAGTTCAAATACCAGTAGAGTTCAACTAAACCTCTGTTTGAACCTGGACTGTACAACTGGACCTTAGAGTATTTTAATATGCTTTGAAATGTAATGTAACAATTTTCAAGATATTCTCAAGGTTTACAGTTTTAGATTACTCCTGGAAATTTGAACTTGTATGTAAACCTAAACTTTTAAAGTATCTAAAGCTTCTTTGAATGTTTCTGGTTTGTTCTTGAATTTTTCCGAAATTTTAATTTGATTCTGAAATGTTCTGTAGCGTTTTAGAATATGCTTGAGAGTTCCGATTTGTCTCAAACAAATGCAGGAGGATTGAAAATTTAGTTACTTTGAATACAAGGGGGTAACCACTCTGGCAACAAATAAAAAATGATAGTATATTGTGTATTTAGGTGGAATGGTGACACATTCTCGGTTGACGGTGTCATATGCCAAGCGAGGCACAGCCAAGGCCAGCAAACACCGAAGCCCGAGAAATTCCTTTTCTCCGAAATACATATACTATTTTTTTGCGATCGCTTAAATATTTCTCAAATGTTTGTCTTCTTATTCCAATTATTCAGCAGTATGGAAAGCACTTTCTTGGCCTAAGCCGGGAAAGTAATTCCCGTACTGTTTTCATCGATTCCTTAACAACTATCGAAAGATAATTTAAAATACCAAAAAATTGTGTTTTGTGGCCTGTCAACAGGTCAAAAATGTTGAGATTTCTTGTTAATTGCAGAAAAGTATTTTTTTGAAGATTTTGTGTGTTTAAATAGGTTGACAAAAGTTTCACAATCTCCACAAAAATATGGGAAGTAATATTTCAGAAACCTGACTTATAAACGATACCTTGTTTTAATTATTTGAAAATTCTACTACATTGTTATCATCATCACATTTTCTGGAAATCCCTAAAGAAATCATTTTGACAGTCTCACAATCATTTTGCAGTCTCACAATCATTTTGGTAGACCCACAATCAGCAGGAAATATATGACAATCCTTGGTAATCACTGCGATTTTCATGGCAATCCTCAACAGTTGCAAAAATCGCAGCGACTGCGAGGAAATCATAGGATTACCGCAATACGTGTTCATTTTTTAAAGGAGTGGTTACCCCCTTGTTTGAATATATTGTTCAATATATAAATAAATATAAATATTAAAAATATAAATATAAACCAAACAAAAATAATTAAAATTAAAGATAAAAAACTTCATCCAGCTCCTGCATATTTAGTAAAGTGCCCAACAACAGCATAACTTTTCATCGAGAAGCTTCTGTCTTGAGAAATCCTCAGATGAAAATTTGTTATCGCATAGGTTAGACCATAAGTTTTTAGCTTCAATAAGAGAGACATCATCGGACATGTTTATAAAATTTGGAAGAATCGAATCTAAAAGATAACTAACATTTTTGTTGGACACGATAAAAGCGGAAAAGTATAATGAAGAAACATCTTGTATACCTAAACTGCCAAATCTTACAGGTAATTTACAAATTGATCAATTTTTCTCATCAAAGCTACAATTTGTTATGCTTTCCGAAATATTTTTAAGCAAAGAATCATAAAGGATGAGAAGGTTAGGCTCTTTCCAACATGGAGAGCATCTTGAAAGATATCATTTTTGGTATTGAAAGTGAATTTTTAAGCAAAAAGAATGCAGAATCTCGATAAGATTCCAAATCTTGAGCAAAAACGTTTTAGTGTTAGAATTTTGTTATTGAGTTCAATATTCAAACTTGTATCAGCAAGAGGACAACCTAAGAGAAAAAGCTCATTAAAATTGACCACCTTAATATTTGGGGCAATAGAGATAAATTCATCAAAAATTGAGACATCCTGACTGATATTGATAGATGAAATCAAAGAAACCTCACATTTTTTAAAATTAATTTCCAAGCCAATTTTTGCACAATTTCTTATGATATTACTGAAGTCCTTTGGAATTGTGTCTTTATCATCGCATAAGGTGCCATCATCATGATACCACAAGTTAAGACCACTTTTTAAGGATTTTATAATTGTTGTAAAGTCAGGGAAAACCATGTTGGAACAAGAGGATCCTCCTGCTGAACGCCACGTTGTGAAAGAATAGTCCGGTCATTAAAAGAAAGTAGAGATGGTTCAAAATATGATTCTTTCATGAAATGAAAATATTCTGGAATTCTGTTAGAAACTTCCGAGGAAACTTCTGATGATAATGATGATCTAGAAATTATAATGAAAGTGTTTAAAAAGTCAATTTTCAATAAAAATTTAGGATTTATTTGATGGAAATAAATAAAACGACGAGTAGCATGGACAGCAGCTCCCATACCACATTTTGTGCCAAAACCTAGCTGAATTGGGCGATGATAATTACCCAGGAAAACACATATCCTTGAATAGACTATCTTAGACACTAACCTCCAGAGGGTGCAGCCTACAGCAATTGGTCGAAGTCACCCATGCTTCTTTTTCAAAGCACACAGAGTTGCCCCAAAAAAAATTGGGCGAATTTCCACAGATAGGTCTTCTTCAATGATCATCCTAACGAATTTTGATAATGTAAATAAAAGTGTTGCTGAAGTTGTTCATAAATATTCTTTCGACGTGTCCTTCAAATGTTGTGGTTTCAGAACATGTAAGCCTCCAGCCGAACCAGTCCTTAAATGCTTAAAAATGTTCCAAATTGGCACAAGCACATTTTGAAGCTTTTCAAAATGCTTTCTAAAGTTTTTAATTGGTTGCTTAATGCTCTTGAAGCGTCGGAATGTTCTAGAAGCTATCATTTCCCACATATTCTTAAGCGCTTTTTGGTAATTCCTCGGGTAATTCTAAGTTCTAAGTGAAATGCTAAATAAGTTCAGAATCCTTTTAGAGTGTTCTAATATATTCATGGGAGATTTAAGTTAGTTCCGAGGTTAGTTCTAAAGTGTCATGTGACAATTTCTAAGCTATTCTAAAAGTTTCCAGTTCTATGGTTTCCATTATGATTTGTAAGCTTTCTAAAATGTTTCTGAAAGCTTAGAAGTGTTCTGGTTTGTTCTAGAATGCCTATCAAAATCTAAATTGGTACGAAAGTGTTCTGAAACGTTTTACAATGTTCTTAAAGATTCCAATTTGTCTCAAACAAAAGCAGCAGGATTGGAAATTGAATAGAAAATCTTCTGAAGCTTATTGGAGCTCTAAATTGCTCCAGGGCGTCTAAAAATGTTCTAACTTAGCGCTAGCACATTCTAAACCTTTCAAAATGCTTTCCCATGTTTTTAATTGGTTCCTTAATGATTTTGAATTGCTGGGATGTTCTATAGGTCAACACGAGGGTCAACAGAAATCTTCCAAATACTCTTAAGGGGATTGAAATGATTGAATGCGCCTCGATGCCAAAATATTTTTTCCTGCGCGAAGCACCTATCTATCATTGTATTCTTCCTCCCCTATTAATACTCCTTAGTGGGAATGAGATAAATGAAACAAGGAATGCATTGCGTTCTTAGTTGCAACGGAACTTTTTAGCAGTTGAAGTTATATCAAATTTATTTTTTGCATTCGATTTATAATATTGGGAAGAATGGCGCTATCTTTTCCAGTAATAGAAACGAGTTCTCGAAAAATTACAAAAATGTAATTCAAACTGGAAAAAAACGAGAAAATTAATCAATTTATGGTGTCTTTTTTATTTAGCGCCAATCTTATGTGTGTTAGGAATACCGGCAGCAAACCCTATGGCTCTTTACTCCGCCTGTTTTGTGATAAATTTTAAATCGCTATCATGAAAGATCCAGCGCCAACCGGCCCAACAGTAGCCCAATGCAATAATCGCGATGAACCTTGCATCTTTATTAGTATTAACTTGTTGGGTAGTCGTATAGTTCGACGTGCGTTACAATATATTTTAAACGGCCCATTCAATACCCTTAAGCGCTTTTTAATACCTCTGTAGTTGTCTAATTTGTTTGAAAACGATAGGTTTTAATACATAAAAATAGGTAGGTATATTAAGTATATCAAAGACACAAATATGCACCAAAAAAAGAAATATACATTCATTTAAAAAAACCTTGATCAAGACATGGTTTCTTTTATATGAAAATATATCTACTCAGTACAAATCCTAAAAATTTTGTGAGGCCTGAGGTAATAAAATTGTCCTTGCCTCCTAAATATTTTTCAGCTAAAAATGAGCCAATGCCCTTTGTAATAACAATTATTTCCAATCAATAGGGGAAGCAGTACCTAAATTGGCCTACTTGATCTTCTGCCATCAACTCCCTAGATGTTTATCTAGCCTCCCAAAAATTTCCAAGAATTAGAATAAGTTGTTGCAGATCTATTTGTATTTAAGGGCAACACAAGGTAGATTTGGAGGTTTTCAATTGCTATGGACGTAAACAAAGTCAAACATTCTTACCTATAAAAATCATTTTCACTAACAATATCCCTAATACTGTCCTCAGGATCAACCCGATCGTATACAGGCACCCGTTTGTTCCTGTACTTGGGCAGCACCACTTCGGGCTGATCCAGAAAATCTTCTTTGGTCGGCGACATGCATCCAGAATCTAACAAATTCTCTGAATGTCCGTGGTGCAAATCTTCGGCGACGGGAATGTCCGCGGAATTTTGCAACACCAACTCATCGCTTTTGCTCGCGGTCAAATCACCGTAAAAATCGGTGTTTTTGCTCGCCCTGTACGTGTCCAGGAATGCCCTAGGGAACGTGTCTCCTCGAGAAACGATTAGTTCGGTCATAACTATTTTTCTATTTTATTCGCACCACAATGTTCTATTTACGTAATTTATTTGCACATTTTGCGTTATCATCATGTTGAGATTGTTCCAGATAAAAAGGCGAAAATTTTAGGAAAATATACAGGACCTTGTCTTGTCGATGACAACACACACACGAACTAAATAAATTATAAATAAAATTGAATAACAGGAACACACAACACAAGTTCCTCTTGCGACAATAAAATTTCAACTGAATTGGGAAATGGAAGTGGTTGAGAAAAAATAAATAAAAGCTGACAGTGACAAGTACTGACATTTGTCATTAATGTCAATTACGAGTAGCAAGGCAAGATTGCCCCAGCAAAGGTTAAATGAACTTTTGATGACGTCACAAGTATGCTAAAAGCTTAGAGCAGGTAAATGAAAAATACTGTAACAGAATTTACGTGTGCCTCCGCCACGGTATCCAGAATACATGCCACAATTCTAGAAAAGGCTGCCTTTTTCGGACAATACGATTATCGCGTTTATTCTGCGGTCGTATTTTCGAATTCTCGCATACGAAATCAATTATTTTCATAAACAAAAAAGTTATGAAGATTTCACAGTATTGCTCAAAATCGAGAATCGCCCTCTAGCGGCTAAACGGTTGAAGATATCAAAATGCGGTTTGCAGTTTGCACCAATCAAAATTTCAAGAAACATCAGCCTCAGAGTGGGGGGTTCATTTTTTTGTATCTCGCTCAAAAATTCACGTTTCCTATTAAAACCATCCAAATTCGGACACCCTGTACAGTAGGACAATCACTTTTTGCATATGTAGGTACGTGTGTCCTCAAACGTCTCGTTAAGAAAATACAGAGTGTTGAAATTTTCGGAAAATTTTGACTTTTTGCCTTTCGATTCAAAATGCAATGAGCGATTTTGTTCAAATTTCCAGAGAGTATTTGCGATTTTCTCAAGCATCTTTCTAAAAAATCCGTTGAGTTCCACTTCTTCAGGACCACTGGTCGCCCGAACAAACGCGTTCGGTCATGTTTGTCGTGACGTCCACATTAACTGAACGAATTCGGGGAATCATACCGTGCGTTCGTTATTTTGGTCTGAGTTCTCCGAGCTTGACTTTACCGTTCGTTTATTTAAAAAGTGTACTCGGTGCAGCCTCATTCGCGTTCGTTTATTAAAATTTCCGGTACTTTTATACAGCTTTCAACTGCTCCGTTCGCTCGCTGGTCACGTGATTACGGCTCCGCTCAGCTCGCTCTACACTTTGAGCAAAATACCGAACGCAAGGATAATAATAGTATATTATGCAATGATCATGTAATGATAGCCATTAATACACGAGCATGTTGTAGGATACGAAACGAGCCGCAGGCGAGTTTCGTATATAACATGCGAGTGTATTAATGGCCATTACATGAGAGTTGCATACACTATTTTTTCTACTGCCATTGATAAAACTTGATATGATGATATTTAGATATGTCAACATTACGCTTAACTTTGAATAGTGATGTTATAATTGAGTAATCCATACAGTTGAAGGTTTCATTTTTTGTTGTAATTCTTCAAAATATACTATCAAAACATTGTCTGAGAAGGACGATGTGTTTTTGGTGTTTCCAATCCATAAATTGTCCATATAATTTTTCGCAAATTTTCTTGGACTTGTCCGGTAGTATATTATTACCTGCATTTGTCGCCCTTTCTGTAATTTCTGGAGGTGTTAGTGAAAATTCTTCGTTATCACTCAATATTTCCATAATAATGCCTTATCCCAAACATTAGGTAACTTTTAATAACAATTAGAAGTATTTTTTTCATGAAATTATTGTTTTTCGCTAAATTACCATGGAAAAGCCATAAACAGAGTGCTGTCATCATTCAAAAAAAAAAAAAATCAACATTTCTTAACTGGTGGCGCCATCTATTGACAATGTATAATAATGACAAAAGTAAAAATTCTTCCTTATCACTCATTATTTCCATAATAATTATTCTTTGTCCCAAACTTTAGGTAACTTTTATACAATTCGAAGTATTTTTTATAGTTATCAAAATAATTGTTTTACGCAAAATTACCGTTAAAAATGTTTAATATCTTATTTAGTGCTGCCATCTATCAACATTGTATAATATTAAAAATGAGTATTATAATGAAAATCTGTATCGTAATGAAGTTCATTATAATACAGATTTTAATCGTTTAATAGCGTATTATGAAATGTCAGTAGAAAAAACATGTTTTTGTATTATGCTTTAATTTCATTACGTGAAAAAAACAACAAAATAAACTTTTTCTACTGACGTTGACGTTTCATAATACGCCTAAAATCTGTTTCATAATGAACTTCATTGTGATACAGATTTTCATTATGATACAAATTTTTCAGCCACTGGAATCGAGTATTTTGAACATGAACAATGTTTAGGTGGGTTTATACAGCCACATAACATAACATAAGAAATAACATAACATAAGATAAAAAGTTGACCTTATGGAAACCCCTTATGGCGTTTATACAGAAAATAACATAACATAACATAACATAACATAAGAAATAAGAAAGTTGGTTAACTTTTAACTTTTATGTCTTATTTTATGTGAAAACGGATCTGCGCATGCTCCTCCCTTGATGTCGGCAATGGCGGAGTAGTAAACAAAACATTCCAACCAAAAAAAAAATATATTTTGATTTTGTTTTCAGCTAATGATAATTTTTTGGAATTCGAGATTGATTTTCTGTTACTGCTAAATTATTAATTAATCATTTTTTTGATCCAATATAGTGTTTTCGGTAGAGTTTACATAAGTACACGTACCAGCTGATTGGTCAGAAATTATTTCTTATGTTATGTTATTTTCTGTATAAACGCCACAAAATTCTTATTTCTTATATTATGATGTCTTATTTTATCTTATTTCTTATGTTATGTTATGTGCTGTATAAACCCACCTTTTATATAAAAATAACAGACTTGCTTTGGAATTTTGGATTTGTTTCGTTTCTATTTGTATTTACCACAAGAAACAACAAAAAATTGATAAATCGGGTGCGGAATTTATGCTCAAATGACGTCTAGATTTTAATCATAGATTGAGAAGTTTACTATTCTTGTAAAATAAGTAACTACTTTTTGTCATACGCTCCCAAAAACAGCTATTTTACAGACTCATTCAAGTCCGTAAAATATGCTTCTTTTTAGGATTTTTTTTTTCTCTTTCTGAATGCACCTTTATAATTTCAAAAATTAAGGAAATTTTGCAAATTTTAGCGTTCTGAAGAATTCTAAAAAGCGTATGACAAAAAATAGTGTTTGTTACACGTACCATCGTCACCAAAAGTAACTATGGGACAGCATCATATTAGCTCCTATACTGGGCCTATTCGGGTTTGGAAAAAGTACGGTTCTAGAACGGTCCAAAAGAATCGCACAGGTTATTATTGAAATTTGTGATAGCCGAGTCGTTGTTATTTTGTTGATCAATAAACTGTACGATTGTTTTAAACCGTTCTAGAACCGTCCTTTTTCCAAACCCGAATGGACCTACACTTACACTATTATATGATTTTAGGTGTCAGGTATTTGTCAAACTATGAATAATTTTAGGTTTATCTAGTTAACTTGCAATAGTCCAGGAGATTAATATGAATTATTTTTGTCCCAGTTACTTTTGGTGACGATGGTACCTGCTAACGAAGTTTTTCAAGACTCATCTGCTATTCCGGACTGGGCTAACGCCTCGTCCGGAAACAGCAATGATTCGTCCTGAAAAACTTCATTTTAGGTACTTGTGACAAAATAACTATTTCCGCATTACTTTTCCGCACTCAAGGCGAAAAAGTAGAATACCTGAATTTTTTTTTAGGTATACAGGTACTTACCGGTATACAGGTACCTATACTACAGGTATAGGTACGAAAAAGTGAAAAAAATATCTTAAATTGATAAATAAATATGTAGGTAAAAATATTAACTTTTCATCTCGTAGAAAAAATAGTGTTCCTAACTCGTGCGGAAAGTCTCTTTTCCGCACTTAATTACTTGCCGGACTCCGCTGCGCGTCGATCGGCAAACTGCAATCGAGTGCGGAAAAGTGGTACTTTCCGCACTAGTTAGGAAATATACTAATTTTCTACGACTATTAGAGAATTCGTCCATTCCGACTTAGTTTTTGATTACGGAATAGCTTCATTCCATCACTAGTGAAAGAATAATTATTCCATCACTTGTTATGGAATGAGTACCTGTGGCGGTATCTAACATCACGGCTGAAAACTACACCAGCTGCACTACGCAAACTGCAGGAATACCGTTGGGAATACTAAAAAACTTAAAAATTACTATAAAATGCAAGTCAATGACTAATATCATTGTTTGATGATTTGTATTAATTGACCTTTTGTTTGGACGCCATTTTGCGGTGCGCGAACATAGTTGCCAAAAGTAGAAGGAAAAAAAAATTACTAGCGTACTGTCAACATTAAAAACAAAAGTTACTGAATAAATTACATTTAAAATTTAAATTTGCTGCCTATTACGAATGTTTTTGAAAAGAAAAGCCATCAATTTTAGCGTATTGGCCAGAATAGAAATAATGAAATATCTAAGGTTCGTTTCACCAGGGTTCATACTTGACCTTGAAACAAATTAAAATGAATATGACTTTTGGTTCAAAAACCGACAAACGTTTTTGACGTCATTGATTTGTTTCAGTCAATTTTTATTTGTTAAACAAGGAAGGCAAATGCTGGTGGCAAGTACAAACCCTGGCGAAACAAACTTTACCTAAAATCTGTTTTTTTTTTTTAAAGATAAAAGTCAAACTGACATTATGTTGGCAATACAATGTAAAATTGTCAATGCTTCAAATTTTTTATGTAGAAAAGGCTTGTGTTGCCAACATAGTTACTAAATTTTTGACTTGGGGAATTATCTTTTAAAAAAAAACAGACTTTACTTACTTTCATCAATCAGAGAGAGAAAGTAAACAAACAAAAAGGATAGCAAGGATCAAATATTTAGTTACTTTTGTTTTTAATGTTGACAGCCCGCTAGTAATTTTTGTTATCTTCTTTTGGCAACTATGTTCGCGCAATATGGCGTCCAAACAAAAGGTCAATTGCTAGAGCAAAATTATTGTAAAGTCTGTTTTTTTTTTTAAAAGATAAAAGTCAAAATGACAGTATGTTGGCAATACAATGTTAAATTGTCAATGCTTTCAAATTTTTTATGTGAAAAAGGCTTGTGCTGCCAACATAGTGAGGTACTAAATTTTTGACTTGGAGAATTATCTTTAAAAAAAAAAAAAACTTTAATTTGCAGCCATTTTGAAGAAAAAAGGATGGAAAATTGAAAACGCTATTTGACAACGTTACCCCAGAAAACAATTTTTCTAGCATAATATTTTCCCAAAAAGTGCATGCGTTTTTTGTGACTAATTTTATTTTGTATCACTAAGGGCTTTGCACATAGGTAATTAGTGATCATCAAAATTTTTCTATTTATTAATTTTTTAGAAACAATAATTTTTGCATAGCGTGGGGCACATATACCCAATGACGTACCCCACGTGGGAATCTGTGGCTACTCCATCAAGTAGTCAACTCGCAGGAAATTTGCAGGTTGGAAATAGATTTCCAACCTGCAAAATTTAGAAATCACGATAATAAAGCTAATCAAGAAGTATCTGTGGAGTAGGAAGAGAACGAAAGTTTACTGGAAGTAGAAGGCGGAAAAATGATTTATAAATCGAAAGATTGGTCGAAAATACCATTTCCCAACTATTTTTTTTCGCTAACTGTAATCAGAGCTGGGATCGTTACTTGAAAAAAATAACGCGTTACTTTACAGTTACTTTTGCTTAAAAATAACTCGTTACTTAAAATTTACAGTTACTTTCGAATAATGATAACTTTATTTTCGTTACTTATTGTAAAGTAACGCGTTACTGTAACTTCGTTACTTTGAAAGTAACTTCTTTACTTTAAAAGTAGTTCGTTACTTTTAAAGTAACGCGTTACTTCAAAAATAACTATTTACGTCGAAAATTGCGTTATTCCTTAATTTGACTCACCAACACAGCAGTCCAAACAATCAAATAAGACCTATACGAAATGCCAATATGTTTTTAGTTTGTGAGTCCGACTATGTGAAGAGTATTTTTGCAAAATTCAAACGGATTAAGGATTAAGCGACTGAATAGAGCACTTGATTTTGGACAAACCTGCTCTTTGAAGTGTCCCAGTGTCTGCATATAGTGTCCTTAGAGCAGAGGCGGCGCGTGGTACGCCCAAAAACGATTATTTTGAGCTTTCAAAAGAAATTTTCTGTACTACCAACATTTTATTTGACGTACAAAGTTTTTGGATTACTTATTTTCCTTTTCCTCACTCGTCAATTATTTGTAAAGAAGCTAAACAAATTCAGAGAACGATTTACTTTCATAGTAACTAGTAAACGCGTTACTTCCAGCCTTACTTCAGGAAAGTAACGTCGTTACAGTTACTTATCAATCAATCTGAAAAGTAACGAAGTTACCAAGTAACGCGTTACTTTCAGTAACTCGTTAAAGTAAAGTAACTTTTTTTTGTCGTTACTCCCAGCTCTGACTGTAATCTATAAGTTGATTTTATCTATTATAACTGTTTATAGTATAAAAAAAATCATGTTTAATTATCAGAAGTATCATTTTTATCATGGGGTGCGAATGTACCCCACGTGGAAATCCACGTAATTTTTTTTGACGTGGGAAGACGAAGGTTAATGCAAGTAGAAAAAATAGTGTATGCAACTCTCATTTAACGGCCATCAATACACTCGCATGATATATACGAAACTCGCCTGCGGCTCGTTTCGTATCCTACAACATGCTCGTGTATTAATGGCTATCATTACATGATCATTGCATAATATACTATTTTTTATCCATAAGATAAGTAAATACCTAGTAAACTGAAGGACAAAGCTAGAAATTCCGAAAACACGTAAAAAGGGCTTGCTACGACTTGTCAAGTTGGAGGGTTCCAGCGTATACCCATTTTTCCCAAAACCGGGTCGTTGGTGACGCATAGAAAGTTTTCTGACGAAAAAGTATTTTTTTGAAAAAATCATATAAAAGGCAATATTCTTGACATAAATTAGGAGAATTTACAGATCTCTGAAGAAAAGTTACGGGGTCGCAAGATATTCCTGGAATAGTATATTAAAATACAAGTTGCAGAAGGCCGCACATATTCCCGCACGAATTCGAAATTTGGCCACGAGCGACGAAGGAGCGAGTGGACGAACGAATGAGTGCGAGAATAGCCTTCTGCAACGTGTGTTTTATACTATTTTCTCGATTTTGTATTTTATATGTCAAAAAAAAAAAAAATGTGAACGCTGTTAGTTGGGGATTTTTTATTTTCAAAATATGTCAGTTGGTGACACTACTTACCAACCAACTGACAGGTGGATTCTATCATTTTAGAAGGTTTGACAATTTTGAAGGTACCAATAGGTATACATTGAAAACTAAATGTCACTAAAAATCGTTGAAGAATGAGCTTCATTCTTCAACGATTTTGCGTGCGGGAATAATGACATTATCACATCAAAATCGAGATTTCGGGTCATCGCTGACCCACTTTCGGTAAGGCGAGGGTTAAATGACAATTTTTCAAATTGTCCATTAACCCGAAAACGGTATGTCATTTCTCTAACTAGCTTGACGAAAACGCCCTACTTCTACTATTCTCAATAACTTATACGTTTATACATTGCAACACTTCCGATTCATTCCTATTAAAACTACCCTTCACCTATATGTATAAATTCCTAAGTCCTTTACTGATTGCTTATACAAAATCAAAATAATTATTTATTAATATAGGTATTACTAATTTATTCTTATAAAAACCTTACATCAATAATTTCTACATGAAAAATAAAAACCCTAATTCAAAATTTCGGCACTTAAGATCATCAATGTTTCTTCATGAACAACAATTTTCAAATAAACCTTCCAGTACTTCTAATAATTATCAACAGCAATTTTATTTCATAAAGAACAACAAGTTTCTTTTCGAAACTTCCATTTTATTTAATGGTTTATTTAATCAGAACAATTACTATTTCCGGATTCCTAGCCAATAAACACAATTATTTAATTCTTATTAGATTCGTTACTATAGCCCTTAAACTTCAATTTGGACAATCCAATTCAAAATTCTTTATTAATTCCTACTCAAAATCGTATATAGTTAGGAGCATTATAAGTTCCCTTCATATTTTCTTTACAAAATTAGATTAAAATGTCATTATATTCGAAGGCAATTAAAGTTATGCAATAATGTTCCATAGTCAAAACACTCGAGTTATTAATATTTATGCAATAAAGTTCCAAAGTTGTCACTTCATAGTCATAGTTACTCAAAAAGTTCTAGAGCTCGCAAATAATATTGAATGCCTTTAAATGTTCTTTCTTTCACAATTTTCCGTATTTTTTCTAAGTTAAATTAAACCCGAGGCAAAAATAAAAGAAACTCTTCGCGAATTTTCTTTCCGGACTGACACATTAGGTACTGTAGACTTTAACTCAAACTGGAATGACCAGCGAACTGATCTGACAACTGACTGCCACTTCTAAAACAAAGTAGGTATTATTAATTATCCACCAAAATCGTCAATAGGCGGTCGTTTGACCATCAATAAGTCAATTCCATTGGCCGACCTAGATATTATTAAAAATAATGATGCAATCTATTAGAAATTTTTGTCATTTCTATTTTTTTTAAATCAAATAATTGTGTCGCAATATCCTGATTTGTAGGGCATCTTTGGTTCAAGAATGCCATATATCATCGATTTAATTACTATGGCCTCGCTTTTAAAAAGTTCATTGATTTGATTGAGTTAGGAGATGACATCACGCTTGGTGACTAAATAGTAGAAGTTTTAACGTATATAAATATTTTAATTTAACTTGGGGTCAACGCTAATTTGTTTCATTTTCAATTTATCGATACTGATTTGAAATACCGGAAATTCAGTTTTTGATTATTTGATTACATTTAATTTTTACAGTAAAGCGTTAAAGACATTGTAAATATTGGGACTATTTTTCCGGATCATTACAGAGCTTACAAAATACCTGACAGTAGCAATGAAACGAGGCCGACTACTGGAGAAAGAAGTACTAAGCGTATTAAAAAAACATTAAAAATCACATATTAAAACGCGGTTTCTTTATATGTCGCGATTACCCCTCTATATTGGTGCTTCACCTGATGGTATTGCCGGTATTGGAAGAGACTTCATTGTCCAAATTAAATGTCTGAATTCCAAAAGAACTGTTAATAATTAGGTACCTATTTAGTAAATGATAATGAGCTTTCACCCCAATGTAATGCGTAGGTTCAGCTACAAATGTTTGTAACTGGGAAAAGTCAAGGAGTGCCTGACCGCGTCTTTGAAACCACAAAAAAGATCACTATTATAAGGGTCAATTTTCATGCCGAATATACGAATAACGACTTTCTGGAAGCAACACATTTACAAAACTATTGTATAGTGTAAAAATGTAAAATTAATAAATAAATCAGCGTTATTGGAAAAAGTGTAGTTTATTTATTGTCCCTATAGGTAGGTACCTACTTTACAACTTTGAAATCTTTGAACTTCGTTGACCAGTCAGAAACAACTACTCCGAGGGCATTACCTGAAAAAACTTCTTAACAATTTGAAATATTTGTTAAAGTAATAGCTTTTAAATGTTTTATTAAAGGACCTTGTAAGTTGATACGTCCCGCAGCAATTCTTTCTAAATAATCAAAGGAATTAACTTGTTTATTGATGCAGGAATGGGACCTTAAAAATTTAAATTCGCGAACTCTTCGTATAATTCTTTCGATATGAATTCTCAGACAGAAATCTGGATACTTTGAAAGTATGCGTTTTAATGCAAGCAGATATTACTCCTGCATCTCTATCCACGAATTTCAATAACACTTGCAGACCTATTAAATCTAAGAAACAATCACTAGAAGACCAGAAATTTATTGAACAAGAAGTCCGGATAGTGCTTTCTGAAGGTATCATTGAAAAGAGTAATTCGCCTTGGAGACCTCAAGCTTTAGTCACTTCCAGTACAAATCATAAGAGACGAACTAGATGCATATCCACTTCCAAACATAGAAGACATTATTTCAAAAGTGTCAAGGTACCAAGTTTTCAGCACTATAGATCTAAAAGTGCATATCACCAAATTCCAATTCTTGAACATGAAAAACCTTATACAGCGTTTGAGGCGTGCGGCGAACTATATCAATTCACGAGAATTCCTTTTGGTGTTACCAATGGAATTGCTAGTTTTCAAATAGTTGTTGACAATATAATCAAGAAAGAAAATCTTCAAGGCACATATGTCTAAAGCCAATATTTTGGTATAATTCGGAAGTACTATTCATTACAGCTAGTAAAAAATAGTAACTAAAATAAAATTTGTTAAAACATCAAGTTTATTTCAATTTATTCACATCATAATAATCCTAAAATAAAAACAATTAATTAATAATTATTTACAGCTCAATTCATTTCAATTTTATACAAATATTTTACAAACCTAGAATAAATAATATTTACAAATTCATAATAATTGAGTACGTACGTATAGGTATTTAATTCTATAAGGAGAAAACTGGCCCGATCAAATTCATTTATTGATTGATCAGAAGGCAGCCTTTGATACTTTGGAGCAATTCAAAAACTTTAATTTACAATACACTGTGTATAAAATTTAAATATTAAATTGTAAAAAGAAATAAATAAATAAAGTTAAAAAAACAAACAAAAATATTAAAAAGTATGTACATACAAACAAAACTAGCCGTGACTAGTAAAAGGGAGATTTCATAATTTCGTATAAAAAAAAGTATTAGTTTTGTAACAAAAACAATCTCTTAGGTAGATTTTGTTGCAAGATTTAATCGAAATTATTGCAATTTTGATTCTAATAATCTATTCTAAAATGTTCAAAACATTTATCACTTAGTGTCAGGCTAAAAAGTCTAATACTAAAACCTACAATTATTATTAAATCACTAATTGTTTAGAAGGTCATTTTTTTTTTCATTTACAAGTCCTATTCTATTATTTCTCAATCTCTTCCTCAAAAATTGTCTATTTTTTTACTAAGAAAAAAATTGGAAACGAACTTTTCGACTCCGATCCGATCGGTTCGTAACGTAAGAGCCTGACAGTACCTTGGCCAGGGTCTAGAATGTTCGATGGCCCCTGCGGGTCAAGCTTGTATTATGTCTGCCTGATAGTACCTGACAAAGAAAAATTGTTAGGGTAAAACGAGGTGAGTTTTCAATGTTTGCTTACCTGGTAATCTGAGGCTTTCGGAGATATTTGCTTCTTTTAGTTGCTGGAATAAGTGATGTCCCCATTCGAAGGGATCTTCTTTTCTGGAAAATCAATTTGAAATTAAAACATATAACAAATAAAAAAAGAACTAAAAATGCAAGAAAGTAAATATTATACCATGAGTGACAGTATGAAATAAGAATTTGTCTTAACAGTTCTTTTAGAGGATTATTTAATAGAAAAATATACATAAAATTATACCCATATTCACATAAAATTATCCTTTATCGTTAACATTTTTGTAAACAATTTTTCTCCCATTAGTGTTGTTGGTTTAAAACGCTAAGCAAATTTGGAATTTGTAATAAAAATTGGAATTGGATTTGGAATAAAAAATTTAAAAAACTCTCAAAAACAACAAACTTGGATGACTTAAAATTAGAAAAGTCATATTCTTCTGGGAAAAGTAAATAATTTATCAAAAACGATGCAAGACACAGCAGATAAGGTGATAAATTACTGGAAAAGGATAAAAAGCACATAAAGCATAAAGTGATAACAGAGACAAAAATAGACACCACATCACAAAGCTCTACCAAAGAAACTAGAAATGCTGCATCTGAAGTTAAGATTATGAGAATCCTGCAAGAGACTCTAGGAGTAGCAGAAAGGGCGGTTCTTCGAAGCAGGCTGAAAGCAGTGAAAATGACCAAGGATAAATCAAAAATAAGTATTAGAAAATATGAGGATACACCAAAGAAACTAGACACTTCAAAAGTACTAAGTTGACAAAAGCAATAAAGACACAGTTGAGGTTCCTAAAGAAAAGGGTAGTAAAAATACATCAAAACCTAAAGAGTTTACGCTAAACACAGATAAAAAAGACTGAAATAGATTCATCAAAAATTGTTAGGCACAAGAAGTTCCATCAAAAAATGTAAGAAGCCTTGCAAAAATCATAGAAAAATTGAAAAATACATAAATAAATAATAGACGTAGGCGTACTTCAACTTGTCAGTTTACCATTTGTGAAAGGCAATTTTGCCTGACCTATTACCAGATTTATCTCCGGGTGATATCAAAAGAATTTGGTAATAACGGTACTTATAGTCGGAGAACCAGATGAGGTTAGAAATTAGAGATTTTTTGAAACAAATAACTCCAAATTGGTAACAGAGAAGTAAATGTCGTCATTACGGATTATAAGAGAGATGCAAATGTATTTGCAGTCGTAGGTAAGAGGACAATTTGTAATCTTCTTTTTGATTTTAGATTATTAATCTTTACCGGCTCTTGATTGGCTCCAAAAAAGTTTTTCAACGAATCGTAATTTTCATTTTTATCGGCTCTTGAGCCTTGACTGCCCTTAGGAAAATTTCCTAGCGAATCCAGAGTTAATAAGGTTCAAATTTTGACTATGACTTGATTGGCTCCAAAGAGATGTTCAGAGAATTAAGAGCCGGTAATACTAGTTCAAATTTTGATTCATTGGATACTTTTTCTCGAACCAATTAGAAGCTGCAGAAGAAGATATTTTGATTAATATCAACTCAAGAGCTGCTAATGAGTAATCGAAATTTTGATTATTATCGACTCTTGAGCTTTGATTGCTTTTAGAAAAATTCCTTAGCGAATTCAGAGTTGATAAAGTTCAAATTTTGATTATTACCGGCTCTTGATTGGCTCCAAAAAAGTTGTTCAGAGAATCAAGACCCAGTAATAGTTCAAATTTTGATTATCTCTGAATTGCAGAAGAAGAAATTTTGATTAATTTCAACACAAGAGCTGCCAATGAGTACTCGAAATTTTGATTGTTATATACAGGGTGTTCTTAGATAAACAGACACATCTTGCAGGTTAATATCTCAAAAACAAGAAAAGATAACGGGATGCGGTTGGTTCTGGGAGAATAAGGATTTTTTGAAGTATTTTTTCATAGTATTGCCGAATCCTGTAATTTGGTTGTATGTACAGACATTCGATTTTTTGAAATAATTACATACTGCCTTATTCTTGATGAAACACCTGTCATCGTCAGAAACCGTGACATTTCTACTTTACACAAATGTATAATTTTTTTCAATTATCTTGATTTTGAATCGTAAAAATTGTACTTTGTAGAAGAGTGTACAGGATTTCCCGATTATTTTGTCCTATCTCGGTATATGAAAATCTAGATATTTTATGAAAAAAAGTTTTATACAAAAGTTGTAGGGTTTAAATCATTAATTCGTTTATTTGTATGTTTCCCTTTGATCATACCATCGACTGGCCAAAAAAAAAGATAATAACTACCAATTAATTTGCGTTTAATATGCACTTGCATTATTAATTAATTTGTGTTTAATACTTGTATTATCAGTTAACTATGCGGTAATTAGTTGATAAAAGTATTAAACACCATAGTTATTTAACGGCTTGACCGAACTCCGCTTCGCGTCGTTCGTTCAACTGCCGTTGCGTGCGGTAAAGTATCACTTTCCGCATTTGTTAGGTACAAAATTTTACCTATGAGCATCTACATCTCCAAAAAAGGCAATAATCAAATTAATTATTGAATCAGATGAATTAATAAAATTAGATTAGATTTAGAAATGATCAAAAATCCATTTTCTGAAAAAGAAAGGATTTTTAATCATAAATACCAAAGTCTAACTTTACCGCACACACATAGTGTGCGGTAAAGTGCCACTTTCCATTTGCAAATAAGTGCGGTAAAGTGCACTTTACCGCACGCTCGTTTATACATTTTTGTTAAGTAAAAAAATCAGGGTTTCTTACGATGACAGAATATACAAGGTGTTTCATTAAAAATAAGGCAGTCATTATATTTCAAAAAATCGCATCTCTGTAAAACTAAATTTCAGCAAATTTTAGCATTCAGCAATAATGTGAAAAAAAACTTTAACAAATCCTTATTCTCCCAGAACAAACCGCATCTTGTTATCTTTTGCCTGTTTTCGAGATATTTACTTGCAAAATGTGTCAGTTTATCTAAGGACACCCTGTATTATATTATATGTATAAGTACCTTTCTGGTATACCTTATGGTATTGTCATTGTATTGTCATTGTCGAGTTGATAATAGTACATTATACACCTAGGGACCTAAAGTGGTACTTTTAATCCCGAGACAAAAAGTTTATAGCCCAACTGAAGGGAGGGCTATAATATGTCGAGGGATTAAAAAACACTTTAGTCCTGAGGTGTATACACTATTTTATGCACTTCACTCTATTTCCCGGGGATTAAATAAAACAGGAAATAAAAGGGCACTTTTAATCCCTGTTTCACTTAGTCCCCGGGAAATAAAGTGAAATTTAATCCCGGGGATTAAAAGACCTCCTGAAATCAGGGATTAAGAGGGTATTTTGAATCCCTGAAGTGCATAAAAAAAGTAATTTCAATTCTACTAAATTAATTGTTAGAGAGTGAAATAAGGCAATATTTAACATTGGCGCAGTCGGTATAAGAATTTAAATACATGATGCCTTTGGGAAATTTGGAAAACTTTGATCCAGAAAGTGATTAATGGATTAATTACAAGAAAAAACGAAATTTCTTTTTTCAGGCGAATGAAATTAAGGGTCCTGACAAAAAGAAAGCTTTTTTTGTAAGTGTTATCGGTAAATCATTATATATGAAGTCATTAATAAATTGATATCTCCTCCTAATGTGACAGGAGAATCATTAGAAGAAATTTTTGATTCACTATAAACTTCGAATTTGTGGGGATTATCGCAGTATGTACTGTAAATAAATATGCAAAAAATAATGTCTACCCTCTGCCAACGATTTAAGAAATGCGTACTATATTATCTGGAGGAGTTTATTTCACAAAATTAGATTTACAACAAGCCTATCAAAAATTGACAGTTGATGAAGATACTGCTATGATTATGACACTTAACACTCCAAAAGGTTTATTCAAGGTTAACAGATTACAATTTGGTATTGCTGCAGTTCCTGCCATATTTCAAAGAACTACAGACGTGTTATTACAAAATATGGAAGGATGTCAAGCATATCTCGATGACATAATTATAGTTGGAAAAACCATTCCTGAACATAATGAACGACTCGAAAACGTTTTGTTCTGTATAAATGAATTAAGACTTACTTTAAACAAAGAAAAATGTAAGTTTTTACAAACAGAAATAGAATATTTGGGTATTCGGAATGCATCCTACAGCGACCAAAATTAGAGCTATAAGTGCTGCACCTGCTCCTAAAACGGAAGAAGAATTGCAAGCATTCCTTGGTCTCCTTTAATTTTATGAATGTTTTCTTGAAAATAGATCTACAGTTGATAGTCTAGGAGGCAGTGACGATTTTCGGTACTTATTTTCCCAGTCAGAAAAGATGGATAGAATTGTAGGGTTAGTAATTCTAAGCAAAATACATATATTTTTAGGGGGGGTTTTCCGATGGGTTGAGGCGCAAAATGTGTTAAAGCTTACCAATACACAGTTCTTTTTTTTCTCAGTGATAAAAATAGGTCTACTAATGAGAAGTATACTGACGTTACTTAAAAAAATAGTCCGGCTAATCTGTGAGTATAGATAATATGTCTGGCAAGTGAAAAATTGAAGATCCTAAAAATTTCAGCCAGACTCACTTTCACTATCTGAGATAAGCCAAATTGCTATTTTCATGTACTTTATGTTCTATTGTAGTAAATGTGAAATATTTATATCTCGGAAAATAAGCCTACTTGTATTTTTCATCGATCTTGTGAACCCATCCGAAAATTTTAGCCAAACTCAAAAATTCTTGCTTTGTATCACCAGGAGAACAAACTATTTAATAGACACCAACTGGGAAAATAAGTGCTGAAAAATTTCACTGCCTCCTGGACTATGAACATCTTTATCAATTATTAAAAAAATCAGTATTTAATTGGTTACCTATCCATCAAGCAGCGTTGGAAAAACTCAAAAAGATGGTAACTTCAGATTCATTGTTAGTAAATTTCAATCCTGTTTTACCGTTGGTCCTTGGTGGAGATGCAAGTAATATAGGAGTAGGAGCTGCGTTATCTCACATTATTGATGGGAAGGAAATGCCAATTGCTTTTGATTCAAAAACTTCAAATAGCATTGAAAAGAATTTCGCTCAAATAGACAAAGAGGGACTTGCAATTATTTTTGGAGTGAAAACATTCAATTGAATACTTGTCTGGTAGATCTTTTACTATACAGGGTGTCCATTTAATACTCCGGTGTTCGATTGCGGCTACGTCGTTGAGCGGATAAAAAATTTAATAGGTGGTCATAATATACAGAGAAAGTCATTTAAAAAAACATAAATTTGTATCACTACTAGTTATTGCGCCACCCTGTATACTGGAAAATAATTTAGGAATGTGGTACTCGTGTTTATCTACAAGTTTTGTATTTAGTTTTTTTCTCCGATCTTCGTTAGTATAGGAGATATGGACCACCGCGCGCTTACTAACTCACCCTGTATATTGATAATAGTGTGGACACATAACTCGATCGGGGTAGGAAAAATGCGGTCGTCTCCCTAACTAATACATCAATGCAACCGAGAATGGACAATATTTTGCGAGATTTTAGTCAGATTGTTGAATAAATTAATAAATAAAAACTAAAAATTTAAACGAAAAATCACGTGATTGAAAACGCCCTCTGATTGGCTAAAGCCGATTTTGGCGTTTTTGTTGCCACATGTAGAAATGCGAAATTTAAATGAGTTAATAAGGATTATACCTATCCTTTTTTTTTATGATGTAGTAAAGGACGAAAATAATATCTAGCTAGTGAAACGTGTAATGATTTACTAATGAGAAATTTGGCATTTTCGCATTTTTGTTGATTTTCTGGTTTGTGACGTCACAAACTAGGTTCGCGTTTTCGCGCCAGTTTAAAAATTCGATTTTTATTTTTTATTTTTTTTCAAAAATAAGCGTTTTTTTTCGGAGAAATAGTATACAGATAGTATTAGAAGGACTAAAAGAATAATTCAAATATGTTTTTCAAAATGTGAAAGTTATAAACCTACTACGCACAATTCATTTCTCTTTTGTCCTCTTTCCGTTTATAAATAATTAATATACCCAATAATAATAATGATAACATTAATAATGAAATAAGCATTAATAGTAATTATTATAAAAATCTCCGACGCTAACGCAACAACTGCTCAAAATCCGTACTTAGTAGTAAGAGGTAAGAGTAACAAGTAATATCAATGCCTGGATGATGCTATCGGGTCTTCAAAAAAAAACCAATCAAAGATTGCTATGGTTTTTTGAACGTATGTCTTAGCAAAATTTTTCTTTAATTTTGTCAATGAACTTTAATGTCAAAATTTCATGTCAAAAATATTGACCAATAAAGAAACAATAATACGACGTACGTTTTCGTAAGCAAAGCAATATTTGATTGTTTTTTTTTTTGAAGACCCGATAGCTTCATTTAGGGCCAAATTATGGACTGACTAGTAAACGTCTGGTTGTTACCTAGCAGGTACTTTCTATGCACTAGAGAATAGAAAGTACCTGCTAGGTAACAACCAGACACTTACCAGTTGGTCCATAATGCGAAGGGCTAGTGCGCACTGAGTCTATTCTTGTCGTTTTCTATAAGCTTGAATAAGAAAAAGATAAAAATACATTTTGTTTTGCACTAGCTCTTCCAATGTAGTTTGGCTTCACGAGTTGATGCACAAAAATTTCCAAATAATCGACATCCTGATGGTAGAATGCTGGAAAATCTAAAAGAACGATTCGAGCGTACTGGAAGCGTAGCGTACGAAAAGAAACCCACAACCAAAACGGTTTTAAATGAAGAAAACGAATTCGCAATCACCCTGGCGGTGTTACAAAATCCGGAAATTAGTGTTAGACAAGTGAGTAAGGACTTAGAAATAAGGAAATCCTCTGTAGGAAAATGTCAAAAAAGAATAAATTTCATCCCTATCATGTTCAGTTACATAAAGAACTTTATATTCCGGCGTGTCAAAATGACAATATTATGGGCTTCATTTAAGTGTCAAAATGAGTTACTTTATTGGACTGAGTACTATATTGATTTCATTAAAGTCCTGAGTACTATAATGATTTCATTATAGTACTAAGTACTATAATGAAAAAAAAAAAAAAAATTGGTATAGCAGGCACAAATATAAAACAACTATTGGAAACAACAAAATTTAACGATCAAAATTAATTACAAAATCTGTACAATTCGATAAACTGATCTTGGACGTAGGTGTCGAAATTTTCGCACATTGTTTTTCAGTGAATTCAACTTCGACAATATCATAGAGAAATATAATAAACCAAGGTGAGAGTAACCAATTCTGTGGTGCGACACTGGCATCATATCGATACTAGCGCCACTACCCACTACAAGACCAACTTAAATAATATTTGGCGGGCTTTTTGAACTTTTAGATTATAGTCTTGTTATTTTTGAAATAGGAATCTAGCCCAGCAGTCGACAGGGAAAGAAATGCGGGAAAACGCTGGCCTGGAAACAAGAATCAATAATCAGAAAATGTCCATGAAGTAATCTATAGGTATATTTTGATCAAAACATCTCACTTTTCACTAATAATAGGTTAGTATTTAATAATTATTATTATTTATGCATGAACTTAACGATTTTCACATTGTAAATCTTACCAGAATCATGTATTTTTAATAAACTAATTAATTTCAGGTTCACTTGACACTTATTTGTGTCAGTTTTGAAAAAATAAAATGTCATTTTATAGGTTAGAAATGGCAATGTAAAATAAATAAAAAACCCTTTGTCCTATCTTCCTTTATTATCACATATGTTAAAAAGAGACAGATATAAGAATTGGAGGCGATCATGAGGCGATGTAAAAATTGTCAGATAAGTCCAAGCTATACTAGCGCCACCATGTGCTACAAGAAATACGTTGCCACTTGGCGCATATGAATCGGTACCTCTTATTTATCTTGGTTTATTATATTTCTCTATGGACAATATGACAATACAAACCACTTTTCTATGATACAGACAATCAATTCCGTTGTTACGATGGTTGTCAAGCAGTCAAGCACATTACTAAAATTTGCCTTTTTCAATTATTTCCGATAAACTAAAATGTAACAGAACAATGTATTGACTATAATCGCCGGAATATAAAATATTGTATGAAATTCGGATCATAAACAATCATTATGGCACACGCCGTGTTATCAGATATAATATTCACGGTTAGTACCATAATGATCGTCATTATGATCCTTATAACATAAATATCTATAACGATAACGAATTTGAAAGAAGAATAACTTTTTGTCGATGGGGACAAAATCAAGCAGCAGAAAATAAGGATTTTTTCAAATTTGTACTATTCACTGATGAATGTACATTTCACAGAAATGGTTTTGTGAACAGACATAACTTTCATTTTTACGATACCGAAAATCCCCATAGAGTGTATGTCAATAATTTTCAACACAAATGGAGTATCAACGTTTGGGGTGGAGTAGTGCATGATTTTGTTATTGGTCCATACTTTATTGAAAATCGTTTAACAGGGGAAGTTTTTCTAAATTTTTTAAGAGACGATTTTCCACGTTTGACTCAAACATCTTCACGACTTTATAAGGAATCAGATGTGGCTACAGTTGGATGGTGCACCAGCTCACTTCGAAATTACTCTTGTATGAGATAAATTTTATACTGTTCTTTAGGTCCCACTGGATGGCCTCCAAGATCACCAGATTTAATGCCACTGGAGTGGAGAAGTCTAGCGTTTTGCGCTCACAACAAGGGAAGATATGGTCGAGCGTATTCAAGAGTCCTTTAGACGTATAACGCCTGCTACACTTCAGGAAGTTAGAATATCTTCGCGTTAGAGTTAATCTGTGTTTGGAGCAAAATGGCAGACTTTTTGAGCGGTTGTTGCGTTAGCGTTGGAGGTTTTTATAATAATTATTAATGCTTATTTCATTATTAATGTTATCATTATTTTCATTATTGGGTATATTATATAATTTATGAACGGAAAGAGGACAAAAGAGAAACGAATTGTGCATAGTAGGTTTATAGGTATTTACTCCGTAAAAAAATCCATGTTTGTGTTCGCGTAGAAGTCGTATTAAAAAAATGAGCAATTCTTAGTTCAATATCAATTTTTGAGAAAACGGTTGGAGATCAAGGTACAAACATTGGTATCAATTTGAAGATAAATAAACACTTCAACGGAAAACGTCACTAGATATAGGGTAATTTGAAAAATTAGCGTAAAGCATAATGGTAAATATCAATATTTGAATAACGATTTTGACCACCCTGTATAAAAAATCCAAATCTTAGACTATTGCGAGATAAAATGATCCCAGCGCGAGACGTTTCAAATAAAAAACGACGAGCGTGCGCGAACACCAGAACGATCGCTAGCCTGTTGCGAAAAGCAGTTTTCTATGGGTTTTCGCACGGGTCGGCCTGTCTTTTACGTCGTCGATCGAAACTACGAAGTAAAAGAACGTGGTAAGTACTTCCATACATTTTTACAAAAAAAAATAAAAAATAGTGGTGTAGATATTAAAATTTAAGATTTCGATGAAAATTTCTCTAAAATATTAATAGCTTGGCAACGTCGCATTTGAGGGCAACAAATATTTGGGGCTGAAAAGAATTCAATGAGGCTCCAATTTCGGTGAAAAAATATAGAACATTCCATAAGAAAAAAAATAAATAATAAGTGCCATGCTTTTTTGGGACACCCTGTATAAGCTTAACTAATTTTGAAATGTAGCCCCTATAACTTCATTAACATCCCACCTATTAAATTTTTTATCCGCTGAACAACGTAGCCGCAATCGAACACCGGAGTATTAAATGGACACCCTGTATATACTGATCACAAACCATTATTGGGAATTTTTGATACTAAAAAATCTATTCCGTCAATTTTGTCTCCTAGACTTTTTGCGTTGGACACTCATTTTGTCAATGTATGAGTATTCGAATAAATATAGACGATGAAAAGTTCATTCTAATGCAAATGCCCTTAGCCGCTTACCACTATTCTCAAATGATATTAATCCAACTCCATTAGATGTTTTACTTTTAGAAAGTATGAAAGAACCTCCGGTTTCAGCAAATGAAATTGCAGGTTTACTACTAGTTAATAAATGGTTGGCCTAATAAAATTCCCACTGCAGAATTTGATACCTATTTGAATAGAAAAAATGAGTTATCAATTCATGCTAACTGCATTTTATTAGGAAGTAGAATTGTAATTCCTCCTCCACCACGAAAAAAAAAAATAAATAAAATTGCCACATGCTCCTCATCCTGGAATAGTTAAGATGAAATCTTGCTGCTAGATCATTTGTTTATTGGCCTCAAATAGATAAGGAAATCGAACAAGTTATTTCAACTTGCGAAAAATGCCAACAAGTCCGAAATTTACCACCAAAAGCTCCAGTGCAAAAATGGATGAATAGTAACCAACCATGGCATAGAATTTATATAGATTTAGCTGAACCGTTTCAAAATCAAATGTTTATCATAGTAGTCGATTCATTTAGTAAATGGTTAGAAGTTGTGCGTTTGAAATCAATAACGTTAACTGAAGTAATTTCTGGATTAAAAATGTTGTTTGCTACGCATGGTTTGCCTGTGGAAATTGTGTCTGATAATGGAACACAATTCACATCTATGAAATACAAAAAATTTTGTGCCATGAATAATATTAACAAAATTAATATTACACCAGCTTACCAGTCACCCTGCATCTAATGGGCAAGCTAAATGATTTGTACAAGAAACAAAAAAGAAATTGACTTTATTAACTGAAGGTAATTGGGAAATGCGACTTGCTAGATTTTTATTTGCACAACAAACACCATCATCAACTACAGGAAAATCCCCTGGCGAATTATTAATGAGCAGGTCTTTACGTAGAGATTTAGCTGGTATATTTGATACAGAAGTCCGTAAAACATTTTTAAAGAACCAGGAAAATTTGGCTAAGAATTTACAAGAATTTAAAGAGAATGGAAGAGTATTTTTTCAAAAGTTTCACGGAGGAGATAAATGGTTAACGGAAGTTATATTGCAAAAAATTAGTCCTGTTTCTTACGAGATCACTGGTGAAAAAAAATAAATGTTACAGAAGACATGTTGACTACATAAGAAGAAACTTTTGCTATGAAAATAAAAACCAGTTTATTGATAGAGAAAACATTCCACTCGACATTCTACTACAACGTTTTGCTTCTGCTGACAATCATTCTTCAGTGGTTCCTTATTTTGTCAATCATAATGTTCAAGGAAGTTCTTCGTCATCACAAGACAACGATCCTGATACTTTGGATCCAAGAAGTAATAATGAAAATTACGCTGAAATGGATTCTTCAAATAAATCTTCAAATGTTTCAAGGGATGGTATTGGTGATGATAACCATAAAAATTATTCTATAATGTCCTTGGATGCAGATCCAGATGAAGATTTAACTCAAGATTCTACATATACACATATGAAACCCAGAAGTTATAGAACAGCAAACTCGACCTCAACGAATAAGAAAGTTTCCAAAAAAATTTAAAGACTATATTTTATAAACTCCTCAGATTGAACTTAAAAGGGGAAGTTATATATTATATCGGGTCTTCAAAAAAAAAACAATCGAAGATTGCTTTGATTACGAAAACGTACGTCGCATTACTGTTTCTTTATTGGTCAGGATTTTTGACATGACATTTTGACATTAAGTTCATTGACAAAATGAAAGAAAAATTTTGCTAAGACATACGTTTGAAAAACCATAGCAATCTTTGATTGGTTTTTTTTTTGAAGACCCGATATGTATAGGTACTTTTCTGGTATACCTTATGGTATTCTATGATGGTATTGTCATTGTAATGTCAATTTGTGAAGTTAATAAGTAATTTCAATTCTACTAAATTAATGGCACAGATTAATGGCTAGAAAGTGAAATAAGGCAATATTTAAAAATTATAAACGGCGCTTCGACTGCCCTTAGAAAAATTCTCTAGCAAATCCAGAGTTGATTAAGTTCAAATTTTGACTATTAACGGCTCTTGATTGGCTTTAGGAAAATTTCCCAGAATCGAGAGCCGATAATAGTTCAAATTTTGATTATCTATGGCTCTTGATCCATTGGAAATTTTTTCTAGAGCCAATTAGAAGCTAAGAGAAGAAGAAATTTTGATTAATATCGAATCAAGAGCTGCTAACTAGTAATCGAAATTTTTATATTGGTAATACCTCTCAATAAACCATTGGTTGTAAAATGAAAATTATAAAATTACCTTAAACTTTCTTGCATATCCTATAATAGCATTTACAATACAAGTTGGGACATTACACTGTAAACAAATCTTCCTGCTGCCATATTCCTTGCAATGTTTTATTTATTCATTTACCAATAAGTCCAATCGAATTTGGAGAGAAGAAGTTACAAATTTACAGATGAAGCTATCAAAAAACTTGCACACAACTATCAAACCAATGTTTCAATTATCAAGTACAATAAATTTGCTGTTTGGCTAATATTCTATAACTCTCTTACACTAATAGCAATTTCAATTCAACAATCAACCAAAAAGTAGTTCCACATAACTTAACTGCCTTAAATAAAACTCGATTGGTACTCGAACCGAACTATATTGGACCATTTCCGAAAGCAATGCACTCCAAATGCTTCGAGTACCAGTTAAGTTTAACCTGAGGGAAAACCGGGCCATAAAAAAAGTCTTTTATGTCAAATGGGTTGCTGTCAGTACGGAGTGACTTAAGACGGGCAGGCCGTTTGAATTCACGGAACCGCGATTTTCAACAGTGCATATAGGCAACTAAATTGCAAGAATTGTTAAAAAAAAAACGAGGCTTAAGATTTTAGAAATGAAAATAAATTTTCAGTTTGTTTACATACATGAAACACTGATAAAGATCCGGAAAATAAGATTCTGAGTATAACAATTAATTTCCATTGCCAAAAACATTTTTATTTGGGTGTAATATTAATAAAGAATATACTGTGATGCATGGCAGACTGCCCGAGAGTAGATTTTATTGAACTTATGGCTCAAAATTTCATATTTTCCACCTAAACATTGCATTAAATACCGGTGTGAAGTTAGCAGCCAAAACTTGGCAGCCAATTTGACGGAAACGCCCGAACGACCAGTGGCGTAGCATTGTTTTTTAATTCAAAATAAATTCAATAAACCATACTTAGACATCAAGTCTAGCTATGAAATTGATAGGGTACTATTTTAATATCATCTCCAATCCCCATGCGAAATCCCATTAACTCAAACCCCGTCGAAATATGAAAAACTACCCTTAACAAATAAAAATGCATAAATATTGATATTTTCGTATTTTTTCCAACTCGGACTTCGAGTCTTGCCATGAAATTAATAGGGTACTCTTTCAGCACCATCTCCAACCCCCATGCAAAATCCCATTAACTTAAACCCCGTCGAAATATGAAAAACTACCCTTAACAAATAAAAATGCATAAATATTGATATTTTCGTATTTTTTCCAACTCGGACTTCGAGTCTTGTCATGAAATTAATAGGGTACTCTTTCAGCACCATCTCCAACCCCCATGCAAAATCCAATTAACTCAAACCCCGTCGAAATATGAAAAACTACCCTTAACATGTGAAAATACATTAATCTTGAGATTTTCGTTTTTTTTCCAACTCGGACTTCGAGTCTTGCCATGAAATTAATAGGGTACTCTTTCAGCACCATATACAACCCCCATGCAAAATCCCATTGACTCAAACCCCGTCGAAATATGAAAAACTACCCTTAACAAGTAAAAATGCATAAATATTGATAATTTCGTATTTTTTTCCAACTCGGACTTCGAGTCGTGCCATGAAATTAATAGGGTACTCTTTTAGTACCATACCCAACTCCCATGCAAAATCCCATTTACTCAAACCCCGTCGAAATATGGAAAACTACCCTTAACAAGTGAAAATGCATAAATATTGAGATTTTTTTCCAACTCGGACTTCGAGTCTTGCCATGAAATTAATAGGGTACTCTTCCAGTACCATACCCAACCCCCATGCAAAATCCCATTTACTCAAATCCCGTCGAAATATAAAAAACTACCCTTAACAAGTAAAAATGCATAAATATTGAGATTTTCGTATTTTTTTCCAACTCGGACTGCGAGTCTTGCCATGAAATTGATAGGGTACTATTTAAACATCATCTGCAACCCCCATGCAAAATCCCATAAACTCAAACCCCGTCGAAATATGAAAAACTACCCTTAACAAGTGAAAAGGCATAAATACGAAAATCTCAATATTAATGCATTTTCACTTGTTAAGGGTAGTTTTTCATATTTCGACGGGGTTTGAGTAAATGGGATTTTGCATGGGGGTTGGATATGGTGCTGAAAGAGTACCCTATCAATTTCATGGCAAGACTCCAAGTCCGAGTTGGAAAAAATACGAAAATATCAATATTTATGCAATTTCACTTATTAAGGGTAGTTTTTCATATTTCGACGGGGTTTGAGTTGATGGGATTTTGCATGGGGGTTGGATATGGTGCTGAGAGAGTACCCTATTAATTTAATGGCAAGACTCGAAGTCCGAGTTAGAAAAAATACGAAAATATCAATATTTATGCAATTTCACTTGTTAAGGGTAGTTTTTCATATTTCGACGGGGTTTGAGTTAATGGCATTTTGCAAAACTACCCTTAACAATTGAAAATGCATAAATATTGATATTTTCGTATTTTTTTCTAACTTAGACTTCGAGTCTTGCCATGAAATTGATAGGATACTATTTAAACATCATCTCCAACCCCCCTACAAAATCCCATTAACTCAAACCGCGTCGAAATTTGAAAAACTACCCTTAACAAATGAAATTGCATAAATATTGATATTTTCGTATTTTTTCCAACTCGGACTTCGAGTCTTGCCATGAAATTAATAGGATATTCTCTCAGCACCATATCCAACCCCCATGCAAAATCCCATTTACTCAAACCCCGTCGAAATATGAAAAACTACCCTTAACAAGTGAAAATGCATAAATATTGATATTTTCGTATTTTTTTCTAACTTAGACTTCGAGTCTTGCCATGAAATTGATAGGATACTATTTAAACATCATCTGCAACCCCCATGCAAAATCCCGTTAAATCAAACCCCGTCGAAATATGAAAAACTACCCTTAACAAGTGAAATTGCATAAATATTGATATTTTCGTATTTTTTCTAACTCGGACTTCGAGTGTTGCCATTAAATTAATAGGGTACTCTCTCAGCACCATATCCAACCCCCATGCAAAATCCCATCAACTCAAACCCCGTCGAAATATGAAAAACTACCCTTAATAAGTGAAATTGCATAAATATTGATATTTTCGTATTTTTTCCAACTCGGACTTCGAGTCTTGCCATGAAATTTATAGGGTACTCTTTCAGCACCATATCCAACCCCCATGCAAAATCCCATTTACTCAAACCCCGTCGAAATATGAAAAACTACCCTTAACAAGTGAAAATGCATTAATATTGAGATTTTCGTATTTATGCCTTTTCACTTGTTAAGGGTAGTTTTTCATATTTCGACGGGGTTTGAGTCAATGGGATTTTGCATAGGGAATGGAGATGGTGCTGAAATGGTACCCTATTAATTTCATGGCAAGACTCGAAATCCGAGTTGAAAAAAATACAAAAATATCAATATTTATGAATTTTTACTTGTTAAGGGTAGTTTTTCATATTTCGACGCGATGTGAGATGATGGGATTTTGCATGGAGATTGGAGATAGTGCTGAAATAGTACCCTATTAATTTCATGGCAAGACTCGCAGTCCGAGTTGGAAAAAAATACGAAAATCTCAATATTTAAGCATTTTTACTTGTTAAGGCTTTTTTTTTACGACTTTTGGCTGGGGGTTCGAATTACGTCGGGTTCGAAAAACTATTTTTACCAAGAAACAAAAACTTACTTTTTTGCGGCCGACGGTTCCACACATTTGTCCGGGATTGGTGCAGTTCTAAGAAAGGAAACATAAAATATTATTATGTAAAATAATAAATTGGGGCAAAAACTTAATTTATTTGAGTGTCATTTCAATAGTTTATGGCATTTTATATGGCAATAACGATTTATAGTATTTTCTTGGGACATTTAAAATGGTCGTTTGGAGCGAATTTTTAGTGCAGGCTAACTTTAACTACCAATCAAGTAGATTGATTTTAAATTTAAATCAATTTTCCACGGTTTAATAACATGCTGATAAGAGGTTTTAGTACCTGTTAAATCCTTCATAAACCATTAGTCCACAATTTAAAAAACAAAAAAAAATTGTTCAGCACATTTTTGCAAGCTTACACGGCAAAATTGCACCGAAAACTGCAAGAAATCGCTCCAAGCAACTCACTCTCGAACCATTAAGGCCAACTTCACAACCTCCAGTTAAATACGATTTGAACTCGAGCGAAGGCAGGACTCGTTGGTTTTCGAATCGAAAGATTTTATGCTTACGCTTTAGAAATGTAGCATATCGGAAGGTAGGCACGAAGCAATATGCGCCTTTGTTACTCAGCCGTTGTTATGGTTTAGTGTGGATAAATGTGTAACTTAATATCTACCAGCCGATTCCAATAACAATGGTGCGCCATTAAATTTTATCAGTTTTGCTTTATGGCCAAATGAAAGAAGGATGGAAATATGATTTTTTAGTAGTAGAGGCCGAGAGAGTGTGTTAGAAGAAAAAGGATTTGAATAAAACTAAATGTTTTTTAGTTCTATATAATAATAATTTCTTAACTTTACGGCAAAAAGGCATGCATTTAAATATATTTGCATACAATTAAAATGTTTAGGTATAGTTTTTAACAATCAATATTTTTGATACTTTTTTGTTTGTTTAACTTAGATATTTATTCTAAAAATTATTTGATAGAACAAAAAAAATTGAACCCAACATGTGTGAAAAGTCCATTCAATGGCTCAGTGTCGGTAAAATACCACTTTCCACAATTGTTAGGTAGATAACTATTACTAACTATGAGATTCGATCAACTAAATAAAACTGCTAAATATCATCTAAACATGACTTTACTTTTACTTTACTCGCTATGGTTTTCTCTATCTCTTAATTTTGAGATAGAATCAATCATCATATTGTAGTAATAAAAGCAAAGCCATGTATAGTGAGATAGCCCAGCGGAATTTAATACGCTGAGCCACGAGTTATATTCACTGAGTTCGATAATGAACTCAGTAATGCTTTGCCTGTAATAAAAGAAATCAAGAAAAAATTGTTTAAAAGTTACTACTTCAAAATATACATACGTATTAGTATTGGTGGATCCTTGCATTCTCGTGGTGTGCACTGGAGTATAGGGATCCGTTTTTCTGTTCGGAACAGTGGGTTCTGGTCTGGGAACTCCACTTGTTGGACGAAGTCTGGAATAAATTAATTCGTATAAAATCAATTGGAGAAGTTTCACAATCAATTTTATGTCGAGTAATAATTAATTTTTAGTTTTGGTTGCGATACTCGGATTATTTCAAATCATTGTTGCTAGATCCTCTTGGAAAATGAATAATTTTTACAGGGTAGAAAAAATTAGCTTATACTTTAATCAGCAGGACGATTATTTGAATACAGAGTATTGTACCAATTAGAAGATCAACAAACAGTTTTCTAATTTTTTGCCTATTGTGCTTATGTAGAGCAAGCATACCAGTTAAATATGACATTTGAGAATTACAGTTATCAAATTGTTTGCTAAGTAGTTTATTTTTTAAATATTTTTGCTATGCTCAAAGGCAATTTCAAGTTCTGTTCTCCTTCAGCAATCTTTACATAATCATTCAGATTTCACCATGTTCTATCACATCAAAATTTTAAAATAAGTATCACTCATCACAATAGAATGGGCGACTGATAGCTTCAGACCTTACAAATCTCCAGACAAAGACGGGATCTTTCCCGCACAACTGCAAAAAGACTACGAGTACTTAAAGGCTCCGGCTTCCTCCATATATTGACCCCTCCCCCACAGGGGTTATGTGAAGAGATATCAAAAAATTGTAAATACAAAAGTTTTTTTGTTCTTTTAGAAATGTCAAATTTTGAAAGATGGTTAGTTTTTTTTTATAGAACACCCTATATATTACTTCATAGTTGAATGTTCTGATTTCAAATATACATGATTTAACTACTTTTAATCAAGCCGTTTTGGAAATATCCGGCTCTAAATTTCAAGAAAATTACATTGAAATACCTCCTGAGTCATGTCGAACAATGCCAAGTACATCAGACTGCAAATCAGCCTTCTATACAGGATATTTTCTTCTATAGGTTGTCCTTCATCCATGTGGAAATTTACTTCCATCGGTGTTGCTATGGTTCTACTATTTTCCATAACAAACCTTTTCAATATTCGTATGATAATTTTTGTCTGGGAAATCTTGATACCTCCTTCATTTTTATTTATCTCCATTCCCAGAAATGTCTTCACTTCAGTTGTATTCTCAACCTTGAAATCATTATACAAACTGTCCACTAATTTGTCCACTTCTTCTTTTGGTCCCGTTATCAATGCATCGTCCACAAACAACACCAAATAAACATCGTCTTCAACACACAAACAATAGTCATATTGTGATCTTCTAAAATTTAGTCTCAACATTACTTCACTGAACTTCATGTTCCAACACTTCGGTGCGTTACGCAGTCCATACAATGCCCGGTTAAGTTTTAAATACTTTGAGTCCCTCTGGCCTCTTGATATACACTTCACTGTCCAATTGACCATTTAGGAACCCAGTTGGCACGTCTATCTGACTCAGTCTTTTAGCACTGACATTGAAATTAAAAGTCTAATTGTAAGAAGTCTGCATACTGGTGCATAAATAAACTCTTCGCCCTCTTGTGGTACCTGAAAACCCCTTGCTACAAGTCTCGCTTTCTTCGTGCCGTCCTCTTTTACCTTAAAAATCCATCTCGTATCAATTGCTTTTTGTCCTTCAGGTAATTTGGTTGGCGTCCAGGTATGTAATTTTTTATGAGATTTCAACTCATTGTTTATTGCTTTTAGCCACTCTTCAGATTCACTGGGCTTCTTGATATGTCTTTGACTCTTCCTGACTTTCTGAGAGTAAACAATATGCCACATACAGCTCATAATCATCTAGGTTTTTAGGCAATATAAGAAAATTTCTTCTAGATCTAGTTACTGTACAATCTCTCCCTGGTATATATTCAGGATCAATTGAGCTTCCACTGCTTTCATCTAAACTTTCATATTCTATATCTTCATCTCCCGTAATTTGTCTCTCTTCTTGAGTATTTTCTGTCTCATTCGAATTTCTATATTCTTCTACTGTTATAGGTATATAATTATTTTCCTGTTTCTCTACATTCTTGAATTCCATAATAGACTCACTAAACCTAACATCTCTTGATCGAATGATTCTTTCTTCTGTAGGTGACCATATTCTGAAGCCTCCTCCACAATATCCCATCGTTACTGCTTTTGTCTGGTAACACTATATACCATGCTCAACAACCGAAAAAATTCTTAATTTGTTCAAATCATTTCTTCCGTGCCAGATCTGTGATGGTGTCGTTCCTATTGGTAAAACTGATGTCGGGGTTCTGTTGAGTTCATATGCAGAACACTTTACAGCTGCAGCTTCTCCCCATAGTGATTTTGGAATGCCAGAATCAATTATTTTTGTTCTTATCATATTTTACAAAGTTCTTTTCATCCTTTCAGATTTACCCATCATCTGAACACTGTAGGCCATTGTATATTCTAATTTAATTCCCTTTTGTCTGCAAAAATCTTCAAAACTTCTTGATGTAAACTCTCCTCCATTATCTAGTCTGAAACGTTTCACTCTTAGATTATGCTGTGTCTCTAACTCAAGTACATAATTTCTCAGATTTCCTTCTGCTTCATGTTTATTCTCAAGTAACTTCACAATAACAAAATGCGAGTAATCATCAAGAATCACTTGAAAATATCTTTCTCCATTTACTGTGTTAGGTGTCACAGGTCCACATAGATCACTATGAATCAATTCACCTATGGCTGTTGTACGAATCTCATTGGTTACAAATGGAGAACGTGTGACTTTCCCTTCAACACAAGTTAAACAGATTCTGTCTAAAGTCTTCAAACCTAGCTATGACAGAACATTTTTACTTGCATGCCTAAGTCTTCTGTGCTATATATCATCATCTATGGTTAGATTACATTCCTCTTTTGCCCTATCAATGCTATCTAGCGTAAATATGTAGAATCCGTTTCTATTCTGGCACGAAAATTTTCACCTCTAATTGTAGTTTGGTCTTTTTCCACTAAAAGTTATAATTTATTTTTGGTACAATCAAAGCCTCAATATAAACAGTTTGCCCTTGACAACTTGCTTTTAACTTTCCCAGCTTGTTTGTCTTCAAAACTTCTTCGTTGGTAATGTATACTGATACATTCTGTGGTGAGGTTTTTACAACATGCATATACTGAACTCTTGAACAAAATTGTTACTGGCACCTGAATCCAATATAAAAGTTACTTTACCCTCAGGTACAGTATTACATATATTTGCTGCATTCAGCACAACTTGATTGTCAACAGCATTAGCCTCTTGCTTATTATAATATCCACTTGCTCCTTGGTTGAAACTTCCACCTCTATGTCCTCTTGAATTATGTACTCTTCCTCTAAACCTGCCTCTTATATTGTTAGACCACATATTTCGTTTTGGACAGTGTGCTTTAAAGTGATTTTTATCACCACACATGAAACAGCCTTTGCTAGTCGTAGCCTTAAAACAAACATCATTCTCCTGACCCCCATTTTCAGCTCTTGAATTTAACTTTATCTCTTCGTCTAAAAGTCTGGCCTTGACAAAATTAATTTTTACGTCACTTAAGGTTCTAAAGCAGTAATAACTGCGATGAATTTAGACGGTAACGACCAATGTAACGACAGCAATAAATGACAAACTCTATTACTTTCATCTATGTTTGAGCCTAAGTGTTTGAGCTCCATTATTATTGTGTCGAAATTTAGGAAATGGTCTTCCAACTTCTCATTCATACCTGACTGACAATCCAAGTAATTTTCTCTGTGAATGCACTAGTTCTCAGAAAAACATCCTTCAAAGCAGAAAGATGTTCCTTTGCAGTTTTGCAATCTTTGATGATGTCCAGATGTTTATCCGAAACACATTGCACAATCACTTCTAATCCAAAAAAACTTACTTTTCTCCTCATTTGTTGCTCCTGCTAGTGGTGGATCATTCAGGGCTTCAGAGCATTGTTCCCTTTTTAACAGAGTGACTATACGGAAATGCCAATTATTAAAATTAGATGTTTCCAGAATAGGGACTGTTAAACTATTAAACGCAACCATTTTTCACAACTAGAATTTTCGTTCAAAATGCTGAAGCTTTTCGAAGACTTATTTTTGGCATTTATCTTTTCCGGACTCAAGAGTGCTCACTGGAACTAACTGAAGTCTGGGCCCATAACCTTTTAATGGGTGAATAACACTTCTCGGGCCAAAGAATTGTAACAACACAATCTGCTTTATTATTTAACATTCAACAACACGTTAACAGACAGACAATCAACAAAAACTAACTGGTCAACAAAAGTCAGAAACGACACAGGTACAAAGTAAAAGAGTTCTACAGATACAGTGAGCATCAAAACTTATATGCAACAAGCTTCAGTCCAAAAACGATTATCACAAGACCATTCTTGCATCATAAATCTCGTCTTATCCAAAATTGTTCGATTCATGCGTTCTACAACTCCATTTTCTTGTGGTGTGTAGGCTACTCTTAGCTGGAAATTTATGCCTTTTGCTTTAGAAAATTCTTCAAAATATTGTTGGAGAACTCTTTACCATTGTCACTTCGGACTCATTTTATCTTCAAATTACATTCATTTTCCATTTGCTGTTTGAATTCCTTGAAAACTTCTGTAACTTCACTCTTTTGTCTGAGAAAATAGACAAAAACTTTTCGCGTCTATCAGACAAAAAATATACCGACTTCCTCCCCAAGAATCTATGGGTATGGGTCCACACCGATCCATGTGTACGAGCTCAAACTTTTTCTTTGTGAATGGAAACCTCTGTTCGTTGCATTTTGAACGGTTTCCGGCTGTGTTTTCCTTGAATACTGGACTCACAAGGATCGTCAAGATTTTTATTAGAAAAATCCAATCCTATAGTCATTTTGTCACGAAGAAGTTTCATACTGATACGGTTTAAATGTCCAAGTCTTCTGTGCCAAAGTACTTTTGACATTACTGTGTTTGAAAAATTGGCGTATTCGGTTTTGTTTAGATTGCGGCAGTAGACTCCACCAATTTCAGTTGCTGCAGCCACTGTACCACCTTCAATCACGCAGTTTTCAAGTATCTTGCATCCTTCTTGATCAAATACAACCCTTTAGAGACCATCTGGCTTACGGATAGCAAATTAGAGAATAGGTCCGAAACATAGGTTACGTTAGAGATAACCTGGACTGGTGATCTATTCTTCTTTAGACTCCAATTCCTTGACTGTATAAAATTTGATTATTTGCAACAGCCACTTCTAAGCCAATGTTTCTTTCTTTTGAAAAATTGACCAGCCATTCTTCGTTAGAAGTCATATGTGACGAAGCACCAGAAAAAACATACCATTTTTGTCTATTTAGTTGACAGCTTAATGCGGTTATAAAAACTCCATTCTTGGTTGACTTGTTCTGCTCATACTTTTTATTTTGGTTAGAAGTAGAAGGTCCACTGACTTTTGTATTTGTACAATTTTGCTTATAGTGTCCCACAGAACGACATTTCCAACACCAAGTCTTTTTGTCTTTCGCATTATTAACTTTATTTTTCTTAGACCACAAAGCTTTATTTGAATTGTGTTTATCATTCTCCCCCTTTGTATTTTGTATTAGCTTGGATTTGATCAAATCACTCGTGATCTATGCACCAGAGTGTTCGATTATAGCTTTCTGACAATCCTTGAAGCATCATGCTCCCAGTAACTCATCATCAACAGCTTTATTTATGGCGCTTAGTTTTTGCGACACTGTTATAAACTCATTAACGTAATCATTCATTTAAGAAAAATTTTCTAACTTGATACTACATAAGGTTCGAAGTAATCTGATTCTCCAATTGAGACCTTTATCCTCGTAAGCTGCTTTCAAATTATCCCAAGTGTCAACAGCTTTTTCACATTCTCTTATCTGAGGATAACAGCAAGGTTGAACCATCAAACACATCTTTGTAAGAGCTTTTTGATCTTTCTTACTTTTTACTGCTTCTGTTGTTGTATCGCCTCCTGGAAAGCCATTTATAGAAACCCAAAGATCTTCATGACGAAGTAGCAACTTCATGACAAACGACCAATCACAATAATTCTCACTTCCTCTTCTTATCAAAAGAAGGAGCAGAACTGGAACCTTCTGCATAACTTACAGTAGTAGACATAATTGAAATTTGCTCGAAAAAATGTCTATAAAATCCTAACAGTTGGAATCTACTTCAAAATTCTCTTGTTGCAGTTTCAGAGGTTGACGAATCTTCTTGTGATTACATCTGCTGGCCTATCTGGGCCCATAACCTTTGTAAGCAATAAGTGAACGCAGGGCAGATTTGTAAAGATTGATGTATAAACTTAGAACGTTTTTACAATGAGAAATATTATATTATTCTGACAAGTACTGTCATAAAAATAATAAATCATATATCAAAATGTACAAGGAAACTTCTTAGCTGTGTATTAGTAGAAACTTCTTTCTTCAAGAGAAAACAAAGACACAGATGGCCTCACAAAAGAAGCGGCCTTAACACCATACCATAGACCAGAGCCCTGTGGCTTGATGAAAAACCACATCATGGAAGAACTCAACAAATGGGAGAAAGACCAACTGTCATCATACTGGAGGCACACTCAGAGACTAAGACAGTCATAAAGGTTTATCACCTTTTCAGCAAAAAGAGCTGAACAGCTCCTAAACATGAGCAGACCAGATATCAGAATGGTCGTAGGACTGCTCACATGACACTGCCTGATGCAATACCACTTGGGGTTAATGGGCAGAGCAAAAGACAATCTCTGCAGATTCTGCGATCTCGCACCTGCTCTGGGAATGTCCAGCCCAATTCTGCAAGAGGCTCAAATTTAGCGAGGGGTCAACACTGTCACCAGAAGAAGTGGGCCAACTGACACCCAGAAAAATAGCTTCCTTCGGCAGAAGTCTACGCTTCTTGAAGACAATTTAAGATGTACAAAATATCTGCAAAGGTAGCAGTGCTGAGTGGCTGGAAAGCCGAAACGAATCCTCCACAATCTTCAATCACTCATCAGATTACTTTTCATCCAACATATTTATTGCACAAACCCCTTGAATACCTTACATAGTTTAACTCAAGTCATTACCTGCCGTCAGCAGCAAAATGCGTTTGGTGGTTACGCGCATCCCCAAAGGCACCATGCTCGTACGGATCGCTCTTGCTTTTACCCCTACTTGACGGCCTGGCTCTGGAAGTACTCGGTCCAGCTGTGGCAGGACTCCAATTATTTTCGTGGCTACAAAAAACAAAATCTTTTCAAATTAGAAAAAGCCCAGTATTAAACTAATAAGTCATTTTGAAACAACATACCCAACACTAACTCTGCTTGATTCTGGTTGCCGAGGGATTTCCTGTCTGCGCCTCTGAAACTCCTGTCTCATCATCTGTTCCTGCTTCTTCTTCAATAATTGTTCTTGTTCTTGCTTTTTTTTTAATTGTTCTTGTTCCTGCTTTTTCCTCAATAACTGTTCTTGTTTCTGCTTATTATAGTCTATCGGTTGTTGTGGAACTTTTTTCACTGCCCCTTGCCTTTTCAGTTCCTCTTTTTCTCTAAGCAATCTTTCTTGTTCTTGCCTTTGTACAGCCTGTTGCACTTGTTGTTGTTGCTGTTTGAGTAACTGTTCATGTTTGAGTAACTGTTCCTGTTTTAGTAACTGTTCCTGTTTGAGCAAGTGTTCCTGTCTTAGTTGAGCTTGTTGCAAGCGCTCCTTTTCTTGTCGCTCCTGTTCCAGTTCTTCAGCTCTACTTTTTCTAGAATCTGCCCTTTTTCTGTTTTGGGTTTCGATAAAATACGGATTTTGAATCGGTTGGTTTTTGAACTGATCGAATGGGTCTATAGCTGGTTTATTTTTGCTGAGTTGCAAGGCTTCTTGCATTTTTTTGGTGGAACTTCTTGTTCCTTGACGCACCGGTGATTCGGGGCACAATGATGTCGTGGTATTTCCAATGGTGGGATCTGCAACAAACCGTAATAATAAATAAAAATTTATAATTAAATAATTATAATTACTTACGTAAACTTTGTTCTAATAAAACAAGCATGCTGGGTTTGTTTATTCTTGCACCAACAGAATTACCTGTTGGTGAATTAGATGTATGGGGACTCTTAGGAGCTGCTGGAGGAATCATACCTTCTGATACAAGCAATTGCTGCATAGGTTTAACACGAATACGTGTTGATGGATCAGAAGTTATTGTTGATGTTGGGGTAGCTCTTTGAGGTGTCGGTAGAGTCACTTTTCGAGGTGGTGCTTTAACTTTTCTCTTCTGATTAATCCGTTTGGGTATTTCTAACATTTCAGCTTCAGGAGTTGGTGGAGTACTGACTTTTGGAGGTGATGTTTGAACTTTAGTTTTGGGTAATTCATACTCAAGTGTAGTAACTGCTTGAGGCAAAAACTCCTCTTTCTGGAGAACGATATTTTCAGTTGATACAACAACATCGGAAGTAGGTGATGGTGACGGTGTGAGTTTTAGAGGCAAACCTTCCGCCATTTTCTGGTCAGTTTTGTGAGGTTCCAAAATGTCGCCAATATTGTTTAACGGTTGAATGTGCGCATCAAACGATTTCCTGCCACTTTGAAAAAATAACATCATATCCAAAGATTCAAGTGAAATAACAGGGTTATCACTGGTATTAAATTCCAAAGGTTCAAGTGTTCCATCTGAAATAACAGTGTTGTCACTAGTGTTGAAAGACACAGTAGTTTCTTTCATCTCAGAATTATCAGATTCTTTGGGGTTTTCAGATTTTTGACTGCCACTAATTAATAAGTCCATTGTAGAAGTAGATTGTTCAGTTTCAAGTGATTCGCTTTGATAATGATTTGTCTGTGACATTGTTGTTGGAACGGATGAAACCATAATACAATCGTTAGTGTTTTCCTGATACATGGGATCAAATTGTGTGTATTGCATTTCAACGTTATCCTGATCAATAACCATAGACTTTATAGTAGATGCCTCGCTTGACTGAGGTGATATTGCAGGGATCGGACTGCCCTGAATTGATTTTTGGAAATTTTCCACTGTTTCTACGACATCGGCATAGGAATGGTCATCTAATTGGTGCTGATTCTCCAATTCCGTATTGACTGAAATTGTTTGATAAGGTGCTGATTGTGAATCGGTATTTCGCACGAGACAATCTCGCGATGAACCAGGATAAATTGAATTAAATTCGCTGTTTGAAAATGGCATCTGATCATTGGTGTTCACAGAATTAAATGCCAGTCCTGTTTCAACAGTACCGTCAATCTCCAAAAAATCAGTTAATTGATTAATCATAATGTCATTGTAAAAACTTTCGAAATTTCGCTGATCAACTGTATGATTATTATCGTACAGCAAAGCCTCTGAACCTGCCAAGTTGTTATCGACTGCTTTATCATCCTCTGTTTGACCTATCTGAACATCTGGTGTGACTTCAGATACACTTTCATTCTGAGAAGTTTGAACTTCTTCGGTAACGAAAAAATCTAATGGAACCATATCCACTTTCGCTGGTTCCAAAGTGTTTTCCGAAATTTGCTCGACAAGGTTTAAATTGTCAAGGATATTGCTGTATTCAGGTTCTATACTTCGAGCGATAATTTCAGTTACCAAAGGTTCTAGTTCACGAAACTGTTTGTCTGCCTCGGGTATGGTGAGGAATTGAGTTTTGTTTCCGACCACACAAAGTTTTTTGGTTTCTTGAACAACTTCTTCGTTGCTTTTACGTTTGTTGGAGTTTTGTTCAAGGGTTGAAGTGCTAGGAACATTAATTTTAGTCTTTTTTGGTGTAGTGTCAATTATTAACGAATCGTCTTTTCTTTTTCTATTAGTTGAATCTACAAGACGATTTTCCAAAACTATATTTGGATTGTTTGGCAAGACTTTTGGGGATTCTGTAGTAGTTGTCGTAACCATGCTTTTGCATTTTTCTTCATCATCCCTCCTAGCTCTTGCACTAACTAGCTTTGGCTGGAGTGGGCTTCTAGTAGCTTTCTCTTGTGGAATTTTAATTTGAACTGTTTCCGGCTGCCTGTTACTATTATTGCCAGGTTTTTCCTGGACTACTTCTGCATAATTCTTCTCAGGTTTTTTGGCGCTGGTTTCTTCTTTTGATATTTTTTGTTCCAAATTGCTTAGGTTAGATGTAAGGATTGATGGTTTTTCGTCTTTACCAGACCTTTGTTCTAGTGAGCTCTTGGAATTTTTTTCTATTATTTTAATTTCTTGAACTACAATCTTTTTAATAGTGTCATCATGTTTATTGTTACCCCTTCTACTAGTTTTTTCCGCGTTTTCTTCTGCTTTAGTTTCAGGTTTGTGGACCTTGTTGTTGGATTCTTTGTGCGGCAGTTTATTTTCCTCAGCTGCCTTTTGGTCTTTTAATTCTATTTTTTTTCCTTCAGAATTATTAGCTGCTTTATCTTGCAGGGTCTTTTGGTCCTTCTCTTTTATCAGATCCAGTTTTGGTTTATTTTCTTCGGGTTTAGTAGTAGTTTCTTTATTTTGTGATGTTTTCTGTACCAATTTATTTTCGTCCTTTTTGGTTGCCGTCTCCTTTGAGGTCTTTTCGTCCTTGTCCTTTGGCATTTTTTGAGACTTGTTTTCTTCAATTTTATGAGTCTTTTTTTTCTGTTGATCTTTATTCTCTTCAACTTTACTAATCGCATCTTTAACTTTTGACACCTCTCCATCTTTTGGTTTTTGTTGAGATTTAATTTCTTCAGATTTAGTTGAACTTGGTTTATCATCCTTTTCTTTCTCTTTTAACGTTTTTTGCTTATCTTCTTCTAAACGTTTGCTATCCCTGGAACTACTCTCATCTTTTCTTGTCTTATATCTACTTGAGCGATAATCTTTCTTTTCGTCTTCATAAGACTTTATAGATTTTTCTAAACTGTGACTTCTGCTGGATCTGATCTCTTTTGCTGGACTTTGCTTATCGCTCTTACTACTCTTACTCTTTTTGAGTTCTTTTACAGGAGTTTCTCTGGATTTTGTCTCGATATTGCGAATTTTAACTTCTCTTGCAGGACTTTTTGTTGTCTCACTTCTACTTCTTTTGAGATGACTTGAGGTATTTTTACTGCTTCTATCATCCTTCGAAAAACTGGTATTTCTGCTGCTCCTAGCAGGACTCTCATAATGTTTACTGCCTTTAACTTCAGTTACAGGACTTCTAGGTTCTCTGGTAGAGCTCCGTGATGTTGATTCTCTTTTTTTATCTGGTCCCACTTCATCTTTTGTTGGCTTTTTATCTTTCTCCAGTGATTTATCAACTCTTCTGCTGCTGGATCTTTCATCCTTTTTATCACTACTTTTCTCAGAGGATTTGGATTTTTCTGATTTTAACTCTACCGGGCTTGATGTCTTTGAGGGTCTTTTATATTCGTCATTTTTACTTTTTCCTTTGTCCAAAGAATTTCTGCTCGAATATTCACTTCTACTGCTCCTTTCTTTGTTTTTATCGCTTCTGGAAGATTTTAATAATTCATCAAAGGGGTCTTTGTTTTTTTTGTCGCTGTCCTTTTCTTTAGGTTTTTCAACTATTTTTGATGTCCTTTCAGTAGAGTCTTTAGCAATTTTTGATGAATCTATTTTAGTCTTTTCAATCTCTTTAGGTTTTGATGTATCTTTACTACTCTTCTCTGTGCCTTTATTGCTTTTTTCAACTACTTTTGAAGTGTCTATTTTCTTTGGTGTATCCTCATATTTCCTACTACTACTACTCCTTTTCGATTTGTCCTTTTCTCTACTCAGCGATTTAGATTCTTCTGGTTTATCTCTGCGTCGTCTCTTGTAATAACTTTGCTTCGTTTCAATTTCTGAATCGGAATCATCCAATTTGGATAACCTCTTTCTCTTATCAGCAACAGCTGTCTTGTGTTTAATTGACGAATCTTGTTCTTCATCCTTGGCAATACTCTCACATAAAGCTCCATAGGCATTTTCATAGTACGAAGATTGACATTCGATTTCATTGTCGTAATCCCAATCCCACAGATCTGTGACCTGCGAGTTAACGTCAACTTTTTCTGGATCTTCAGTTGACAATGGTTTTTTAGCTTCTTTCAATTTTGTTGTGTCTTTTTCAAGTTCAGATAGTTTAATTGCAACAGCAAGACTCGATTTTTTGGATTCATTAGATACTGCTTCAGGAATAGTTTGGTCTTGTTTTGCCATCAAATTTGGAATATCCAGTAGTCCGGTTGCTTTTTTTGGCTCATTTTTAGCAGGAACCAACATATCTTTGGACTTATTTTTATTTTCTTCTTCTGTGGGTGGTTTCTTAGCCAATATGATTAAAGATTTATTTGGTTTCTTGGGTTCCAAAGTGGTCTCAGATCTATTATCAATCATTTTATCGGTTGGTTCTGTAGGAACACTTGATTTGTTCGATTTACTTTTAGATGCTGGAGTGTCTTTGGGTTTATTTTCAGTCACACTTGGTTGTTTATCAATTAATGCCTCTTTGGCTACAATGGATTTTTCAGCAACCAATAGTACACTTGACTTTTCTGGCTTATTTTTAGCAACTTCATCAATGGTTTCAGCAAGAGTTGACTTTTTAGCAATTGGGGTCTTTTCAGATTCACTAGATTTTTTGGATTGATTTTTAGGCACTTCAGGTACAGTCAACTTTTCATCAATTGGGGTCTTTTCTGAATCACTAGACTTTTTTGTTTTATTTTTAGATACTGAAGTGTCTTTAGGTTTATGTTCAGTCACACTTGGTTGTTTTTCAATTAAAGCCTCTTTTGGTATAACGGATTTTTTAGACTTGTTTTCATCGACTTTTGTTTCTGTAACACTTGATTTTTCAGCGACCGATAACTCTTCTGGTACACTCAACTTTTCTGGTTTATTTTTAGCAACTTCATCAATGGTTATTGTTGAATTTTTAGCAATTGGGGTCTTTTCAGATTCATTAGATTTTTTAGATTTACTTTCAGGCACAGCAATTGGGGTCTTTTCTGATTCACTTGATTTTTTAGTTTTACTTTTAGCTGCTGCAGTGTCTTTAGGTTTATTTTCAGTTGCACTTGGTTGTTTATCAATTAATACTTCTTTTGGTACAATGGATTTATTAGACTTGTCTTGGCCTATTTTGGTTTCTGCAACACTTGATTTTTCAGCAACCAATGACTTTTCTGACATATTTTTAGCGACTTCATCAATGGTTTCAGCAAGAGTTGACTTTTTAGCAATTGTGCTCTTGTCAGATTCACCAGGTTTTCTGGATCTATTTTCAGGAATTAGTTCTGCAACAGTTGACTTTTCAGCGAGTTCACTCTTTCGAGATTCACTAGATTTTTTGGATTTATCTTTAGTCACTTCAGGAGTTGTTTTAGTAAGACTTGATTTTTCAGATACACTTGATTTTTTCAAATCATCTGTAGCCTCTTGTGCAATTGTTGCTGTAACCACTTCAGGAATTAATTCTGCAATAGCTGACTTCTTAGTAATTGGACTCCTTTCAGATTCATCAGATTTTCTTGATTTATCAGTAGCCACTTGAGAAACTGATTTTTCAGCAATTTGAGTCTTTTCAGATATACTAGATTTTTTCGACTTATTCTTAGTCACTTCAGGAATTTTTTCTACATCAAGTGACTTTTCAGCCGGTACAGTAGACTTTGAATCAACCAAAGGCTTTTCAGGGGCAACAGATTTTTCGGACTTATTTTCAGTTACTTCAGGTGTTGGAGCCTTTCCAGATGACTTTTCAGTAATTGGAGTCTTTTTAGATGCACTAGATTGTTTGGATCTGGTTTTAGTCACTTGTGAAACAGTCAAATCTTCAGCAATTTGAGTTTTTTCAGATGCATTTGATTTTTTGGACTGATTTCCAGTGACTTCAGGTGATTTTTCAACAAGAGGCTTTTGAGACGAGCTTAGTTTTGCTGACTTACTTTCATTTTTAGCCATTTCAGCAATTGAGGTCTTTTCTGGTTCACTGGATTTGTTGGACTTATTTTTGTCAACTTCAGGGATTAATTCTGCAACAGATGATGTTTCAACAATTGGAATCTTTTTAGATACACTAGATTTTTTGGATCTAACTTCAGGAATTGATTCTGCTACAGTTCCCTTTTCAGCTATTGGAGTTTCTTGAGATGATTTTGGTTTTCCTGATTTGCTTTTATTTTCAGCCACTTCTGCAATAATTTCAGACCTATTTTGATCAACTTCAGGAATTGTTTCCGTAACAGATGACGTTTCAACGATTGGAGTCTCTTTAGATACACTAGATTTGACTTCAGGAATTGATTCTGCTACAGTTTTCTTTTCAACTATTGGAGTCTCTTGAGATGATCTTGTTTTTCCTGACTTTCTTTCATTTTTAACCACTTCAGCAATTGGGATATTTACTGATTCACTGGATTTTTCAGACTTATTTTTATCAACTTCAGGAATTGATGCTGCAATAGATGAGGTTTCGATAACTGAAGTCTTTTTAGATGTACTTGATTTTTTGGATTTAATTTCAGTGACTTCAGGAACTGATTCTGCTGCAGTTTTCTTTTCAGCTATTGGAGTCTCTTGAGATGATCCTGTTTTTCCTGATTTGCTTTCATTTTTAAACACTCCAGTAATTGGGATATTTACTGATTCACTGGATTTTTCAGACTTATTTTTATCAACTTCAGGAATTGATGCTGCAACAGATGAGGTTTCAACAACTGGAGTCTTTTTAGATGCACTTGATTTTTTTGGTTTAATTTCAGTTACTTCAGGAATTGATTCTGCTACTACTGCTTTCTTTTCAGCTATTGGAGTCTCTTGAGATGATCTTGTTTTTCCTGATTTGCTTTCATTTTTAACCACTTCAGCAATTGGGGTATTTACTGATTCACTGGATTTCTCAGACTTATTTTTATCAATTTCAGGAATTGATTCTGCAACAGATGAGGTTTCGACAACTGGAGTCTTTTTAGATGCACTTGATTTTTTTGGGTTAATTTCAGTGACTTCAGGAATTGATTCTGCAACTACTGTTTTCTTTTCAGCTATTGGGGCTTCTTGAGATGATCTTGTTTTTAGTAACCTGCTTTCATTTTTAACCACTTCAGCAATTGGGTTATTTACTGATTCACTGGATTTTTCAGACTTATTTTTATCAACTTCAGGAATTGATGCTGCAACAGATGAGGTTTCAATAATTGGAGTCTTTTTAGATGCAGTTGATTTTTTGGATCTAGTTTTAGTTACTTCAGGAATTGATTCTGGCTTTTCAACAACAACAGCCTCTTGAGATGAGTTTAGTTTTTCTGACTCACTCTCATTTTTAGCCACTTCAGCTATTGTTTCTGGAATAATCGACTTTTCAGCATTGGATTTTTTGGTCTTACGTTTATCAACTTCAGGAATTGATTCTGCAACAGATGAGGTTTCCACAATTGGAGTCTTTTTAGATACACTAGATTGTTTGGATCGAGTTTTAGTCACTCCTGGAACAGTTAACTCTTCAGCAATTTGAGTCTTTTCAGATTCACTTGATTGAAATTCAGCTTCAATGCCTGATTTTTCAGCAACATGAGCCTCTTGAGATGAGCTTAGTTTTCCTGACTCACTTTCATTTTTAGCCACTTCAGCTATTGTTTTGGGAATAATCGACTTTTCAGCAATCGGTTCATTGGATTTTTTGGTCTTACGTTTATCAACTTCAGGAATTGATTCTGCAACATATGACGTTTCCACAATTGGAGTCTTTTTAGATACACTAGATTGTTTGGATCTAGTTTTAGTCACTCCTGAAACAGTTAATTCTTCAGCAATTTGAGTCTTTTCAGATGCATTTGATTTTTTGGACTGATTCTCAGATATTCCAGCAACAAGAACCACTTGAGATGAGCTTAGTTTTTCTGATTTAGTTGTATTTTTAGCCACTTCAGCTATTGTTTCTGAAATAGTAATTGAAGTATTTTCTGGTTCACTGGATTTTTTGGATTTTTCAGGAATTGGTTCTGCAACAGATGCTGTTTCCACAATCGGAGTCTTTTTAGTTGCACTAGATTGTTTGGATCTAGTTTTAGTCACTCCTGAAACAGTTAACTCTTCAGCAATTTGAGTCTTTTCAGATGCACTTGATTTTTTTAACTGATTTTCAGATACTTCAGCAGCAATGCCTGATTTTTCAGCAACAAGAACCTCTTGAGATGAGCTTACTTTTTCTGACTTACTTTCTTTTTTAGCCACTCCAGCTATTGGTTCTGGAAAAATCGACTTTTCAGCAATTGAGCTCTTTTCTGGTTCATTAGACTTTTTGGACTTACGTTTGTCAACTTCAGGAATTCGTGCTGCAACAGATGACTTTTCCACAATTGGAGTCTTTTTAGATACACTAGATTGTTTGGATCCAGTTGTAGTTACTCCTGAAACAGTTAACTCTTCAGCAATTTGAGTCTTTTCAGATGCACTTGATTTTTTGGACTGTTTCTCAGTTACTTCAGCTGATTTTCCAACAACAAGAGCCTCTTGAGACAAACTTAGTTTGTCTGACTTGCTTTCAGTTTTAGTCACTTCAGCTTCTGCAACTGGCTTGTTTTTAGATACACTAGATTTTCTGGATTTGACTTTAGTCACTTCAGGAATTGATTCTGCAACTGGTAACTTTTCAGCGATTGGAGTTTTTTCAGACGTACTTGATTTTCTGTATTTATTCTTGTCTTGAGCAACCAATGGCTTTTCAGATGAGCTTAGTTTTTCATTTTTAGCAACTTCAGCAATAATCAACTTATCATCAATTGGGGTCTTTTCCGATTCACTTGATTTTTTTGTTTTACTTTTGGACGCTGGAGCATCTTTAAGTTTACTTTCAGTCGAACTTGATTGTTTATCTATTAATGCCCCTTTTGGTAGAATGGATGTTTTAGACTTGTCGTTCTCACCTATTTTTGTTTCTGTGATACTTGATTTTTCTGATATATTTTTAGCAACTTCGTCAATGGTTTCAGCAAGACTTGACTTTCTAGCAGTTGGGGTCTTTTCAGATTCACCAGATTTTTTGGATTTATTTTTAGGCACTTCAGGTACAGTCAACTTTTCAGCACTTGATTTCTTGAACTGTGTCTCAGCTTCTTCAGCAGCAATACTTGACTTTTCAGCTACCAGAGACTTGCTAGCCACTTCAGCAATTGTTTCTGTAATACTTGATTTCCTATTCTTGGGCTTATTGCTTTTAGAGGACAATTCAATGACAGCAGCTTCAGATTTAATTGATTCCTCAGATATATTCTTAGCAACTTCAGGAGTTGTTTCTGTAACGCTTGATTTCATGTCTTCAGGCGTATTTTTTGCTTGAATAGCAGCTTCTTCAACACTCTTGCCAGATTGGTCCTCTTCAGCTTCACATTTAGACGGACCAATTACTTTTCGTTTCGGTGGACGCCCTCTTTTTGGCTTATGCAGTAAAGCAGCTGCTTTTTTAGATAGCCGTAGTGGAGCTGTATCATCTAATGCTTTTCCTACTTTTCTTTCTGGAACCTCTGTCTCTTCATTTAGTAATGAAGATTCTACTTCATTGGATGTTTCCCTCAAATTAGGTTCTCTTGTTAATATAACTGATAAATCATCAATTATTGTCTTCTCTGGTAAGTCTGTAATTTCAGCACCACGCATTGAGGAGCGTCTTTTTTGAGAAAGTGCAGCTTTTTCTTCTTGAATTTCTTCTGATGTTGCCACTTCTATTTCAGAAGTTGATTCTACCTCTGCCAATGGTTTCACAAGTCGAGTTGAAGTGCGTCTTTTTTGAGATTTTTTCTTTTCGATTTCTGTAATTTCATCATTTATCAATGATTCCTTGAGTAAAATTTCAGAAGCACGTATTGAAGCGCGTCTTTTTTGTGAACTTTTCCTCTGAGTTTCTGTATTATCGCCATCCATTGCTGTTGAAGCTTCTGAAACGTCTCGTCTCTCTTCCATTAGCTTTTCAGCTGATGTTGAAGATTCAGAAATGTATTCTTTTTTCGGAGTTGACACTTCTTCCTCGGCCAATTGCTTTTTTATACTCTCAGAAGCACGTAGTGAAGTTCGTCTCTTCTGATGGGTTTGTGGTATTTTTGTATTATCCACTTCTGCAAGATTATCTTCTAAAGCTTCTGCAACTGCTGACGGTTCCTTTACCAAACTCTCAGAGGCACGCTTTTTTTGCCTTTTGCGACGACCTTTAGGTGGTTCTGGTTGAGTATCTTCAACATCTGTTAATGATGAAGTATCTTCTTTAGATCTTTTCTTAGGAAGTTGTTTTTCTGTGGATACACAGTCAGTAACTTTCTTTTCTAGCTCTATTTTAGCCATGAAAGATTTTTGAGTTTCTTCAGATATAGGATCATTTTTAGGAATTCCTTTAAGCACTACAACTGATGATGATGCAAGCTTTTCTTCTTCTGGTACAATTATTTTAGGGTAAGTAGGTTCCACGTTGAAATCATGTATTTTATCAAAATTATCTTGGTGTCTTTGAACTGCTACAGATACTTTGGCAATCATCCCTTCAAGCATAGGGTTTTTTTTCTCCAGAAATTTGAAGCGTTTTTTAAATGGTGGTGAAGTAGCTAATATTAATTCTGAGGTACTTGCTGAGATTTCTAAAGGTTTTGTTACAGTTTCTGGTACGGCTTCTACGATAACTGGTTCAGCAATAACCTCTTTTTTCTCCATTTGTATCACAACTGCTTCTGCTGTTTTAGTTACCTCTTCAGTTTTGCCAGCATCTTGTGAAGCCGAAGATTTTCTTGATTGCGGTTTTGCAGGAGTAATAATTAATGGTTCAGCAATAACTTCCTTTTTCTCCAATTGTATCACAGCTGGCTCTGCTATTTTAGTTACTTTTGCAGTTTTGCCAGCATCTTGTGAGGCTGAAGATTTTCTTGATCTTGGTTTTGGAGAAGCAATAATTAATGGTTCTTCTTTGATTTTTTTGGGTTCACTACTTGACACAGACCTGGATCTTAATTTTGCGGTGTAGGGTTCTTTTTTAGCTTTCTTCTTTTTTGAGACTTTTTTACTTGATTTGGTTGTGGTTCTTGGTCTGCCACGTTTTCGCCTAAAAAAACATGAATTATTATACTCACTATTATTATTTCCAATAACAAATTACCTTTTCATTCTGACATCCAAAGGAACATCATCATCGGAATCTTCTGGGAGCCCTTTCAATTCAGCTTTTGTCTTAGGTCTCTTCACAACCTCAGAAACTGACATGATTTGTTTACTTGATTTAGCAACCTTTTTAACAACCAACGCCTCTGGAGGTAATTCTATTTCTAATTTACCCTCAGAGTCGGTGGAAATTGGAGACTCTGGTTGACTGGTATTGAGTTGAGGGACTGGTAAATACCTATCTTGTGAAGCAACATCGGCTAATTGTAAGAGATTGATTGGGCTTTGCACGTAGGCAGCGGGAACCCTAGGCTCCAATGAATTTGATGCAACATGATAAGAATCTGGTATTTGAAGATTTAAAGGCAAAGGTGTTATTGGTATTGTTGCAATTTGCCAATTTACGTTTTCAATCGGTGCATGTCTAATCTGTTCTTCAGGTATCAATACTGGAATAGTTTCAGTTTGTGTCCGATCTAGAAATTGTTCAAAATTATTTTTATCAGTTGAGAGATTTAAAGCATCTTTGCTATAATCTTCTTTAGAGTGGCTAAGGTTTAAAGCCTCATTGTTGATTTCGTCACTTAGCTGACGTGAATACAAAGAATAATCTACAGGAAAAATTTATTTTCAATTACTTGAAAATTTAACATTAAAAAAATAATACTAACCTGGGTAATAGGTTTGAATTTTGTCTTGTGGCAAATTTCTAAGTACGTCTTCGCTTAAGAAACTTGAAGTTTTTCTTGACAATCTTCTAGGAGGCAATTGTGATTCATAGTGGGTGGGTTTTTTAAGATCTAAGGCTTCTTCTTTTGGAGGTATTTGTTCAGCAATTGATTCAGTCACAGATACCAAAGTATGAGGAATATTACTGTCTGGTTGTACTATTTTTTCATCTAAAGCTAGCAGATTCTCAATTGAGTGTCTATGACTCTTGGTTTTTTCTTTCTTCTCTAAAATACCACTATGTTTGTCTAATTTTGTTAAATCTTCCCCTGTATTTTGTTGATGAACTGTGGATGATGAAACATTTTGATGTTGATTGTTAGATGACTTGTCTTGTTTAGGCTCAACAGTAGAACTTTCTTTAATATTAATAAATTTCTCAGATTCAGAGCTAGATGTTTGTTTTGTTGAGGTGTCAACATCCTGCGACTGCTTGTTGAGTGCGTCAATTAAAGGAACTTGTGTAAAATCAATGTTTTTCATTGGCAACTCTATGATTTGAGGCGATTCTCCAGTAAAATGCACAGTGGGAGCCACTTCACTTTCTTTGGAATTCCTTAAAGTGCTCTCAATTGATTTTCTTTGGAACGTTTTCCGCTGTTTTGGTTTTTGTTTTTGTATTGGAAAAGTACAAGTTTTCATCACTAAATTTGACACAATATTTACACAATGATCAATTCTCTGAGTTGAAAATGGTTCTTCCGGAGTATTTTCTTTAGTTTTTGATCCCAAAGGTTCTGGCACTTCTGTTTTTGAAGGTTTTTCCATTGGCACTTGTAATAAACCCAGGGATTTTTCTGGTATACTTTTCAAGTCTACTTTAGTTTCTGAGCGCTGTTCAACAAGTTTCTCTTCCTGGGTGTTTGAGAGTGGTGCTACATGTTCCAACATTGAAGAATCAGCTTGCATTGGAACTTCTGGAGGTGATGTCTTTGGTAGGTTTTGTGTACTACATTTCAACTCTGCTTCAGTCACAGAATCAGCAATCAATGTCTTATGTGAGGGCTGTTCTGGCAGGACTTCTGAAGGTTTTTCTACTTCACATTCCAACTCTGATCTGCTCACAGAATCAGCAATCAATGTTTCTTTTGAGGGCTGTTCTGGCAGAACTTTTGAGGGTTTTTCTGCTTCACATCTCAACTCTGATTTGGTCACAGAACAGGAAACCATTGCACTTGCTGAAATCTGTTCTGGTAGGACTTCCAGGGGTTTTTCTGCTTCACATTCCAACTCAACTTCAGCTGGTGGCTTGTTTGGTAGAACTTCTAAGGTGTTTTCTGTCCTACAGTCCAACTTTGTTTCAGCCACAGAATCAAGATGCAGCGCATTTTGTAGAGGTTCTGGCAAGACTTCTAAGGGTTTTTCTGCTGTATATTCCAACTTTGTTGCAGGCACAGAGTCAACAAGCAGCACATCTTTTGAAGAATGTTCTGGTGCTGGCAAGACTTCTAAGGGTTTTTCTGCAGTATCTTCCAACTTTGTTTCAGGCACAGAATCAACAAGCAAAACATCCTTTGAGGAGTGTTCTTGTTCCGGAAGGACTTCTAAGGGTTTTTCTGCTGAAAATTCCAAATTTGTTTCAGGCACAGAATCAGCAAGCAAAACATCTTTTGAAGGTGGTTCTTGTTCTTGCAAGACTTGCAAGGGTTTTTCTGCTGAATTTTCAATCTTTGTTCCAGTCTCAGACTCAACAAGCAATGCATCTTTTGAAGATCCTTCTTGATCTGGCAAGACTTCCAAGAGTTTTTCTGCTGAATTTTCCATCTTTGTTTTAGCCTCAGAATCAACAAGCAATGCATCTTTTGAAGAGCCTTCTTGTTCTGGCAAGACTTCTAAAGGTTTTTCTTCTACACATTTTTTCTGTGCTTCATCCACAGAATCGCCATGCTCTGATGAAGGTATTGTTTCAACAACAGCATCAACTGAAGGCTGTTGTGGCAAGACTTCTTCTACGGGGTTTTCAACTAATTCCACATGAATATTTGAATCAGGAGTTTCTGAAGGCAATTCAGCAGAGACTTCTAAAGAACTTTCTGCTCTAGATTCTAAGTCAACAAACATTAAGGCGTCTTCTGAAGGCTGCTCTGGAAGGTCTAGTTCCACTTTGATCTCAGATTCAGCCAGTAATGAATCTTCTAAATGCTGGTCCGTTGTATACTCTGGATCTTCTGAGGGCTGTTTCGAGTTATCGTTTGCTGGTAATTCTAAGTTAGAGTCAGCAACTTGTTCTTCAGCAAGTGGTTTTGGTTCTGAAGAGCCAATATCAGTAGTTTGTGGAGCTTTGTCCAAAATTGGTGAATAATCTGCAGGTTTTATATTGGTGAAATTAGAAGCTTGCTGAACAGGTTGTTGTTCCAAATTGGCTTCAGTGTTAATAGTGTGATCTGCACAAACCTTTTCTGAATTATCTTGTTGAGGTGGATAAATTGCTTTGTCAGTGTCTGATACTTGAAGGTCTGTTTTGGTAAGTGATTCAGTTTGTTTTATAGTATTATCTTCAAAGGTTGATTGAGCCTCTGAAACATCAGCTGACAGTGAGACTTCTGTAGGATTACTTTGAACAATTTCGGGTACTAGGTTCGTTTCTTGAGTAACTGAATTATCTTCAGATGTCGGAACATGTTTCTCAGATTCAGTTGCACCTCCTTCCTCCTTCCTACATTGGTCTTTTTCCCTAAATTCCACAAGTGGTTCCAAAGGTGTTTCCTTGAATATCAATTTATTTTCACTCTCTGAAAATTTAGCTACTGAAGATGTAGATGTAGCTGGTTTATCTGTATTTTTTTGCAATTTCCCATCTGTGCCATAGTTTCCTAAAAATGTAGCCATCTCTTCTATAACGTCACCGGGTTTATTCGAAATTGTATCATGTACTGGAAATTTACTGCCATTTTCATCTTCTCCTATCAATAATTCCTCATCTACTTCTTTATAGGAACCAATATAGTCCATTTCACCAAGTAAATCATCTTCTGACTCAATTACTGGCTCAATTTCAGCTTTGTCCTGATTTTCAATTTCTTTAACACCTGGTTCGTTATCTTTACTTCCTGAAAATTCATTATTTTCTTCTTCTTCACCAAGTAACTTATCCTCATCTATTGCCTCATCATTATTTGTTGGTGAAGTGAGTTTGCTTTGTGAAATATCTATATTGTCTTCACTAAGTAAAACATCTTCTAAGTCTAGTTTTGAAGAATCTTCTGTTGCCTGGGAATCTGTTATTTCTTCAGCTAGGTTTTCTTTTGTACATGGTTGCACGTCATCAAATGAATAATCTTCTGAATTGCTCTCTTTTGGAACTGGCTCAGTTTGAGAAGGATCTTTTTCTGCTGACTCTACTTCTTCTGAATTTTTCTGTGCAACATCTTCTGACAAATCATCAAAGACATCATTTGGAAAAGAAAGTTCTTCCGATAAGCAGCGTTGTGAAAGGAGGAGAGGCTCATCTTCTGACAAGTCTATAAAATCAGCAACATGTGTCAAAGGATCAAGTGAATTTGATTCAGTTTTCAAATTATTTTGATCAATTTCCAAGTTGTTGTCGTTGCTTGGTGTATTATCCTCTTGTCTTTTATCATCATAGGAACTTTCGATTGCCCTTCTTACAGGTTCATTATTTTCAGATTGTCTTCTAGTATTAATTTCCACACGGCCATCCCTTACACTTATAACCATCTATAAAAAAAATATTAGAAAAAACCATAAGGCACAGAAACAAATTGAACTTACATTTGAAGTACCAGCAATCTGTTGTAGCTCAGAGAGCAAACTTTGCACCCTGTTAGACATCAATTGATTATTATTATTATTATTTTGTCCCACTTCATTAATCGTCCAGGGCTGACTCGAACAAGTTTCAGCCTGCTCCTCTTCAGTCAAATCTATGGTCACATTCGGAGGTTTATAAACCATCAGATTGGAGCTGGTATTATCTTCTCCTTCTGAGTCATACAAAGAAATTTCAGTATTAGCTGTCAAAATGGAACTGGGTCTGCTTGTTTTAAATTTATCACTGACATAGGTCTGCAAATATTTTAACTGTTCCCAAATTATAGGTTCAATATCTGGATCAGTTTCTTCAGGGTCAACATCGACAACCACGTTTTTAGCTTGTTCTGGAGCAGTCAGATCGACTACTGTAAGTTCACTTTCAGTAGTAGTTTTTTGTGGCTCAGCGTCAACATCGACAACCACATTTTCAGCTAGTTCTGGAGCTGTCAGATCGACTACTGTAAGTCCGCTTTCAGTAGTAGTGTTTTGTGCCTCAGCATACAAAGGATCTATAAAGTTTTCTTTTGCTTCATTTAAGTTTTCTTTTGCTTCAAATAAGTTTACGGAAAAGTATGGCAGATCTGGCTCGTCCGGGTCATAAGGAGGAAGATTGCACTTGATGGTACTGAAAATTAAATGAATTTTTGTTTTCAAATTATCAAATAAATGGGTATTACTTACTTCAAAAAATCGTTAAAAAAATCAGGTAGAATCAATGGCTCATTGACCAACAACTTCCAGATCATTTCATAAACCCAAATTTTATTAAAACCTCTAATCGAATATGAAGTGTAACTTGAATAAATCTTTGTCAATAAAAATTTTACTCTTTCTAACAAAGCCAATTGAGATTTTTTATTTTCAGTTAAGCGTTGGTCTTGTAGAAGCTCCAGTTCAAGCGATATATAAGCAACCAATGAGTCTTTCAGGAACAAATCTAGTACGTATACATTTGTTTCCTGAAATATGAATAATAAGAAAAATTTTTTTTTAGAATATTTATTTATCACAAACCTCTGCCACTTGACAACAAAAGTCATGCACAAAAAGAATTTTTCTGTGCGCTCTTCTCAGAAAGGATTCCGTTTTCTTTTCACCGCTTGACCGCTGAACAATGTAACTGTAAATATTTCATTACATTAGATGTTGGTTGAAGGAAATAGGGGTAAGAAAAAGTAAAATTAATATCACAATTATTACAATGCTGGACCGATGGCTTCTTTTTTTTCTTAATTCTAGTGTTGTTTAATGGTCTTCTTGGTGCTTTTATATGTACATACTTAATAATTTTATTTTTAAAAATTAATGAGTAATTTATTTGCAAATGAGTATAATATAGATAGATTTTAAAATTTCTTCTTTTTCTTCTTCTGCTTCTTCAAAATCCACTGATGTCTTCTGAATTCTTCTTTCTTGATGTACCTACTTCCTGTTAGATGCTATAATTTATGTAGTGAGTAAATAATAATTTTCTAATACTGACTAATGCAACAATTCGTAAAATCTTTTCTAGGTATAAAAATTGATTTTAAAAAAATACTGCTTATTAAGCTTTTATTTCTATCCTGTTATAGGGGGAAAATAGTGTTAAATCATGATTATTTCGTGGTTCATTAAAATGTATTACCTATGCAAATGGTAGGAGAGCAATCTGGCGTTTTTGATACTCTTTTGCCCATGAGCTATTTTGAACATAGTATATCCGAGGCCTCCTAAAAAAAAGAATTACATATGTATTTAGAAACATTTTGTGGCGTGGAGGAAAAAAGATCTATGTAGAGCAAAAAACCTTGCTCAAACAAATCAGTAAATTATGTAGGTATAATATATAAACTATAAGCAGATACAAAAAACAATGTTTTTCCAAGCTCGATGGTTTTTCCTTTTATTTTAAATAAATAATGCAGGAATACATCTTACGTTATGAATAATATGAACTTTACCAAACTGACTAATCTATAGGTTTTGTGAGAAATAAATTTTGTCATCAGTAGGAATAACTTTCCGGGGGACGGTGGTCTTTTCCAAAATGGATTTTGGCAACAAAAATTTGATCCTGAACTGCAAAATGTTCAATATGGTATTCAGAATTGAATGATCAAAACAGATAACTTCTTTGTCACATGTAAAGATGTATCTGAACACAACAAAATTCCACCCATTCCAGTCTAAAAGTTTCTCCAATTTCATTCTGTCAATGTTAGCAGTCTTTTCATATTCCTGTTGAATCCATGGGAATGTTGCATTATGAGTGATATCTTGTTCCCATATTTGCCTCCAGAATGCTTCGACTTGGGTAGTGTGGTCTTGGCAGTGTAATTTTTTTTCATGATGCTACTGTACAATCGGCTGGTGTTTTCCGCGTTTGTTGGTATTGCGCCCTTCTTTCTGTGTATCGTTTTGCTCTGCATGTTTTGGCTGCCACTTTTTCTTTTAGTTGTGTATATTCTTTTTGGTTCTTTATTTCATACTTTTTGTAAAGATTTTCCTTCCGTTGCATCATCTTGTCTTTAAGGTTTGGTTGTTGAGACTTTTTGAGGTGTGAGAGGTCCTGTCTTGTCTTCGTTATTTGTGATTGTATTCTTTTTTTCCAAGGTGGATCTTCAGACCAGGGCTTCTTTTTCGAAGTTGGAAGTGATTTCCTGGTATGCTTCAGGTTTCTTGTATAACTTTGTTGCCTTGTCTTATTTGATCTCTTAGTTTGGGGTTGTTCTTGAGTTTCCTGAGTAGTTTTTTTACCTCATCTAGCATAGTTTTTAGTTCCAGGTCGTCCTGATGATAGAGTATTAGTGGGCTTTGTACTTATGATGTTGGTCTCGTGAGCATTCTCATTGTTGTTTATTTTGTTCGTGTTAAGGTCTTCTTCAGCCGTTCTTTGCTTGAATTATCCTGTTCTCCTCTTTCATTTCCCAAGAGCCTTTATTAAGGTTGGATGCACCTCATCCAGCTTTTGGTGATTTTGACCTGGGCATTACCTCACCAAAGAACATTGTATGTGATTATTTTTATTATAATTTTAAATGCACTAATTTTAGAGAAATGAATTTGTTTTTGTCAGATGTTGATTGGGATTTTATTTGTGAATGTGCTGATGTAGATGTGGTGGTTTCACGTTTTTATGATTTTTTTTAATATGTTATTGAGATGTTTACACCAACTTCTCGTTATAAAACACCAAAGTTTCCTAAGTGGATGAACAATAACCTCAAAACCTTAATTATAGAAAAGAAAAAAGCACATAAAATCTTCAAAAATACAAACTCCTTAAAGGATTACTGTGTTTTTGAGGGAGCAGTGCAAAAATCTGTCTATTTCTTCACATAAGGATTACATCACGAACCTTGAAAATCAGTTAACAGATAAATCTTTTTGGAGTCACGTAAACTCAAAAAAAGGTAACTTTGAGTATCCACATGTGTCACTTAATGAAGAAATAAGCACTGAACCCCAGAGAATATCGGACATGTTTAACCAGCACTTTTCTATTGTCTACTCGCAATATGTTGAATGTAATGAGTCATTTTCTTGTGATAAATCTATATGTCTAGGATTTGTAAAATTAAATGTTCTAGATGTTTTAAATAAAATATGTGTCTTGACGCAAAGCCTTGGGCCTGGGCCAGATGGCATTCCTGTAATGTTAGTACAAAATTGTAAATTTGTTCTGTCCGAAATACTATATAAAATTTACAATGTCTCTTTAAGCAGTGGAGTCTTACCCGCTTGTTGGAAAAAGTCTTATGTTACACCTATTTTTAAATATGGTGATAGGGCCAATATAAAGAACTATCGCCCAATTTCTAAAATATGGTTGTTTTCAAAAAAAATTTGAAGCTATAGTCTCTGATTATGTTACCCCTCATTTTAAAAATATTATAATAAACGAGCAACATGGCTTTGTAAAGAAAAGGTCAACAGTTTCAAACCTACTGAGCTATGAGCAATCCCTGTTGGGTGCTTTTGAGAATAGGTGTCAGGTTGATGCAATTTATATTGATTTCTCAAAGGCTTTCGACAGGGATCATGGTATTATGGTTAAGAAGCTTGGAGCTATTGGGATCTTTGGAGACCTTCTCAATTGGTTTGGAAGTAACTCAACAGGTTGAAAGCAAGCTGTAAAAGTTAAACATTATATTTCATCAGAAGTGGGTGTGACATCGGGTGTTCCACAGGGAAGTCACCTTTCTACATTCCTTTTTAATGTTTTTATGGATGATCTGAAGGACGTTTTTTATTTTTGTCAGTTTCTCGCATTTGCAGGTGATTTGAAGCTTTTTAAAGTTATAGTCACCTCTAGATGGTCAATTGCTGCAGGAGGACCTTAACAGGTTTTCTTCATGGTGTAAAAATAATAATTTAACACTTAATCTTGATAAATTTAATAAAATAACCTTTAGTAAATTGAAAAATCCAGTTCTTTTTGGCTATTGCTTGAACTCTGAGAGGTTAGAGAAGCGGAATCTAGTAAAAGATCTTGGAGTCTGGCTAGATTCTGAGCTTACTTTTACACACCATATTGATGTCACTACTAACAAGGCTATACGCCTTCTTGGTTTCGTTTTTAGAACTTTAAGAGGTTTTGAAAATATTTTCACCTTCAAAGAGTTGTACTGTGCGCTTGTCCGTTCAATTCTTGAGTGCGCAAGTTGTGTATGGCAGCCACATTACTTGATGCATAAAGGAAAAATAGAAAGAGTTCAGAGAAAGTTTCTCAGAGGAATAGGTTTTAGATTGAGTATGTCATATGAGGAGATAAATTGTGATGAGATTATGAAACTTTTAAATTTGCCATCTCTAGAACAAATATCCTTTGACATATCAATGTTATATAAAATTATTAACAACTTTATAGACGCACCAGATCTTCTTGCAGCTGTTGAACTTCGTATTTCTCCTGTTAATGCAAGAACCAGCTATCTTTTTAATATTGATTTTCATAGGACAAACTATGGAGCGAACTCTCCATTGAGTAGGATGTGTAGGTTGACAAATGATGTGTTAGCTAGAAATCACAATATTGACATATTTGCAGACTCTCTAAGTAGATTTAATGAGAAACTGAGACAAATTGTATACAATTAATCCGCCATTTTGTAATTTTGTAATCTTGTTAAACTGTAAACTTGTATTTTAATGTCTAGTATCACCGTTTATTGTTATTTTAAATTATTTATCTTTGACTACTGCTAATCATGTCCTAGCTTTTGCTGTCCCTATTTATTTTATTGTAATTGCTAAATGTGTTAATAAAATTTTGAATTTTGAAACAGATTCTTCGCTCTGCACATGACTTCATCTAATTTAGTTTGTGACAGCTTCTTGTTGTCAAGGATAAATCGCCTCTGTGTTAGCTGTTAGGGCATGTGTGGGGTTTGGATTTCTCTGTTTTCACAGGGTATAGGTGTCTTTCGAGGTTCGCCATTCCTGTTTTCTGTATTGTGTAATAATGACATAGTGCTTTCTTTTTGTATTCTTCTATTCTACTCTATGACTTTTGGAATTTTATCCCTCTTCGGGTTGTTTTGGGTCCTGCTTGGTTTCTTGTTGTTGATGTTGGTACTGCTGTTGTTGGTATTGTGCAGTTGTTATTTCCTAGTTGCGTCTTCTAGGAGTTTATATTGTCCACTTTCCAGGTTTCCTGTATGTATGTGTAGTTTAATGTTGACTTGGTGGGATGTTTTACTGATAACCGTGAGCGCTTTGCTTGTGATGTAACTGTCGCCGTTGATTATCTCATCTTCGACGTTGAGTTTGAGTATTTCTGACATTGCTAGTATTTTAACGCTGCTACTGTTTACGTTCCACTCTGTCTCATTCTATAACAGTAGCTTCTCTGGTCGTTTGACTCAGTAGGAGGTACTCTTTCAATTCGTTCCAGTGTTGTCTCACTTAGTGGACTGTGTCAGATCTTATTTCTCCTGTGTGCTGTGTAGGTACAGGCTCACAGCTCTGAACAGGCAATTTCCATCTGTTCCAATTCTTCGTATGTTGAATCATGTGATTGGGTTGCGGTCTTGAGTACTAGTTGTATGTTGAGGATTTCGCATGATGATAGTCGAAGACACTTCCAATCTTCTTCCGAACGCGGAGACAGGTGCTACTCTGGACCCGTTTAAGTCGTTTTTGTCCGAGGCTTTATAACGCTTCATTTGGCAGCACTTTCATTAGGGGTAGGTTTTGTTCCACGACAGGTATTTTATTTCCCCACTACACCCTCTGGGCTATCAGAAGGTGAATAAATCAGCACTTAGAGTGATATTCCTGTCCTAACCTGAAAGGTACGTCCACTAAGGCATTCCTTGCAGTAAATCGCCTCCGACTTGAAAATGATAAAGCTTGAATAAGGAAATGAAAAGAATTGTGAGTCATAAATACCAGACAAGAAATAAGACTAATGACTTTATCCAAATACCGAAGATTAATACCAACCTGAATATGAAATCATGAAATCTTTAAACTATTTTGCACCGAAAATGTATAACCTCATACCAGTTGAATTTAGAAACTCTACTAAAATTAGTATATTCAAAAAAAAATGTAGATCATATATTGTTGAAAAAAATGAATTATTCAAGAAGCTTTTTTAAACTTTAATTTCTAGCAATGGATGTTGGGAGCGTAGGGGGGTCATTGCTTCTGGTATTAATGATGGATTGAATGTAACATAGACATAGGATGTAGAATTTAGGTATCTTTTGTAGTATTTAAAGATTGTTGTGGATATCAAATTCTGTATTATTGCTGTGGCTGCATATACGGGTGTTCAGTCATCTAGATGCTAAGCTGCAATATTATTTGCTTCTCGATGTATTATCGGGGTATTTACTATGCTTGTTTGCTAGATCAAATAACTAGCATGAATTTCCATAGTTACCCTAAGTTTACAATTGAAATAGTTACTATTATTGTTTGCCCAGCGGATCTGAGTCTACGGAAGGAATTCGGACGTAAATGTGCCATGTTGCCACGTTTAATTATAGAAAAGCGAAAATAGTAGGCATGAAGTATACTTAATTTGAAAATCCATTTTTTAATAACAAAATATTGATAACAATAATAAAATGCTAAATATTTTAACGTGGTTGTTAGATCTATCCTTATTTTAATCCTGATTTCTTCAATTTGGTCTATTGTAAAAAATAAACATTTTCTGCTTTTGACAATTTGGCAAGCATCCGTCCTGGATGAACCTGATTGGTGGAGTTTTTGGCAGGATCGCCGTTGTCATAGGGAACCATACAGTTGTCAATGAGCTAACGTCACCTTACATTTCGCTATTGGCCAGGGCTCACGTCATTTTATCCTCCCATCTTGGAATATCGATTTATATTGAAATAACCAGTGGCGGAGATTTGGTCATTGCTGATTTTCGTGTAAGAGTTGCAATACGATAACACTTCCAAAAAGTTCCGCACGCAGCTGGGTATTTTATGAATGAAATCAGCCATTTTTTTTTTACAACTGCATTCCCCTTACCGTTGCCCCGTAGACACAGACTCGCTGGGCAGACATTATGTAAATGCTCTAGATAATAAATGTGGCAGGGTTGCAGGGTCTACTGCTCCCTCCAAACTATTATTGTATCGGGTCTTCAAAAAAAAAAACAATCAAAGATTGCTTTGGTTACGAAAACGTATGTCGCATTATTGTTTCTTTATTGGTCAGGATTTTTGACATGACATTTTGACATTAAATTTCATTGACTGACATTGTCAAAATTAAAGAAAAATATTGCTAAGACGTACGTTTAAAAAACCATAGCAATCTTTGATTGGTTTTTTTTTGAAGATCCGATATAATAAGTATATTGTTAGTATCTTATCAAATACTTCCTCAAAGTCAGGGAAAACTACATCAATTGGAGCATTCTCATCATCCGCCTTGGTCCATATATTGAGTCTGGTTAGGAGGTTTGTGAAAGTAGATTTTTTGGGGAGAAAATCACGTTGTTGGGGTGGTACAATATGAGCTTCAAGGAAAAAGCTTGTGAGTTCCTTAGCACACAGAATTCTTAAAGGAATCAGGTGATTTTTTCTTGTAAAATCACAAAACCGAGACCAAGAAGCATATAAAAAACAAAAACAAAAACAAAACCAAAACCCATACCTACAAACACAAATCTTTTCTATATTTTATGCTAATGTATGCTCTATCAGAAACAAAATTGGAGAAATAGAAGCCATAATAAAATCAAGAACAAAATATAATGTCCTGTGTTTCACGGAGCACTGCATAATGCAGGAGTTAGAACATCTCAAGAACAGCAAACATGGTGGATCAACAATCATGTTTAACCCCCTATGGGAAACGAAGACACATGATGAAATTACAAGCCTGTCAGTAGTGTCAGTAGCAGAACATTTCGAAGTAAGTGCCACAGAGATAAAAAGAATGAACCTATTATTAATACCTAACTATTTACCGTCCACCTAATGGAGACTCTAATATATTTTTGAATGTTACAGATAGTATCTTGGATGTGAGTCTAAGTCTAAAGAAATATGTTGTGTTGAATGCCGATTTCAACATACATTTTGAGAGGGACTATAACCTTAAACATAAATTCTTAGATCTCACTGAATAATATGATTATTGGATGACAATTATGCGATTGGGGCTGTGTTCTTGGACTTGAAACGAGCTTTCGAAACAATAAATAGAGAGATCATGGTAAATAAATTAAAGCAGTTTGGGATAGTGGAGAATGCATTAGAGTGGCTAAAAAATTATCTTGAAAATAGAAAACAGGTAACGAGAGTTAAAGGAGAAACGTCTGCAGAGCTATTGAATGACAATGGTGTTCCGCAGGGAAGCATTTTGGGACCCTTGCTGTTCCTCTTGTATATCAATGACATTGGGGGGGGCCATAAAATACTGTTCGGTTCATTTGTTTGCGGATGATACGCTCATATATTATTACTCAAAGGATTTGCAATATTTGGTGGATAAAATTAATTTAGATATGAAGGAATTAAATAAGTGGTTCGATTCAAATTCGCTCAAGTTGAACAACAGCAAGTCAAAATTTATGTTGATCGGGAATTCCAGATACCAAAATGAGTACAGGGCAGGTTATCTTCACATATTAATTGATGGGAAAGAAGTGGAATTGGTGGAGAAAATAAAGTATCTGGGCTTTATAGTTGACAGAGCACTTAACTTTAAGGAACATATTATAAGTATAATTGACAAATAAACAAAAAACATTAATTTTTTGTATAGTGTCCAGGTTTTTAACAGTGGTCAAGAATGACGGTTTTCAATACTTTGGTGCTGCCCCACTTAATGTATAGTTCAACTGTTCTGTATCTGGCAAACAAAAATGAAATTAGTAGATTACAAAAATTACAGAATAGATCCATGAGGATAATTTTGGGAGAAAGGAGAGATACACCAATAAAACTAATGCTAGATAAGTTAAAGTGGCTCTCTATAGAAAAGTTTTTAGAATTTCAAGTGTTGGTGTTTATTTACAAAATGAAAAATGGACTAGCGCCGAATTATTTGACTGATAAGACTGGTTACTAATGAAATAATTCATGACTATCCAACACGAAATAAAGATAATTTTTATGTTCACAAAAAGAACAAAAGTTGTTCAGAAAGGGCAGTCTATCATAAGGGGTTAATTGCCTTCAATTCATTGCACAGTTGCATAAAGAATGCGGGTAGTCTGCAAATTTTCAAAAATAGATTGAAGTGTCGCTTGCTGGGTGAATGATATAGTTGACTTTTTTGTTTCTATTTTAGTTTTGTAATTATTGTCTGTTGGTGATCTTTAAGAGTAAGGAGTATATACTGTATACCTAGATTGTTTAATTTTATTTTATTTTTTCCTTTTTTTTAGGTTTGTAAGAATTTGCACCTAATTGTAATTTGTTTTATGTATTAGCCAGGTGCTAAATAAAGGATTATTATTATATGATTATAGGGAAAAAGTCCTTGTAAATACACGTAAAAACCATCGTCTTGATAATGTCTTTGTAAATCTTGAAAATGTGTGTGAATGTAAAGTAAATGTTTTTAATCCAAATCTGTTTGATCATGATGGGAATGGGAATGTGAAATAAATGTCATCCCTATTTTGAAAAAATGAAAACCTAAAAATAGACCAATCTCTTTACCGTCCCATAACAAAAATAGGAATTGCAAAAATGTGCGACTTACTGAAGGATGAAACCTGGTCATTCATGGAAACCGACAATGTTGAAACGAGTACCACCAAATTTTTTCAGAGATTTCTATCATATCGAGACATTGTATTTCCAGTGACTAGACAACCAAAGAAAAACACTGAGTGGTTTGGAGACGAACTACAGATCCTGCGACATGAGCTAAACACATTAAATGAAATGTGCTCAGAAACTGACTGTTCTGTGCTGCGGACAGAGAGAAACACACGGAGGAACAGGTACCGAAATGAAATAGGAATCTCTAAAAAACAAACAAATTCAAATTATATCCGTAACTCTGATAACATTGCAAAAGCATCATGGAATCTAATAAAAAAATATAAGTATGCCAAATAGCACTTCTAAATCAAATGCAAAAATAAACCCAAATGAATGTAATGATTACTTTGCTGACATAGCTGAAAACCTCATTCATAATCTACCAGCAGCCGACACATCGCCAGTTCTGTATACGCAGAACAGTAACCTGGGAGACCCAAACCTGCACTTTTCTTTCCACAGTGTAGGCCCATTCGAAGTCCTTCAGGCTCTAAATAACTTTAAAAAAATGCACAACAAGGACTTCTATGACCTTAGTGTAGTGCTTATTGATTTGGTGGGATTTTCTGTTATCCGCTTGCAAAAATTTTCAATAAATGTATCCAAGAAGGTGTTTACCCTGAAGAACTCAAAATTAGTAAAACTGTGCCAATCTTTAAAAGTGGAGATAAAACATCACCATCAAATTACAGACCAATTTCTTTGATCCCTGTCTTCTCCAAGATCCTTAACACGTTAATCGCCATGACACCCTACATTTGGGTTTCAGAGCTAGTGGTCAACCAGGGTCTGAAACCTGTCGTAGGGTGTCACCATGCGCGTACACTTTAAAGCCTGTGACCCGGCTCTTGGGCTTCAAATAACATTGCAATATATGGAGTTTTTCTCAGAGGGGCCTAGGGGACCCTACTAACGTTTGAGCCTAGGATTTTTTGTCATATTTTTCTGTAGAACCACATTTTATTGATTGTAGGTAAAGGCATGGATTACCAGAACAAAATTATTTATCTATGATAAACCAAAATAACGTATAAACTAAATGCTTACTCTATATATTTGTCACAATCAAAAAACAGGACAGACAATAGAAAAATTTACACTGTATGTAAGAAAATCTTGACTCTGGTCCTTTGCTTTGAGCTACTTTTCTGCCTTGTTCAGCACTCAATTTTTCGTAGCTGGACACACATTTTCTACTATCTAATATTCATGCACGTAGTAAACAAGCTTAGGCTTGTATCTTTGAACACCGCTAGTTGGGTTTCGGGGCTCACACCTAGAAGGGGCCCCGAAACCCAAAAGCCGGGTTTCATTTTCAAAGTAATATTTTCGGTTGTTTTTAGGTAACATATGGAAAAAAATACAAATATATGCGATTATTGTGTATTATTCATCAAATGAAGAAATAATTTTATCTGGGCCTGTCAAAACTTTTTTTTAGGTTCCATTTGGGCAATTAACGTGTTTAGATTCTCTTGAAGGACCAACTTTACAGGTAGTGAGGGAAACAACTTATTCATAGAGGAGCAGTTTGGGTTTAGAAAGGGCAGAACCACCACTGGGGCAATACTAAAGCTCTGTGATTTCATAGCTGGGGGCTTTGAGGAGGGGCAGATTGTGTCCACCACCTTCTGTAACCTCTCCAAAGCCTGTGTATCACATTATATCCTAATGGAAAAATTAAAATACTACAGGCTCTGTGAATTCAGCGTGAAACTGATATTTGGGTACCTCTCGGGATGTAGGCAGATCATGGAGATGGAGGGTAGGCGCTCAGAGGAGAGAGTCATGAGGCAAAGTGTGGTTCAGGGATCGGTACTGGGCCCACTGTTGTTCCTTATATACATAAATAACCTTGCAGCTGCCCTGTCCGAATGCCAGGTTGTTATCTATGCGGACGATAATGGACTCTCCATAAAAGCCAAAACACTGGACGTTGTCAAAATGCAGATGACAAGACATGTTGAAACTGCTGTTGACTCGTTCAACTCCAATCCACTGAATGTCAACCAAAGGAAAACAGAAAACATGATCTTCTCTCTCAAGAAAACTACAATTCAAGACAACCCAGAAAAAATCAAATTTTTAGGAGTTACATTGGACGCGAAGCTGACTTTTGAGCAGCATGTCAACTTATTTCAAAAAAACTTTGTTCCGCAATTTATGTTCGTCGTAATATATCGAAAATTCTAGACAAAGAAACATCAAAAATGGCATATTATGGTCTATTTCATTCAGTGAGCGCCTATGGAATACTAGCATGGGGACACTCATGTCATGCCCCTTGCATCTTCGGTCTGCAGAGAAGAGCAGTTAGAATTGCAGGCATCAAATACAATGATGATGTCAAACCATCCTTTAGGGACCTAAAAATATCAACTCTTCCAGCACGATATATCAGAGTCCCTAGTCCCTACTATATATATTTATGAAAACTCTTCAAACTACAATAGTGCTGAAGAGGTTCATAATTATAATTACAACACACTCCAATGTTATAACGTGCAGATTGATTTTTCACACTTAGAAACCTCCTGCCCCCTACAATACAAAACATTCGAATAAAACCATTTAAAAACAAAATCAAGCAATTCTTGTTAAGTAAGTGCTTTTATTCAATAGAACAATTTTTGCAATATCAGGTCACAGATTTGGATTTTTAACTAGTTTTAAAGTTTTTTAACCATAGTTACTTAGTACTGTCCTTTTATAAAGAATGTTTGGAAAATTTCATACAGATGTGATATACCCGTTAAGTGATATAGTATTTTAATAATTGTAATTGTAAATGATTGAAACCTAGATTTAAGATTTTGATAACACTATGAAACTCTGTTTTAAGTCTGAAATATCCTATATATCTATACAAGCAATGATTTTTCCATACATTCACATAGGGCGCTGGTCAGACTGATTAGTCTGGAGTTTTATGTATTAATATTTCATTTCTCAATGGCGTTTTTCCGGCTTGCCTAAAGAGGGCCGTAGTTGTCCCTATATTTAAGGGTGGTGATCAAAACGAAACTCATAATTACAGGCCTATAGCTTTACTTTCTATTTTGTCTAAAGTAATTGAAAAACTTGTGAAAACAAGAATTAATTTATTTTTAGCGAAGCACAAAACTTTGAATTTTCAGCAATTTGGATTCCAGGCAAACAAAAGCACAAATGACGCAATATTTTCATTCCTGGAAGAGCTTTACAAGAGCCTTAATAACAAACAGGTGGCTGCATCAGTATTTTGTGACATATCGAAAGCCTTCGACTGTGTAGATCACAGGATTCTACTTGGTAAATTAGAGAATTATGGCTTCAGAGGTGTAGCTCTAGAGTGGTTTAAGTCATATCTTTCTGATAGAGTTCAGACAGTATTATTAAAGGGACAGTCGTCAGAACAACACACATTAAATGCTGGAGTTCCTCAGGGATCTGTGTTGGGTCCTACACTTTTTCTCATTTATATTAATGATTTGGCATATATTGATATCAGGGGAAAGTTTACACTCTTTGCCGACGATGCCACCATTCTATGGCAGAATGACAGTGAAAAACAGCTTTATGAAATAATTTGTATCGACATAAAAAAAAATCAAGGCTTGGTGCGATGTAAATAGACTATGTCTTAATATAAATAAAACTAACATTATGTCCTTTGGATGTAACATAGATGACATTTATTTAAATGATCGTCTACTAAGTGGGGTTAACGAGAACAAATTTTTGGGAATTCTTATTGATGTGAGACTTAAATTTGAATCACATATTCTTAATCTAAAGAGTAAGTTAGCTTCGAACTGTTACGCAATAAGAGTCATTTCGAATGAACTTACGACAGACATAGCTAGAACGGCATATTTTTCTTTAGTGGAATCCCATCTGAGATACGGAATCTGTTACTGGGGAAATTGTACCAAGCAATTGTTTAATAGCGTGTTTCTGCTACAAAAAAGAGCCATAAGGTACACTTTTAAAGCCAATGTTCGTGATACTTGTAAACCACTGTTTATTAAATCTAATATTTTAACACTTGCCTCACTTTTTGTACTGGAAACAGCTTGTATGGCGTATAAAAAGTTTAAACCCCTAAATAGAGTTGGGCACGCATATAACACTAGAAATTTAGACCAACTCTCTCTGCCGATACCTGTATCATCCCAAGTAAAAAACTCGATTGTATACAGGGGAAAAAAGATTTTCAATCATTTACCAAGTCATGTAAAATCACTGCCCACAATGTCTAAATTTAGAAAAGAGGTGAAAAGAATATTGTTGCAGAGAGCCTATTATGATATTGACGAATTTTTTTCTACTAGTTTTTAATTTATGTTAGTAATTGTCATTTTACCGCGCGTGAATTAATTTTATTTTGTTTTAGTTTCGATTAGGTAGATATTTTGTTTGTGACGAGTGTTTAAAATGTTTATGTCTTATACACCAAAACTATTGTTAAGAGCTTTTTCCTTTCTTTTATATTTAATTTACAGAAATTTTTCAATGTTTGCTTTGTGAACAAATATCTTGTATATTTCTTTTTACACAATAAAGCACGATTTTGATTTGATTTGATTTTTTCTACTAGTTTTTCGTTACCGTTTTTAAGTATAGGTATAACAACTGCTTTTTCCCAAGGTTCTGGAAAATCTCCTATCGATATTATGTCATTTATAAGTGCTGCCAGAGGCCCCTTTAGAATGTGCAAACAATTTTTAAGAAATCTAGGAGGAATCTTATCAAGTCCAAGGCTGAAGTTGACCCTTAGGGACTTAATGGCGATTTCTACTTTAAATGTATACTGTTGATTTCTGTTCTGGAGTAGGATTCAGCTGTAAGTGTTGGTTTAATATCTATACGGCTGAGTTTAGTAAAACCACTCTGGAATGGCTGTGCAAAACACTCTACAACCCCATTCAAATGGGACTAGAGTTGCTTTGTCAAGAATTCTGATGTGGGTGTGTTTAGAGTTAAGGTTAGAATTAAGATAGGAAAAGAACAGATTTTGTTTATATTGTTTTCTTCTCGGTTTTCTTACTGTGATTGTACAACTTTTGACCCCATTAATATTTTGTTGCTGGAATTGTAATTTTCTCAAGTATTGTTGTCAGCTTGTTCATTATCTTTAAACGAGGATTTTGATTAATAAGTGAAACATTGCAGAAAATGACCAAAAAATGCAATTTTACACATTTTGAACTTTTTTCATAGGAAAAAGACAAAAGATAGCACTTTTAAGAAAAATTTGGAACATTTTAAGGTTTTATAATGCAATTTTGAGTTATTGAAAATATGGGAAAGTGTATGTGTATGACTATGAGATTCAATTTATCTTTATTTATGAAATGCGAATTTGAAGATAATAGTTTGGATTACATACAAATCTTGATACAAATATAAGGAATTGTATATTTATTTGTAATTGTGACACTGCTTACATTGACTTTGTTTATAATAAAACAATACAAAACTATATACACAATTATCATTTTGTTATCGTTCCCCCATAATTTCCTACCAAAGACAACCAAAAATATAATCTTACCATAAGTTGTATGTGCTGGTCGTAATTCCGGATTTTCCCTCAAGGCCCTCAGTCTCCGTTTAGCACTCCAATTTCGTTCTTTGTACGTAGTACAGTATGTGGCACTCATTTTAGAGCAGAAATTTTGAATATACAAAACAACCTGAAAACCAAGGAAAACTTTTCATTACACAACTGTAAAATTATTTGACCTGTAATGGAACTCTCTATAGTGAAAATTGGAGCAGAATGAAAATACACAATTAATTATCCATCCATATATACCTACACTACACACAAAAGTTTGGGTTTTATATTATGACCTCGCCTCATTCAGCTAGATTTAAATTTCGCTTACCTATATGAAGTTTTTGTTTTGAATTTATATTTGCACAAGCATAATTAGAATATTTATAATAATTAATCACATCCCCCAAAAAATTCTATTATTTAGCAAGCTGTGAGCTTGTGCGATGTGATTTTTGTCCTGCACAACAAGGGCGGAGTGCGAAATAAGAATATGACTACTCTAAAAGAGAAATAGTAATATGGGAATTGGCAGGTTAGAAAGAGATAAAACATGTTCCAGGTAGTTGGAGTAAGGAAATCTTTTTGAATTGGTTAATTAAAGTGCCCGTTGCCAACCTCATTGTCAGCTGTCGAAAATTATGAATAGTATTTTGATTATTTGTTGTTAATTTGATTATATTTTAATTGAATATTGAAGCTTTGGACTAAGTTAATTAATTTATGTGTTTTGGTTATTTATTAACTTGAAAATTGCGTTGATTTATTGAAAATTCTATTGAAATTTAGGGTTTTTATTTTTTAAGGTTGGCAGCAATTGTACGTCAAAGAGTCCGTCAACCAATGAAATGGATTTTAGGAGCATTTACCTTCAGAAAATTGTTCCCTTATGTGACATGGCGTCTGATAGGAAAGTCTGTTTCTAGATCGGTTTTATAAAGTATTTATTTGATTTTATGACATCAAATTGGGCGAAGGCTTATTGTAAAAGCCGCAAACATTTTCTAGATTTTTGCATTGATGGTAATGCATGCAAGGAAAACGCAACGGATGAGCGATGGGTATGCATTTTCTTCGAAAATTTATTGACATACAGTTTTCGAGGCGACTATACAAATTGGCCTCGAAAATCGACGTTTTTGTTCATAATCTTATACGTTTTCTTATTATTTTTCTATGTAGGTACTTCGAGAAGCACCAAACCCATCCCTATCAGGTAAATATAACGATCAAAGGAAGGGCCTTTGGCAAGACCCATCTAGGATTTCCATGACAATAGTTTTTCCTAGGAACTCATTAACGGGTTCATCTTGGTATATTTACAAAGGAAATCAATTTCTAATAGGGTTTATATGTTAAAAAACACTTGAAAAAGCGAAAGGGCGCCAAAAAACATTTCAGTAAATAATCAGACAAAAGGTCTTTTTCCCTTGAAAATTTTTAGGTTCCTGCAATATTTTAACCCTCCTTGTCCCTGGAAATTGTAAAACTTGACCGATTTTCTTTATAAATTTTATAATGTTTTTACATAAAAATATAAAAATAAACATGGCTGACATGTGGGAGTTAACCTAGATTTTTTCACATTATTTACAAAATTGAAAAGTAGGTACATACACCTAATTTCAAGTACAACTATTTATGTATTATTTTAAGTAATTGAAACTTTTCTCAATCAAAAAATCTAAGTCCTTTGCTATCGGTAAACAATAATTATTTCTTGTTAAACATCTCTAGACTTTTCTGAACCACAACAAATTTAAAGGTATGTAAAACGTGCTCTTGTACTTACCAAATTTGTTCATTTACCAAAACTCACTATGATATTTCTGGGATTGTCACCAATACTTCTAGACACACTCACTGATCAAAATCTTGAAGAACTTTAAAGGGGTTAACTTTAATTCTTTGTCCTTTAGTTAAAATTCTACCTGTTTCCTGAGTTAATTTGTTTATAGTACCTATTTCACATAATTTGTAGATTCTCTTAATACCTACCATAGTTAACCATGGACAGGTAGAAAAAATATACCTTATTATCCAAAAATTTATTAGTTCTTATATTATATTTTTCTTCTGTTTCTCAGTGAGGTTTTAAATCAGGGAATCAAATCTTGGGCCAGGACAATTAGGTACTATTTAGGTAAATTATTTCACTGGGGACTTTATATGCTGAAGCTGGCAATAGCAAAAAGTTTTCAGTTTTCAGAAGCTTATTGATATTCTTTATCTACTGCTGAAAACAATTTTAGTACTCTAGAAACTAAGAATTAACTAAAAGAGCTTATGGTTAGTAAAACTCACTCATTACATTGTAAATTCTTGTATATTTACCAATAAATTATTACTTGCACAATATTTCAGAATTCAAAGTATTCATCATCAAAAAGCTACGGTCCAAACAATGAAAGGTACGAAAAATTCCGCAACTCCCCCAATGGCACCTACAGATCAGACAGTCCGGAAACGCAATCGCCTAGAGACAGGGAACGTCCTTACCAATCGAAGGGTTCCTATTTACAGAAAATGCGCGAAAAGGAGAGAGAGAATAGAGACTATAAAATGTCGCGGGACAAGTATTTGGACTTGTCCAGATCGCCCAAAGACAAAAGGAGTCGGGACTCGGACCATAGAACCAATAATAGCGATAGGAATGATGACAAGAGCATTTTGCATCCCTTAAAAGCCGGGCAGTTATCTTCCAGGGATCGAAAACCTATGCACAACAATTGTGTGGATAAGAGAGACGACAGAGACAGAGTGCTGAAAGTTGGTGACTGGTCGGAACATGTCAGTTCTTCAGGCAAAAAGTATTATTACAATTGCAAGACCGAAGTGTCACAATGGGAAAAACCTAGAGAATGGATTGAGAGGGAAAGGGACCGAGACAGGTTCAGAGGAAGAGACAGGGAAAGAGATGACAGGTATAGGGACAGTTCCAGTAGATCAAGTATGCGTAAGTTTTGTCACAATTGAATTTATTTATTACTTATGTGAAAAAATTTTAGGTCATGAAAAACATTCCAACTCTAGGGGCTCAAATGGCAGTGGCAGCAGTAAAGACACTACGCGACATTGGAGCAATAACAGTAGCTCGAATAGGGAAGCCCCAGAAGGGTCCAATAAGGAATCTATATCTGATTGGTAAGAATTTGTACTAAATTATAACAGACAAAAATTGTCCACATATAGTAAATGGTTCTCTACAATAAATGTGAATATTCCTTTTCTTAACAAAGAATCTAAAGCAGATGACCAATAACAGTCTTTCAAATAATATACTACAATAATTAAAATATTAATAACAAACTCCTCCAGGGCTTGACAATCATACAATCGAGTTAAAATCACTTGCAAAAGTATGTCATTGAGTGTAGGACTATTCCAAGTAAAATTCTTTGTTTTATTGGATGTTTCAAAAGTTGATGATAAAAGAAACTTGATGTGCAGAATCTGACTCTAAAATGCGCATAATTTCTAAACATTAAAGAATATTTGTTTTGCTTCTCCTTTTTGACAACCTCTTGATCAGAGTGAGGTGGTCATTAATTTAAAATGGAAGGTATTTTTTTAACACACAAATTGATTTTCTTCAACAATGTATCTACTACAGAGCTCTCAGGTACTTCAAGAAAAATACTGGACATTGTAATTACGATTTCTGATCATTTTAAAGTTACAGGTCACATAGAGCAGTTTGAGAAGCTCATTTTGCACCCTGATTGAGCTGAAATTCAACTGAGATAAATAAAAATCCTGTTCCAGGGTCTTCTAGAGTAGTAACTCCAATTTCTGACAATTCTAGTGGTAAATTTGAGCTATGACAGTTTGGAACGTCAATTTTGGCCCTCACTACGATTTTTGATCATTTTAAAGTTACAGTTCAAATAGAGCAGTTTTATTAAACTCATTTTGCACCATGATTGAGCTGAAATTCAACTGAGATGAATAAAAATTCTGTTCCAGGGTCTTCTAGAGTAGTTACTCCAATTTCTGACAATCTAGTGTTAAATTTGAGCTATGGGAGTTTGAAACGTCTATTTTGGCCCTCAAATTACGATTTTTGATCATTTTAAAGTTACAGTCCAAATAGAGCAGTGTGATTAAGCTCATTTTCCACTCTGATTGAGCTGAAAATCCACTGAGATGAATAAGAATCCTGTTCCAGGGTGTTCTAGAGTAGTAACTCCAATTTCTGGCGATTCTAGTGTTAAATTTGAACTATGGCAGCTTGAAACGTCAATTTTGCCTTCCAAATTACGATTTCTGATCATTTTTAAGTTACAGTTTACATTGAGCAGTTTGAGAAGCTCATTTTACACCCTGATTGAGTTGAAATTCAACTGACATGAAAAAAAATCCTGTTCCAGGGTCTTCTAGAGTAGTAATTCCAATTTCTGACAATTCTAGTCTTAAATTTGAACTATGGCAGTTTAAAATGTCTATTTTGGTTACACTTTACATAGAGCAGTTTGAGAAGCTCATTTTGCACTCTGCCCTAGATAACATTATGTGTCTACACTGCATAATATGGATCTAAAATATTGGATGTTGCTTTAATTTCACTAGGATTTTCATCTGAATCAGAGACATCTTCAGTTAGGGTTTCACTCGACAAAATTATTTCTGGTTCTGATTTAGATGTGCTATCGTCTCTGCTTGTCGCCCTGCCTAATATTTATTCTATTTTCCCTTTTCAAGTTCTCATTGCCTTGAATTCCCCATTTATTCTGTGTCTTCTTTTGGCAAGTCGGATTCGAGAGAGGATTGAAGATTTATGTTTTCATTTTTATGATGTACAACATTGTCATACTCTTCATCTCGTTCTTCTTCTTCTTCAAGTTCTAAACTGTTCGTAGTCTCCGGTTCAGTTATTGGCTCAGTTATTAGAGACTCATTGGGATATCAAATTCATTTCAAATTGTCTAGCACTCAATATTGCCTAAAACTTAGTCTCGAAGGCAAATCACAACTGACCGGTACGTTGTATCGTTTGAAATTTATGATATGTGATTTCTGAGCAGATGATATTCCCAGCGATTACCACATGATTCTCAGCGATTGCAAATGGATTCCTATGTGATTCCCATGGAGTCTTAGAGGAGATTCCTAGCGATTCCCAGGTTATTCCTAGGGATTCTCAAGTGATTTCCATGTGTCCTAGTTCCTTATATCAATGACGAGGCTTTCTTAATGCAATTTTAAACTTGAATAGCACAAAAATAGCTGAATCAAATACAGTAGTGTCGCGATAATCTAGATCAATTAAAACCAGACCAATCCGGATTATCGAATTATTCGGATTACTAAAGCATTTTACAGTCCGCTTTTAAAACTATTTTAAAAATATATCATGCTATATTTATTTGAAAAACAAGACAAATGAAAAAAATAATTCTATATACAGTGCATATACATAAGTGTAAAAATAACTAGTCAATATTGTTCCAACTTTCGTTTACATTATTTTCATCATTTGAATTTTGTCCACCTTCTTCTACATTTTTCTGCACCGCTTGGAAGAAGTCGGTGATTTTACTTTGATGATTGCCGTGCTGTTGTTTTTCAAAAGCAATTTCTTTAAAGGGCCCCATACACTACGATGAAACACGACGGTTTTAATCGCCACGATGAAACACGTCGTTCCAGAACCGAAGTGTGTGGTAGAAAACCGTCGTGTTTTTCTACCACACACTTCGGTTTTGGAACGACGTGTTTCATCGCGGCGATGAAAACCGTCGAGAATGAAAGTAGTGTATGGGGCCCTTAAAGGGCTCCATACACTACGATGAAACACGACGGTTTTCATCGTCACGATGAAACACATCGTTCTAAAACCGAAGTATGTAATAGAAAAACACGACGGTTTTCTACCACACACTTCGGTTCTGGAACGACGTGTTTCATCGTGGCGATGAAAACCGTCGTGTTTTATCGTAGTCTGTGGGGCCCTGTAGAAAACCGTCGTGTTTTTCTATTACACACTTCGGTTTTAGAACGACGTGTTTCATCGTGGCGGTGAAAACTATTGATATTTAAATTTGAAAGTTTTATAATTTTTTTTTTGCTCTACAACATGGCATCTTTAAATTTTGAATCTGCCGTTTCGTGATTGAGCTACCATCATCAACTTCATTTTTTTTAATACAGACCTGGATTTTTTATGTCATTTTTAAAAAGGGAATTAAGGGCACTTTCTAAAAATGTCATAAAAAATCCAGGTCTGTATTTAAAAAAATGAAGTTGATGATGGTACTTCGATTACGAAACGTTGAATTCAAAATTTGAAGATGCTATGTTGTAGAGGGATTTTTTTTTTTAAAACTTTCAAATTTGAATTGTGTCTCGAATATCAATAGTTTTCGAAATAATTGATGAAATAATTTTGCTCGTTTTTTGGAAATCACCCTGTATTTCATAAACTAAAAAGATTCTGGCAACACTGTAAACAATTCTGGAATGGGCAGCAAAAAGGGCAACTTTTTTCTAATTTAACCGACCTTGCAGCTCTTACCGTTTCGGATATAGCAATGGTGGTATCACTTAAAATATACACCCTGTATAAAAGTTAAATTTTCTAGTGGTTCTGGTAAATCCCTATTTACTTTGATTTACAATTTTTTTGCTTCATAAGCGAGGTATATGCTGTCTAAATATAAGGAACAACCCGTAGGTACATCAGAAGTACTCCAAGTACTATAAAAGTATTTTGTGTCCAATTAAAGTGATGCAAGTACTTCAAAAGTGTACTTGAAGTACTTTATATTTTCATATATTTAAAGTAACACAGACATTAGAGGCTGCTTATTGGGTGGTTGGTTAATTGTTAATTGTTGGTTATTTGTGATTTGGGTTATGCATAAAACACGAGCATATGCTTTTGCTTAAGTTTTTTGAGATAAACATATTCAGCTTTGATGCAGCAAAAAGAGACGGAGGTAGACTAAAAGCATTTACTACACTTTATTCATACTACTAACTACTGACTTATAATGTATTTGAAGTACAAGTTCTTGAAATACTTCAATTGTATTTCAAGTTAACTGAAAAATTCCAGTACTTACTTTTATTAAATACTTGGTAATTGTATACATTTTAGAAAAAAATGTACTTTGTACTTCAATTACTACTACAAAACTTTGAGTACTGTGTACTGGTACTCCAAGTACTTTTGTAATGTACATACTTGTCAAATAAGAGTAATTCTTGCACGTTTATCATGAAACAACTTCTGAGTTCCTGTTGTAGTTATGGAGATCATACTTTCACTACTTTGTACAGAACTTTTTTAAGTTTAGTAACGAAATTTTCATGTTATAAATGATTTGACGTTTGTCCCCCTGTTTGAGCAATCTGATCAAGTTCCATTTCAACTCCCCATACTCAATTTCAATTCCTTGTTTAAGATTCTTCTTTACAGAGATTCTTTTAATGAGGAATTCTACATTCTCAGCCTCGTTCTCAGCCAATTAGTAGAAAATAATGGGTCTTCAGTGAGCTCTATAAATAGGATTTATTATAAATGTATTGAGAACTTTTAATTGTCCTACATCACCTACCAAGATCAAGATATTAAGAACTTAGAATGTTTAACATATTTTGAAGATATACAGTCAACATCTTATGGGCCAATTTTAATGCAATAGAATGAAATGCCTCGAAAAAGTCTATAGGATTCGCTGTTCCACCTCCAGCATGGAGCGCTGGGAATGCTGGGGGTCGAGCTGGGGGTGGTACAGGGGAAATCGATTTCGTTCTAAATCGAGAACGAAAACGATTTCCCCTTTTTCTAGATATTTTATTCCATTGTATTAAAATTCGCGTATAAGATATTCCCTTGCCAGACTGGTATATCTATTGTATGCCATTGATATTCTGTCCAAGTTGGCAAGATATGCTTCAAACTTTAAAGATTGCTAGGCCCTCTATATGGGACAGCCAAGGAACAATATAAAGGGTGAGTGAATCAAGGGCAGTTTGGATATAGACCAATACTTGGCAGTAAGTTGCATATTTATGCTGTATTTGAGGATGGTCCTGATTTATTTGCCTTTATGGGTATTTGATACTTTCTACCAAATTTTAGAGACTGGAACATTAAAATTTTGAACCCTCAATGGCTATTTGCATGGCTATAACTTAGGGGATGCTTGAGCTTCAATTGTGACTTGTTTATACGAGAGTCACATTCAAAGCTCCACTTTGTAGGCATATCCCTTGTGGTAGCACAAATATATGCATAACAATACTGAAGAAAATCACCAATAGTACCAGCATCAAATGTCAACTCTAATCTTAACTCTAAAGACACCTACTTTAGTATTGTTGACAAAGCCACTCTAGTCCTATTTGAATCTGACCAGGAGGTTGCAGAATGTTTTGCACAGCAATTCCAGAGTGTTTTTACTAAACCCAGCCCTACAGATATCAGACCAACACTTCCAGTTAAATCCTACTCCAGAACACTATAAATTTCACCTCAGAAAAAATAGAAATCTCCATTAAATCCCTGAGGGTGATTTCCAGCCCTGGACTTGACGAGATCCTTCCTATATTATTGTTTGCACACTCTAAAGGGGCATATGGCAGCACTTATGAATGACATAATATCTACAAGAGATTTTCCACAACCTTGGAATTCACTAATCTACCTCATTCAAAAATCTATCTGAAGAAATAGTTCTAAAGCTCTACAAAGAGTATGAAAGACTATTGGGTCAATTCTGTGCACATCTGTAAGCAAATCTATAAATTTCTATAAGCCTTATGGACAATTTGCAATCCTGCACTTCCTGTAGATTACAGAATATCTTATAGGATCGTACATATCTCTGATCGGGTGTTTTGCAGTGTCTATAAGCTTATAGAAATTCATAGATTTGCTTACAGATGTGCACAGAATTGACCCCTAAAGCTCGAATATGCCTTTTTCATCTGGAACCCATATTACGTCAAATACATTGAATTGATTGAAAGAGTACAGCGCTGTATTACAAGGATATCCAATGAACTCAAAGAGTAACCCCCAAGAGAGTTTTAAGATATCAGAGAGATCATCATAATTTATAAGAGTCATAACTAATATTTAGTTTGTACGCAATAATAGTAAGAATCTTCTTTGTACCCTCTCCAATTGGTATTTTTTCCTATTTTTACTCTGTTTTGGTCCTGAAAGGTGGTCAAACCCACCTTGAAAAAGCTCCATGAGACCTTATACTTTCAAGTTTTTCTTCTACAACTCTGGAAGAAAACTCTGTCAAATGCCTTGGAGAAATTGGCCTATTATCATGTCTAGCTGATAAAACCATGTGGTTCTGTTCTGGTATAAATTATGTTTTCAATTCTAGAAAATATAAACATTTTTGAAATTGTTACAGGCCAATTTTTAAATGTTGTAATTCTCACCACTCAAACAGGGATACCATCTGGACCTGTTCCTAAGTTATCTTTCAGGGAAATTTTACTATGTATATCCATGACTTTAATAGACAAATTATTAGAGCATTACTGTAATAATTTTTTCTATAAATGCTAATTTGCCAATTATTTCAGGGCTTCGAGTTCAAGAAGACATTCAAATCCTGACAGTTCAGTGCAATCGGTAGCTTCATCAGCCGCCCAAGATATGGATATATCACCAGGAGATAGTACACCCACCTCTGAGGTATCTTATGGCACAAGCTCCACACACCAAACACCAATGGTTGTGGAACAACCAGTTATGGGTCCAGTGCTGTTGGCCAACGCCCTACCGCGGTTATCATCGCATCCGACGAGTACACCCTCAGCCACGCCCATCCTTCTAACGCCACCCAGTTTACTATCGACACCTAGTTTATTTACCATGGCGTCGCCGCTAATAAATACTACTAGCATGAGTAGCGGTTCGCCTACCCAAATTGTGTATATGGCGTCTCAGGGTAGTATAAATGCACCCGGCCCACCGCAAGGAGAAATTAAGAAACCCGAATCTTTGACTATAGATACAAGCCAGGCTATGTCGGTCGATGGACCACCTACGCCTACCCATTCAGAAGTACCTGATTGTGCTAAAGGTAACTATACTTATCAATATTAAAATAAACTTCATTAAATCACTTTGCATTTGGTACAAACAGAGTTATTGTTTGAATCTAGATTTCTTAGATACATATTAAGGATTAATTCCTATCATTTGATTCTTGATGGGGTTCTTGTTTCCAATAACATTTTTCTAAGCAAAAAGTATTATTTCTGGGGTAAGATGGTTTGGTATTACCAAAGTTGATGGCAAAAGGAACTTGAATATTCCTCTCAAAGATTCATTTTCACTAACCAATGAATTCAACATTGGGTGGTATGAATAAAAACGGAGTACCTACTACTACTACTACAAGTATTAGTATAATTTAATAATTATAATAAATTGTTTATTTTGCAAATACAAGGTTTACAAAAAAGGGGTTTTTTACAATTTCTAAAAAATTGGTTGACCATAATGTCAATTTGAAAGTACTTAAGCATACAAAAATATACATCACTAAAAACTTGGAAGAAAGAAAAGAAAAGAAAAATCTTAAAGTACAGCAAAATCATCAAGACTTTTGGTTACTATATGGTTTCTCTTAAAGCCTTGATATCCGCTGTTAGCTTATTGTAAATGTTGGCTGCTTTGTAGGAAAAATTGTTTTTAAAAAGTTAGGAACTATTGAAGGGGATTGTTAAAGAAGCTGGTGCATGTCTAAGTTTCCTCGCATGGGCCATATTTCGGAATTCCATCTCTTCATACAAATATCTGGGTTGCTTAGCCAAAATCACCTTGTGTATGAAAATGCATAGATGCACCCATCTTGTTTCATTCATGCTTAGCTACTGAATGTCTTTCAAGTATGGAGAAATATGGTTTCTTTGTGGGATATGTAATGTGAAACCGCAAGAATTCTGAATTTTTGTAGCCTCCTTGCTTCTTCAGCACATAAACAGATACCATAATCAGTGTCACAGTAGTCCAATTTGGAGAGTACTAAAGTAGAAAGTTCTACAGTCTTAACTTTGCACTTTGGGGAAGATAGTTTTTTGAATTATAAAGTCGTTTTGATGTGAGAAAAAAAGATCTACTTAGGGACGTCACTTGTTTTGCATAGTTCAGTTTTTTGTCCATGATAAGACCCAGGTTTCTAACATATTCACTAAATCTTAATGCTTCAGCGATCAAGGTAAGCTGACTAGCCAAGATTTCTTTCACATTCCTTCTACCTTCAAACACAATGGCATCAGTTTTAGACACATTAACTTTAAGACCGTTCATATTTGTCGCTTGGATTAAACTTACAAGATCGTGAAAAAAAGTGTAGATATTGCAAAAAGAAAGTCGCATTTCCGCTTGATTGTGTAGTTTACAAGTTGAGCTATCAACCAAGTTATGGGAAACAGGTAGGAGTAGTAACCAACGAAAATCTGGTTACTTGTTGTACTACGCGTACAGGAAGAGGGGTTAGATCTGAAGAAAAGCATTCAAAAACTGAGAAAATGAATGAGAAAAAGATGAAAACACTTATTCAAACCACGTTTAAAGGAATCTCTGACCCCTTTCCAGCAGTCACTCCACACAGAGATTGGCGAACTCAAACAGTCAGTCCAGTTTCTTTCAGACAGCTTTGATGAACCTAAGAATGCCATTAATGATCTCATAAATGAGGTGAAAGGTTTAAAAAAGGCAAACAGTCAGTTAAAAGAACTTATGAATATTCTTGAACACAGATTAAACACCATCGAGCAACTGGATAAAGCAAATATCCTAATTGTTGCAGGAATCCCAAAACAACAAGAGGAACCAAAGAAAATCGTAGAAAAAGTTTTAGGTAACATGTAAACTGAGACTACAGGAAGATGATTTACAAGAAGTTTACCAGATAAGTAGAAAGGATGATGCACCGATAGTAGTTAAGCTAAGGAATCAAACAGTAAAACAGGCAGTATTGAAACAGGTGAGACATATTAAAGGAATAAAAGTAAATGAATGTGGACTGTTGGTAGGAAGCGAAAATATTTGCTTCAATGAGGACCTGACACACAAAATCAGCTCCTGTTCAAGCAAGCCAGAGAATGCAAAAAGAAACATGGACTTTGTGCAGCATATGTTGCAAATGGCAAGATATATCTTGAGAAATCAGAAACTGATCGACCAACTAGAATCAGGAATGAGGAAGACTTAATACTGTGAGTCAGTCTTCACTGTGATAACAAAAACGAAACAAAAAAAAAACACTAAATCGCTAAAATGACTGTGTTTGAAAATCTGAACATCTTGTACATAAATATTGTTTAAGAAATAAACTAAGTGATTTAAATGATATATTACTAACTAGTAGGAAAACTGTCTATTGGATAGTGCTCACAGAAACCTGGATGTACCCAAATGAGCAAGATAGAATATACCTTTATACAGTACATGATTCCAGAAATACTCGAGGAGGAGGGTCAAGCATTTATATAAGAAATGAGTTGAGCTATATACAGAACGAGCAACGTGTACCAAAAATTGAGGACTGCAACATAGTATCTGTTTACTATACAAAACCTTACTGTCTATGCAGTATACAGAGCACCAAAAACAATCATGAAATATTTACGGCAGAATTAGATAAATTTCAAACAGCAAAGAAACCCTACCATCCTGATAGGTGACATGAATCTGGATCTGCTGAAAGACTTGCAAGCAGTTAAAACATATAAAAACACAATAGAAATGAATGGATTCCAACTACAAAAATGCAACAAGAACCACTGAACACTCAGCATCAATTCTGGATCATCATCACAACAAACAAGAATTTGCTGTGCAGCCTGAAGATGGAAGACAATGACATTTCCGACCACAAAGTTATTTTTATTCAGGTAAAGAAAGTCATATAAAAAAAACTTACCTGGATATGGATCATTGGAAAATTTGCTTTAAAGAAGAATTTACAAAAAGACACATCGATACCTTTGGAGAACTGACCATTGTAATAAATGATACTAAGAATACCTGTACAACACATCGAACACTGAAAATAAGAAATCAAAATTACTGGGTCACAAAAGAGTTTATTAAAAAACTCCAAGAAAAAGATAAACTTTATGTTAGGATGAAATGACGAATATACCACAAAAGAATTTAAGAGAGCCAGAAATGCACTAAATAATCTTCGGAAAACATTACACAGTATGCTGAAAGGGAATTTCAAGAAGCAGAAAGTGATCCGAAGAAAACATGGAAAGTCCTAAATGACCTGTGTAACAGAAATGTCAATAAGCAGAAAACCATTACAAAAATAACAAGAAGGGACGGAGCAGAGACAGAGAATAACTTTGAAATGGCTGAGAAATTTAATAACCATTTTGCAAGCATAGGATAAACCCTAGCATCACAGATACAACCAAATGCTAGTAAGAAATTTGAGGAAGAAGAAATAATGGAAAAACTAACACTGAAGACAACAAATCTTGAAGTAAAGTACACACTAAACGAACTAAAAAATCACTCTGCACCCGGCAAAGACAACATAGAAAAAAAAAGACTTAACTCTAGTTTTTGACACCATTGGATCAAAGATTGTTGAACTCATAAACAAAACATTGGAAAGTGGAATATATCCAGAAGAATTAAAAACAGCAAAATAGTGCCAATATACAAAAAAGGAGCCCATAATGATGTAAGCTACTACAGACCCATATCCCTACTAAGTATTTTCATCAAAATAATAGAGAAGATAATTAAAATAAGAATAAACAACTTGCAGCAAATTTCAAGTTTGATGAAAGGCAATATGGTTTTCAAGAAAACAGCAGTACCCTGGGAGCCACAGTTGATTTATTGGAACATATATCAAGTAAAATAGACAAAAATCCATATGTTGTGGCAGTGTTCATTGACTTGAAGAAAGCCTTAGACACACTACTTGACGTTGATCCACTGCTTCAAAAGCTCTATAAAATGGGTTGGGTTGTGTTTATGTTGGAGCTGTGATAAACGATAAAAGCAACGATACTAATGTAAAGTATCATTAGTATCGTTGCTTTTATCGTTTATCACAGCTCCAACATAATCACGGCCTTACAGGAGTATGCTATAATCTCCTGAAAACATATTCAACTTTAGAAAACATCATACAGTTGTAAATGGTGAAACTAGTGAAGAAAAAATTGTAAAAGTGGGGGTCGCACAGGGGTCAGTACTGGGACCGCTTCAGTACTTTTTATATGTGCACAGTTTAAAGCCTGTGGGGCTGAAATCTGACTATATTATGTTTGCTGATGACACTGTCCTAATGTACTCTGGAAAAAATAAATGTGAAATTGAAGAAATCATTAATGATGATCTTGGACTATACTATGATAGTGTATACAGTGTGACAAAAAAGTCGCGCATAATACCTGTAACTTTTCAATTACCTCGTATACGAAAAAGTAACCTTAATGAAAGTTGCTCAGTAAATTATTTCCTACATTTCTACCTCGACAAATTGTTTCTGTCACTTCTGGTTTGTTTGCTATACACTCCTGCCACAGCTCGGACACAGTAGCAACCAGAAGCAAGTTTCCCGTCAAGTGCAGTGACATGCGATTGGAATTTAAGGTCAACGTCAAGCTGAATTCCCAGAAATTTAGTATTTAGATTTAGAGAGGATTTGATGGAGAATTCGTCACAATCAATATCATCAACATTACATCGGAACCCAAGCACCCGAGTCTTACCAAAGTTAAAAAGCAGGCCATTTGCATCACACCAACACTTAATTGCCCTGATGTCCCCAGAAATCACCTGAACCAGCTCATCAGAACTTCCCCCGTGCCAAACAATTGTTGAATCATCCGCGAACGCAGTGAAGACTCCCGATATATCAAGGGAGAGAAGATCATTGATATAGATGAGGAATAATATTGGTCCCAGGACTGATCCCTTTGGAACCCCACGGACGATTTGCTGATCAGAAAAACATTTTCTATCCAGGGTGACACGCTGACTGCGATGTGAAAGATATGATTCGAACCACCTCGAGATCATACCCCTAAAGCTGTAGACCTCTAACTTCCTCAGAAGAATTCTGTGACTCACACAGTCAAAGGCCTTTGAGAAGTCACAGAAAACCCCCGCGGTAGCAAAGCCATTGTTGTAGTGCTTCAGGAGTTGTTCCAGAACGCGAAACATGCCATCATGGGTACTCTTCTTAGGAAGGAATCCAAATTTTTTGAGAAGATTCTCAACAACTTTGGATATTGTTGATAACAATGATATTGGGCGATAATTTGATGGCTCTTTTGTATCTCCGGCCTTAGGAATCGGTACTACCAATGCGTCCTTAAGACTAGGTGGAAAGATGCCCGATGAAAAGGACAGGCTGATTGCTTCCGATAGAATACTAAGGGTCTGCTCCGGAAGTTTCCTCAAGATTTTTATGAATATACCATCTGAACCGGCTGTGTTCTGTTTTCTAATGGATTTAAGAACAGATCCTACTTCATGGACATCGGTGGGAAAAAATGAAAAAGACTTGTTGATATGCAAGTTTCCGAGATAACTCAATGGATCAACATTCGAGTTGACGGCTGCAGTAAGGTTATCAGCGACAGTGCAGTAAAAGCTGTTTAAGTCTTCAAGATCAATGTCAATTTCTTGAGGTCTAAGGCTTTTTTTACCTGTTACCTCTTTCACGATGTTCCAGGTTTCCCTAAATTTATTAGCAGTATTGCTTAAACGATTAAAGTAGAATAAGTGTTTAGCAGTATGGATAGATTTCCTATACATTTTTCTATATTTGAGATAATAGTTCAAGATAAAAGGACTATCAGCAAAGTGTTTTCTTATGAGATTTGAAGATCTTAAGTTAGCTGCAGAAATCTTTAAGCCCTTTGTTATCCAATAATTTCGGTTACCCTGTTCACGAAGGGGCCTTAGGGGAAAAGATTTATCTATGACATTACTCAGAGTAAGATGGAATTTTTGAAGAGGATCTGCCCTAGAAAGGATGGATTGCCAAGGTATGTCGTTACAGGCTTGCTTAAAATGAGGGAATTTTTCCCTGCTGAATATTCAGCCTTGCTTCTTATGATTCTGAATAGGCTTAACTTTCAGGGGTGATGAAGCTATAATAGCACTGTGATCTGAGAGGCCAGGGTCAGTAAAAATACAATCAAGATCGGAATCAAGATTAGAGCAAATGTAGTCTATTGTAGTGGAGGTGGTGTCTGTTGTCCGCGTGGGTTCCTTAACATGCATTTGAAGATTGAAAGACTGAAGTAGGTTGAGCAGAAGAACGGTCGAATACCTCTCGAGATCACCAAAATTTATATTAAGGTCTCCCGCAACTATCAGTCTGGAACTTGGTGATATGTTTGAGAGAAGTATTCGAAATTTATCCAGAAAGCTCGAAACACAAGTGCCAGGGGAACGATAGATATAGAGATTATATGTATTCAGGGACCTTGAGAAAAGTAGAAAGAATTCAAATAATTTTTCAGACAATAAAAAGTCAAATTTATCGCAGTCGCAGAAGTCGGAGCTGGATGCAAATTCGAAACTTATCAAGATAGTGGTCCCAGCATTTTTAAAGGTTGTTCGACAAAACTTAGATAAGACGTAATAATTAGGGACATTGAAAGGTTCTCCCTCCCTAAGTCAATGTTCCGTAAGAAGGACGAGATGAGGGAGTTTTTTAGTTTCCAGAAAGACAAACAATTCATCGGCCTTGCCCCTTGCTGACTGAATGTTCAAAAGCATGAGCGTGACAATCGTAACATGTTCTAAACCATTTGCGGAGGGCCTCCTAACTGTGTTAGTTTCTCTCCTAAAAAAGAGCAGGCAAGAGTTGAGACTTGTGCCACTTCCGTTACAGCTGCTATTCAGCTCGCCAAACAGACTAAGAGGACGAGAGGTTGAGTTTTTGGATCTATTAAGAACTTGAGGAGACATGTCTGATGGCAAAGTGTTTGTTATGTTTGGATTATTTAAAGTCATGATGAGCTAAATCAATTTGCAAAGAATGTAGCTGAATTGATTCCGCAATACCAATAAGCCAGTTCCTAGCCTTGCATCCCCCATTTGTGTTGATATTGATGAAATCACAAAAGCTTTCCGATGTTCTATTGAATGCATTTAACACTTTTTCTGTGATATGTAGTCGCTGTTGCGGCTCTTTTTTTAAATGGGACATGCAAGAAATATGAAATTAGTATGTAAACATGCCTTCAGTTTTTCATAAATGCTACTAAATTTTGGTCTTTTTTTGTTCAAAAAATCATTTCAGCCCGCAACAACAACAACATAGTCACCAAAGTCGTAGTCCTCCGTAAATTGCTGCAAACCTGCCAAGATATTATCAAAATGTGCTCGCGGTTTGATGATGGATTCCATCTTCAGATATCTACAGTCCAGATGCGTGTCGATGTTACGGTCCAAGTTTCTACCATGTTCGTCAGATAAGATAAGAAGTTTCCCTGCATCTTTGGTCACAGAGGTCAGAGAGGTTGCTGTTCTTTGGTTTGGCAGTTTTTCTGATCGCTCAGTTCTCCATCCGTCACTCACTTCTTCAGGTCTGTCCGCAACCGAGTCCAATTCTTCCCTGAGGCTGTTTATATTAGTTGTTTGTTCAATATTTTGCTTTCCGAGTGCAATGATTTTAGATTTCATGTTTTGGTTCTACAGATGCAGGTCTTGCAATTATTCCTTTTTGCAGTCGCTCATACTTTTTTCCAGACTCGACCTGACATTATTAGCCTCTGAAAGTCTTACACGTAGGTTTTCAAACATTTTGAGAAGTTTGTTTATTTGACGATTGCATTTTCATTCGATTTCTTCTGCCTCATCATTCAAGACTTTTGTTCCGCGGTCGAGTTTTCCAATATGATTTTCCTGATGTTTCAAGTCATCTCGGAGTGAATGTATTTGGTTATTAGGTGCCTGTTTTTCAGTTGCCTCGTCAAGATCCTTCTGCTCGTAAACGGCATCCTTTAGAGAGGCTTCGTTTTTAAGCTATTTAACAAATTCCTCTAGAAAAGTTACTTCCTCGTCTTTTTGTTGCAATTTTTGTTCCATTTTAACCCCTAAATCGTTTCGGGTCAACATTTGTTAGTGACAAATCTTGCAGCAGATAATCTTGGATAAACATTGATTTCATTGTTTGACTCTTAACTTTAAATTTCATTTCCTTGATTCTTCTCCAACCTGGTCAATGATTTTTTGTGCTGTGCTGCCTCATTGTCTTCTTTCAAGTTTTTGTTTCCTTCCCTTAATCTACATAGTATTTACTTCAAAAAAAAGGATTCACCAATTTCCGGTAGTTTCGAAATATAGTATCTACTTCGTTTTAAAGTAAATACTATCGAGAATCTATTGACACTTGTAGTAGTAGCAGATACTTTGTTTTCATTCATACCATCCATTGAAACAAATCCATGTTTCAGTTGTTACAGCGCCAACGGGTAGTCCGCCAGCAGGAGGTTTACCTCCGATGCAGGGCGTGTCCAGTTCACTGCCAGCTTCGCTACGGCCTCAAGGTCCCACCATCACACCGACGTTGGCCAAAATGGCCAATTACCACAGGGACGATTTAGTGAACCACGTGCGAGGGTGGCCCGCCGATATTCTCGAAAAACCGATGCAGAAGCTGGCAGAAGAAACGTATTTTACGCATAGCATACAATGTTCCAAAGTCTCGGCGGATTTGAAGTCTGCAAGGTCCGTGGTAAGACTGACCGAGATTCAAGCGACGTTACAAGAACAAAGGTAATTTGTTATTGTTTTGATTATTGTTGTAACTAATTTATTGTCTCTTTTCAGAAAATTGTTTTTACGTCTACAGATAAAAGAGCTGGAAGAACTCAAGTCTCAAAATTCGTTCATGTCCGATGATCCTTAGTGTCACCGAAACTAGTCGATTAAAACCAATTCTATTTTTTTTCTGTGCTAAACGTTGCGTTTGTCTAGGGAATCGTCGTTTTATTGCAAGTTGTTTGTTTGTTTTTTGTTGGTGTACGTTGTAGGGCCGGACAGGTATTGTTGATGGGACGCAGTACACGAATTTTAATTTTTGGTCACCCCCCTGTGAGTATTATAGTACAATTTCCTAGAGCTATTGTCCATGAGCATCCAACGCCAAAAAAACAAAATGAACAATAAAGTTTTGTTTCTAAGGGGAATTATTCAGTGGTATAAAGATTTTTTGTTTTTTGACTAGACCCCAGAGATGGATTTAATTGAGATTGCAGTTTTGGATTTTTTTTTTATTTTGGATAATTCCCATTTAAAAAGAAACCAATTCCTGTTTAATTGTAAATTTATTATCTGTATATTTTTGGTAATTATTTATAACACTTTCGTAATTTTTTAGGTTGAAACACTGTTGTATGTATATATAGGTATAAATATTTTCTAACCTCAAGCTTGATAATTTTTGTCTTCACATTCATTATAGGATTTCTAGACTTGTCCGCCCTAAAGGAAAATAATCATTTATGCGGTGTAATAAATTATATTTTTTTAAAAATTGTCTCAAATTATTCATTCTCGTGACTCCTCTATTGTGGAAATTTTTTGTTCTCTGTATAGCTAACCAATTGAAGACTATCTGTGAACTTTGCAAGATTTGAGATTCTTGAAATTCAACTTTGTTCAAAGATTGACTGTTTCTTTAATTGTTGTACTATAAATAAATTTTAATTGCATTTTTTTTTCCAAGTAAAATTCCAATTTCTGTTAGGTTTTTTTTTTATTTCTTCTGTACTCTTTATGCATTTACTATTCAAGAATTCTTAAAAGTTCCCATTGCGTCGTCTCAAATATTGCATAAGTGAAAGTGAAGTGACTGTATTATATCGGTTTTATGTTTTAGATTTATAGGTAAATTAATAATTACAATATAGATTTATAGATTTTGTTACTGTGTATAATTTGGATTTTGCTACCTTCTACGGCGATTTTTCCAAAATTGATTGTTTTCCCCTTTTTTTTTTATATAGTAATTGTTTTATATATTTATTTGTCAAAAAGAAAATTGTATCACTTGGCATAATAAAATGTAACCGTTTTTTATTTCCCAAAAATCTTGTTAAAATAATTAATTTGTTTAGCAAGGTTCAGTTGAAAGATAAAATTATATTTAAATTAAATTTAAAAACATGAAAAGTTTTAATTATTTTCTATAATAAAGTCGCTTCTTACGTCAACATGTTCCACTTGCAGAAAGAGTCAAGAATAGGATCCTTGTTCTTCAACCCTCTTTAACATAAAATTCATCAGAATAGGCCAAAATTTTGTATAAATTAATATCGTCACAAACTCTCTGTGACGGGGGGGTGTAGGGTGGATAGATGGAGAGGAACTCGCTCAGGTTATTATAAAAATATGTACAGGGTGATTCATTAAGAATGGCACTCGGCCATATCTCGAAAACTATCCATCGTAGTCTTGTCGGAAAAAAAATATCCCATAAATATGGCCAAGAGAAAATGCTGGAAATATATTTCAGCTTTCTAAAATGACCGTAAGGGAGCGTAACCCAACTGTCAAAGTACAAAAATGGTTTTATTTTTTAAATTTCAAATGGAAACGTATCTCAAAAATGCTAGCAATAGATTTTTGATGAAATTTCACACAATTTTGATCCATGACTTTTTACCATAACTTATCGGATAAGATAGTTATGAGCTGTCAAATATTGCAACACAAGAAAGCGGATAACTTCAGAACGACTCAACAAATCTGGTCGATCTTAGGTTCGTTGGAAAGACAAGAGTCTGTTCTTTAACTTTGTTGTGAAAAATTCAAATTCTGGTTAGTAGGACTGACGCTATGGGTCAATATTTGAAAACAATTGAATGTTTCCAATTTTTCTTAAAATTTTCACATGGAATGGCATATTTAAGATATGTTAAATCGATTTTTGAGGATGTTTTACATAGTATTTCTTTATTATACCTTCCTACAAACGAATTCCAGAGAGTGTTAAAATTAATTTTATTAAAAATAATCAGTATTTATGAAAAAGCCCCCGTAAATTGAGCAGATACCAGTTAAGTAAGTCAGGCTGACATATTTTTGAAACTTCAAACGCTATTTTCTAAAGTCAAAATGCATTTCCCAAATGGAGAAGCACAGGACATCCTTGAGGTTCTGGGGGCTTCATTTGAAATGGACCTTTCTCATTTTACCTGTGCTGCGCGCGCAGCTTGTGGGTGACAGATAATAAAATTGTCAATTGAATGAACGCGGGAACGCGGTCTGACCCTGACGTTTTTAAAGCTAACCTCAATAATCAATCAATATTGCTGAAAATTATTACAAAAACTGTTTATTATACAATGGTTCAAATGTGTTGTGTGAGATCTTGTCAGAGTAAAGCCCGGGACACATCTATCATGCATTCTTCCGATCCGACTCCGATCATACAATCAGGGTCCTTATTCTTGGAACAGGGAACAGCGTTCCCAAGGAGAACGAGTGTTCCGCTGCTCCCCTGTTCCAAGAATAAGGACCTTGATTGTATGATCGGAGTCGGATCGGAAGAATGCATGATAGATGTGTCCCTTCCCTGGCTTAAGGCGAAAAAGAAGTCAAACCTTTATTTTCACAAGTTCCCAAGTAATCAAATTTTAAGAAAACAATGGTTACATGTTTATCGCGAATCTCACGATTTTTCCGGGATTGGTTCGTTTAACATCCGCAGGAATCAAATTTGTCTGCTCCAGATGAGAGTCTTCTGTGACATAATGCTTTGCATTTGCAGAGTATATGTTCGGCAGATTCTGATGCTTCTTTGCAGAAGCGGCAAAGGTCTGATTCAGCTTTACCCATCTTTTTCAGGTGGTAGCCAAGAGGGCAGTGGCCGGTGAGGAGACCCGTTATGATCCTGAAGTCTGGTTTGCTGAGTTCGAGTAGTTCCTATGCCTTTGTTGACTTTGGCGAGATAAATTGCTTCGCCTGTCTAAGTCCTGGAGTATTGTTCCAGTGGGAGGCCCGTTGTGCCTCTAACCATTTTTTGAGTTCGGTCCTTACATGGCATTTTGTCAGGCCAAAGAAGGGTTCTGGACCGAATGGTGACGCGGCGCCTTCTCTTGCAAGCCGGTTCGCTATTTCATTTCCTTCTATGTTTTGGTGCCCTGGTACCCATGCTAGATTGACTCTATTGCAGTTCGCCAGTTGCTTTAGAAGTTGCTGACAATACCAGACTAGTCTGGATTTAGTGACAAAGCTGTTTGAGCCTTAAGTGCTGCCTGACTGTCAGAATTGATGAAGATTCTTGCACCTCGTAGGTCCTTTCTGGCGCAGAGTTCTATTGCGTACGTTTTCGTTTGGAATATGGTGGGGTTTTTTCCTAAGGCTACCGATAGCCTGCATTTTGGGCAATATACGCCCACTCCGACCCCTTCTTCTGTTTCCGATTCATCTGTGTAATAGATGGATGAACCTTTTGGGAATTTATGTACGATCTTGTCACTTTTGCGGCCTTCTGCAGTCACACTAAAAACAAGATTAAATTCGTATCTGGGTGGCATGATGTCCATCGGTTTTGTTGGTGTACCAAGGCATTCTTTAATGATGCTCATATGTTCAACAAGGTCCCCTTCCTTTAGGTTTGGAGAACGTATAACCCTTGAGGCCCCCATGTAGGCCTCCCTCCTCACTGCAATGTACAGAGGGATTGATATCTAACATGACCTCTATAGCAGCGGTTGGACAGAGGTGTTCATGGCACCTATTATTCCAAGACATGCATAGCTTTGTACAACTGCCCTGTCTGCTGCTTCACTTTTGTCCACGACACCAATGCCAATGCGACCAGGGGTCTTATAATCATCGTATATAACCAATAGATCATTTTTGGCTTCAGGTCCCATGTTTTACTGAGTCTTCGGCATGTCCAGTACGCAACTGTTGCTCGATCGGTTATTCTTTTTAAATGTGAGTTCCAGGTGAGCTTTTGATCTAGGACAACGCCCAGATATATGACTTCACTTGAAAGGCCTATTTGTATTCCATCCAGTGTTGGACCTATTAAGTTGAGCTTCCTTTTCCTTGTGAATGGTACAATTATTGTCTTGCTAGGATTTACCCTTAGACCCTCTTGCAAGCACCACCTTTTAATGATGTTGAGGGCATTCTGCATGAGTTCACTAATGATCCTATCATGCTTGCCTCTAATGATGACTGCAAGGTCATCAGCATATCCTAGGACCACAAATCCATGGTCACTTAGTATGTTTAGAAGTTTATCTATTACTATGGATCATAGCAGTGGGAATAATATACTCCCTTGGGGGTACCCCTTGACTGCTAGGACCGTCGCTGAGTCGCTTCCAAAAGTTGCTTTCATTTTCCTATCCTGTACCTAGCATATGGTTTCAATCCATGTGATTGCAGTGTCCTCAAAGCCTTTGTTTTTTGCCGCCTTTCTTATGGACTCATAAGAGGTGTTATCAAATGCACCCTCTATATCAAGATCTCACCAGCTATTGAAGAAACTAACTTTGATGATACAAAGAATGAATGGAAAACGGTTCAAAGAAAGTCAAAACGGTCGAAAATTGATGTAAATCTGAGACCATCCTCTATTCATGGTTTAAATGAGAACATTTCAGAACTACAGAGGTAGCAGAAAAGATGGAGTATACCTGGTTATTCCTCTCAGGTTTTACATCCGCAACTACACCAAAGCAAATAAAAACATACCTTACAAACAATGGAATACAAGACTCCCTCTGTGATTCAATTAGAGCTAAATATGAGAAAAAATACAGTTCGTTCAAGATTGGTGTTCCTACATGCAGTGGGGTTTTTAAGTTTTTAAACTTGAGGACCATGATGTCTTGGCAGAGACAAAACAAATCCCGAAACCATTAAACAAGGTGGTGAAGAATACTGAGACCTTGCTCCACTACAACTTAACTCTTCTACACTATAACGTACGTTCACTGAGAAATAAAGCGGACAATTTAGAGGTTGCTCTGAGTGATGCAAATATTGACATGCTCTGTCTGACTGAACACGGGTTGACAGAAGAAGAACTGGCAGTCCTTGGCCTAGATGGATACAAAGTAGCTAACTTTTCTACCTGTAAAGGGGCTCGTGGAGGGGGAACAGTGATATTGCTGTAGGAATTGACTTGATTTTAGCAGTTTTATTGTTTTAAATTGTATAGAGTTTTGTATTGCTTTAGTTAAAAATATTTATATAATATGTATCTATAGACCACCTGATGGAAGCTTCGATATTTTTGTCAGGAATCTTGAAGGTATAATAAATGGCATAGGCCAGGGTAGAGATATTGTGCTGGCGGGAGACTTCAATGTTCTATTCGGCTCCAGACAGGCGGAATCCATGGCTCTGATTGACCTGTTGGGCAGCTATGGTTTTCAACAAACTATATTTGAGGCAACACGGGAGCAATCCTGCCTGGACAATGTCTTTACAAACTTTGGCCATGGCTAAGGTTATTAACTACAATCTCTCTGACCACCAAGGGCAGTTGCTACACTTTAATTCAGGGGCTGAAAGGGTTTTTATGAAAAAATCTGTATTTAGACCAATGACGGAATGTGGTCTTATGAAATTTTATAATTTTGTAGAGAGAATATCGTCGTGGGAGTTTGTAAACGACGCACACATTGATATTGAGGAGAAATTCCAGATTCTCATGGGTGCGTGCACTCGAGGAAGCCTACCTGCAATCCTTCCCAATAAAAACGTATAGTAATAGATCTGATCGACCAAATAGGGTAAGTTGGTTTGTAGACGACCTCAAATGCATGAGGCACTAACTATGTATGCTTGATGAAGTAGGTATGTAAGCAGTATAAAAGGGTGCGTGATAGGGAAGAGAATAATAGATTAAAAAAACTGTATCGTAAAAAAATCAGAGAGGCGAAGAGATTGGCCAATGACAGGGCAATCGCTTCCGCTCGCAACCCTGCCAAATGTATGTGGAAGATAATTAACACAAAACCGGGAAAAAAGGTTGTACTAAATCAAACACTGCTCGGGTGTCTCCCGACGAATTCAATAATTTTTTCTCGACCATTATTGCTCACAACCCAATAAATGAACTACCGGCCTCGGATGCTGATCCACTTCTGAATCTACAAAAAAGGGGCGCTACCTCTGGTGTATTCTGCTACGGGGAGGTGAGCTCTATGCAGTTTAGGGATAGTCTGGACCATTTCAAGAAGAAAAAATGCTCGGATATATATGGTATGTCTGTAGAACTTGTGTTGAGTGTGAGGAACCTAATAATCATACCTCTTACTAAATTGTTCAATCAATGCATCAGAAAGGGTACTTTTCCTAAAGTTGTTAGAAACTTTCTAACAATTTTCATTGCCAACGAAAGCTCAGACCAATCAGTGTAGTTCAACGCCGGTAGGGGTATTTGCCCTCGGAGTAGTTGTTTCTGATTGGTTAACGAAGTTTTCCTAAAGTGTTGAATCGCGCACTTATTACACCAATATTTAAAAAAGGGGATGAGGGACAGGTGTCAAACTATCGGCCTCTCCAAATAGTAGATTTTTTTGAGTCTCACACTTTTTTCAATGACGGACAGTTAGAAGGGGTAGAAATACAGTTTTGGATTTGCTTGGGGACATCATGGATTCATTCGAGGATCGAAAGTACTACAGCGCATTATTCTGTGACCTGAGCAAGGCTTTTTATTGCGTCACTCATAGCATTTTGCTGGAAAAACTGAATCACTATAACTTTGATCCAAATAAAGGGTGTTTTTTTTAGAGGTATAGAACTTTGAACTGGAATAAAACTCATAAAAAATCATGTAAACGGCCATGATATTGACTTTAATAGAAAGTTAATTTCATGCCATTAGTGCCTAAAAATGATTTGGGGCATATGAGCGCCGCGACTGGCTCGAACGAAGCTCAGTCTGGGAGTCCAATTTTGGACCACTTTTTCGAATATCTGATGTGAACGTTAATCGGCAATAACACGGCAAATGTTGGCTTCCAGCCGATTCAACGTTGTTGGTTTATTACCGTAGACTAGCGACTTCACATATCTCCACAGAATTGAATCCATATAGGTGTGAGATCACACCACCGTGGAGGCCAATTCACAAGTTCATTGCGCGAAATTATACGGTCATCGAATGTTTCCTGAAATAAGTTGATCGTGTCACGCGCTGTGTGGCATATTGCGCCATCTTGTTGGAACCAGAACTCTTCCACACTACGCCATTCAACTGGGGAACAAGAAAGTCAGTAATCAAGAATCGATACCGCTCTCCATTGACTGTCGCGTTCTGGCCGACATCATTTTTAAAGAAATATGGGCCAATGATTCCACTAACCCAACAAGCACACCAAGCAAGGAGTTTTTCTGGATTATCAATCAGAGTATGCGTAGTGCAAAAACGATTCATGGTTGTCCGAATAACTTGCTGGGATGGACGATTATGTCGACCGTAAAATGGACGTAACGTATTGTTCATCGATTTTTAACTGATACTTGCGGTATGAGGAGCGAGGGGGTGTTTCATATGGCAAAAACAGGTGTGACGTCAGGTAACCATTGGCGTTCTAATGTAAGGGAGCCACCAGCTCACATTCCGTAGTATCAGATTAAAATCGACGAACAATACATAGCGGTAGTTTCGCGAAATGAATCACGATTTTCGAAGTAAATTTGTACAATTTGCAAGCGTTGCTCTGGCGTAAGTCTTTTCATAATGAAATGAGATATAATGAACGGAAATGAGCTGTCAGCTGTTAAATTTACTGTCACTAGGAACAGTGTTACTAGGTAGAAAAACAAACCTCTAAAAAAAACACCCTTTAGTATAGAGTTGACGCGATCATACTTCAGTGAAAGGTACCAGACTGTCCTGGTGAATGGTGTGGCCTCTGCGGAGACTTGCATGGATGTTGAGGTTCCACAGGGCTCAGTTCTGGAACCGGTCCTCTTCCTAATATATACAAACAACCTACCTTCAGTAGATGAGACCTCCAGGTTTGTTATCTTCGCAGATGATACCACGTTGTCTGTTTCTGGAAACACCGAGAACGAGGCGACCGGGAGGCTCATGGATGCACGTGTGAGTGGGGAGGATTGGTACCTGTCCAACAAATTATTGCTAAATCAGGACAAAACGCATGAAATTCATTTCACTCTCAGAGACAGCCATAGAGCCACTGTTGATTAGACCACCTTAGGATTTTCTCCATGGTTTTGCGGAGAAACGAGGTTAGGCCTGAAATGGGGTCTGAGGCTGTGCTGTGGGACGTTTCCCAGCCTTTGGAATAAAGACTACATTTACTTTCCGCCAGCTGGTGGTAATGTAACCTAGTAGGTAGCTAGCTTTGAATATTATTCCTAGTGGAGCCATAAGTTCTTCTAAGCCTTGTTGTAGGAGAGCTGGAAAAATTCTGTCTTCTCCTGGTGATTTGTAGGGCTGAAAATTGTCTATAGCCCATCTTATTTTGTTTGAGGTGAATATTTTTCTGGCCAGACTTTTCGTTCGGTTGCTTAGGCGTGAGACGCCCTTAGCCACCGAAACTCTGTTGCCATTTAGCTCACACTCTACAAAGTCTGGGAAGTGCGATTGTAGGAGCAGTTTCACACTCTCTAATCTACTCTGTGTAACTGCCATCAGGTTTTTGCAGTAGTCCAATGCCGTTTGAGTGGTCTTTTGCATGGACTTTCTGGAGTCGCCTTGTCTGAGGGTTGTCCTTACAGAAATTCCTCCAGGATTTCCTTTTAAACCTTCTCAATTCCTTGTTGTATTCAGTTAGGGCAGTTTTGTATTCGCCCTAGTGGTTGGTGCGTTTCGTCCTTATTCTTGTTTCAACTCTCAGGGAACTGATCGTCCTGTTCCACCAGGGCGTTTTTCTATCTACGACCCTTTGTTTCACAAGACAGCTGTTCTCCTAAGCTGTTATTATTAGTGTTTATTTCGTTCGTGATATACTCTAACAAACCCTTTGTTTCTATTGCGTTGGGGTAGTCGGTTACTTCTGCTTTTAGTAGATCTTTGTATAGACCCCAGTCAGTTAGTTTTGGGTTTCTATGCTCGAGAAGGCGTGTCTCTCTGACCTCTATATCGAATCTTATATGTTTATGATCCGACATCGAGATTTCGTTGGAGACATACCAGTTTTTAATTTGGTTGCTTATGTGTGTGCTTGCCAAGGTTAAGTCTAACACTTCTTGCCGCACACACTGTTCGCAAAGATGGGTTTGTTACCATTGTTGATAATGTCTAAGTCATTAGAGAACAAATATTCAATAAGGTACTCACCTCTTTTTGATGTTTGTGCTGCCCCAACAGACAGACCTAAACCAGTGTTAGTACCGCCACCCTGGGAACACCCCTCTGGAATAAGTCTCCCTAGTGCAACTACCGCCACCCTGGGAAAGCCTCTCTAGATCAGGATCAGTTAAATATCGGTTAGCATTCAACGTAACATTAAACGGACATTCCTAAGTAGCGTCAAACATGTGGCCCTATCAACTGGAGGATTTATGTCATGACTTCATATAAAATATACATATTTTTATAATACTCTCTCCATCTATCCACCCTACACCCCCTGTCACCGAGAGGTTGTGACAATATAGGAAGGATTTATTTTCCCCAATTTTTTTTTGAAACATCTGCAGCTGATCCAAAACATGCAAATGCCAATCCATCCAATATAACTAGATGTTTCTAATTTTATTGAAATAAAGTAGAAAATTCTTATAAAAACTAAGTTTTATTTTTCAACCATTAAACACCACCAGCTTGATGGTTTCTTACAGTGTAGCAAAAAATTAATACATACATACATTTATAAGAATTGCAAAAAATAATATTAAAACTTAAGAATATAAAAACATAGAAATTCATTCGTCCTCATCTAGATCAGGCTCTTCTGTCTCCTCGTCACTAGAAATAGTGGGCAACTGCTTAATATCCACCAATTCTCTGAACAGTTTGTCCCTAAAGTCCCACATTTTCATTTTATCTTTGTTTATTTTTTTGTACAACACCAATGCGTTTATAGTAGCTGCATTTACAATCGCATCGCAAGCCAAACGTTGATACCTAAAAAAATAATTGTTAAAAACATTTAAAAAAAATCTTGCTAAGTAAGTATTACCATTTAACTTGCTCGTTTAGAGGTGAAGTATTAATACTGTATTTCTCGTGAGCATCAAATATTGTTTCACTTAAAGAAATGTCCCTCAAGTATTCAGGAACTTTTTCTTCTGCTGTACTTGAAACATTGTCACAAGAATCTCTTCCTTTTTTCCTAGCAGTCACATATTCCAAAGTGTGACAAGTCGTTATACCAAAATATTGTGCTCCCAATAATTGCCACTTGAGCACAGAAACTCCTGTTTCATTTTGATACCCAATCAATTCTCCATCTTTAATCGATTTATGTTCCAATTGCTTAGGTGTTCCTCTGGCATTTTTTCTAATCATACCAATCGCGTGGCATTCGTTTTTCAACAATTCCTGCGCCAAATCCAAAGAAATGTACAAATTGTGGAAGATTACCAGTCTGCCTTGCCCTAGGAAACCATCTAAAAGATCCATGACGTTATGTTTTGTTTGCGATGTCCTTGTGTCACCGGTTTCAGGAGAAAGGATTTTTAGTTTGTAAGTATAAGCATCATGGTCCATTACTTTTAGGATTTTTGAGCCTTTTTTAGATTTACCAGCCGGAGTTGATTCAAATATATATTTATTTCTTAAATATACTGTACTTTTACCAACATATAGTATGTCGCCAGGTTGCTTGTATTTTCTGTAATATGTTTTTCAAATAAATTCCAATTTCATTTTTTTTAATAAATAAACTTACTTGAAATTAGCATTTAACCTATCAATGACTGGATTAACTTTTGCATAAACACTGTCAGTATTATCAGTACCAAAATGCCAAAAAGCTAAAATCCTATGAAATCTGGTTTGTGTAAATACACGGCAACATACAGAGTTATAGTAAATCCTCTCAGTACTCCAATAAGATATTGTTTCAGGAAGCCTTTTGAATGCCATAAACACTATGACACCAATAAATTGCGTCATTTCTTTAAAATCTACGTCCATCCATCCAGAGAGAAAACCTTCATGGTAACCGTATCGTTTAAAATTGGCTCTTGCGTTTCTATTATGAAGCAAAAATATTTTTGAAACAAGAACCTTTAGCAAAATGATAATTCATTTGAGAATCCAATATTGTTGTGTTTTACTTACTTATTTGTCTCCGTTACCATTAACTGAATCAGCTCATCGTCCACGAACAGTTTGAAACATTCCAAAACTGAATATTTTTTTGTTGTGTCTAGTTCAGTGATACCACGCTGGCCTGTAAATGTGAGGCATCTTATAGCTTCTTTTTTTACTGTGTCGCTCCAGTTTTTGCGGATCTTTTTCTTGCCAGTAACAAAGTCCTGGAATGATAAAATACGCATTTGTTTAACAGTATTTAATAGACTTTCTGAGGGTATAACTATTGAATAATATTTTGAATAAGTATTCGAATTTCCTAATATTCACTATTAAAAGATCTTAGAAACCTTGTTAAGTGTCCTGAAGCATATGAATTAAGACTGAAGAGTTTGAGAACTCTGCTGATTTTTTCAAAGCCAAAGACTGAAAATTCCAGAGACTGCAAACAGGCAAAAGGCTCATGAATTAGGACTGGATAAAGATCTTTGAAGGCTTGTTTTTTGAATATTTTAGAATGTAGTTTCTGACTTAAAATTGAAGCCTCTGAAAGATTTTGAAGAAGTACAAAATTAGTCTCTCAAAAATTTGAAGCTGCTGAAATAGAGTAGAGAATCTCGAGATCTGAAAGAATTATTAGTGACTTATGTTTTCAAGATCAAGATTATTAAGATGCTGAAAAAAATCAAGATTATATGGCCCTCCAAATTTTGCTGACTTAAGTATTAAGACTCAAGTATTGAGGGTCTCCAAAGACTTCAAAGATTCTAAAGATCTTGACTTGAAATCATTGTAGAAAAGAAACCAAAGATTTAGAAACTTCAGTGTCTTGAAGATTAAAGAATTTGAAGATTTTACAATCTTTGAAGCTCAATTTTTCATGATTTCATGATGTAGACTCAGTCAATTATGAAAACACAATAATTAAGCACAAATCAAAGCTCATCAATTCCTCAAGTTTTCAATGCAGGTTCACATCTGATTGACCGAACAAAAAGTTTAACTCTTAGTAAGTTACTTACATCAACATCGTCGTCATCCTCCGGACTTGTAGCATCTGAACTCCACAGCTCAAATTTCTCCTGTTTATCATTGGGCTCGAATTCCGGTCTCCCATTGATACGTTGTACTGGCCCTGCTCTGTATATTGTCCTTGGTGGAACAGGTGCAGAACGAACTCCCCTAGAATAATCAAAATTGGCCAATGCCCAACAAAGTACGCAGATATTCTTACTGAGTGTGATTCTGTGTTGGAGCTGGTGTGTGTGGAATTGGTGCTCTTTCAAGGGAGAGGATTAAAACTGGTAGCGGAGGGGCTGTTGGTGGTTGTGAATGGTCCATTTCTGTTCCAAGTGGCTCATCTATTGCCAGTTCTTCTGGATGGGCTTGTTGGTCCATGGGTTCTGGAGAAGCTATGGAGCTGGTAGTCATATTATCGTCGGCGGTTCCGTTGGGAACCAAATCTCCAGGATCAGGGATGCTCATCTAGGTACAGGTTTGTATAATTTTATTATTTAACAGTTTTTGAGTTGATCAAACTTACCTTATTATTTTCTAATAATCCTCCTGGGCTTAGGGGATAGAGGATGCTATAAAAAACCGGTTTATTTTCGCTGGGTCTACGTGACCAAACAAAATTTTAAATTTCCTATTTTTTATTTTTATATTTTTTTTGAAAATTAACGTAAACGTAACCTCACTTTTTGTGTCAGTGTCAACTCTGGGTCTGGCTTGCCACTCCTTGCACTCTAAGTACTCCATGGCACATCAACCGTTCTTGCATATTTTTTCGGAGTAAATAGAGTAACTACATTCATGTTCCACTGACTCTAAAAATTCAGTTCCACTTGATAAAAGATTTTTAAACTGGGTTCGGCACTCACTCTGTGGCAAAATTCTGCTCTGACTCCACTCCAAGTCTGCTCTAGTGCTCTAAACTCTAGTTTTTTAAAATTGTCACTAGATGCCGCCACATAAATAAATAAATTGTCAATCCTATTAATCCAAAATGGCGACTTGTAAACGTCAAAACAAAATGTCAAATGACTCATTTTCAAGTTTTTATCTAATTTTAATATGGCAAAATTAATTAAAAATGTAAATAAACCAATTAATTAGCATTGGGTGCATTAATGAAACTCGCACTCTCAGCACAAAGACTGTTCCTTCGATTTTCGGCTTCTTTGTGTTACAAACCAAACATTACTCCACAAAGGTGTGTTTTTTTGTAATTATTTACAAACTCCCTTTTACATACATTTAATTATTGGTAATGTTGCTTACTAAAACCTTTACAGGCTTACCAAGCACTGTTTCACTATCCAAAATGAACTAGTTGGGTACTGACAGCCTCTGGTGAGATGGAATCACCTCCATCAACTTCCAGTTGGTCTCAGCATTCTCAGCCTTTTATTTTGAGTGACGATAGTGGTTTACTATTAACTACAGGCTCGTTTTCGAGTGGAAACACCAGCTTTGAAAGTAGGAGTGGAAGGAAACATTTCTTGTTTGAGGTAAGTAAAACCACTGACATTCTTATAACGGTCTACGAAATAATAAAATGATCCTTATACAACCAACCAAAAAGGGCCAAGTTTTATACAACAGTTTGGTAGTATAGCAGTTCTATTGAAATTCAGTTGCTTAATGTGACCCCTGTGTCACTATACAACCTTTATACAATCTTTCGATTGCTTGCAAGGTTTTGTTGATATTTTTTCTCACAAGCTCTGTTAATGTGGCCACTACGTTTGTTAACTTTTTACCACTAAGAATTCATTTTATCCCTACTTTAAGGCGTTTGTAAAGAAGAAAGTCTTATAGTATCCTGGATAATATCTGAAGTTTACTTATAAAAATGTCTTATAATGCAGCACAATTCAATGCTATAAAATATCTATTATACAGCTTCAATAAGACAAGCTCAAGTAACTATTTTATGTTGTAACCGAGGTTGTAACTAACTACTGGTTGTATAAGATATTATAATGTGTTATAAAATATATTGCAATTTGTTCTGTTTGATAAGAAGACCCCTCGGAAGACCCTAGGTATTAACTAAATCCTGAAAGTTTGAAGGGCTTCTGATTGCTTGAAGTATTTTTCAGAAGCTTTCAAAGGTGATTTAATAGACATTTTACATGATTCTTTTGCATCTAAGTGAAAAGAGAACTTCATTCTTTTCTGATTTTTATGGTCTTGGTCCAAAATTCTAAAATCTGGGAGTAATAATTGAGGCAAGTAAATATTAAAAGTCTTGTGAATAGTGTTGTGAATGATGGAACGTTCTTGTTTATTCTCGAAGAACGTTCGCGAACGTTCAAGACTAAGTGGGAACGTTCCTTCTCAAAAGCACGAACGAGAAGGTTCCTTGATAAAAATTACCACGATAAATAACATTTATTTTCCAACACGGGGTCCGGGGATCAAGAAAAATTCCCGACAGTCGATAGCCAACCAGCAAGGTTTGGTTTCAGGGATTCACACGCCACTGTTGTCGTCCCGTTTGTCGGTTTTTCATTAAGTATTCATTTTCAAGCATCTAAATAGTATAGTTTGGCTAACAGTCCAATTAAGGTCCGATTGAGAAGTGTTTTCTCTTACTTGTCTATTAGTATAGTGTTTACTTTTTATTGAAAATGCCTAGAAAAAAGTGTATTATTTTCATTACTTCTTTTGTTTTATGCTCATTATTCTCGTTCGTGCTCGGAGAACGTTCTCCAAAAATAAATTCCCGAGCATTTTACAACACTACTTGTGAAGCCCATCAGTCATGCTTTTGGTCCGAAATCTCAAAAATATTTTGGTAAAATACCTGAAGCAATCACTAAACTTGAACGGATAAGTATGAATTAGAAATTTTTTTCTAATTCCTAATTTTCAGTTGAATTCTCAGTTGAATTGCAACTTTGAAATTTTCAATTTAGTTCAATACATAGTTTAGCTTTATTTTTACTTTCTGATAATAGTTGTTATTTTAATGTTACAAACCTAATAAACTTACCTACACATAGTGGTGCCGCGAGACCAGACTTAAGGTTGGTCTTGTCTCGACATCTCGAGACGAGACCGTGACTTAGTCTCGGTCTCGAGTACCAAAGTCTCGTCTCGTCTCGTTATAGCGTAAAAACTCTTTAATACATGGAGGAGAATTTTGAAATTCTTGGATCCAAGTCCAAGGGTCTGGATATTGCAGGTAAATTTTGAGCAGCATTTTCCAGACAGTTACCTTAAACTGGTCTAGTGTGGAGAACTACCGGGCAGTCAATGATTTCTAAGGTGTTTGAGTGCATTATTGCTGATAAGATCTCACCATTGTTCAAAAATCTAATTTCTCCCTATCAACATGGATTTATAAAGGCTAGGTCCACAGTCACTAATCTTCTTACTCATGAGAAACACCTGTTGGAAGCCTTGGAGAATCGTGGACAAATGGATGCTGTCTACACAGACTTCTCCATGGCTTTTGACAGGGTGGATGATGGCATCCTGCTTTCTAAGTTTCGGTCCGTTGGTGTCCATTTCATTTTCCTCTAGTAGACGGAAAGTTATTTTTTCAGAAGAAGACAAGCTGTAAAGGTTGGCCATCATGTTTCGTTTGAGATTGAGATCAACTCAGGTGTCCCACAGGGTGGACATTTGTCTACATTATTCTTCAATATCTTTATTAATGATATTTCCAACTCGCTTGAAACTTCCCTTTCTCTTACCTATGCTGATGACGGCAAATTTTACAAAAAAATAAAATGTCAACAGGACTGTCTGAATTTTCAGAGACATTGACAAGCTAGCTCAGTGGTGTCATGAAAATAAATTGGCTTTGAATACAGATAAATGCAAAATTGTAAATTTTTCTAGAATTAAAAAACCTATTTATTTCAACTACAAAATAAATAATTGTTTGTCAGTCAACAAGAGAAACCCATATTAAGGACCTTGGAGTATGAGCTAAATTTTAATCACCATCGCCATGTAAATGCTACGGCGAACAGGGCACTCAAACTCCTTGGTTTCATTTTCCGAACATTGAAAGATTTTAACAACATAAATATAATTAAAAATGTGTACTGTTCAGTAGTACGATCTGTATTGGAGTATGCCTGCGTTATTTAGGCTCCCCACTATCAAGCTTATGAAACTGAGCTGGAAAAAGTTCAGAGAAAGCTTCTCAGACTTATTGCGTATTTACTCAGAATACCAAAAGATGAAATAAATTACGAGTTGCAAAATCTTCTAAACATCACATCTCTACAAAAACGGAGAGAAAATTTTGACTTATGTTTTCTATTGTGCTTTTTCAGCGATTTTATTGTGAATATTAAAAAATCAAAAAGTGAAAAATACGGCGAACGGTCTGCAAAGGCTAGGTGCATAGATAGTGCTAATAATTTAAACGAAAAATTACGTTTTTTTCCGGTATTTCGTGCTTTTGTTTATAACAATACCGGTGCAACCACTACAGCGTTGCCAAGATGACGGAAACCGAAATATGTGACCTTTGTAATAAGGTGGTTGCGGACAGTGATGAAGGGCTACTGTGTGAAAAGTGTATGGGGTGGAAACACAGGAAGTGCTTGTCAATGGCTCTTAAAACCTACCAAAAAGTCAGTAAATCATCAGAAAAGTGGTTCTGTGGCTCGTGTCAAAACAAAGCGCCAAAACAGGTAACAAATAACGAAATCATGGATAAGTTGGAAATCATGGCCAAACAATACAATGACTTGCTAAATAAATATCAAGAGCAGTTACAGATAAACAAGGACTTAAGAGATGAGATTACTGACATAAAGATTCAGTTAAATAAGAGCGAGCAGAAGGAACTCAAAAATAATGTAATCATGCTGGGTATCCCATTCTGTGCCGAAGAAGACTTGAAAAAAATGGTTGAAAAAGTTGGTAAAGAACTTCAGGTTGACTTATCCAATGAACGTATTACAGCTACGAGAATTGGTAAGAGAGAAGAAAATAAAACTTGTCCAATTAAAATAAAGTTTGAGAATGAAGAAACCAAAAATAAGCTTTTGAAATCACCCAGAAAGATCCGCCTAACTACCCAGTCATTGGGATTTAATGTGAATAATAAGATATTTATCAACCAAGACCTGACAAAAAAAAACTTGGAGCTCTATAAAGAATGTAATGCATTTAAAAAACAAAATGAATTCAAATATTTGTGGATAAAAGATGGAAACATATTTTTAAGAAAAGGAGATAATACCAAAATCTTATTGATACAGAGGGAGGATCAGTTGGTAAGTGATTAGGAAGTCGGGCCTCGAGTTCTATTAAATGTAGCATACACAAACATTCAAAGTATACGCAACAAATTAGACAATTTACAAAGTTTTGCAATTGCAAATAAGTCGGATATATTATTGTTTTCTGAAACATGGTTGGAGGAAAGTAATGCTTTTCTGTATGGGTTAGATAACTATAGTGCAGTGCATTCATGCAGAGTTGGTGCCAGAGGTGGAGGGTCCTCAATCTACATTAAAAAATCGATAAAAAGTCGTCTCATCGATCAGTCGAATCCAAGCCAGGCAATCAACTGGGTGTGTGTAAGTGTGGGTGAGAATAATTTAAAAATAAGCGTTTTATATAGACCACCAAATTATAACATTGCAGATTTTTTTGTAGATATAGAAAAAATTTTGTCAAAACATCCTAAAAAACATGTTATAGTTGGTGATTTTAACATCAACTTATTAGAAGACTCTAAATTGGTTCATAACTTTAAAAATCTTCTCCAATTAAATAATTTTAAAATTATTAATGAAATTTCAGTTGAAAACGCTACCAGAGTTACACAACACAGCAAAACTCTTATCGATCATGTTATGTCAGACTACGGCTCAAAATTTATTTCCTCTTTGAATGTGCAACCCAACTGCTTATCTGATCATAATTTATTGATGTTCAAGATTCAAGAAAATGTAAAGATATTTAAACCTAAGGTTCGACATAATATTAAAATGATAAATTATGAAACATTTAAATCACTGTTTAGAGATGAGATCAACAATAACAATGTCATAGTTTCATCATTTCAGGATTTGATAAAATTAATTATAGATACTAAGACTGCATCGGAATATGTCAAAACTATTAAAATTAGAGAGAATAATACCTGGATCAATCAAGAACTTCTTGAAATGATGAAACAACGTGACATAGCATATAGAAAAAAAGTTAAAAATCCGGAAGTTGTTATGTATGATACTGAATTTAGAAAGCTTAAAAACAAAGTTAACAATAAAATCAAGTCATTGAAAAACTTATATTTTCGTAAAAAATGGGATCAGGCAGGTGATAACATAAAAAAGCAGTGGGAATTTGTAAATAGTTTCTTTAAAAATAAACACAATTCAAATGATATAGAATCATTGATGATTGAGGGAATGGAGGTAAAAAATGGCAAAAATATTGTAAATAGTTTAAATAAGCATTTTGCAAATATAGGTGAAAAAATTGTAAGAGATTTGAATGAGGACATTTTGCAGAAGGGTTTGAACAGACAGTTTGAAGAGATAAAATGTAATAAAATTATAAATATAAAAGGTACAAATGAAATTGAAATTAATGAAATCATGTCGGAACTTAAAAAAAACTCTGCACCCGGGGATGATGAGGTAACGGTACTTGATGTTCTAAATTTACGGGAATTTATTTTGAAAATTTTAACAAAACTGGTAAATGATATACTTACCACAGGAATATTTCCACAAGAACTGAAAATAAGCAAGATTACACCAATTTATAAATCTGGTGACTCAAAGTGTATGAGTAATTATAGGCCGATTTCAGTGATAAGTATATTTTCAAAGATTATCGAAAAAGTTATAAAAAACAGGATGATAAATTTTATTGATGACAATATAACTTTTGACAAGTTCCAGTATGGTTTTATTAGAAATAGTAGCACTTTAGGCGCTACTTTTGATTTTGTCAATTACACCTGCAAAGCTTTAGATGAAAAAAAAATTGTTATAGCTGTTTTTATTGATTTGAGTAAGGCTTTCGATGTGGTCAGCATAGACATACTTCTGAGAAAACTTTTTGTGATGGGCTTTAGAGAACCTATATTTACCCTTATTAAATCGTATTTAGGCAATAGAAAACAATATGTGAAATTAGGTAATGTAAAGAGCGAGTTACTAACTAATATGTATGGGGTACCTCAAGGTTCTGTCCTCGGTCCTATTTTATATTCTTTGTATGTTTTGAGCCTTAGATGTGCAAACCTAAAAGCTCAGTATTTCACCTTTGCTGATGATACAGCTTTGGTATACACGGGTGAAAATGAGACAGAACTTATGCAAGAAGTCAATGAAGATCTTAAACTATACAGTAACTGGCTCTACTTCAACAAATTGAAAATCAATGCAGATAAAACCAAATATATGCTCTTCAAGCAAAAAAATAAACGGATTGAAAGTACAAATATTGAAATTAATGATACAATTTTGGAGATGGTTACTGAGATTAGATATCTTGGACTAATTATTGATGAGTCGTTAAATTGGCAAAGCCACATAAACAAAATTAAAAATAAAATTGTTCCAATGATGCCCATTATCTTTAAATGTCGAGATTATCTATCTATCAAAACAAAAAGGAATATCTATAATGCCTTCTTTTTGTCCCATTTGCGTTACCTACTGCCAGTATGGGGTACCTGTTCTAGAACTAGGTTTGATGAAATTCAAATTTTACAAAATAAGGTCTTAAAGATTTTATTCAATTATGATATACTTACAAGCACAGATACCCTATACAGTGAGTTAGGTCTCTGCAGGTTAGAGAAAATATTAAATCTTGAACAGGGTAAACTAATGCATAAAATTATCTTACAACAACAAAAAATAAATACAAATATAACCTTTACCAACGAAATACATAGTCATAATACGAGAAATAATAATAATGTATATCTGAACTATAGTCGAATAAATGTAGGTCTTTATAGCCCAATTCACGAAGTATCTAAACTGTATAATTCGTTACCGGAAAGTCTAAGACTGATAAATAACTACAATGTGTTCGTTAGGAGACTGAAAACATTCCTAGGAATAAAATAAAAAATAATTAAATCTTGTTGCTAGTTGCTAGAAAAATAAATAATTATGTTATTTTAGTTTTAAGTATGGTTAATTGTTAAATGTTTATTAATTATACTCTCGAGGCCAGCGCCTTCAGCACTGATTGGAGAGTCTGTTAAATATTGTTAACATATTATAAAGAAATAATAAAGGATTATTTTCAAAAAAAATGGTGAAATAGATTGTGCAGAACTATTGTTTTCTTTCTGTTTCAATACAACTAGAAGATTGAGGAATAACAACCTTTTCTCTATCAATTTTCATAGCACTAATTATGGGTACTCTTCGCCTTTAAGTAGAATGGCCAGAAATGCCAACAAACTACCTGATAATATAGATTTATTCTCTACAAGTTATAATACACTAAAACGCAAGCTGACTGAATTATAATAATTTATGTTGTCTCTGTGACTTTTATCTTGTGATTTCAACTGTGTAGTCTGCTAATGTTTGCATAATGTGATATTTTCATCTTTTATAAATGTATTTAAACTACATTTTTTTAACCATTGTTACTTTAACCTAGGCTAGGTATCTTTTGTGAATGACCATTGTCCGTTAATAAAAATCTACTTAATTATCTATTTAAAAAAATGAGATGTATGACCTCCGAATTTTTTTTTTGTCAAAAGGACAGCGATTGTGAAGAACGTTCCTCCCTCTCACAAGACGACTCTCTAGATGGCATGTCTGATATTATGTGCGGTGAAAACTTCAATACATTAAAAAAACAACCAAATTGGAGCGAAATAAAGCAAACCACCTCGCCAATCGAACCGCCCCTGGAGTTTCAGGACCGGCCTCAATCCGTCTCCCCACCTCCAGTAGTAGATTTTTTTTGTGATAGATTAACCCATCAGATTTTGAAAAGAGTCATGCTGGATTTCAGATACAAAGATCGATCCAGGTAGGTTATCGCCTGCGTTTTGAGTTCCAAAACATAGAACCTTTTTTTGTTTTCAAGGTACCATTCATCGAACAATCTGGAACATCAGCATCCTATATCGCCGCCTCCTTTGCCCTCGCGCGCCCTCCACCACAAGCAACCGCCCATCCGCCCTTTGCCCGAACTTCCTTCCGGTTTCACCCGAGCTCCGCCCACCATAAGCAAATCCACCACATATCTAAGCTATTCTTCTCCTTACAGGAGCCAAAGCATGTCATACAAACAATCATATCCTAGTCCCACATCGAATTTCGTTAGTTCTGCTTCTAATTTCGCTAGTTCGGCTTCTCCTTATGTGAGCCACACGCCTCGGCCGTCCTCGCGTTCATCATTAGGCGGATCGTCACGTCTCAGTTCCTCACATAATTCTTTGTCAGTGTCGCATACGAGACGGGTGGACGATTCGTCTTTCATTACACAAGCAGTTTCGCATGATACATTATCATCCAATCAGATTAGCGATCTATATAATGTCCCATTTGATAGTGACGTTTACGCGGTTCCTGTTGATGTGGTCAAACAACCCGGAGTTAAACCCAAAAGAGGGGGGGCTTATAGTTGTTTGAGCGGACACTTGTTGACTGCGGCTAGTAAGAAGAGACGCAGGAATACTACTTCTGTTGGGTTGAAGGAGGATGGCAGGCAACAACCTAGGAGTGGTAGAAAAAGTGTTTCTAGAAGCGAACAAGTAATGTATTTTTGCTATAACAGGTTAAAAATTTGCTCATTATCACTATATTTTTTGTAGTCACATTGGTCCTATTATCAATCAGAAAATAAACGTCATAGTGTGGCCGGTACTTCAACAAGTGCAGGTGGTAATGAACCAATTCATATGACCCTGCAAGAAGTGAGGACGTATTTACAGACTCTTTACTCTAGCAGTTCGGATTCTAGCGACACAAAGGATTTCAGTTGTAGGAAGAAAAATAATTGCGCTAATGGTACATTAGTTGCCACAAATAACAATAATAATAATATAAATAAAAAGTATCATTTGACAAGGAATATTGGAAGTGAGCACCATCAGGTGATATTTTTAATTGATTTTGGTTGGTGTTTAATAGTTTTTTTTTTTTTAGTTAATGAATCGGCCTAAAAAATCCACTTTCCTAATAAACATTAAAAATAAGAAAGTAAAAGACAGTAGTTGTAATAATTCTAGAGCTTTAACAATATCACCTGTTAAAAAGGAAGTGAAAAAGAGGAAAGTTTTCAGTTTTAAGCAGGCCCTTTGCAATATATTTCGCTTTAGACGATTTTTGTCTGTCGAAGAAAAAACTGAAAAATGTGAGACTGAAAAAATCCAATACGAATTGGGTTCTAGTAATATTGAAAACTCTCTGACAAGTCGGGCTTTGCCTCCACTACCCAAAAAAGAAGAAGAAATGCCAAATACGATTATCGAAGACGATCAGGCTTTGGATTTCGCTACAAGCATACAAAGAGTTAAAGACTACGGTTGGTATTGGGGCCCGCTCTCTAGCGAAGCAGCTGAAAAAATCTTATCCAACGAACCAGACGGATCTTTTATTGTAAGAGACAGCAGCGACGATCACTACATTTTTTCTTTGACTTTTAAATTAAACAATAGCGTGCGGCACGTGAGAATTGAACACTTTCAAGGTAAAAAATTAGGAATTCACTAGAAAAAAACAAAATCCCAAGAAAAATTTTTGTAGGTAATTTCAGTTTCGGCAGCTGTACGAAATTCAAATCGCAAACTATTGTGGAATTTATTGAGAATGCTGTGGAACATTCTAGAAGTGGTCGGTACTTATTTTTTCTGCACAGGAGGCCTGTGATTGGTCCTGTGAGGGTCCAGCTGTTACATCCGTTTTCCAGATTTAAACAGGTGCAGAGTTTACAGCACATGTGCAGGTAAGATTTTTTGTGTTATTATTATTCCGAACGAATTGGATACCGATAAGACACGAACTTCTCTTAATAATAATTAGTTATTATTATTATTAGTTGGTGCATTTACAGTAGATTCCTGAAGGCTTTTCCATCTGTATACAACTCTATTGCTCAAAATTTCTTTCTCAAAAGCAGAGCAGATCATTCTTTGTTGAGTTTCTTTAGCTTAGTTCTTGTGTATGGGAAATTTGGAAGAGTGTCAGAGTGTCAGATCGATTTTTGGGCTGAAATAACCAATTAGTACTTTAAGGGTTTCAATGAGATCACCTCTTTCTTACCTTTCTCTTAATGTACTTAGTCCGAATATTTCAAGGCGTCCATGGTATGGTAGGTGGTTTACTTCTGGGGGTATCTTGGTGATTCTCCTTTAGACTCATTTGATAATATCTATGCCTTTTATATAGTAGGGGCTCCACACAGCATGTGAATATACCAGCTTAGGACGCACAAAGGTTTTATAAAGGCTTTTTATCATTTCCACAGAGTGGTCACTAAAAGCTCTCTTTATTAAGTACACTTAGGTGCCGGTACTTTTGCTCTGATTTGACAGCCGTTAAAAATTGTCAGAGGTTAGAATGTGCTCTAACCACATCATATTTATAGACCTTGGCCCATGCAAAACTTTGACAACGTATCAAATTCGTTAATCGAGAGCAAAAGTATCGGCCCTAAGGTGTTAGCTTTTTTAGTCATGCTTACAATGTGAGGCTCCCATTTTAAGTCAGAGCTAACAATAACTCCCAGGTCCCTGTGTTGGTTGACTTCTGCGACTATGAGATCACCTCTTTCTTACCTTTCTCTTAATGTACTTAGTCCGAATATTTCAAGGCGTCCATGGTATGGTAGGTGGTTTACTTCTGGGCGTATCTTGGTGATTCTCCTTTAGACTCATTTGATAATATCTATGTCTTTTATATAGTAGGGGCTCCACACAGCATGTGAATATACCAGCTTAGGACGCACAAAGGTTTTATAAAGGCTTTTTATCATTTCCACAGAGTGGTCACTAAAAGCTCTCTTTATTAAGTACACTTAGGTGCCGGTACTTTTGCTCTGATTTGACAGCCATTAAAAATTGTCAGAGGTTAGAATGTGCTCTAACCACATCATATTTATAGACCTTGGCCCATGCAAAACTTTGACAACGTATCAAATTCGTTAATCGAGAGCAAAAGTATCGGCCCTAAGGTGTTAGCTTTTTTAGTCATGCTTACAATGTGAGGCTCCCATTTTAAGTCAGAGCTAACAATAACTCCCAGGTCCCTGTGTTGGTTGACTTCTGCGACTACGCATGTTCCAATTGTATAGGTACTCAATTTTTTGGTTATTTCTACCGATGTCCAAAAACAGTAAACTTGCTCTTGTTGAGGCTTAGCATCCATTCGTTGGTCCAGTGAAAGAAGCTGCGGAGATCTTTTTTCAGTTTTTGGGGATAATTTGATATACAGTATACCTACCATTCATCAGGAACGTCCTTGTGTAGTCAAGAGTCTGAACTAGTCGAACTCTATCTGGTACATATCTACCCAATCTGTAGAGTGTGAACTCGATATTTTCAGTATCATTTTCTTACTTCTTCAGAGCTTCCAAGATTTCAGTCTTTTCCTGACTCAACCTTTGATCTCTGTTTTCTGCATTGATCTCTGGGGTTCCGAAAATCAGCAAGTTTTTAGATCTCTCTTCTCTGTCTCTAAGCTCGACTACTGCTGGCTCAATTTGGATGCTTGCATCTTTCAGGTGAGTTTGCTGCTGTGTATAGCATCCGCAAACTTTTCATTGATGAATTATTTTAGGTCATCTTAGGTTATCAGTTATTTATATTATTTACTTTATAAACGCCTGGGACAGGTAATTACATATAGACCAATTAGCTTGTATATACCCAGGATCTCAAGGAAAATGCATGGACATTAGTATCAGTCAACAGTCAACTGGTCCTATTGAAGCCTATGTGTCTAGTAGCCTCTGTCTGTATAAAGTTTCACAGATTGCCAGAGGCTCCATAATAGCTTTGTTCCAACCCAGCAGGAAACCGTAATATTACCGTCAGGATTCTGCGCAAAATCTAAAATTTTTACGTATAAACCGAAATTTGTATACAAAGTGGTTCCGAAACCGTTCTGATTAGTCAAACAAGTCACAGTAAAGAAATACTTTAACTCTTTGAGTTGTAGTTTTTATTTCAACAAAACATAATATATGGGGTTTTTTCAGATGAAAGTACATCAATTTAAATCACTAATAGAACTCATAAAAAAAGATCAAAATTAATCTATCTAGCTTATTCAAAACCCAGGTTCGTCATTCACAAAAACGTCCGTCGTGATCTGATTCCGGAACTACCCCTGCCCAGGCGTATGATCGATTATTTAAATACGCCCCAGTACTACTCTGAAAGTTTTGCCGACTTGCCCCTGGAAATTGGCGAGGATCCTCGCAATCTACCATCCTCCGGAGAGAATACTTTAAGTTTTGTGCCGCCTTCCTTAAACGTAAGTGAATTCGCAACTTTTCATTTTTTTGAAATATTTCAATTAATATTATAGGGTAATATGATGGAGGAAAATGAAAATGTGGAACAACGCCGGAATTTGCAGTCGGATAACATGATACCTGTCAACGAATATATTATTTTTAATGCCTAAAAAGGGTACTGCCAGGTGTAGTAAGTAGACAATCTTTTATGCAAAAATTACTTTTGAAGTAATTTGAAAAAGGGTATTCTAGTAGTAGTTGTTTAGCCTCATATAAACTGTATAAAACAAATATAATAAATTATACTTTTAGCTAGGTAAGATTTTTAAACAACCAAAGTTTTTTATGTGATCTAACTTATTTTAAAATTAATAACGACTTTATTAGGTTAGAGAATAGATAACTATTAGACAAGTAGATGAAAAGGAAAATGTGTTTTCAGGCAATTTAGTTCAAGTGGAAAAACAAATATGTTTGTAGATGAAAGTGGAAGGAAAAGTGACTGTGATGTTGGTAATTTGTTTTTCTACTCTTTAGATTTTTTTTAAAATAAAATTATAGTCAATTTTTTTGGCTAAAATGGTTAGTACTAGAAGTAGATAATCATCAAGATGCGCACAAATCTAAAGCTTGTTTAATTTTTGATTCTGTAATATTTATTTTGCTGGTTATATTTCAACTTTTTAGTTCCTGTATGGTTTATTAAGTTTGTTACTGTAAAAATTAGCCTTTACCAGCTGGTGAAAATTAAATAAGTAAAACAAAAAAAAACAGTATTTTATTCAATTTATCCCATTAACCCTTATTAACCTAATAATTGTGGAATTCCTAAAGTTTTCCTAACTAAATTCTCAGCAATCCTACTAAATTCTTCTCGATTTTCCCGCCACATTTTCGCCGCGTCTACATTGGCGCCGCTTTCATCGTTTGGTTCTGCGAGCATGCTAACAACTGACAGTAATATTTTTTCAACGCTCTGCACTGGGGACCATCTTTCGGCACTGGATTCGTAGCCCATTGGGTCGTCTCCTGGAGCATGCAAGATTGAGATGCATACTCTACCATCAGAATAAACTAGAAAAAAAGTGAAGTTTTTTACAGGAACTTCAATACTAGAAAAATTTGAAATCATTGAAACGCGCCGTATGATGTATCAAAAATAAATTCCAATATTAAGATTGATTACCCTATTACCAGTTCTGACTAAATTACTAAATGTAGTGTGACATGAGAAAAAACATCCTTTTCTCTTTCTCAATTTTTCCAGTTCAATATTTGTCTATTCCCGGCTCTCGAAATTGTCTAAATAAAGAAAATTCAAGAGCCTGGAATAGAAAAATCATTAATTTATCTTTATTTCTCAATTTTTGTATCTCGACTTCTGTCTATTTCCATCTTTTGAGTTACCATTTTCTTGCAAAGGACTCCGCACACTTTTTATGGGATTTTGGTTGAACGCAAAATTTAACCAAATTTTGGTATGTTGTATATTTCGACCTCCTGAGTAAAAGTTCTCATGTGTACAAACCGATCCTATGACTAGTTTCGGATATATATGGGGGTTTTTTTAATAGGTACTACCTCAGGCAACCTGAAACTAATAAATCTTCGTGCTTTTTGCGTTTATTTGTGGTAGGTAGCTTTGAAAAATGTTGATTAAGTTTAGACCTTTTACGGAAAGGTGCATGTCTTGAGTTAGGTACCTATATGAGGGTATTTTAAAAAGTACTTATTCGTTGGGCCTTTGTGTGTATTTAAAATAAACACAAAAATATGTGGTTTTCCACGGAATCTTGATTCGCCAAAGTTATTTATCATCAAGATTCAGACTACTGATCATAATTTTGATTATTCATAGATACTGATTCCTTCTAGAAAAATTATCTAGCGAATCAAAAGTCACTTATAGTTCAAATTTTGATTGTTACCAGCTTTTGAATTCATTGAGAAACTTTAAGAAAGCAGTTCATGAGCCAGGAGTAGTTCAAATTGTGATTATCAGTAGCTCTTGATCAACGAGGTAATTTTGCTAGTGGTAATCGTGACACATACTTATAGTCCAAATGTGGTTTTTCACAGAATCTTGATTCGCCAGAGTAATTTATCATCAAGATTTGGACTACTGATCATAATTTTGATTATTAACAGATACTTATTCCTTCTAGAAAAATTATCTATCGCATCAAGAGCCGCTTATAGTCCAAATTTTTATTGTTACCGGCTCTTGAATTTATTGAGAAACCTCTAGAAATCAATTCAAGAGCCGAGAATAGTTCAAATTGTGGTTATTAGTATTGTTCTTGATCTACAAGGCGATTTTCCTTGTGGGAATAATGACATTCATACTAATAGTCCAAATGAGGTTTTTCACAGAATCTTGATTCGTCTGAGTAATTTATCATCAAGATTTGGACTACTGATCGTAATTTTCATTATTGACAGATACTGATTTCTTCTAGAAAAATTATCTAAAGTCCAAATTTTGATTGTTACTGGCTTTTGAACTCATTGGGAAACTTCTAGAAAATAATTTAAGAGCCGAGAATAGTTAAAAGTTGTGATTATTAATGGCTCTTGATCTACAAGGTAATTTTTCTAGTGGCAATCATGGCACATATGTATAGTCCAAATGTGGATTTTCACAGGATCTTGATTCGTCTGAGTAATTTATCATCAAGATTTGGACTACTGATCGTAATTTTCATTATTGACAGATACTGATTTCTTCTAGAAAAATTATCTAAAGTCCAAATTTTGATTGTTACCGGCTTTTGAACTCATTGGGAAACTTCTAGAAAATAATTTAAGAGCCGAGAATAGTTAAAGTTGTGATTATTAATGGCTCTTGATCTACAAGGTAATTTTTCTAGTGGCAATCATGGCACATACGTATAGTCCAAATGTGGATTTTCACAGGATCTTGATTCGCCTGAGTAATTTATCATCAATATTTGAACAACTGATTATAATTTTGATTATTAACAGATACTGGTTCCTTCTAGAAAAATTATCAAGAGCCGCTTATAGTCCAAATTTTAATTGTTACGGGCTCTTAAATTCATTGAGAAACTCCTAGAAAGCAATTCAAGAGCCAAGAATAGTTCAAATAAGTTACTCTGCTAGATCCAATTAAGTAAGATATTTCCAAAAACTAGAGAAGGAGCATAACACCTACTATTTGGGTGAAACATGTCGCAAGTGAATTGCATTTTCGGTGGGCTCAATGGATAATCGGGAGGAAAAGTGAGTTTTGCTGGAAATACTCCTCCTTCGAAGCAAGTGCCTTCTGGACCTCTAAAAAACAATTTCAGCTCTATTATAAGTCTCTAAAAACCAGGTAAGACTTACATTATTAAAGCCTCCCATTCGAAGAAGTTTTCTTCGTTTTTGGGACCTGCAATAATACCTTCTGGCGGGTTCAAAGTGAGTTCTACAAAAAGAAAATAACATTACGGAGATGCTTCAATTATTGATTTTGTAAATGCTTACGTTTGTATTCGGCCATGAGTCGACGAAGAGCAGATCCTGCCATTATTATGGGGCTTTTTTCAGGAAAATATGTTATAAATTGAATAGAATAAAATTATCTTGTTGTGTTGTTATTGACTGACAATCAGCTGATTTTATTTTCACTCGATTTGCAAAGCAAAAGAAAACGCTATATTGCTCTGGGAGTAGATTTATCAGCTAAGTTATGACAACACAGATGACCTGACAACATTTTGAACTGCGCAATCAAAATTTTCAATTTTCAATAGTCTTTGTTTACAAACACAGAGCATTTTCATGATATTTTCACAACTTTTCGATCCAAATTGAACGTTTCCCATGAAACAATACAGGATGGCATCAGTCACCAATCCTAACATCATCAAGCAACCACTAAAAACCCTCGAAATGCCTCTATATAAGTTTTCGGAAGAGGTGTTACCACATCACCAGAGAATTTTAGAACAGCACAAAGCCTATGTGTATAAGGTAACTATTAAGCCGTTAATAATCACATTTTTATAAGTTATCAATTAGTTAGTAGCAAATAACAACAGCGAACTCCTAATCAAAGAAGTAAAAGAAAAAAAGCGATCAATAAAACAACTTCGAGATTTACTATACGAACTAGACACACTAAGAACTCAAGTAGAAGACAATGACTTGGACGCTTTCGACAACAAAACCATGTCCTTGAGGGGCTCTATATTAAAGCTAATTAAAACCTATCAAGATTTAGAAAAGACAGCTAATGAACTTGTAGCTACAAATCAACCAGAAACATCCCTAGCAGATGAAAGACGAAATCCCTTTGAAGGAGCTTCACACATTCAAATCCAAGCTAATTTAGATGAATTGAAATTTATGGAAGCTGAAGCAAGGTAACTTGATTTTTTTCTATTTGTAGTTAAGTGTAAAAGGTTTGTTGTAGATTGAATAGTGTAGAGCAAATACAACAAAAATCCGAAGATCTGCAGCAAATACACAGAGATTTGCATAAAATGGTTAAAGACCAAGGAGAACAAGTGGATGAAGTAATTTATTACATATTATAGAGGGTGTCCTTAGATGAACTGACACATTTTACAGGTAAATATCTGGAAAACGAGAAAAGATAACAGGATGCGGTTTGTTATGGGAAAATAAGGATTTTTTAAAGTTTTTTTTCATAGTATTGCTGAATTCTGAAATTTGGTTTTACAGACATTCGATTTCTTGAAATAATTACATACTGCCTTATTCTTGATGAAACACCCGGTATATTTTGTCATTGTCCAGAAAGCGTTTCTACAAAAATGTATAATTTTTTGAAATTGCAACATAAAAATTGCAGTTTGTTGAAGAGTGTATCATGGACTGGCCAAAAAAAATGATAATAATTAATTTATGTTTAATATGCACTTGCATTATTAATTAATTTGTGTTTAACCCTTTAACGGGCAAAATTATCCTGAAACTATTTTAAACAGAAAATGCTAGTTATGCAGTCTTCTGGAAACAAGAAAAGATGATATGTCACTAGCAATCGAGTTTTCTATTTTTTTCTTCTCTATATTAGGCGGTAAACCATTTTACCAGAGACCATTTAGGACTAAATATGTAGGTAGTGTTCTCTGGTACAAACCCTATACCACACCTCTATAAATAATGCAATAATAATATGGAACTTCTGGGGATCAGAATAAAAAACACAATAGCTTTCAAACAGATTTATAACAAAAACGAAATATACAATAACTGAAGAAAAATCACATCAAACTCTATAACAAATCCATATGATCCCACATTTTTCCTAATCATCGGATATTGTGAAAACTGGATTGACAAAATCAAAAACTAATCAGAAAAATATTGTAATAAAAATTAGTGTGATTTAAAATTTTTCATTATTATTATTACACCACAAAATATTATTTTCAATGGTAAAATTGACAATTGTATACATTTGAAAGAAAATTTGGGAAAATTTTCCTAGCGCAAAAAGAACAGGAAGAAAACTTGATTGATATTTTATGGAGATATGTATAGGAAGCATGTATCAAAATATGAATCTTGAACTAGGAGTAGAACTTATAGAAAAAATAATTCAAAATGTGTACATAATTCACAAAATTAGTTGTAAGTTGTACAGCATTAGAAATTTGAATTTATATCTGTTCAGTATACATATATCGATAATAATTACCTATTTGATTCGTCAAAATCCCTTCCGGATTGTAAATATTGATAAAAAAATGAATTGAAGCCCAAAACAACATAATTGATGTTTCTCGAGTCCCACTGGCCACTGGTATACATGGTGTACCACTTTTAAAAATACGACCGCATCCAGAAAAATCTTGTGATAAACTGACGTCGGGGATCAACGTAGTTTGAATGACGATGATTTTAGGATGCATTAAAACCAGATTTTAAGGTTAAAATAAGGAATAAACAAGGTGGTAGTAGGTTTACACCAGAGAATGTTAAAGGGTTAATACTTGTATTATTAGTTAACTATGCACTAATTGTATGCAACATAATAATCTTTATTCAGGTTTAAATATTTTTTACAATACATTTTTTTTTTCTTTCACAATGCATGTATTTTGTATTTAAAAATTATTTTGTTGGCACCTAGAGGTTTAATACCTCTGTATGCACCAAGTAAATTCTTAACTATTTATAATATAGTAATAAACACAACCTGTTCTTACAATAAAGGTTTATCTTAGAGGACATTATATTTTGTATGGGTTTGTTAAAGTACAATATTATTTGTTTATGGCAACTTAATCCTATTTTTTTTTTATCCTATGACATAAGTTTAGAAAATGATTCATAATTATCTACAATAAATACTTTGCTCTTCTCACTAAACATTTTTATCCTACCTATTTCTTTGATTTTCTTTGGTATCATATTATAAAATTTTGGCGCTAAGTAATTAGCAAATTTTAAATTTATTGTTTTTCTATTTTGAGGTATTATTAGGTGTCTATTAACATTAGCTCTGGTTTGATGATGATGGTGTACGAATTTTTTTAGGGTTTCTTTTCTATGTATATATGTACAAATGGAGTGTATGTATAAGCAGTTTATGTTGCAAATGTTGTTGTCATATAGTGATTTAGTTGAGTAGCGCCTTTCTTTTCTGAACATTATTTTTAAGATGGAATTTTGTATTACATTTAGAGGTTGCAAGTTACTTTTATATGTTCCCCCCCACACAATAAGGCCATATCGCAACAATGATTCTACCAGAGATTTGTACACCAATATGATCATTCTAGTAGTGAGAAATTCTCTTAGAATATAAAATTTTTGAATCAAGAAGCGACATTTCTTTGTTAGGTAAGATATATGGTCTACCCATTTTAAATGCTGATCAACAACTATACCTAAATATTTAGCTTTCTTCACTGCTGATATATGACTGTTCTTCTCCTTGCTTGTCTGAATTTCAATAAAATTAGGTCTATTTGCGCCTGTCACAGAAAAGGCTATGTAATTAGTTTTGGATAAATTGAGCGACAATTTGAATGAGTCAAGCCACTTTTTGACGATGCCAAAACCCCTCGACACTCTCTCTTTTGTCTCCTCCCATGTCTTACCAGTAAAGATAATAACCGTATCGTCAGCATAGGATATTAACTTACCATTTATGTTCAATTTTAGTAAGTCATTGATGTAGGTAATGAAAAGAATGGGTCCTAAGATGGTGCCTTGTGGGATACCAATTTTTATTTTCAAGGGGTGACTCAGTGTTTGATTTAGCTTCAGAAATTGATCTCTTTCGGAGAGATAGTTTTTAAACAGTTCCAATACCATGCCTCGAACACCATAATGTGATAAAACATCAAGGAGTTTTTGATGAGGCACGGTATCAAACGCCTTCGCAAGGCCATTAGTTGATAAAAGTATCAAACTCGAATTAATTATCAATTTTTTGTTGGTCAGTCTATGGTATTTTCTTCGACAAAGTGCAATTTTCATGATGCAAGTTCCAAGATAATTGAAAAAAATTATACATTTTTGTGAAGTAGAAAAATCAGGCTTTCTGACGATGACAAAATACACAGGGTGTTTTATTAGAAATAAGGCGAGAAATAAGGCAATCATTTTATTTTAAAAACTCGCATGTCTGTAAAACCATATTTCAGCAAATTTCAGGATTTGGCATTAATCATTTTTCTCACTGGACTCTCGTCTACGGTGACTGAAGAAGAGGTCCAAGAATACATAAAAAATAGTGCTGCAGCTGATTCCAAGTGCTACAAAATGAAGACGAAGAGCAACAGCTACAAAAGCTCCTTTAAAATTGAAGTGGCAGAAGAAGACACAAGTAGCAAGTAGCAAGGCCTTTGACTGTGTCTCGCACGATATCCTGCTTAAAAAACTGCCTTTTTACAAATTTTCAAACGACAGTGTGGATCTAATAAAATCCTATCTGACTAAACGAACTCAGATTGTTAACTATAATGACATTAATTCGAGCGAACGAGAAATAAACATAGGCGTACCACAGGGCTCAATTGTGGGTCCTATTCTATTCCTAATCTATATTAATGATCTACCCAAAATAATCAATCAAATCAAATCAAAATATGCTTTATTGTCATAAAATCAAGTTTTGTTGACAAAGCTAATAAAAAAAGTATTACATTAGTACATTAAAATACAAGTTTCATAAGACGTCATTTTATCGCACAAGCCCTATATTAGAAAACGAGCCGGAGGCGAGTTTTCTAAAGGGCGAGTGCTATAAAATGTCTTATGAAACGAATATTTTATACTATTTTTTCTATTTTGGTATTGTTTAATTAAAAAAAAACAAATTTTTCTTGGAAATTTTATTCTCATATTTCCTGATTTCATATGTTTAGGTTGGTAACACTACATGCCAAATATAGAAATCTTCTATTATTCATTGATTATAAAATCGCGAATGACAGTTCGATGGCCATCAGTCAGCTAGTGTTACCAACCTCCGATAAGTAAAAAAGGAGTGTCACAAAGAGCTTCTTTTCGAAACTACTTTCAGTGTCGAAAAGACTTCGATATGACACCAAAATAGAAAAAATAAGTAGAAGTGCAATAATAAAGGTCAAAATAGATTTAAACATTACAGGTCCTAAGGTCAACATACAAAATATAAAATATAAAATATAAAACAAGCAAACACAACTAAGTCTAAGTCTAACATGAATATTGGTAAACTTCAAAAAAAGATAAAATTTTAATTTTAAAAAGCAACAGATGAACAGGAGAGACCAAATCAATACTCAACAGAAAGCAGGAAGTGAAACGGTTTAAAAATACAATAAAACTTACAATTAATAAAAATCATACAAATAGTCAAATTGAAATACTATACAAAAAATACAATAATATATTCCAAATAAGTTAAAAGTTAAAAAGTGTCACCCAACTCATAATATGCCCTCTCCACCAAAAGTCTTTTAACCGAGTTCTTAAATTGCGAGGGTGGGATAAAATCAAAAAAAAAATCAAATAACGCTTTATTGTCTAAAGAATAAACTCATTGACAAAGCCTAAAAAATATAAATTTAACCCTAAATTCTAAATCTTAGCAATACTCAATACAAAATAAATTATAGACACATAACTTAGGGCTAGTCAATTGTTCAAATATACTACAAATACTATTCCGATTAGATAAAATTAAGTTAAAATACAAAATTTACACAAAAACAGGAATACTTTTTTAAAATCTCGATATAATAGTTAAACAAAACAATCAAAGTAAAAATTAATATAAGATTAAACGACTAAAAAACATCCTTATAGAACTCTTCTAAACTATAGTATGCCTTCAATTTTAGAACGGACTTTACACATTTTACAAAACTCTTAAGATCATGGAGACCCTTCCACTCATCCGGCAAATGATTGTATATCTTTAAACTTTCATATATTAAAGAGTTTTTAGTAAAACCACTCCTGGGTATTGGTAATGGTATATTATGTCCATAACGTGTGTTGTGGATGTTGGGATTTATAAAATTTCTATACTTTTTGTGCACCAAGGAGACAGTCTCCAAAATAAAAATACATGGCAATGTAAGGATTTCTTCCTGAACAAACAATGGCCTACAATGGTCCCTAGCCTTCAATTTGCATAAATACCTAAGCGCCCTCTTCTGTAGGACAAACACAGAATTAAAAAGTTGTTTGTTACAAAAACCCCAAAATGCAATCCCATATCTCAAATGAGACTCGACAAGTGAATAATATACCGACTTAGTGACCCCAGCCGCCCCGTGACAATACGAACAGCAAAGCATCCAGATGCCAATTTCTTGTTCAGACACAATATATGCTCTTTAAATTTTAAATCCGAGTCTATGTGCAAGCCCAGAAACCTGCAGCTAGCCTTATTTGCCACGAAATAATTGTCCACATTCAGATCATCCAACACAAACCTAAAAGAAATAGCACTAGTTTTATTTAAATTGAAACAAAGTAAACTTGCGTCGCACCACTCCTTCACACGTCGTAGGTCTTCAATTATGATATCCTTTAATAAACTAGCATCTTCATCAAGCCACAAGATGGTCGTATCATCTGCAAAAATGGTAAAACGGCCTCGAATATCTAGTCTAGCCAAGTCATTCAAGTACAATAGAAAAAGAACTGGGCCAAGAACCGAACCCTGGGGAACACCGTGTCTCATTGACAGTTCATCTGAGCTACCATCCTCAGAACAAACCACCTGTTTCCTACCTGACAAATAAGACGAAAACCAGTCATACGCCACTCCCCTGAAACCATACTGATGCATTTTCTCCAGCAGTATTCTGTGATTTACGCAATCAAATGCTTTCGAAAAATCACAGAAAACCGCTGCAGCCATACTTCCTCCATTCAGACCGACGTACACACTCTCCAGAAGCCTGAACACCGCATCGCTAGTACCCTTAGAGGCTTGAAATCCAAACTGACAACTAGTCAGGATATTGTGACTAGACATGAAGGCTACCATTCTTTTCTTTACAAGCTTTTCAATGATTTTTGAAAGCGTAGGTAACATTGAGATTGGACGAAAATCAGCAGGGTTTTTCGGATCACCACCCTTAAACAGCGGAACAACAACAGCGGTCTTGAGACTAGAAGGAAAACAACCATCGTCAAAAGATTGATTTATTAACATTACCATAATCTCCAAAGCCTGTCTGGGCAAAGCCGCAAACACTCTGAGTGTAAGGTCATCTATGCCAGAGGAATTTTTACTTTTTATCTCTCCAAGGATACCACATATTTCATCAATATCAGTATGTATCAAATAAAAACTGTTCGGTACAGAAACCTCCTGCAGGTACAACATTGGATCAATTTGTGAATTTAAATTTGCTGTTAGTCCATCAGCAACGGAACAATAAAAATCGTTTAATGTGTTAGCATCAACATCAACTTTAGTCTTTGCTGAACTTGATTTTCCCCGCAAACAGTTTACTATTTTCCAATTCTCTTTAGTTTTATTTTGCGCCCTATCAATCCTATCCCTGTAATACCACTTCTTGGCTGTCTTAATAGTACTCCTATAAATATTTTTGTACCTATTAAAATAGGCCAAGAAAGCTTGGTTTAAAGTGAATTTTCTTATCCTATGCAGACATCTTAAATTTACTGAGGAGTTTCTTATTCCCGAGGTAATCCAGGGCTTTTTGTTTTTCTGCTTTAATTTACGGACAGGAAAATTTGCATTAAAAATTTCAACAACTATACTATTAAATTTATCTAATGAGTTATCCAATCTCAATAATCCCTGCCAATTTATTTTCGCAGCTTGTTCCCTAAAATGTCCAAAGTTTTTAGTACTGTAAATTCTTCCATATCTAAAGGTTTTTGATTTTTTTTCCTGGTGTACATAAATAGATGAAATTATAGCCTCATGGTCAGAGAGACCCGAGGAAATCACAATAGTTTCAGCCCCAAATATGTCCGAAAAATTTGAACAAAGATAATCAATAGTGGTACTGGAATATTTTGAGATACGGGTGGGCTGCTTAATGAGCATCTGCAAATTAAAAGAAATCAGCAAGTCCTTCAGATTCTGAGTGCACATTGACCCAGAATCCTCGTAATTAATATTCTAGTCACCGGCCACTAAGATTTTAGCATTTACTGGTAAGTCCGATAAAAGAATTTCCAGTCTGTCCATAAACTCTTTAATGGTTCCGCTTGGAGGTCTATATACACACAGAATATACAAATTTATCTTAGTAAAATGAACTATTGAAAACTCAAACACGCCTTCAACGAGTAAAAATTCGTATTTACTAATATTAACTATAGAATAAGACTCACACAACTCAGCAGTCATAAGTATCATTGTTCCCCCATGTGCAGACTCTCCTCGACAAAAACTAGTGACTACCAAGTAATTGGGAATGTAGCATGGCTCGTCTGGTTTCAGCCAGTGCTCTGTCAATAATAAAATGCTCGGCATGTTTTGCGTTTCCAAAAAAATAGTCAACTCGTCCACCTTGTTTCTTACAGACTGAATATTCAATAATAACAGTGTTATATTTTTTGGGTGTTTTCTTTGAGAAGGTTGTCTAAAAAAGAGTGAGAGGTTGAAGTTTCTATAATCTCGATTTCTCTCGGCGCATCACTCGTCAGAGAGGCAGCTGAGACACCCGAAGTCAACCTTCCCAAATCGCCTATTGATATTTTTGAAAAATGCAATTGCCTTAAATTGCTCATTGGAGCCTTTGAGAAATATGTGATGATTGAGTTTTTTAATAAAGTAGACAATTTGTACAGTCCCGCTACATTCAAGTAACAACTATTATTAACAAAATGTTTAAACAAAAATCTATTGTGCAAGTCAAGAAGATCGACATTCAAAGAAAAATGTTTTAAATTATTAATTACAGCATTAAACCTAGTGTTAACATCTTCAATATAATTTAATGATTTATTACATCTACTATTTACAGGCAGGGTACTTAAAATAAGATTTGTATAAAAGCATTTGTTAGTCAGTCAAATAGCGGAGTTCGAAAAGTATGTAAAATTTGCGGACGATACCACAGGTCAAGTTCAGCATCCAGATCTACCAACAGCTGTCTGTATGTCGGGGGAGGCACGGTTGAGGGCTAGGCAATGGTTTGCTGCTAACAAACTCTTTTTGAATGAATCTAAAACCCAAAACTATACTTTTTCTCTAAAAAATATAGAACCCATGACCAACAGTGTAAAATTCTTAGGAGTGCATCTTGACCAAAAACTTCTTTGGGATGCACACACTGAAATAATTTCAAATAAGCTTTGTAAAAACACTTTTTTATTAAGAAATTTGGCAAGATGTGTCTCATCTAGAGTTACAAAACAAACATACTTTTCTTTGCTACACTCACATATAGGTTATGCTTTGCTAATATGGGGTCATGCAAATGGAGCACAAAGGGTTTTCTCTATGCAGAGAAGGGCTGTTAGAATAGTGGCTGGTTTGGGCTATCGAGATGACTGCAAGCAGGCTTTTGTTGACAACAGAATTTTGACATTGCCCTGTGAGTATATCCTGCAAAATCTGGTTTATGTTAGGGACCATTATGATTCATTTATGTGTAATGGTGATTTTCACAGCCATGACACGAGAACCAAAAATAACTTAAGACCCATCTACCATCGTTTACAGAGATGTCAGGGTGGACCTGGATATCATGCTGTAAAACTTTTTAACAAACTACCAGAGCATGTAATACAACTAAATAATTCCGAATTTAAGAAAAAAATTAAAGATTTTCTCATAATTAAGGCGTTTTACAGTCTAGATGAATTTTATAATTCCACACTCAGCTGGACAGGCACAAACATTATTTAAAACAAACAAATAAATTATTTTTCATATTTTATTATTATATCAATTGTTCTTTACAGTTGCACCAACCAAAAATTGTCTCTAGTCATTGCTATATGCTTTTTTTTTTTTTTTTAATTTTATTTATTGATTCCAAACTTTTAAATGTCCTTGTCCTGATAAATGTTGTATTAGTGAGTGACAGTAAATTTGTAATTGTTGTTGGAATTTTTAAACATAACTTTTATATTTTTGTAAAGCAGATATTTAAAATCATGTGAAATAGATAGTTAGTCTAATTTTTTAATGAAATTGTAATTTTAGATTACTAAATTGTATTTGATTATTTTGACTTGTGTAAACACTGTACTGTGTATTTTTAAGCACCAATAAACGATTCTGATTCTGATTAATGTAAAAAAAAAAAATTTAAAAAATCCTTTTTCCAGAACAAACCGCATCTCGTTATCTTTTCCCGTTTTCGAGATATTTACCTGCAAAATGTGACAGTTTATCTAAGGACACCCTGTATAACATAAAGTAAAGAGATTATTTTTATTTTTTCAAGGTAGAATCCAATATTCAATTATCTGATGAGAATGTTCAAAGCGGTTTTAGAAACATTATCAAGGCTAATAAGTAATATTTTCCACCCAAAAAAAAATCCCTTTCCAATAACAATATTCTTTTCCAGATTCAATGCTGTAGCATATCCAGCTACGGGTGCCTTTGTGGGCACTCTACTTGGTGGCCCCATAGGATTACTGGCAGGCCTTAAAGTGGGAGGAATGGCAGCTATTGGGTGTGCTTTTGCAGGCTACGCTGGCGGTAGATTTTTGAAAAAACAAAAAGATGATGAAATCAATGAATCTGAACACGTAATCAATAATGAAAATAATGAAAATCACCACACTGTATCAGAAAATGAAAAAAAAGACATTTGACAACTAAGTTGTAATCTATGTTAATTTAATATTTCGGTGTTTTTTTTTTAAATATAAAAAATGGTTCAACTATATATTAATTAAAATACAATTATTATTTACCTCAAATCTCTAAATGTTCTTTTCTTTTAGCTTTTCCTCTTAATATAGCTTCCTTAAACAATTTACAATACATTTCTACAGCTACAGGTGAATCATCATTACCAGGCACTAAATAAGTTAAAAGATTTGGATTACAATTTGAATCTACAATTCCTATAGTTGCAATGCCCATTTTAGCGGCGTCTCTTACTGCAGTATGCTGAGTCAATACTGTATTCAAAGTATTCACAAAAATACACAAATCAGGCAATCTTGTGACTGCCCCGAATTGCTTCTCTGAATTAGTGAAAATGCCTCCTCTCCAGAATCTCGTATGGGCAAATTCACCACATTCTTTGGCATATCTTTCAACTAAATGAGAATTTTGGGCTCCCCTTAATAAAAACAAAATAACACCATCTCTGTAAGCTATGTGAGCTGCTACATTGAGGGCGCGTCGTAAATATTCTGCCGTTTTGTCCAAATCGAAGATAGTGTGTCCCAGTCGAGAACCATAAATGTAAGGCAGCATTTTTGGGTCAAGTGAGCCTTCTTTGTGACCATAGTGTATTCTAGCATCGAAGAGGTCTTTGACAGTGAATAGATTGTGGACTTGAAAGTAATCTGGGTGTTTTAAGACTTCTTGTTGGAGGTCTGAAGGGATTTGAGCTAAAGTGGTTTAGTGAATTTATGTATAAAAAATTGAGATGAAATTGTTACCTGTTTCAATTTGGGTTGTGCTTTCCGAAGGTTGGGGCACTGCTGATGATAATAAACGTATAGTTGGAGCGCATTTTTCAGTTAAAGTTAAGATATTTTTGATTTTTAACATTTTTGTGGGGTAAATGTTTGAGGTTAGTTTTTCTGAAAAACTCAATTTCTTCTTTTTGTTAGCATTGGCAGCCAGTCACTGTTGCTAAATCAGCGAAGATTTTTCCTGTTTACGCGGCAAATGGGATATCCATTATTGAAGAATTTCCCTTATTTGTCGCATAATTTTTAGTTCTTTCCATTTTACGTTGATTTTAGTGTGAATTTTCATTTTGTTACAATATTTGCTTTTTTCAGCAGAGAGTTTGGCAACACTGCAGCATTCAGTGAAACCGTCAAGTCAGCCTAACCTCAAAAAATCCCATCTGATCAAAACATTGAAAAGTTAAAAATTATTAGATAACACTTGTACTAAGATTTTCTTTGGGGAAAATGGCCTCAATCCTAAGGCAAATCACCAAAACCTTACGCACATCCTCCAATCGAAATGTTGGTAAGTCAAATATCTACTCAAAAAAAATCCAAACCATATTAATTACAGGATTATTTTCAGTTGCTTGTAACTTTGCCAGATTCCAAAGCACCGAAACATCGAGTGCCCAGGCTCCAGTAGAAACGCGTCGTAAGTACCCTTAACAAACATCACTTTACCACTTATTCTCCAAATAATTTCAGCTACTGTAAGAAAAAGTGACCCTATGCAAAGAACCCAGCTGAAAGATTTTGGAAAGTACGTAGCAGATTGCCTCCCAAAGTTTATACAAAAAGTCCAGCTCACTGCTGGAAACGAATTAGAACTCCTTATTGCTCCTGAAGGCGTCTTGCCTGTATTGCAATTCTTAAAAGACCATCACAATTGCCAGTTTGAAAATTTGGCCGATATAGCTGGTATGGATGTACCCTCAAGGCCCAACAGATTCGAGGTCATCTACAATATTTTATCATTACGTTTCAACTCCAGAATCCGTGTTAAAACTTACACCGATGAACTAACACCAATTGAGTCTTGCAATAACATCTACAAAGCAGCCAATTGGTACGAAAGAGAAATTTGGGACATGTACGGAGTATTCTTTGCTAATCATCCAGATTTGAGGAGGATTCTAACTGATTATGGATTCGAAGGGCATCCGTTTAGAAAGGACTTTCCACTTAGTGGTTATGTTGAGGTGAAACCCTACAAGAAGAGTTTCAACATTGAATAATTATATGTATTTGCTTTTAGGTAAGGTATGATGATGAAAAGAAACGTGTCGTGGTCGAACCATTGGAATTGGCACAAGAGTTTAGGAAATTTGAGTTGGCAGCACCCTGGGAACAGTTTCCCAAGTTTAGACCCGCTTTGGCTAGCGTTGAAGAAGTCAAAACTGATAAAAAAGAATAAGATTATAAAGTGTATAAAATAAATATATCAATAACATAAATATACCTATTCAATAAAGAAGTTTGTGTTCTTGTACATTTTCCTTTACTCTCTTCCATAAATTAGGTTGAATGGGTTTGATGTGCGATGTTGTTCGTCTTCCTTCTTGCAACTAGGGCTTCGCAAGATCAAGACCAAGACTTGTCAGTCTTGGTTTTGGTCTCGAAAAATTAATGCAATCTTGGTCTTGGTCTTGATAGTCTTGAAAAAAATGTATACGAAATTATTAAAATATACCTAACGACCTAATGACAGAGCAGAGATAATGGGTTTAGGACTTCAGAAATAAAAAATAAAACTCCGTTTCTGAAAAAATTATGCCGACGTTTCGACCATGCATTTGGTCTTCTTCACAGGCTATTTTTACCAGCAAGAGCGTTTCATGTCAAAAAATACCGCATAAAGCATTCCATAATACAGGGGATCAAACAAATATCAATTCTTAAATAGGAATTTTCATTAACGGAACAGAAAAGTTGATGAACACACCATAAAATTACCATTCTGTACCGAGGAAAAAAATAAATTTCTATTTGAAGCATAAGAATAAACCTATACCTTACCTACCTGAACATTCAGGCCCGACTAAGGTTTTCGAGAACCCTCACATAGTCACATAGATCATTTGAATTTTATTAGCCTATTCACAATAATTAGATTTATGTTAGTTTGGGTGGGATGTGGGGCTTGTGTACCTAATTAATAATTATCTTTGGAAATTCCAATACAATAGATAGGGATAGGAAAATAAATTAAATGTAAATAATTGGACATTATTTATAATTTTATTATTTATAAGTTTTTATCGTCTGTTATATAATTTAAAGAGTGTTAATTTCAGTGGCATGCAGACGCATTAATTAAAAGTTGATGAAAAATTTTCTTGTCTCGACTGGGATTTGAACCCAGGACCCCTACATTTCCAGTGTTGGTTGGTAGAGCATTACACTGGAAATGTAGGGGTCCTGGGTTCAAATCCCAGTCGAGACAGGAAAATTTTTCATCACCTTTTAATTAATGCGTCTGCATGCCACTAAAATTAACACTTTAAATTATTTATAATGTCCGGGCAATTTAAAAAGTGTCCAAAGGGATATGACAAAATAATAAATTATACACCCTGATTCACGTAGTCCGTGCATTGAAAGTTGGAAGCTGGTGTCTAGTTTGCAGGTGGATTAGTAGAAATAGCATCCACCTGCAAGCTAATGCACGGATTGTGTAAATCACCCTGTACTGTTGGTCCGGGCATTATGATTAATGCTAGAGTCGAGTGGGCAATTGGTCTGATTAAAATTGCAACTTCAATTAAATTTGAAAAAATAATAAATTTGATGAATTGATTTAATTAAAAGACATTTAAAGTAGATATAGGAATTTGCATATTTTTATAAATACCTATTGATGAGTCGATTTTTGTTTTCAAGGCCAAGACAAAGACGAGAGTCTCGAGAGAGAGTCTTGGTCTTGGTACTGGTCTTGGTAGCAAGACCAAGACAAAGACGAGAGTCTCGAGAGAAAGTCTTGGTCTTGGTACTGGTCTTGGTAGCAAGACCAAGACCAAGACTAGTCTTTGTGGTCTCGCGAAGCCCTACTTGCAACATTGTGGCAATGCTCTTGCATTATTTAAATTTGATCGAAGCATGCTTTCTTTTCTGGCATAATCAAGAGCCGGGAATAAACAAAAATTGAAGAATAAAGAGAAAGACATGCAAAAGCAATTGAGAAAAAATTATTAACTGAATACAAATCTGAGTTCACCTTTACGACGAAAATGAGGCCAAAGTCTTTATGTCCAATCATCTTTAATTTTTAAACAACTAGTTTCGGGATGAAACAATTCTACATCTCATTATTATTAGGTTTACAACAAGATTCAAAAATTACAATAAAAATTGAAGAAAAATTTCATGTTGATCATGCGATACAGAAAGTAGAAAAAGAGTTGATGACCAAAGTTAGGAACTTGGAAATGGAGCTTGACGAGCTGAAAAATTTTGTGAAAAATTTGGAGAGGAATGGAAATAGTGTTAAAATGGAAGATAATGTAAGAAAAGAAGAGACGATAACATTTTCAAAAGGGAAGGATCCGACGTGACTGCATCAGGGTCTAACAGCGATATGCAGTCGCTGTGAAACCAATATCCAACTTACAGCTTGGATAAACCCAAGAGAAAGTTATGACTTCATCGAGGAAACCGGCCGGTTCCAGTGAAATCCATAGAGCCATTCCACTTCGAAAGTATGAAGGTATTAATGGTCCAGTAAAGGACGAAATTTTGTTAAATGAAGGTTTTCCATTCATTAGAGAAAAATTCTAATGAGGGTCCAATGAAGGACGAGATTTTGTCGAATAAAGGTTATTATACCGCCGATGATTGCGCGGAACTTCAAGGGCTAAGGCTCAACACATTAAACAATCCGCGTGTGGCTAAATTCAGCAGGTGTAGGCACCGTGGTGGAATGGTAGAACAAGCAGTGTTGTTAAATTAAACAGGGTTTGACAAGCTGTGATTTGGCATTGGAATTGGTAAATTTCAATCACCGCATCCGTGGCGGTGCACCATTTTGGTGAATTAAGCAATACGCGGATTGTGATGAAGTTTTGACAAGCTCGCCAGTAGCACGAGTTTTGGAGAGGAAAGACAGTGAACTTCCAGAGAAATTCTGAAGGAATTTTGAGGGTCCATTAAAAAGAAATTCTAATGAAGGTTCAGTAAAAGGACATGGAATTCAGAAACCAAGATGGTTTTCTGCGGTGATTCTGAGAGAGGAGATTTTTTTTTAGTGCTTTCAACAATTAACATTTCAGAGGAGCCGAAAAATTTCTAAAAGGATCAATAAATCATGCACGAGCCTATATGCCCACATAACAATGAAAGAACATTCATATTCTCAGAATATTCCCTCAAAGTGCTTTTTGGAATGTTCTTTTAGGAATGTTTAATGAATATGATCCTAAGATTGTTTCGATTGAAATATTCATTTTTGAACGTTCTATTTATGTACTAGGAATGTTGCTTCTATGCACCTACCTGAAAGATTGTGCTAAGAACCTACTTTATATAACAAACTTTGAATATTGTGTCATACGAAAATTATTATAATGTACCCTAAAAAATGTTCTTTCGGCTAATATCTCTATCAAGTATTAAGAATATACCTACCAAGTTGTGCTGAGAAGTTTATGTAGGTAGGTTACCATGATAGGAATATTTTCATATTGTTCACCTAATTGACCTTTTCAATTTAAAAACCTCTCTCTCTGGCGTCAAACTGTCAGACGCCAAAAGAGTATGAAAACAACGGTTGACAGCTGCTGACAGTGGTTTGTTGACAATACTTTTGTACATGTGGAAACAGGAAACTATTATTTCCTCGGTTTTTTCAAAGTTTTTTCCTAACAATGGTGATTGTGTAGTGTGCCTTTTTGTAAAAATAATTCGTATTTACCGGCGGACGTGTCTTTCCCCATAAGTTTCCATCAAATCCTACATTTGTCAAATTTGGGATACATAAAATCAGAAAGAATACTTGCAAAAAAAAGGGAAATCCACGGCCTATCAAGTATACAAATTAATCCACGTTCAAATTTAGTTTGCGGGAGCTGTTTGGTTCCAAAATAATCCACCGCTTTCTCCATAGCGAAGTTCTGCAAATGAAGTAGTGACTTTTCCCACATTTTCTTTCAAAACACCCAATACACACTGGCATTGACAAGCAAGCAAATGTTGGCGGGAAAATAATTGTTTTCATACTTTATTGTCCATCTCTTTTAATTGAAAACGTCAATTATCTCAAGTACCTACTCAAAAATCATAATTTAACAATTAAACAATAATGCTCTATCTAGAACCTACTAAGAATATTATAGGTATATTCTTTTCCTTTTGCTTTGTAGGACTTCCAAGAGAGGGAGCCACGTGCTATTAAAGATCTACATCTTACCTCGCGTTTGAATCACCTTGGAACCTGTTTCTCTCAGTTGGCGTGCTTCGACGAGAGCATAACAAGCTCGAAACCGGAGCTTTGGTTAAATACTTGTGTTTTCCAGAGAAGTTTTCCAACAACTCTTTCACTTCCTTTAATATAAAAGGACTGAAAGGAGCATTATTTGGAAACGAAAATTACCATTCCAAGTATATCTTTAGAATCAACCAAGAATGTTATGTCTAGGATGCATATTGAGAATGATATATGTAGATATATTCTAAGAATATTTCAAGCATATTGGTATAATATTCTTTTGAGAACATAACTATAATGTCATAGAAACATTCTTTGAATGTGAGAATACCTATACATATCGAGCATATTTTTAGAATTAAACAAGAATATTCCTTTCAGGATGTACTGAGAATCTCATAGGTATATTCTAGGAATATCCTAATGGATTTCTCAGGAAGTTCTTGGGTATTGCAAACAGTATTTCTACAATCTTTTCTCAGAACATTCTCAGGACATTCGCAATGGTTTTGGCGAACATTCTAGGCACATTCCTCCTGAAAAAAGAACATTCTTAATACATTCTAAGAATGCAATTTTGTTATGTGGGTGATGATACCCACTTAACAAACCACTTAGCGACGCCCTTGATAATTAATTAAAAGGGGACCAAATACGGATGATCGGATGATTCAACCACGAAAAATCGAGGTCAGAAACAATAAAGAAATTCAAGACAATGAAAGCACCAATGGTATAAAAAGGCAACTTTGGCAGGAGAAAATCAATGTTCGAGAAAACCAGTGTCCGAGAAAGAGCTAGTAAACGGGCAGAACTACGGCGTGAAAGACCAGTGTCGGTTGAGTAATCAAGAAACAAGTAGTAATCGAGAGACCTGTGTCCAGAAAGTCAGAACTACGGCGTGAAAGAGTTGTCGAATTTACCGAGAGAAGAAGCACGACGTGAAATAACAGCGCGAAAATATTCGAGTTTTTTATTAAGTGTTCATAATTAAAGTAAATTCCTTCTAGTCTGGGAGACGACCGCATTTTTCTTACCCCGATCGAGTTATGTGTCGACACTATTATCAATATATAGTATTATGTGCATCTATTAACCTGTATTCCTGCCTGAGAGCAAATGCTGCCGGAAATATCTTTTAACAAATTATTAACAAATTGAAAAAAACGTAACACTACCCCCATCGAGTTATGCTCTAAGTAGGGTATCAGATTGAAGGTCTCGATGTCCCCTTTGCACTAAATGATGTGTCAAATTAAAGGTGTCAATAAGTATATTTAAGGTCTGTTCGCACAGAAATCACAAACCAGTCAGAGCGAATTTCATTGGTTGGAAACAGTCAGGAAACTAGTTTCAACCCATGAAATTCACTCCTTCTAGTTTGGGATTTCTGTGCGAAGAGACCTTAAATCAACTTATCAACACCTTTAATTTGACACATCATTCAGGGTAAAACTTTGATAGGTGTCAAAGCTGAGACCGCGGGCCCTTGCTCCAATAAGCTGCCCTGCCACCCTTTTCCGGCAAGTTTTCACGAGGCAGGATCGACTTTTTAGATAGGGGACATCGAGACCTTCAATCTGATACCCTACTTAGGGCATAACTCGATGGGGGTAGTGTTACGTTTTTTTCAATTTGTTAATAATTTGTTAAAAGATATTTCCGGCAGCATTTGCTCTCAGGCAGGAATACAGGTTAATAGATGCACATAATACTATATATTGATAATAGTGTCGACACATAACTCGATCGGGGTAGGAAAAATGCGGTCGTCTCCCTAACTATTCGACCAATAAGATTTCCGTGTAATTAGGTGTGGCCAGCAGTAAATATATTATTGTTAAATGTAAGTAGAGTTTTTTTATGTTCAGCCGGAAATTGTGAAGGCACAAGTATGAGTCGAGTCAAACTGTAAAAAAAAATTTTTACTTGGAATCATATAAATTTTCCTTAACAGTTAATTGATGTATATTAGAAATCTAACAATTTTATTGTAAGATTATTTATTACCGACACCACAATATTTCTGTGTTTTACTCTCCACCCGCAAATATGACCCATTTTAAACTGTGTCTCCAGTCAGAAACTGAAGTCGCCAATTTAATATCTTGCCAAGTTTCTGAATTTGGGGTCTCACTCACAATAGAATTATTACGAAGGATGTGCAGCCAATCATAAAGAGACCTTATATAGAGTACTTTATCATCGACAGGAGTTTATGAAGCAAGAAATCCAAAAATTACTTGATGACGGAGTTATCGTGGAAAGTGATCACCATGATAGTTGGGATAAAGTGCTATTCTTTTGTCTTTGCATATAGAAGTTTGCCACATGAGGCAACCCAAGAATCTCCATACTTTTTGATGTTTGGAAGAGATAATGAACTTCCAGTACACATATTGTTGCCAAATGGGCCAGTAAAATATGACTTAGACAAAAACTATGCTACAGAAATAGTCACCAGAATGCAAAACGCCTACGAGTTAGCTCAGAGGAGCATATAGAAGTTTCTATCGATAAAAGATGCGAGAAACACAATACGGAACCAACCAGGAAAGAATTCCAAGTCGGGGATTTAGTTTATGTATAAGGAATCCAATTTTACATGGAGGAATTTAGCTCCAAAATTCCGTTGTAAATGATCAGGACCAAGTCGAATTACGCAGAAGTTAGGACCGGTTACATTCAAAATAAAGGAATTGCACAGGAAGAAAGAACAGATTTTACATGCAGAAAGACTCAAGCCATGTAAAGGGTTGGTAGATAGAATTATAAATCCTACACCAGATCAAGGAGATAGTGAATACGATGAAGAGGAGGACAATGAGGTTCTACCCAGGGGAGAATTTCCACTGATACTTACCTTGCGTTCGGTATTTTGCTCAAAGTGTAGAGCGAGCTGAGCGGAGCCGTAATCACGTGACCAGCGAGCGAACGGAGCAGTTGAACGCTGTATAAGAGTACCGGAAATTTTAATAAACGAACGCGAATGAGGCTGCACCGAGTACACTTTTTAAATAAACGAACGGTAAAGTCAAGCTCGGAGAACTCAGACCAAAATAACGAACGCACGGATAGAGAAATGATAAGAGACGAGAATGAAGAAATTGTCGATCGAAATGAAATTAATGACGTAAATGATGAAATAAGGGCGCAAGCGCAAAAAGAAGATACATTTTTAGCTTGGGGACAAAAATTACCCGACACACGAGGCACAGAGAGATAGGAGACAGCGATAGCAAAATTGAAGAAGAGAATATAAACCTAGAAAATGATGAAAATTCGGAAAAAGGAGAAGAAGAGGTCCCTTACCACGTATCCATATCGAAATGGAAGAATTGGATAATGCCGTCCTAGCTAATGAAACTCCGACGAGCCAGTAGGAGCAATCAGAAGACCATGGTAGCAGTAGCCAACCAGAGCCAGTAGCCACGATGGTAGTGTTGTGTAAAGTGAAAAGTCAACAAGGTGTAAAAGTGTGACAAGCAGGCTAGCGAGACCACCCAGGAACAGCATCGTCATCCATATCGTATCTGTCCCAGCTACGATACCTACTTCTGTGAGATTGACAGCGAAACTACAGGCAACCAACCAATGAGTCGCCGTGAAAGGCCGTAATATAGGCCCACTCAATTAGACCTAACGAGCAACCAGCGCTACAAGTAAACTTTGCTGCAAGTTATCGA